>JACBWV010000610.1:86669940-86858944 GCA_013435795.1 Chlamydomonas sp. ICE-L
ATATTTCAACAGGAATAATGTTTTGAATGGTGTTGCTGCTAGGCCTAAGAGCAGCCTCAGGGCTGGAGCCTTGTAACAAAGTCAAAGTTCTATGCACATCGCAGCACAACAAGAAATACATGGGTCAGAGTCAGAGTTGGACTCGGAGACAAAAGTCGGAGTAGGACATTGAATCGGACTTGAACTCAGGGTTGGACTAAGAGCCTGAGTAGGACAAAGAGTCGGAGTTGGACGAAGAGCCTGAGTAGGACAAAGAGTCGGAGTTGGACGAAGAGTCTAAGTAGGACATAGAGTCGGACTTGGACTAAGAGTCAAGAATCAGACATAGAGTCGAACTTGGAGTCTGGGTCGGACTAAGAGTCAAGAGTCAACTTAGCCTCGGAGTCTGGGTCGGACTCAGAGTCGAGTGTCAGGCATATTGACAGATCAGGACTCAGAGTTTGACTAAGAGTCAAGAGTCAGACAAAGAGACGGACTTGGACTTGGCCTTAGAGTCTGGGTCGGACTCAGAGTCAAGAACACAGTCAACACACTGTAAAGAGAGCAGTACAACACATGACACCACACAGTCAACACACTGTAAAGAGAGCAGTACAACACATGACACCACACAGTCAACACACTGTAGAGAGAGCAGTACAACACATGACACCACACAGTCAACACCCTGTAAAGAGAGCAGTACAACACATGACACCACACAGTCAACACCCTGTAAAAAGAGCAGTACAACACATGACACCACACAGTCAACACACTGTAGAGAGAGCAGTACAACACATGACACCACACAGTCAACACCCTGTAAAGAGAGCAGTACAACACATGACACCACACAGTCAACACACTGTAAAAAGAGCAGTATAACACATGACACCACACAGTCAACACACTGTAGAGAGAGCAGTACAACACTAATGACATGACACCACACAGTCAACACCCTGTAAAGAGAGCAGTACAACACATGACACCACACAGTCAACACACTGTAAAAAGAGCAGTACAACACATGACACCACACAGTCAACACACTGTAAAGATAGCAGTACAACACAGGACACCACACAAGTCAACACATTGGGAATCCTAAAAGCCTGAAACTGATGGCTGGCATAATGGTCGCTGGTGGCGAGCAGCACATGGTGCTACAGAAGGCCACATAACTCAAAAATAGGATTCGCATAAAGAATTAGAATCAGAAGGGAAGGCCCTAGCAGGTGCATAGGGCCCAACAGCGACTTGGAATCAGAAATGAAGGTCGTAGCTGGTGCCTGGTGCCTAATATCGGAGCACCAAATCATGGTGGAAATTAAATTGGCTGGGGAAAATGAAATAACAAGGCACCAACTGTAGCTGTTGCAGTGCATTCCATCACTGGGGTCTTTTAAAACATTGTGTTTCACATATCCAACACAGATTTGGTGGTGGGAGTGGTGGTGGTGGTGAGAGTGGTGGTGGGATTAGGTGGGGGGAGTTTAAAAACATTGTGTTTCACGTATCCAACACAGATTTGGTGGTGGGAGTGGCGGAGGGAGTGGCGGTGGTGGTGGGATTAGGGGGGGGGGGGGGGGGGGGGGGGAGGGGGGGTAGTGGAGGTGGGGAAGGGAGTTTAAAACATTGTGTTTCACGTATCCAACACAGATTTGGAGGAGCCCTTTAGTCGGAAACGTGGGCTTTGGCTCCCAAGACATAGACTTGGGCCATGAAGCGTAGATGAGGGCTCATGAAACGTAAATTATGCAGTGCCCTTGAACAACTCTGGCATTCACCCACGAGAGTATCAATGAATGGTGCTTGTGCAATTATCTTGCATGCTAAGAATAGCACACGTCATGGACGGCACTGACCTGACCTGGCACTAGGGAGGGGGGGGGGGGGGCCATCTGCTGATACTGAGCTGGAAGTTGACTGGCTGCACGATCCAACATGTGCTGCCCCTGCTGCTGGGCCATGAAGGGATAAGGTTGCATGCTTGCTGTCGGTTGCATGTTGGGCTGCATTCCAGCTACAGGTTGCATATTAGGCTGCATGCCAGGCACAGGTTGCATGCTTTGTGCTGGTTGCATGCTAGGTTGCATGCTTTGTGCAGGCTGCATGTTAGGTTGCATGATAGGTACTGGTTGTAGATTAGGCTGCATACTAGACACAGGCTGCATTCCTTGCTGGGGCTGCTGCTGCATGGGTTGCATGCTAGCAGCTTGTGGCATCATACCAGGCTGCATTCCTTGCTGTGGCTGTTGCTGCATGGGCTGCATCCCTTGATGCGGCTGCATGCTAGCAGCCGGGGGCATCATACCAGGCTGCATTCCTTGCTGTGGCTGCATGGGCTGCATCCCTTGCTGTGGCTGTTGCTGCATGGGCTGCATGCTGGCAACAGGCTGCATGCTAGCAGCCGGTGGCATCATACCAGGCTGCATCCCTCGCTGTGGCTGTTGCTGCATGGGCTGCATCCCTTGCTGCGGCTGCATGCTAGCAGCCGGTGGCATCATGCCAGGCTGCTGTGCCTGGGGGGAGGGAGTAGCCATGTAGCCTGGGATATGAGCGGGCTGTTGAAAGGCGAAAGGGGTCACGGGCATAGCTTGTGTCTGGGCTGGCTGAGCAGCCTGAACAGGGCTGAGGGTGTACACCATGGGGGCAGGCCCAGAGGGGGGCGCTTGGGGAGGGGGAGGGAGAGCGGAGCGGGCACCTGCTGGTTGCGGTGCTCCTGGCCCAGGGTTGTGGTGAGCTGTGGTCACTGTAGCTGGCTGGCCGTAGTTGTGTACGATGGCCTTGAACTCGTCGAAGGTGAGCGACCCATCGTGGTTGATGTCGTTCTGATAGAGGTAGGATATTATGAATTTCTGCTCGTCTGTGGTTAGCTCTGGGATCTGAGACACAAGGCTGGCGACCTCGCCATGGTCCAAAGAGCCGTTGCCATTGGCATCGTTGTCGTTGAAGATCTGACGCAGGATTGCATCATGTTCGGTCAAGTAGTCCCGCAGGGTGGCCATGAGCATGCCAGTGTCCTGCCCCGAGCTGGCTTGGACTCGCACTTGGTTGTGCACTTCCTGGTTCTGCCTCAGAGTGGTCAAGAACTCATGCAAGGAGATCATGTTGTTGCCGTCCAAATCCATCATTGCCCTGAAGTGCTGAATGTCCGCCGGGGTCGCATCCGGCACCATGTTTTGCACCATGCGCACTACTTGCTCTTGATTCAGCTGCCCGGATCCATCCGTGTCAGCCATCTCGTACACCGTCTCCAGCGGCATGCCACGCGCCGCAGCGTTGCTGGCAAAGCGTTGGAAGATGTCCTGCTTAGGCACCGCTGTGGCCCTTGCGTTGGCGACCTTGGCCTCAGCAGCCGTACGCAGAGGGGCAGAAGCGACAGGCGCCATGTACTGCTGTTGCTGCTGCTGCATCTGCTGTTGTTGCTGCTGCTGCATCAGCTGTTGTTGCTGCATCTGCTGCTGCTGTTGATCTTGTTGTTGCTGACCGGCGACAGCAGCTCCGGCCATTGCAGCACCACCCACAGCTCCCGCTGCAGTCATCGCTGCCGCTGTTGCAGCAACCTGCTGCTGCTGGGGAAAGCCAGCAAAGGAGCCCGATGCCTGCGGGGGCGGTGCCGCTACCTGCAGAGCAGTCTGTGGAGGGGCGCCTGCAGGCAGTGCCGGTGCATACGCATCCTTTGGCATGGCGGCCACTGCCTGGCTGCCTAGGAGCAGCTCCCGGTTGAAGTAGATGTCGATGCCCTTGATGGTGGAGCTGATGATGGACAGCTGACCTGAGGTGGGCTCCTCCATGAAGGTAGATAGCTGGTAGCCACCCAAGGCGTCGTCGGCAGCAGCAAAGGGGACAGCTGTCAGCTTCCAGAGCTCCTACACATGCGGAAGGACAGATACTCTCAAGGTTGCTCACAGAATGTCTAATATGTAATGTTGTCAGGTACAATACAAGGTTAAGATAGCTGTCAGCTTCCAGAGCTCCTACACAGCGCGTGAGGGAGGACCGACAGTCTCAAGATGCTCATCAAATATAAAATATGTAATGCTGTCAGGTACAATACAAGGTTTAGGTAGACAGCAGGTAGCCACCCAAGGCATCGCCGGCAGCAGCAAAGGGCACAGCTGTCAGCTTCCAGAGCTCCTACACATGAGAAAGGACAGACAGTCTCACAATTGCCGATCAAATATCAAATATGTAGGCTAGTCAAGTACAATGCAAGGTGAAGGTTAAGAGCTGGTCGCCACCCAAGGCGTTGTTGGCAGCAGCGAAGGGCACAGCTGTCAGCTTCCAGAGCTCCTACACATGAGAAAGGACAGACAGTCTCAAAATTGCCAATCAAATATCAAATATGTAGGGTAGTCAAGTACAATGCAAGGTGAAGGTAAAGAGCTGGTCGCCACCCAAGGCATCGTTGGCAGCAGCGAAGGGGAAAGCTGTCAGCTTCCAGAACTCCTGCACATAAGGGAGGACCGACTGTCTCGAATTTGCTCATCAAACATCAAATATGTAGGGTTGTCACACACAAGACTGTACAAGATATCGATATGTGTACAGGTAGACAGCTGGTAGCCGCCCAAAGCATCGTCAGCAGCAGCGAAAGGGACAGCTGTCAGCTTCCAGAGCTCCTACACACGAGGAAGAACATTCAGTCTCGAAAGTGATCATCAAATACGCCACACTGACACTGACCAGATCCACACGCCCACATCTGTTCCCAACACCATTAACGTCAAACTGACACTGACCTTGAGTACCGCTGCCCCCTGCATGGGTGCCTCTAAAGTGTGGCATGCCAGCAGATCTACGCACCCACATCTGTCCCCGACACCATTAACGTCACACTGACACTGACCTTGAGCAATGCTACTCCCTGCATGGGTGCCTCTCAATTGCGGCATGCCAGCAGATCTACACACCCACATCTGTCCCCAACACCATTAACGTCACACTGACACTATCCTTGAGCAACGCTCCCCCCTGCCATGACTGCGCACATCACAAACCAGCTGGAATAACTGTGTGCATTACACCCACACCTGTGCCACACACTCTTCTGGGTGCCACTAAGGTCCGGCATGCCAGCAGATCTACACACCCACATCTGTCCTCCACACCTCAAACGTCACACTGACACTGACCTTGAGTAACGCCCCCCCCTGCCATGACTATGCACGTCACGAACCAGCTGGCAGAACTGTCTCTATATACTACATCCACACCTGCCCTCCACACACCTCAAACGCCACACTGACACTGACCTTAAGTAATGCTGCCCCCTGCCTGGGTGCCTCTAAAGTCCTACATCCCAGCAGATCCACACGCCCACACCTGCCCTCCACACCTCAAACGCCACACTGACACTGACCTTAAGTAATGCTGCCCCCTGCCTGGGTGCCTCTAAAGTCCTACATCCCAGCAGATCCACACGCCCACACCTGCCCTCCACACACCTCAAACGCCACACTGACACTGACCTTAAGTAATGCTGCCCCCTGCCTGGGTGCCTCTAAAGTCCTACATCCCAGCAGATCCACACGCCCACACCTGCCCTCCACACCTCAAACGCCACACTGACACTGACCTTAAGTAATGCTGCCCCCTGCCTGGGTGCCTCTAAAGTCCTACATCCCAGCAGATCCACACGCCCACACCTGCCCTCCACACCTCAAACGCCACACTGACACTGACCTTAAGTAATGCTGCCCCCTGCCTGGGTGCCTCTAAAGTCCGACATCCCAACAGATCCACACGCCTGCCATCCTCGGCACCATTGGGTGCAACACAGCCAGCTAGCACTCGCCAGAATTGGGACAGCTCGCCTGTCTGTTTGATCTGATCCGCCGTGGTGAAGTGATTCTCCAATAGGCCTGGGGAGGGGTGGAAGAACGGTGGTAGGCCAGATGATCAGGACCGGCGACGTAAGCATGTTGCGCCATGAGCATGCCTGACGGAAGGGTGAAGTGGCAGAGATGATCAGAGGAGGCGGGCCGGTAAGCAATTGGCCATGAGCATAAGCTGGGAGGGTGGAGGGTGGCAGATGATCAGAGGAGGCGAGAGTAAGGCATGTTGGCCTATGAGCAGATGGTGGGCGGGTGCCAACCTGAATGAGCGTGGCCAGATGATCAGCGAGGCGGTACGCATGTTCGGCCGATAGCATGCCCTGAGGAGGGTGGAATGTCGTTGGCAGATGATCAGGGAGCTTTGGTACGCCCTGCTTGGCCATGAGACATGCTGGGACGGTGAAAGCGGTGGCAGATGATCAGATGAGGCGAGTCGGATCCCGGGGGTAAGACATGTTGGCCATGAGCATGCTGGGCGGGTGAAGGTGGCAGATGATCAGGGACGAATACGCGAACGCTAAGCCATGATTGGCCATAGAGCATGGGTGAAGGGTGGCAGATGATCAGGGAGGCGGTAAGCATGTTGGCCATGAGCATGCTGGGCGGGTGAAGGTGGCAGATGATCAGGGAGGCGGTAAGCATGTTGGCCATGAGCATGCTGGGCGGGTGAAGGTGGCAGATGATCAGGGAGGCGGTAAGCATGTTGGCCATGAGCATGCTGGGAGGGTGAAGGTGGCAGATGATCAGGGAGGCGGTACGCATGTTGGCCATGAGCATGCTGGTAGGGTGAAGAGGCAGATATCAGTGAGGCGGTAACAGTTGGCCATGAGCATTGCTGGGCGGGAGAGGTGGCAGATGATCAGGGAGGCGGTAAAGCATGTTTGGCCCATGAGCATGCTGGGAGGGTGAAGGTGGCAGATGAGCAGGAAGGCGGTACGCATGTTGGCCATGAGCATGCTGGGAGGGTGAAGGTGGCAGATGAGCAGGGAGGCGATAAGCACAAGGGGATGGTGAATATGGCAGATGAGCAGGAAGGCGATAAGCATGTTGGCCATGAGCATGTTGGGATGGTGAAGGTGGCAGATGAGCAGGTCTGCCAGGCAGCATGGGGATGGGGGGGGGGGGGGGGGGGGGGGGGGGGGGGGGGGGGGGGGGGGGGGGGGGGCATGTGACAGATGAGCAGGGAGGCGATAAGCACATGGGGATGGTGAATATGGCAGACGAGCAGGAAGGCTATAAGCATGCAGGCCATGAGCTTATGGGGATGGTGAATGTGGCAGATGAGCAGGTAATCCAGCATCATGGGGATGGGGGGGGGGGGGGGGGGGGGGGGGGGGGGGTATGTGGCAGATGAGCAGATATACCAAGAGCATGTGGTGGTGGTGGTGGTGGTGTATGTGGAACATAAAATGTATGCGATGAGCATGTGTGTGGGGGGGGGCAAGTGGAGGATGAGCATGTGTGTGTGTGCGTGTGGTGGTGGGGGGGGGAAGGGGGAGGGCATGTGGCAGATAAGCAGATATGCCAAGAGCATGTGGTGGTGTATGTGGCACATCAGCATGTAGGCAATGAGAATATGGGGATGGTGAATGTGGAAGAATAGCAGATAGACCAAGAGCATGGGGGGGAGGGGAGGTATGTGGCACATAAGCATGTAGGCGATGATCATGTGTGTGTGTATCTGTGTGTGTGTGTGTGTGGGGGGGGGGGGGGGGGGGGGGGGGGGGATGTGGAGGATGAGCAGGTAGGCCATGGGCACGTATGTGATCTGGGGATGGTGCATGTGGGATGTATGTCCTTATGAGGAGTCATGACTGAAGACACACATGGCTCTTCTTTGTAGCTTTTCATATCAGCTTGATCCCCGTTCAACGAACGGCTCAATGGCTGAGCTCCTTGAACGACATAGGTGCCAGTTTGAATCCATACGGGTGCGCCATATTGTTCGCGGTCGCTGTCAGCCGCCATGGTAGCTTTGTCCAGGTAAAGTAGCAGCCTCTTCCCAACCGCCATAAGACGGGGCTCCCTTAATACCACGCCCCACCAGGCGTTATCATTACTTATCAGCTTCTAGGCTGTTCTCTGAGCTAGCAAGTGTGCTACACCCAAACAGCTCAGCAGTGTGTACGTGCATATGTATGTATATATGTATGTTTCTGGACTGCTGATCGTGTCAGCTTCAAGGCGCACTAAGTAGCACTAGGTTCTACAGCACAATCAGTCAGAGGAGATGGCTAAAAGCTATCGCTCGTAGCCCCCCCCCAAAGATATGCAAGACAAATACTGATACACCATCTCAACTCACCTACACCTCCAGGTTCTTCGTGAGGGGCCAAGACAGCTATCGACGTGACTTTCTGGCCTCCAAGAATCTTCTTGATGAATCGTACAAGCTCCTGTAGTGTAAAGTTCTTCCAGTCGTACACCAACACCGCCACGTTGGGCAGCACAGAAGCAGCAACCTGGGGCAGCAACAGAGGATTGGTGGCATTGGCAATGCAACAGCAAGGCAACAGCAGGGAAACAGAGGGTTGATGACGAGGGTTGATCACTGCCTCGTTGGGCAGCACAGAAGCAGCAACCTGGGCTAGCAAGGCAAAAGAGCAAGGCTTAAGAAAGGCTACAGAGGATTGAGAACGAGGGTTGATCACCGCCACATTGGGCAGTACAGAAGTAGCAACCTGGGGCAGCAAGGCAACAAAGGGACAATAACCATGGTTGATCACCGCCTTGTTGGGCAGCACAGAAGCAGCAACATGAGGCGGCAAGGCAACAGAAGATTGGTGGCATTGGCAAGGCTACAGCAAGGTATCAGCGAGGCAACAAAGGGTTGATAATGTTCGCAAGGCTACAAAGGGTTGATCACAGCCTCGTTGGGCAGCACATAAAAAGCAACATGAGGCAGCAAGGCTACAGAGGATTGATGGTGTTGGCAAGGCAACGGCAAGGCAAAACAGGGTTGCTGAGGAGAAGGACACAAACGAATGGTCCATAAACTGAGAAGTTATATGCAGCGTCGCCTGCGATGCTAAAAATTGGCGGAGAGTGATCGCGACGGAGCGACAGGTAGCAACGGAAGCGAGTTAGTTACGAGACCGTTGGATGACGTGCTAGGCTTCATCGCGGTCAGATGGATGGATGGATGGATGGTTGGTCGAACAGACAAATGGGTAAAACTGGGGGCTCCGCCAAAAACGGCTTATCTTTGGAACTAGCGTTCGACAGCTCTCATCGGCATATGCGCATATCTAAATATTTAGTGGATCGGCATTTAATCATGCTATTGTGCCCGCGAAGGTGAGAATGAGTATCATATGATATCATCATACAAATTGCCATCATATTATATTTATTAAAATGGTACTTTAACCTAAGTCAGACTGCCGGCATCATATGATGTACATTATGCCGTTCCCTACAACAAGCCAAGACAGACAGATGTAACTATCTATCCATGTATCCTGGACCAATTAACCACTCCTTTTATATACAATGACTTCATCTACCCTTATATAGCCCATCTCGTAGAGTACCTACTTACAATACCTACACAACCTATCTACCCTATAAGCTCACCCATCCTTAGATACTACCTACCTATCATTACCTCAACCTATCTACCCTATATACCATCCTTAGATCTACCTACCTTGCAGACCTAGCACCAAACCGAGCGACCCTGAGACGACCCAGCCGTAGAATGCACCGACCGGAATACCGTAACCAACGATGCGTACCCTGATAACGACCCCCAGAGCACGAGCGTACCTACCTGCAGACCGACCAAAACGAGCGACCAGGGAGAAAGACCCAAGCAGGAGAGCGACCGAACCGGCAGCATACCCCTTTACCACCTATCTACTATGAATAACTACCCATTACTTAGAGATACCTACCTTCATACATACCAAACGATCTACCATTATTATTTATAACTACCCATATCTCTAGATCTACCTACCTTCATACTACCAAACTAACTACCCTTATAAACACCAATACCTTAGATCTACATCTCTTCAACCTACCAACTATCTACCCGTATAAACTACCCATCCTTAGATCTACCTAACCTTCATACCTACCCAACTATATACCCTTATAAACTACCCATCCTCTAGATATACCTAATTCATACCTACCAAAACCTATCTTTACCCTATAAACGACCCATCCTTAGATCTACCTACCTTCATACCTACCAACCTATCTACCCTTATAACTACCCATCCTTAGATCTACCTACCTTCATACCTACCAACCTATCTACCCTTATAACTACCCATCCTAGATCTACCTACCTTCATACCTACCAACCTATCTACCCTTATAACTACCCATCCTTAGATCTACCTACCTTCATACCTACCAACCTGTCTACCCTTATAACTACCCATCCTTAGATCTACCTACCTTCATACCTACCAACCTATCTACCCTAATAACTACCCATCCCTAGATCTACCTACCTTCATACCTACCAACCTATCTACCCTTATAACTACCCATCCTTAGATCTACCTACCTTCATACCTACCAACCTATCTACCCTTATAACTACCCATCTCTAGATCTGCCTACCTTCATATCTATCAATCCTTACATCTATCAAGTAGCAATTATTATATTTATCTATATATCTATCTTACCCAACCAAGGAGATTTAGATTTGTGGAACAGCTAGGCTGTTCTCATCATTCATGTAAATCGTCAGTCTGAGATTATAGCAATTCAGGGGATGATTTGGGAAGCACACTTTGTACTTCGGACTTGGTTCTCAGAATCTCAGGCCAATTATCGAGAATTCTCGCGATAATTCTCAGATTTCCAGGCCAAATTCTCGATTTCATGTACGAAGTCCGGGTTCTTCAGAAACCTTGAACCCAAATCGTCCGCTGATTTGCTTTAAGTCAACTAGGACACCAAACAAATCAGTTTGACAAGCTGATTCTCAACATTTATAACCCAGGACCTCTCCCACCCACACACAGTCACCCCTCACCTCACTCACCCACCCACACACATAAATAAATAAACGGCATGCCTTATTACAAGGTGTGAGGTTCAAGGGGCTAGCCAGTTAGCTTGCACACCCACGCACCCTCACACCACCCACACGCACTACCCCCACCCCCACTCACCACCCCCACTCACACCCACCACGCACCCACCCACTCACCACCCCCACCCACGCACCCGCATATGATTGTGAACCCGGGACGAGATCATGACCAAGCGCTCGTATTGAGGCGCACTTGCAGGTCGCGGGTTGGAAGTGAAGGGCATGATGCTGCCCGGAATAACAGCTGCAAGGGCAATGCCTGCACGGCTGTCGACAACCGTCTGCCCGGGGGGTGCTGGTGCTGATTTCAGTGGACTGGCCTCCTGCTGTTGCCATGCTTGCTGCTGGGGTTCTACGGGTTTTTCCAAACCGGCCTGCAACACCGGGCATTGGGTTTAGGGTTTAGGGTTCTACAGGTTTTTCCATACCGGCCTGCAACACCAGGCATTGGGTTTAGGGTTTAGGGTTCGGCGGGTTTTTCCAAACCGGCTTGCAACACCGGGCATTTGGTTTAGAGTTTATGGTTCAGGGTTCTACGGATTTTTCCAAACCGACCTGCAACACCGGGCATTGAGTTTAGGGTTTAGGGTTCCACAGGTGTTTCCATACCGGCCTGCAACACCAGACATTGGGTTTAGGGTTTAGGTTTTGACGGGTTTTTTCAAACTGGCTTGCAACACCAAGCATTTGGTTTAGGGTTTAGGGTTCTACGGGTTTGTCCAAACCGACCTGCAACACCAGGCATTGGGTTTAGGGTTCTACGGGTTTTTCCATACCGGCCTGCAAAACCAGGCATAGGGTTTAGGGTTTGACAATGTTACGTTGAAAGAGAGTGAAGAGAGGAGGAGGGAAGTGGTGGTTGGGAGGGGATGGGAGGGGTGGAGGGAGGTGGGCTGGATGGGAGGGCGGGGAGGGTAGGGGCGGGGGGAGGGAGGGATAAGGGGGATGGGAGCGGGAGGTTGGGAGGGGGAGGAGGGGGGTGGGGGGCGGGTCGGCAGTGGAGGGGTGGGAGGGGATGGGAGGGCAGGGTGTAGGGTGGTAGAGGGAGGGGGGGGGGAGAGGGAGATGGAGGGAGGGAGGGAGGGGGCGGTTGAGGAAGGAGGGAGGGAGGGGCGGTGGGGTAGAGGGGGGGGGAGGAGGGGGGAAGGGGGGGGGGGGAGGGGGGAGGGGGAGGGAGGATGGGGGGGGATGGGGGAGGGAGGAGGGGGGAGGGAGGGGAGGGAGGGAGGGAGGGAGGAGGAGGGAGGAGGAAATGGAGGGAGGAGGGAGGGAGGGAGGGAGGGGGGGGGAGGGGGGAGGGAGGAGGAAGGGAGGGAGGGAGGGGGGAGGACTGATAATACACATAGTCTGGTAATCCTAGCAGCCGGTGGTTTTTATGCACATGAACACTCTCTCCATTTCATTGGTGCCTCCTCCATTCCCCAACTGATTTCTTTCTTAACCATTCCTCTGTTGCTTCCGCACCCACTCCCCAATTAATTGCTTCTCTGACCCAACCCACCTCCTGACCAACCCAAGCAACTACACACCAACACACTAAACTCCTGCCGGGCAGGTGGGTGGTGCAAACCCTTATGGACATGGTCCCACACCCTACCTCCACACCCCAAACCACCCACCCCACCTCCTACACTGCGCACCTTGGGCATGGGGGGTGGGCACTACACTGGGCACTACACTGGGCACCTTGGGCATGGGGGGTGGGCACTACACTGGGCACCACACTGGGCACTACACTGCGCACCTTGGGCATGGGGGGTGGGCACCACACTGGGCACTACACTGCGCACCTTGGGCATGGGGGATGGGCACTACACTGGGCGCCACACTGGGCAGTACACTGCGCACCTTGGGCACGGGGGGGTGGGCACTACAATGGGCACCACACTGGGCACTACACTGCGCACCTTGGGCATGGGGGGTGGGCACTACACTGGGCACCACACTGGGCACTACACTGCGCACCTTGGGCATGGGAGGTGGAATGGGCTCCACCTTGCTTCTCTTGCGGCGGCACAGCATCCATATCAGTATGGACCCAAAACAAAGGACAAGGAATGTGCACCCAGCCGCCACCATCGACCAGATGAATGCCGTCGAACCATAGAAATCATTGAGAAGGATGCGGCCTGCGGTACCTGGGGCAGTACACATGGAGGCAAGAGGTGTGGAGTGGTTTGGTGTGGAGTGATGGATGAAATGAATGCTATTGAATTATAGAAATCATTGAGAAGGATGTGGCCTGCGGTACCTGGGGCAGTACACATGGAGGCAAGAGGTGTGGCGTGGTGTGGAGTGATGGATGAGATGAATGCTATTGAATCATAGAAATCATTGAAAAGGATGCGGCCTGCGGTACCTGGGGCAGTACACACGGTGGCAAGTGGTGTGGTGTGGTGTGGTGTGGTGTGGAGTGGTGGACTAGATGAATGCTATTGAATCATATAAATCATTGAAAAGGATGCCGCCTGCAGTACCTGAGGCAGTACACACGGAGGCAAGAGGTGTGGTGTGGTGTGGAGTGGAGTGCTGGATGAGATGAATGCCGTCGAATCTTAGAAATCATTGAGAAGGATGCTGCCTGCGGTACCTGGGGCAGTACACACGGTGGCAAGTGGTGTGGTGCGGTGTGGTGTGGAGTGATGTGGTTTGGATTGATGTGGAGTGATGTGGTGGGGAGTGATGTGGAGTGATGTTGTGTGGAGTGGAGGGGTGTGGTGTGGTGTGGAGGGGTGTGGTGTGGTGTGGTGTGGAGTGGAGGAGTGTGGTGTGGAGTGGAGGGGTGTGGCGTGGAGGGGTGTGGTGCGGTGTGGTGTGGTGTGGAGGGGTGTGGTGTGGTGTGGGGAGGTGTTGGGTGGAGGGGTGTGGTGTGGTGTGGAGCGGTGTGGTGTGGAGGGGTGTAGAGTAAAGGGGTGTGGTGTGGTGTGGGGAGGTGTTGGGTGGTGAGGAGTGGTGTGGAGTGGTGTGGTATCGTGTAGTGTGGAGTGGTGTGGTGTATTGTGCATGGAGAAATTGTTGGCCTGGACAGGAGGAGGGGGCAAAAGGAAACCCTACCCCATGCCTAAAAACTGAAGGAGGGCTGACCCCTCCCCCCCTCCCCCCCCTCTCTTAAATACAAACAATCCTCCTGTTCTGGATGTGCAAGAACTGATTCGTTACATTTCGGTGTCATCAACACCGGAGTCATATGCATTGCATAAGACTTATGCTGTGATGATGATGATGATGATGATGATGATGATGATGATGATGATGATGATGATGATGATGATGATGATGATGCCCCCCCCCCCCCCCCCCCCCCCCCCCCCCAGCTTAAATATAAATAATCCTAATAATGTGCAAAAACTGATTTGTTACATTACGTTACATTATGTAACCTTACATTACATTACATTACGTTACATTACATTCATTCATTACATTACGTTGTTATCAACATCAGACAGGTTTGCGGTTTGCGGTGGTCGTGGAGGTTGGGTTTGGTTGGATTGGGTGGTGGAGGTGGTTGGGTTGAATTGGGTTGGGTTGGGTTGGGTTGGGTTGGGTTGGGTTGGGTTGGGTTGGGTTGGGTTGGGTTGGGTTGGGTTGGGTTGGGTTGGGTTACACGTTTCTTATGTTGACGATGATGATCAAATTATTCATGGTGCGTCGAGCTCTGGCTGTATGGTATAGTATTACTCAGCATCAATCAGACGGGTGTGCGGTTGGAGCCCTGGTCAGGTTCACAAATTTCAGACTTGCCGACTTTGGAAGAGGTAGAGACCTATCATCCGTGCTGTTGCGCGGTAGTCCAAGCTCAGGCACAGTCGCTGCAGGGATTTTTATTTCCGCTATATATAACGATCGCTAGTTTCGACCTCGCTTCAGCGATATCAGCTCGTACTAATTTCCAATTTTTGATTTTGTTAACAACAGGCCACTGTTGACCCAAGACAAGCCCTCTCCACAACATCCGGGAGGGAACTTCCAACTTATCCTCAAAATTAGATAGGCAATATTGCAGCAAGCAAGCACGATTGCAGCAAGGAAGCAAGCATTTTTGTTAGCACAAATTTTATTCATTAGCATAGACAGTGTGCTTGAACTATACAGGACTCATCTGATGTGTGTGTGTGGGGGGGGGGGGGGGGGGGGGGGGGGGGGGGGGGTCTAGCAGTCATTCATTAGCACAGTGTGATTGAACTATTTGAGACTCAGCATGTAAGAAGTGTCTACTGATAAGGATACAATGTATCTGGTTTGGTAAGGTTGTCTTGTGTAGCTTCAGGCTTCATAATCTGTGGAAATATCTGGAAATTGTCGACAGATTTCAGAAATATCCACAAACGACAGAACCACAGAAAGGAGCATCCGCGATATGCCCCCCAAAACCTCCAAGCCCCCCTTGATAAGCCCCCCAAACCCCCCAAGCCCCCCGCGATAAGCCCCCCAAAACTTCCAAGCCCCCCGCGATAAGCCCCCTAAACCCCCCAAGCCCCCCACGATAAGCCCCCCAAAACCCCTGCGATAAGCCCCCCAAAACCTCCAAGCCTCCCTTTATAAGCCCCCCTTGATAAGCCCCCCAAACTACCCCAGCCCCCCGTGATAAGCCCCCCCAAGCCCCCCGCGAATAAGCCCCCCAACCCCCCCCCCAGCCCCCCGTGATAAGCTCCCCAAGCCCCCCAATCCCATGGCTGCAGGTTTGACGGTACTAGACAGTATTATTGTTTGTCAAATATAGATAGGGAACAGCAATATGATATCATATGATGCCGGCAGTCAGACTAGGCTTAAGTAACCATTTACATACAATATCATACTCCCCTTAGGTCAACATCATATGATATGCCGGTCCCTAAATAGATAGGAGCTGCTCGATATCATGATATAAATACACACATATTACATATTACATACTGCACATACATATTGCATTACCTGGAGCCCTGGAAATACGATAGGGCATGTCTTTTAAACTGCCTGCAGCCCTGCGATTTCATTATGCACCCGCACAAACACACATACGTCCCTGCCCTTTGTACACACCGCCCATCGCTCCTACCGATTGGGTGTGCTGGTGAAGTGTTCGGATTGGTTTTAGTTGATAGCAACATTGGCTTTTACTGAGAAGATCATTAAACCCTCCCACCTAGAGGCTATCTAAACAAAGTTCCTGTCTACATTGCTGGCAAGGTCCCATGGGGACCATCCCTACAGCAGCCTGCACATGTTCAGGCCGTCAAACAGGTGCCCAGGGTGTTAAACACCTGTTCAACAACTACATGTTTAACCAATGATGTACAGAAACAGGTGCTTAACACCCTGGACATCTGTTTAACAACCTGAACAGGGCTCAGGCTGCCGTAGGGAGGACCATACTATGAGTAGGAGCACTGGCTCTTTGCACTAGCTGTGCTTATAGCATCAGCAGTCAAAGACATTGAGAAAGGGGAGGTGGGAATACGCTTATGCGTCGACGTGATTGAGAAAGGGTGGAGGTCCCACATGGCTACCGGTCTACGAGCCTCGTTTACTGTCGACGCGGTCAAGAGGGGGGCAAGAGGTAGCAACAACTGTGCATCAGCTAGACTGTGCAGCCATGTCTGGATTGAGAGCTCCCTAGGAGTCCCGATATGGCTATAGTCCGAGTACTGGGGTTGCGGTTACTCAGTGGACCGGCAAGCTTCGACTTACCCAGGGCTCCCTCCTCAATTGCCGTTCCCTGAAGCGCTTCCCCTGGGCCGAATAGAGCCTCTAATCGCCGCGACATGCTTGTCTCGAACTTGTTGTCTCGCTACAGCAGAGCAGAGAATGCTAGCTATCTACTGTCTCTCCTCAGCCAGGAATCATTGCGGACCATTAGCGCGCTCTGTCCGTGCAGCGGAGTAATTGTGTGAGGGAGGATAATTATGACGGTGTCGCAAGAGAGCATCATTGGCAGAGGAAACGGCAGGCAGTACCCGAGCACTACGAGAATGCCAGGTATGCACACCATATCAAGTATGAAACGAAGCAGGTGGGAAGCCACAATAGAAGCAGTTTTGGTCATAGGAGTACACTCGGAAGGACAATATAGAAAGAGAGGCTACTTGCCGTGCGAACTGAGCCCAAAGCTGTGACGGCCCGCTCAAGCGGAACCGAAACCTAACGGCTCCGAAGTCAACTGTTGACCGACGTGTCGACGTGGACTATTAAGGTGGGTGAGATGGACCATCCCACCAGGGCCAGGGTTGTTCAGGACGTTGCGTCCTCCGTCGCAGATGCAACGTCGAAGGGTCCGTTGCGTCACAGAACGCAACGTGGGGAGGGTCCGTTACGTCGTAGCCGTAGCTTCAGTAGCTTGGTTGCGTCGCAGGACGCAGGCTATGGGTCGGTTATGGGTCGGTTGCGGGTCGGTTGCGTCTCAGGACGCAGGCTATGAAATTGGTTGCTTCTCTGCTTCTCAGGATGCAGGCCGACGCAGGCTATAAAATTGGTTGCGTCTCAGGACGCAGAGCTGGGGGTCCTCCTGAACAACCCTGCATCCCACCCATCTCTAACCGAGCTTCCCCCAGGAGGCTCCCTGAGTCCCAGGGTAGTCCCAGGCTGGGACTCAGGGAGCCTCCTGGGGGAGGTTTTCTTATAGATGGGTGGGCTGGTACATCGCACCCCGATAGTAGAGCGGTTATACCCATCGTGACATCTAGCATGTATGTATGTTTTTACAGTCCAGGGGTAGGCCAAAAAGCCTTAAGGGACTTGCCCAGCCGTGATAGGAGGGGCTAAAACGAACAAGCAATGATGAACTGAACCCCCCAAAAAACGTTTTGCCGACGGGGGGGCTGTGTTCAAGTTACAGTTAAAATGTAATTCTACGATTATAATTTAATCATCATCCAAATTGGATCCCAATTGTAATTTTATTGCGCGATTATTATTGCATTTTTAAAATTCTAGGTCTAGATGTCACGATGGGTAAACCACTCTACTACAATCATGCTAGGCCTGAGGTTTTGGGAACTGTTTACTATATAGAACCAGATGCCGACGAATACTCTAATTATACAGTATTGGCAAGATTGTAGATTAATACATACGAGCCACAAAAGTTGAAAGCAAGAAACAAAAGATGCCCACCTTACTTTTTGGCGCAGCCCCCTCTTCTTGTTTACCCATTTGTCCGTTTGACCGAAAACTTGAAGCCTGACACGTCAGGCAACTGTCGCATAACTAACTCGCTTCGGTCAGCTCCATCGTTGCCACCTTCCGTTCGGTTGCCAACACACTCTGCCAATTTTCCGCGTCGCTTGCGACGCTGCATTACATTACCATACATTACATTACATTACATTATATTACATTACATTACATTACATTACATTACATTACATTACATTACATTACATTACATTACATTACATGTTAAAGTCTACTTGACACCGCGAGGGTGTATGAGACTCTGTGCTTTAAACGAAAAGAAAAAGCACCCATAAAGCAAACAAAAACATTACAGCAGGGGGGTGTCGAGGACAAACAAACCAAACTCCCAACCACCGTGCATATGACTTGTCGTTGTAGCTCTGATTGAAGGTTCTAATTTATGAACCGATACGATGTAGTCCAGAGAGTGGTCAATTAGGCTCGAGAGTCTCACCCAATCTCGATTAAAAATTGAAAAATGCCTAGCAACGAAACATGAGTTTGAGGGATCCCTCCCGTTCGCTTGCATTGGGGAGTACTTACTGTGTTTTTTGGTTTCGCAGACTACTGCCCAACATCGAGAATATTAGATTACTACTGGATGTATTGAATATATGTCTGTTCTTATCACTCCCCCAACCTGGTGTACTTCTCACTTTATCAGCTGAGACCCAGGACTCCAACCTGATGCCCCTCGCAGCACTACTACCCTAAACCTCATTCTGCTTTCCTCCTCGGCAATGCTCCTTGACATTGACCTTGGTAACATGGCTCCGGCATTTCAGGATGCCTTCAGCGGTAACACCAGCTTTCTAAACTTAGCAATGCTACTTGACCGTGTCATTGGTTACATGGCTCAAGCCTTTAAGGCCGATCTTAAAAGTTAGTAATAAGTATTAAGTAGTAACTTCTTAAAAGGAAGTAATAAAGAAAGGTTACTACAGGACCCCCACTGTTGCTCGCTACCGCACAAGGTTTTGGAGCCCAACTGCGCGAATGAAGCAATTTTTAAACTCCCCTCCGGACCCAGTGAGCAGATTTTCGTTTCCAGTTGAGTCAAAAGAGCAACCCAAAAGGAGGCAGTTGCGCTTTTGAAGCAAACAAAATGACCCAATGTAGTACCTTGTTGCTAACTCAGCAATACTACTCAACACCTCATCCTGGCCTCCTCCTCAACAATGCTACTTCACCTTCACCTTGGTTACATGGCTCAAGGGTGGGCACACACACACACACACCACACCATGCTACTCAACACCTCATCCTGGCCTCCTCCTTAACAATGCTACTCCACCTTCTCATTGGGGGGACCTGGCCTCCTCCTCAAAAATGCCACTTCACCTTGTCATTGGGGGGGCCTGGCCTCCTCCTCAACAATGCTACTTCACCTTCACCTCAGTTACATGGCTCAACCCTGCAAGGCCGTCTTCAGCAGTAACCTCAACATTCAAAACTCAACGCTACCCAACACCTCACCCTGGCTTCCTCCTGAACGACAGCGGAGCAGCTTGCAGCTTTTGCAGCGTCTGCGCACTCGTGTGAGCTGCACCGCTTGGTCCATTATTTTGTATTGAAAGGATTTAACCCTTTATCCATGACTCAAAATTGGTTCACTCCTCAGCAATGCCATCCTACACCTCATCCTGCCTCCCTCTTCAGCAACTGCCCAACATCTCATCCTGGCTTCCTCCTCAGCAACTGCCGAACAGTTTGCAGCTTCTGCAGCGTCCACACACTCTTTTAAAAGGTGCGCTGCTTGGTCCGTTGTTTTGTATTGAAATGATTTAAACCCTAAACCCATTACTCCAAATTGGTTCACTCAACAATGCCACCCTACACCTCATCCTGCTTTCCTCCTAAGCAACTGCCCATGTGCTCTAAAAATCCCTGGTTTCCGTGGTTATCGCACGGGGGGTATTGTTAACTGCAATATGCAGACGTTTAGACGCCATACCTGGCGTATAGATCCTTGTAACAATTATAATTAGTATTATTAAGCAACTGCCCAACACTTCACCCTGGCTTCCTCCTCAGCAACAGCCGAACAGCTTGCAGCTTCTGCGGCATCCACACACTCTTGCTTGAGATCCGCTGGTTGGCCTCAGACTGTACGCCCGTGAAATGGGGAGATGAAAGGGGTGGGGCGGCTTCCTCACAGGCACTGTCGGGTGTCAAGGAATGCTCGATGTTAGGAGGTGACAGCAGCTCAAAATCAGTCGGTGCATCCTTCCTGAGAAGAGCCCCTAGAGTTCTATCAGATTTTGAGCCCATGAAACGAGGAGATGATGACTGGGGTGGGGCGGCTTCCTCACAAGCGCCGCTGGGTGTTGAGGAATGCACTAGGCTGGGAGACAGCAGCTCAAAATCTGTTGGAGCCAACCCCTTCGAGTGTGTCTCCACATCCACTTGGGACGTCTTCCTCTGACCTGAGCGACCAGTACGCTGCCTTTTTACAACTGTCGGAGTCGGAAGCTCAAAATCTGTTGGAGCCACGCCCTTAGGCTGTGCCTCCACATTCACTTTAGACCTTTTCCTCTGACTAGTACTGCCAATGCGCTGCCTTTTTACAACCGTCGGAGTGGGAAGCTCAACATCTTTTGGAGCCACCCCCTTAGGCTGTGTCTTAACATTCACTTTATACCTCTTCCTCTGACTAGTACTGCCAGGGTACTGCCTGCTTCCGACTGTTTGAGTCTCAATACACCCCACCTGGTCAGAGCTGGAGGGAGGTGTAGGGTCACCAAGGACTGAGGCAAGGGACTCACGCTCCAAGCCAGAGCCAAAGCCATCTGCAAGCAGGAGATAAGTTGGTTGGTTAGTTAGTTGGTTGATTGGCTGGCTCCAAGTCAGAGCCAAAGCCATCTGCAAGCAGGAGAAAAATTGGTTGGATGGTTGGTTGGTTGGTTAGTTGGGTGGTTGGTTGGTTGGCTCCAAGCCAGAGACAAAGCCATCTGCAAGCAGGAGATACATAAAATACACAGTATGCCTTATTACGAGGTATGAGGCTGAGGAGGGCAGCCCCGGGGGGCAGCCCGTTTGCTTGCACTGGGGCCAAACACATTTTTTTTGGCAGGAGATGTGAAGATGAGGCAACTATGCAAAACCCTGAGCGGTAAAAAACATGTTTTGATGGTCAAATGTGGCCTAAGAACTAGGGTAGGGCAAAGACAGAGCTAACTGTGCATTACCATCGAATCACCGTGCCAGTGATTATTTTTCAAATCTGATAGTGGGTTTCTTCTAGCTTTATGGTTTCAGGGCTCCTCCAGGGACAGCGTTTTAGTGCTTTCCGTAGCTTTTTATAGCTTCTTAGGGCAATTGAGGGCAAAAATAAAATAAAACTTTTATTTTTTGCTTTCTTTATAGCGATATTTTTGCTACAACGGGGTCAAAACTAGCGATCGCTATATAGAGCGGAAATAAAAATCCCTGCTCTGTGCCTTTCAACTATTGGAGGTATTACTTGAGGTCCTTGTCCCCCCCCCCCTCCAACCCACCCACCCCTCTCCCCTACCCTCAATGGATAGGGTGGGCTAGTACCCTTATGCATGACTGCTAGCCGACACTACCCATCCACACCACACCACACACCACACCATCCCACCCCACCCCACACACAAACACCATCCTACAGATGCCACCCACCTGTCCCTTCCAACCAGCGGAGGTATCGCTTGAGGACCTTGTCCTCCCCCCCCCCCCAACCCAATCCACCCACCCCTCTCCCCTCCCCACAATGGATAGGGTGGGCAAGTACCCTTATGCATGAATGCTAGCCGACCCTACCCACCCACACCCACCCCACCCCACACCGCAAAGACGATCCTACAGACGCAACCCACCAGTGCCTTCCAACCAGCGGAGATATAGCTTGAGGACCTTGTCCTCCCCCCCCCTCCCCCCCCCCCCCCCAACCCACCCACCCCTCTCCCCTACCCACGATGGATAGGGTGGGCTAGTACCCTTATGCATGAATGCTAGCCAACAGTACCCACCCACACCCACCCCACACCACTACACCCCACCACACACCACAAACAAACACCATCCTACAGACGCCACCCACCAGTGCCTTCCAACCAGCGGAGGTATTGCTTGAGGTCCTTGTCCTCTGGTTGGACCTGCTGCCACTCTCCACGGCAGAAGAGCTGGTAAGCATCGGCGGCGTACTTGCCAATGCCGTGGAGCTCGTCAGGATGAGTCCACTGTAACGTTTCAGGTGGGTTGGGTTGGGTTGGGTTGGGTTGGGTTGGGTTGGGTTGGGTTGGGTTGGGTTGGGTCGGGCGGTTGGGTGTGGGTCGGTGGTTGGGTGGGTGGGAGGGTGGGTGGGTTTACTTGCTGCCACTCTCCACAGCAGAAGAGCTGGTAAGCATCTGCGGCGTACTTGCCAATGCCGTGTAGCTCGACAGGATGAGTCGACTGTAATGTTTCGGGTGTTTTGGTTTGGTTTGGTTTGGTTTGGTTTGGTTTGGGTGGTTTGGTTTGGTTTGGTTTGGTTTGGTTTGGGTTGGGCGGTTGGGTGTGGATCAGTGGTTGGGTGGGTGGGAGGGTGGGTGGGTTTACCTGCTGCCACTCCCCACGGCAGAAGAGCTGGTAAGCATCGGCGGCGTACTTGCCAATGCCGTGGAGCTCGTCAGGATGAGTCCACTGTAACGTTTCAGGTGGGTTGGGTTGGGTCGGGTTGGGCGGTTGGGTGTGGTTCGGTGGTCGGGTGGGTGGGAGGATGGATGGGTTTACTTGCTGCCACTCTCCACAGCAGAAGAGCTGGTAAGCTTCTGCGGCGTACTTGCCAATGCCGTGTAGCTCGACAGGATGAGTCGACTGTAATGTTTCGGGTGGGTTGGGTTGGGTTGGGTTGGGTTGGGTTGGGTTGAGTTGGGTTGGGTTGGGTTGGGTTGGGTTGGGTTGGGTTGGGTTGGGTTGGGCGGTTGGGTGTGGGTCAGTGGTTGGATGGGTGGGAGGGTGGGTGGGTTTACCTGCTGCCACTCTCCACGGCAGAAGAGCTGGTAAGCATCTGCGGCATACTTGACAATGCTCTGGAGCTCGTCAGGATGAGTCCACTGTAATGTTTAGGGTAGGGTGGGGTGGGCGGTGGACGGTTGGGGTTGGGGTTGGGGTAGGGGTGAGGGTGGGGTGGGGGTGCGTGCGGGTGGGTGCGGTGGTAGGGTGGGTTGACCTGCTGCCACGCTCCGAGGCAGAAGAGCTGGTAAGCATCTGCGGCGTACTTGACAATGCTGTGGAACGCATCAGGATGAGTCCACTGTAATGTTTAGCGTGGGGTGGGGTGGGCGGTGGACAGTTGGGGTTGGGGTGGGGGTAGGGGTGAGGGTGGGGTGGGCTGGGTGCGGTGCGGTGGTAGGGTGGGTTGACCTGCTGCCACGCTCCGAGGCAGAAGAGCTGGTAAGCATCTGCGGCTTACTTGCCAATGCCGTGGAGCTCGTCAGGATGAGTCCACTGTAATATTAAGCGTGGGTTGGGGTGGGGTGGGCGGTTGGGGTTGGGGTTGGGGTGGGGGTAGGGGTGAGGGTGGGGTGGGTGCGGGTGGGTGCGGTGGTAGGGTGGGTTTACCTGCTGCCACGCTCCGAGGCAAAAGAGCTGGTAAGCATCTGCGGCGTACTTTCCAATGCCGTGATGCTCGTCAGGATGAGTCCACTGTAACATTTGGGTTGGGATGGGTTGGGATGGGCGGTTGGGTGTGGGTCGGTGGTTGGGTGGGTGGGAGGGTGGGTGGGTTGACCTGCTGTCACTCTCCACGGCCAAAGAGCTGGTACGCGTCTGCGGCGTACTTGACAATGCCGTGGAGCTCATCAGGATGAGTCCACTGTAATGTTTAGCGTGGGTTGGGTTGGGTTGGGCGGTTGGGGTTGGGGTTGGGTAGGTGGGTGGTTGGATGGTTGGGTGATTGGGTGGTTGGGTGGGTGGTTGGGTGGGTATAGGAGTGTAGAAAGATAGGTGGGTAGGTGGGTGGGTGGGTGTGGTAGTGTAGAAGGATGGGTGGGTGGGTGGGGGAGGGTAGAAGGGTGTTTGTGTGTGTGTGTGTAGGAGGGTAGAAGGATGTGTGTGGTTGAGAATGGTAGCATGTATTATTTTGTATTATCCATTTAAGCTTCTAGGTGTATTATATTATACATAAATTACCTTCACTTGTTTATATCGATGCCTTATGCTGAATATGCTGAAGGAGTGCCTAATGTACCAAGCATTTGAACACTTACTAATCCTAACGTTCTGTACACAACAACACACAACTGCAAGGTAGGTTAAAAGGTACCAGGTGAGGGTACCTTAATCAACAATATTATTTCGACACATAGGGGGGGGGGGGGGGGGGGGGGGGGGGGGGGGGGGGTACCACCAACCAACCAACCAACCAACCAACCAACCAACCAACCAACCAACCAACCAGCCGTAAACCAGATGTGCCTGATACGGCGAATCTCATTATAGACCTCATTACGGACCTTGACAACTGAGCTAGCAAACGATCTAAAAGTAGAACAACACCCAGTCGGACCCAGTGCCTGTTTTGCCAACTTGCTTACGCATCTCCTTCTCCAAGTATTCCTTTGAAACTGAGCTAGCAAACGAGCTCTCCTGTGGAAATCAGAACAACACCCAGTGCTAGTCTTGCCGAATAGCTTACGCACCTCTTTTTCTATATATTCCTTTGAGAACTGAACTAACATACGAGCTCTTTTGCGAAACAGGCCAAGGGGTTGTAGTAATGACTCCAGCTGTTGCACATCAGGGCCCTCGGCGGCAGCCAAGGCATTGGGTGCTGGAAACATCTGGAAGAGCGGTCCAATCATCTTGCGAACCTGGTGTGGGTAGGTGGCGGAGGATGTGGGTAGGGTGGGGAGGATGTGGGGAGTGTGGGGAGGAAATGGGAAGGGTGGGGAGGATATTGGTAGATGCCTACATTAGAGTGTTTGTTTTGAATTGATGGCGTCTTGGTGTTAGGGTGTACCTTTATAAATGTGATAACAAAACGTGACGTTAAATTATCTGCTTAGCACAAACTCCGGGCCCCCGTCGTTAACCATTTCTTGGGGTTCAGTTCACCAGTGCTTGTTTGTATCCAGTTGGTATACTTGGGGTAAGCTTCAGTTCACCAGTGCTTGTTTGTACCTTGCACTGGTGAACTGAACCTTGCCCCAAGACAGACGTTAACGATTTCTTGGGGTTCAGTTCACCAGTGCTTGTTTCTTAGATTGCCTTTCCTATCTTAAGGTTAGGCTAGTATCTTTAGCCCATGTGGCTACCCCTGGACTGTAACAATACACACAGGTTGGGGAGGATGGGGTGGCCAAGAGTACATGGATATTGATGTAGGCATGAAGGAGACCCAACAGGCATGCATGGAAGTTAGTTGGGTATACCACGTGCTAGTTCAAATACACACGTATCCGGCTGTCCAGAGAAATGTAAATGTATGGACTAGGACAAAAACAAGGCTAATACAGGAATGTGAATGTAAATATATATGAGAAATTTAAATGTATATGTAAATGTGTGGACTAGGACAAAAACAAGGCGAATACAGGAATGTACATGCAAATGTAAATGTACACGTATGTACTAGGACAAAGACAGGCCAATACAGGAATTGAGATGTACACGTATGGACTAGGACAAAGACAGGCCAATACAGGAATTGAAATGTAAATGTATGGACTAGGACAAAAACAAGGCCAATACAGGTATGTAAATGCAAATGTAACTTTATAGAATAGGAAAAAAACAAGGCTACTACAGGAATGTGAACGTAAATGAAAATGAATGGACTAAGAAAAAAAAACAAGGCGAAGACAGGAATGTAAATGTATGGACTAGGCAAAAAAACAAGGCCAATAAAGGAATGTAAAAGTAAATGTGCATGTATGGACTAAGACAAAAACAAAACAAAGCTCAAACAGGAGTGTCAGACAAGAAAGAAAACCTCATCCTTGCCTGCTTGCATGATTTATCGTTGATTGCCTGTAACAGAGAAAAACGACAGGAGTGGCATGCAGCAACGCTTTGGCTTTTTGGGCGAAAATGAGTCAATCTTTATCGCGATGGAAAAGATGTTTTGGTAAATTCAAATTCATTTAAGGTAAATAAAAAGTTCGAGAATTTGGTCAAGCAAAACCCCATCCATGCCTGATTGCATGATATCTTGTTGGTTGCCTGTAATAGAGCAAAATAGCATACACATACAGGAGTGTAAGACATCAAGCAAAATCGTATACTTGCCTGATCGCATAATGTCTTGTTGAGAAGCATGCAATAGAGCAAAATAGCATACACATACAGGAGTGGAAGACATACAACAAAATCGTATACTTGCCTGATTGCATGATGTTTTGTTGAGAAGCATGCATGCCACTAGGAGCTTGCAAGGGTCGGAATACAGTACCTCCTCAACCAGACTGAACATGAGGCTGCATGTGTGTGCGTGCGCGTGTGCGTGCTTGGATGATGGCTGGTTACTCGTCTGTAATCCAGCAAAATAACATACACATACAGGAGTGAAAGACATCGAACACAACCGTCTACTTGCCTGTTTGCATGATGTCTTGTTGAGAAGCATGCATGCCACTAGTAACTTCCAAGGGTCGGAGTACAACACCTCCTCAACCAGACTGAAGGGGGAGGCTGGGGGGTGCCATAGGTATGTTCGAGGATCTGGAATGGGCACCTGGCTGCCTGCATGGGGGCGCTGGCTGTCCATATGGGGGGCCTGGGTATCCTCATGGGGGAGCTGGCTGTCCATATGGGGGGCCTGGGTATTCACAAGGGGGGGCTGGCTGTCCATATGGGGGGCCTGGGTATCCACATGGGGGGGCTGGGTATCTACATTGGGGGCCTGGCTGTCCATATGGGGGGATTCTTATTTTATTGGGGGGGGCTGGCTATCTGCATGGGGGCCTTGAATTGGGCCATAGGGTGCATGACTCATTGCATGAGACATGGGCCTCGAATAAGCCAAGGCATGACTCCAAACAATGCATGGCGTCTGTCTGCATGGTATAAATCACATGGTGCTTCAGACCTGTAAATGCACAGGTAGCTAGGATTACGGGCCTTAGTCAACACCACGGGCTTAAGCTAGTCCAACCTAAGCTTACAAGGAAGGCCTGTGCTGCTCAGGCCAAGCTAACTTTAAGAGCTAGTGCTAAGGGGCTGGGCAAGTCCGACCCCGTAATCCTGCCTCTTGCATGGGTAGTTGAGGAAGTTGAGGCAATTTAGGTAGTTGATGCAGTCAGACCCCGTAACCTTGCATCGGAAGGTGGTTGAAATGGTCGAATGCCTAAATAAAGGTCTATGTTCCAGTGCGACCCAGGTGGTTATAAACGGGGTAAATACATGTAAAATCGCAACGAAAGGAGGAGAGGAGAACGTGGCGTGGCGCGGTGTGAATGGTGAGGCACGGCCCGGTGAACGTAGACGGTGCCAGCCTGTCGGTCGATCCTACCGAAGCCGAAGCCGAGACAGGTGGACGTGAATACACGCGCGGATCAAGCAGCCGTGATGGACGTGTGCAGTTGTGCACCCGTGTGCGCCCGTGTGCACCCCTCTTGTGTGCACACGCGCGCACGCCAACTTCCGTACGCAGAGGTCATCAGTACCTTATATAACAGTGTCATTGACAGCCAAGTGACCAAAGGTCGTCAAACCATCCTAAAAACATAGGTTTGGGACAATTTCATTACATTGCATTATCATCGACAGGCCATTGAATGTCCAAGATAAGCCCGCTGTACAACAGCAGGGAGACGTCTTACAACAAATCATCAGAAAAAGAAAGGCAACATTGCAGCAAGCAAGCAATATTATCAGCACTAATGCCATATGTTAATTAAGCCTACTCTTTTGTTTGAGTGCCAAATTCGAATTGAATCCTCGGTGTCTCTGGTTAATCTCGAGAGAACTACCTCCTTGGGTGAAATTTCTTTCACACAATAAATAGTAGGGGGCCCTGGCGGGTCCCCTGGAGGTCGGCCCGGGGTGGTGTAATGTACGACAAGCAGCATTGGCAGCCTTCTTGGTGAAATATGCACAAGCAGTTGCTTACTTATCCGAACAATTTAATAGTTGGGGGGTCAAGAATTGATGTACCATGGCATGGTATTAGTATTCAACTTGGTGGCCTGTCAGGCTAATGCACGTAATAACTCACTGACTCCCCGAAGTTCCATGGAGGCAGGTGCAGCAACTCCCGAGGCTACAGTTGCTACTGGGCAACCTGCAGGGACTAGTGTGAAACAGCAGATTTCCTTGTCAAGCACAATGCGCTGGTGCAATGAGCTGCGTGAGGCACGGAAATGCGAGTTTCCCGAAAGGAAATCGTAGACATGCTCCAGGTCCCTAGATCGAGTCCACATGACGGGAGGGAAACGAGAAATGAAAACGCCGCGTCCACAGTCCGCAACCCGGAGATCCGTACGCGAAAAAGGGCGCTTCGACGTAATCCGCCCACGAAGGGAATCGAACACGGGTTGCGCGGATACGTTACATTACATTACATTACACTAGCATCTGAGCCCGTCGTACCGACGGGCGGACCACCCCCGTGGCCACGTCAGCGACAGGTCTCGACCCCCGTGGCCACGTCAGCGACAGGTCTCGGAAAATCGAGATCCGAAAACGGGTAACTCCGAAACGGGTTATCCTGAAACCACTGCCCCTGGCCACGTCAGCGAATGGCAGCCAGCGAGCGGGCAAGAGTGCGCGAGAGCGCAGGAGAAGGCCAAGGGAATGCTGCGACGGGGGGAGTTGCATGCGAAGTTACTGACAGGGGCAGCGAAATGTGTGGGAAAGAGTTTGGGCAGATGGACAAAGGGAGGCTACACCGTTGAATAACGGGCGACTCAGGCAGCGAGCACCGAAAATAGCAGAAGTGCGAAGGAAAATTAGCGTATCAGAACAGCTTAGCTTAGGAAATGCAAGAGAATTTGACAGATGAGCAGCGAGAAGCAGCGCACCAAGCCGGGTAACCTTGGACGGGTGCGGGTGCAGGTGGGTGGTCGGCAGACAGGCAATCGTTCGTGTGGCTGCGCCGAAAAATCGAGATCCCAGACTGGCTGCCACCTGGGACAAACAAATGCGTCAGGAGGACAGGTCAGCAAGGTCGCTCCCGAGCGCAGGCAGCAGGGAGACCCAGAGACTGGCTGCCACCGGGGCGACAGGTCGGCAAGATATGGAACCAAAAACCCAAGCGGCCAGGCCAAAAGGGGGCGAACACGCGCCGCGCACACGCTAAACCTCGGACGCCCAACTTTATATATACTGAAGATTACATTACATGTTAAAGTCCATTTGACACCGCGAGGGTGTATAAGCCTCTGTGCTTTGAACATTTGCTCTTTCATACGCTTTTTTGGAGGTTACCTCCTGGACCAGGTTCTTCTTTTGTATGTTGCCCAAACCCTCACTGTTATAAACTGTCCAGCTGCCTCCGCGCTGTTCAGTCTCGGCATTGATTTTTGCTGAGTATGTAACTTAATCCTCTCAAAAAGAAGAAGCACCCACGAAGCAAAAAACCCCATTACATCAGGGGTGTGTCGAGGACAAACAAACCAAACTCCCAACCACCGTTTTGGTGGCGTAGGTATTAAACCCCCTAGAGCAGGACCCAGATCTCAACCACTTACAGTGGCGGAGGTAAGAAGCTAACAAATGAGAAGTCACAAGAAGAAAAAAAGGGATAATTTATTACGGTGCCACTAAGCAGTCCAGGGCTTCCTGTCTTGCTCTTAATGTAAGTTTAACCGGCTGATTTGACCGGCTTTCTTGGGGAAATGTGAAGATTGGACGATTTCGCTTGATTATCGCATTGGTCTGCCCCCCTTACCGGGCCGACCAACTAATTGCCTACTTGACTTAATCCTTCTCAACAAAGTCAACGTCCGGGTGAGGGTGCTCGAGGCTTGATTTGTTTTTAAGTTGTGGAAGGGTGTTCATCCCATGATGTTGGATTTCAAAGGGCCGGACACTGAGCACAGTGGACACGCAGTTTTTTTTCAAGTGCAAGCGCAGCCTCACTCAATCAAGTAGCGAATCGGTGAACCTGAGGTGCTCGTATAGTCATGTTAGTGTAACCTGGCTTGATGTTCTGCTGTGCATGCCATGATGTTTCCCCCTTGTGTTTTTCAAGGATTATTTTCGCCTCAATGGACTGCCGGGTTAGTCGCTCACCCAGGCTTGGTAAAAAAATGAGGGGGGGGGGGGGGGGGGGGGGGGGGCAAGGATTTTCGCCTCCAAGGGTGCGGCTCCCCGCACTAGTCTTAGACTGCAAGGATAAGATATAATGCGGAGGAGCCTTTCCTAATTTCCTTCTCATAACGATGTGTGTCTCCCAACAAACAGTGGCGCGATTTGCTTGGTCCACCGCTTTCTTCCCTGATGAACCTGGCTAGCTGAGTTGTGAGTTGTAAGTGTCAGAATTTGTACGCTATGGTGTCCTTAACTTCACGTCCTTTAAGTGAATGTCTTACACGGATGTAACAATTTCAAGTTAAATTTCAACGTCAGAATTTGTAAAGAATCACCTTTCACAATAACGGTAGCTAGGTCAATCCATCATTCAGAAGAAGAAGAAAAAATGGAAGAAACAAATCAAAATGTTTTTACCGGTACAAAAACGAAAACATGATTTGTTCGCGTTTACATTTTCACGGTAATAATTATTTTTGCTGCTGAAGACGTCGAGCAGCCAAATTTTAGGCTGAAGTAGGCTGTAACCAAGCTCAAGTTCAAGTATCTGGCCATCTCAAGCTAAGTCGTTGCTCTGGTCTCCATGGGTATCGCGCAGGTAGACGAACTGTACACTGCAGATGGTTAAATCAAAGATTGGGAATTAGTACGAGCTGCCACAGGACGTGAGTTTTTTTTTTTAGTTTTTAAGATTGAAGGAACCATCCCGTTTGCATGTACCGTACAATCGTACATACTCGATTTAAATCAAATACAAAAGGAAATATGCGCCTGAAGGTGTAACCAAGTTCAAGTCAAGAAGGCGTGAAGAACAATGTTACAAATCTTCTCGTCTGAGTGCTCCCTGGTGTTTGTGGATTCCTGGGTTTTAGGGGGGAACATAGAATTGGAAGACGGTGAGCAGCCCTGAGTTGGCTGAACAACCATGTCACAATTCAATTCAATTAGACTCCAAACCTGGCGTTGGAGCCAGTTTCTGGGTCCGTTTTGTCGCTGGACGCAACGTGGGTAGGGTCCGTTGACCAGAAGGAAGGGTCCGTTGCGTCTCAGACAGCAGAGCTGGGGGTCCTCCTGAAGTGCCCTAATCGCTGCATGTCATAATCATGACACTCTCTGCCAGCATTGTCAAACTGACATGGACTCGTCTTGAAACTGTCTAATGCGCATAGTAGGCTGCCTGGTTCTGTGGGTACTGCACGGGGTGGCTTGGCATTGGGTTCGGGCTGCTGCAGACCCGGTATACCTATTTGATCTGGACAAGTCCTTCAACTGTCTAATCCGCTTAGTTGGATTCCTGGTTCCGTGGGTACCGCACGGGGTGGGTGGGTGGGTGAGATTAATAATGCTGCACCTCAACTTAATTAGTTGGAAACCATCAAAGCGACCGAACGTAAACAACCCAAGGACACACTAAGCAATGGCCGGTGCAGGCGCAGGCCTCGCACTAGAAAGAGTTTGCCTATAACGGAGTTTGCCTAGAACCCTGAAGGGGTTTAAAACCAACCCTCTAAAGAGGGCTGGCCTTTGCCTTGGCATGCCTTGGCATTGGAAGGCGGTGAGCAGCCCAGAGTTGGCTGAAAAACCATGTAACAATCCAATCTGGCAGCATCGCATTCTGCACTCTGGAGTTGGCTGAAGAACCATATCACAATTCAAATTCAAATTGTATTCTGCACTCAGGAGATTCGTGTAGTAGTGTTCATAGATTTGCTTCTCAGCTATGGGCAGCAGCTTCTAGGCAGCTCCCTGGGCTCTGTCTTCATCCAAACCGTAAGCAAGCTGATATCGTCAATTTGCCAGTGCTCCTGAAATCTTTGGGTTAGGCCCAGTGTCAGCTTTATGCAGCTGCCCAGAAGCCGCTGCTGGTAGCCGAAAAGAAAAGCCCTGTTAGTGTTTATACGACCCATGTTTACTCTTCCAAAATACGGTGAGCAGCCTGAAGGCTGATAGGCCATGTAATAAAACCAACTTCCAGCATTGCCAGCTACATCCAGGCCCCATTGATGGTGACTTCCGCCAGCTGCGGCGTATGGGAGGGTCCCCTTTACACCACCCCCTCCAGACATTATCTTTTCCCCCCTAGGGCTCAACCTGAATTCAACTTGGCCTGCCGCATACAAGAATATACATACTTAGACATTTGAATCATATTTCGATAATTGAAACATACCATACTAACCATTTCGTCCACCACTCAAACATAATATGTGCATGTTTGAGGTTTATAAGCCAGCTAGCTCCGCTGCTAGCAACAGCTGCAGAGCCTCCTATTCATTATGACCACAACGCTCTGCTTCAAAGTCCTGGACCTGAACAAGTCTGTGAACTGGACCTGAACAAGTCTGTAAACTGGACCTGGACAACTCTAGAGACGGAGAAGTCCTGGACAGTGTCCTGGACCTGGACAAGTCTCTGAACTGGACCTGGACCTGGACAAGCCTATAATCTGTCTAATCCTCGGGTACCACACGGGGGGACTTGGAAACGGAAGACGGTGAGCTTCCCAGAGTTGGCTGGAAAACCAAGGAACAATTCGAATTCAAAAAATTGGTGCACGCTGCCAGTTTGAGGACATATCTAAATAACCCCCGTGCTTGCTTCCTTGCACCCCGCCAAGGCGCAAACTAATAGCCAACACAACAGTCACTTCTTCTTTTTCTCCGCACCACCCCTGGGAGCAGCCTGGGTAGCAGGAACCGCGCCGTTGCCTGCCGGCGGCTGATTTGGCGGTGCTCCTTCCACATGCTGCTGCGTCTGCTGCTAATGCAGCGCCTTTGGTGGTGCTCCCTCCGTCCGCTGCTGCGTCTGCATCTGCGTGTGCTGCAGCGCCTTTTGGACTTGCCTGCTTCTGTCTGCTGCTGCATGTGCTGATGTTACAGCGCCTTGGTTGGTGCTCCTTTCGTCTTCTTCTGCGTCTGCTGCTGCTTTAGCGCCTTTGACAGTGCTCCTTCCGTCTGCTATTGCGTCTGCTGCTGCTATTGCAGTGCCTGTGGAGAAGCTACGTCCGACTTCTTCTGCGTCTGCTGTTGTTGCAGTGCCTTTTGCGGTGCTCCTTACGTCTGCTGCTGCGTCTGCTGCTATTGCAGCGCCTTTGGAGGTGCTCCTTCCGTCTGCTATTGCGTCTACTGCTATTGCAGTGCCTTTGGAGGTGCTACGTCCGTCTTCTTCTGGGTCTGCTGTTGTTGCAGTGCCTTTGGCGGTGCCCCTTCTATCTTCTTCTGTGTCTGCTGCTGCTGTAGCACCTGCTGCTGCTGCGCAACCAGATGCTCCTGAGCAACGCGGGCCACCAGGTCCGCCATCTCCTCCAATCCGCTAATAAGGTCGTGTTGGACAGTGTCCTTCACCTTTCGCTGGCAAGCACCCATTGCCTCCCCCTTGACGAGGGCCAGCTGTGTCGGTCTAGACAGCAGTTGCCTGTGCAGGGGGGGGGGCAGCATCAGGGCACAAGGTGTGTGTGTTTGGGTGTGTGTGTGTGTGTGTGTGTGTGTGTGCGTTGGGGGTGGGGTGGAGGTCTAGGCAGCAGTTGCTCGCACGCAAGCATTCAATTTATCAGAGATAGCAGTGTAGAAAGAAAGATAGACAGACAGACGGATAGGTGCAGTAAATTGGTAGATAGGTAGACACGCAGACGGACAGACTGGCCTGCACACATGCATTCGATTTCTCAGAGATAGCAGTGTAGAAAGAAAGATAGATAGACAGATGGAAAGATGCAGTAAACAGATAGGTAGATAGACACGCTGACGGATAGGCTGGCCTGCACACATTCATTCAATTTCTTGAGAGATAGCAGTGTAGAAAGGAAGATAGACAGATAGACAGATGGATAGATGCAGTGAACAGATAGATAGATAGACACGCAGACGGACAGGCTGGTCTGCACACAACCATTCAATTTCTCAGAGATAGCAGTGTAGAAAGAAAGATAGACAGATAGATAGATGGATAAATGCAGTAAACATATATACATATATATATATATATATATATATATATATATGTAAATGTAGACACCCAGACAGACTGACTGGCAGATAGAACAGATAGGCAGACATGTAGATCATGCTACAAGACAAGGCAAACAAGTCCTACATGGCCTGCCTGGCTACCCCCACACAGAAGACAAGATGAAACTAACACCACTCACTTTGGTGGTTGCCCCAGTGCAAGCAAACGGGATGGTCCCCTCAACCTCACACCCCGTAATAAGAAATTATATTTATTTGTTTACTACCATACACACTTGGAAGTAGGCTGGAGACAAAACTAAAATAAACCAAAAACACACACAAGATAAAACTACTAACATTCACTTAAAGGCAGGCTGGAGACAAAACTAAAATAAACCAAGAACACACAAGATACAACTACTAACATTCACTGGAAAGCAGGCTAGAGACAAAACTAAAATAAACAAAAAACACCTTCTTTGCCTGGAATGTTATGTCTTAGGAAGGAGACAAAACCAACATAAAAATAAACTCCAAACCACACAAAATAAAAATACCATCATTCACTTGAAGATAACGGCAATACGATATCATATGATGCTGGCAGTCTGACTAGGCTAAAGTTATCATTTATATACAATATCATGTGGTGCAATTTGAATAATAACACATTACCAAATTACACAAGATAAAACTACCATCACTCACTTTAAGGTAGGCTGGAGCTCGTAGCGTTCCGCAAAGATCAACAACTGCAGCTGCAACTGCTGGCCCAGCGAAACCCTGCCATCCCCTGCCACCCCCTGGCAATTTTGACCAACCGTATTATTCTGGCTGCCAAGGGGCCGACCAACTATTATCACTCACTTGAATGTGGGCTGGAGCTCGTAGCATTCCGCAAAGATAGCTTGGCGTCCGAAAATGTAGAGCCCATAGCGAGAGCGGGACATGGCCACGACTAGACGGCGCACGTCACGCAAGTGACCCACCACCCGTGTCCGTACGAGCGATAGGAGGATGATGTCGTTCTGCTGACCCTGGTACTTATCTACAGTGGTGACCTGATGGGTGGGCAGTGGTTGGGTTGGGTTCAGTGATATTTCTTTCAAATCTGAAAGTGGGTTTTTCCTAGCTTTATGGTTTTAGGCCTCCTCCACGGACAGCGTTTTAGAGGTTTGTATAGCTTTGTATAGCTTTTTGAAGCTTTTTGAGGCCATTTAGGGCAAAAAAAAAACTGATTCTTCTCCTTTTTTTGTAGCGATAAATTTGCTAAAACGGGGTCAAAACTAGCGATCGCATTATTTAGCGGAAAAAAAAATCACTGGTTGGGTTGGTTTGGTTTGGGTTGGAGGGGGGTTTGGTTTGGTTTGGTGTGTGTGTGTGTTGGGTTGGGTGTTGGGTTGGGTTGGGTCGGGGTGTGTGTTGTGTTGTGTTGTGTTGTGTTGACCTGAGGGGTGGGCAGTGGTTGGGTTGGGTTGGGTTGGGTTGGGTTGGGTTGGGTTGGGTTGGGTTGGGTTGGGTTGGGTTGGTGTGTGTGTTGGGGTGTGTGTATGTGTATATGTGTGTGTGTGTGGAGGGGGGAAATGGGAAGGGAATTATGCACTGCACTCTAACTTTGCTACCCGTGGACAGTATCATACATACATTGCACTCTGGCCCATGTCATGCCCACTACCCCCCCCCCCCCCCCCCCCCCCACCACCACCACATTTCACCCCCACCCACTACCGCACCCCCACCACCACGTTTCACCCCCACCCACTACCCCCTCCCCACCACCACGTTTCACCCCCACCCACTGCCCACCGTGACTGGGATACCATGCCTTCTGTTGCAAGGCACGCTGGGCATTCCAGATGGTCTTTTGGGGTGGTGTGTGTGTGGTGTGTGTGGGTGTGTGTGCGGTGTGTGGTGTGTGTATGTGTGGTGGGTGGGTGGGTGGGAAGGGAATTATGCACTGCACTCTAAGTTGACTACCCCTGGTAAGTAGGTGGTATATAGGGTAGACAATTATATACTATATACCATACACACATTTCACTCTGGTGAAGTCTGATGAAGCCAGAAACAAGCAACCCTTAGGATTGAATGATCAAATCTAGGCTGGTTGGGAACTTGGCACAAACTTCCAGCTCAGCATTTCATACGTCGTAGCCGTAGGCATCTTGGGAATCCAGTATGGCACCAGGATAATATCATCAGTATCAGTATCATTTCACCACCAGCAGCAGCATCACCACCACCATCACCATCATCATAATCATATCAGCAGCATCACCACCAGCATCACCATCATCATAATCACATCAGCAGCATCACCACCACCATCATCATCATCATAGCACAGCGCACCTTGTGAGGTCGGCCAAAGAGTGGGTTGTTGGCGCAACGTCGCTCAAACACATCTCTTAAGAGTGCCTTCTGCCCGTTGTACGTCGTCAGTACAGAAATCTTATTTGCAGGGTAGCCCATGAGGCGCATGAAGCAGTACACGCTGACCAGGTACTCCGCCTCGCCGAGGTTCTGGTAGAAGTACGGCGTAGGCTCTGTCTCGCCCTTGCCCATGTAGTCTGGCACGTCGATGAACTGGTATACATGCGCAAATCCGGGGTTGGCGAGAGCGAAGGCGGGAGCGTTGTTCACGTTCGGCAAGTCCCCCAGGGCTCTGTACCGCCAGTTGTACAGCTTCGCCATGCTGGGGCGGGCTCGGCCTTGGGCGTTGAGCTCGACGTACGGCGTGCCCAGGCGGATGAATCGAGTGAAGAGAGATTGGTCTAGGTGAGAGTACTTCTGGAAGGCCATGTTCTTGACCACAGGAGGGAGCTGGTGGTGGTCCCCGATGAGACAGACTCTCTTGAGGCGAGACACACCATCTTCTTGTCGCTGAGGGCATGTTGGTTTGGTTTGGGTTAGGTGGTGGAGGTGGTTGGTTTGGTTTGGGTTGCATGGCATGGGAGACATGTGAGAATGGTCTAGGTGGGAGTACTTCTGTAAGGCCATGTTCTTGACCACGGGGGGGAGCTGGTGGTGGTCTCCAATGAGACAGACCCTCTTGAGGCGAGACAGACCGTCTTCTTGACGCTGCAGGCATGTTGGTTTGGTTTGGGTTAGGTGGTGGAGGTGGTTGGTTTGGTTTGGGTTGCATGACATGGGAGACATGTGAGAATGGTCTAGGTGGGAGTACTTCTGGAAGGCCATGTTCTTGACCACGGGGGGGAGCTGGTGGTGGTCTCCAATGAGACAGACCCTCTTGAGGCGAGACACACCGTCTTCTTGACGCTGCAGGCATGTTGGTTTGGTTTGGGTTAGGTGGTGGAGGTGGTTGGTTTGGTTTGGTTTGGGTTGCATGGCATGGGAGACATGTGAGAATGGTCTAGGTGGGAGTACTTCTGGAAGGCCATGTTCTTGACCACGGGGGGGGAGCTGGTGGTGGTCTCCAATGAGGCAGACCCTCTTGAGGCGAGACACACCGTCTTCTTGTCGCTGCAGGCATGATGTGGGAGACATGTGAGAATGGTCTATGTCTGCTCAGTGATTTTTGTTTCAAATCTGAAAGTGGGTTTTTTTCAGCTTCATGGTTATAGGCTTCCTCCAGGGACAGCTTTGATAGCCTTTTATAGCTTTTAAGGGCCATTTACGGCAATTTTGAATGACATTTTAATAGCGATGATTTCGCCACAACGGGGTCAAAACTAGCGATTGCTATATAAAGAAGAAACAAATCTCTGGGTCTGCTGTGAGATGAAAAATTCAAAATCTACATCTCTATTAAGTACTGTCCCTCTAGGTGTGATGTAAGCCCGTCCATCGCAAACTTATAAGCCTGTTCCCTTAACCCCACGTCCTTAGAAGTGTCAATGTGACATATCTTGGAAGTTAAGATTTATTCATTTTATTATAATTAAGTACTGTCCCATGAGTTATCCTTAGGGACTGGCATATCTTACATGTGATGTTGACACGGGTTTTTGGCGGAGCCCCCTCTTCAAGGGGGGCGAAAGCCCCCATGTTTACACATTTGTCCGTCCGACGGACCATCCATCCGACCATCCGTCTGACCGCGATGAAGCCTGACACGTCAGCCAACGGTCTCGTAACTAACTCGCTTCTGTTGCCACCTGTCGCTCTGTCGCGATCACTCTCCGCCAATTTTTAGCGTCGCAGGCGACGCTGCATAGAACATGTCTTTTCGGCGTTTCATTGCAGCTTCTTGGCAGCTCCCTGAGCTAGCCACAGGGCAACACCGACTATTTCAGCAGTTCTGGACAGCTGATTATGCCAGCTTCAAGGCGCTCAAGGTTGCGTCAGGTTTGGCTGACTAGCCAGTCAGGGGAGCTGCCTAGAAGCTGCTCTTTGTAGCTGAAAAGAAAAACACTGGATGTTGACCAAAGGCGAGTAAGATACCATACAAATTGCATCATACGCTATTGTATATAAAAGGTACCTTAAGCCTAGCCAGACTGCCGGCATCGTATGAAATCATATTGCCGTTCCCTAGTTATCTACGATGCCTGGGATGTAGCTCCAGCCTTTACATCCAATACTCACCCATCCTTTTACTTCTAGGATGCAGTCATTGTAGCTCAAGCCCTGAATTCCAGCGATGACCCCTCAAAACGCCCCTTCTACAGAAGAATGTGCACAAATACAGTCGTAGTTATCATACCTGCAGGAGCTGATGTTGACCAACGGCGAGTATGATATCATATGATATCATACAGATACCATATGATATCACACAGATATCATATGATATCATACAAATTGCATCATACACTATTGTATATCAATGGTAGCTTTAGACTGGTCAGACGTTGCCTAGTTATCATACCTGCAGGAGCATGGGGATGAAGGTCTCGATCTCCAGAATCTGCGCCGCCTCCTCCATCAGCAAGTTGTCATATTTGAACGCCAGCTCCACGAACTCGGATCTTTTCAAGGCTGCGTGTGTACAGGTCATGGCCACCACCTTGGCCTGCTTGGTCATCAGGTAGTTGATGCGATCGCTCTGGCCCTTCATGAGTTCAAAGGGGCGAATCTCTTCCAACTCTTGGAAGATGGTCTTTAGGTGGCGGAAGCAGCCACGGGCACGCTCCATATCCTGTGTGTGTGTGGGTGTGTGTGGATGTGTGGGTTTGTAAGTGGCAATATCCTGTGTGTGTGTGTGTGTGTGGATGTGTGGGTTTGTAAGTGGCAATATCCTGTGTGGGTGTGGGTGTGCACCCAGTTATACCCAGGTTACCCAGTAGCACCCAGGTTACCCAGTTACCCGGTAATACACAACCAGTTACACCCAGGTACCGGTAATACCCAGGCCACCCTGTTGCACCCAGGTAATACCCAGGTCACCCTGTTACACCCAGGTTACCCAGTTACCCGGTATTACACACCCAGTTACACCCAGGTTACCTGGTAATACCCAGGCCACCCAGTTACACCCAGTCTCCCGGTATTGCACATCCAGCTTAAGCACTTGTGGACAAGAAGCCAAGTTAAATATCATGGACCGATTTCCATCCCCCTATCACACCTCTTCATACAACGTCCCGACTACCATGAATCTATTCCCACCCCCCTACGACACAGCTTAATGTCAGTGCATAGGAAAGACTTGCCAAATGCCATGGACCAATTCCCATTCCCCTGTCACACCTCTTCATACAATGTCCCGACAAAGACTTCCCGACTACCATGAATCTATTCCCCCCCCCCCCCCCCCCCCCCCCCCCCCCTACGACACAGCTTCATGTCAGTGATTAGGAAAGAATTTCGAAATGCCATGGACCGATTCCCATCCCCCTATCACACCTCCTCATACAACGTCCCGACAAAGACTTGCCGACTACCATGAATCTATTCCCACCCCCCTAAGGCACAACTTCAAGCCAGTGCACAGAAAATAGTTGCTAAGTGCCATGGACCAATTCCCATCCCCCTATCTCACCTCTTCCCACTTCCCACTTCCTGACATAGACTTGCTAACTACCATGAATCTTTTCCCATCCCTCAAAGACACAATTGCACGCCCGACAGTGCACAGGAAAGACTTGTCAAGTGCCACAGACCAAATTCTTGTTCTCCTATCACACCTCTACATACAACGTCCCAACAAAGATTTGCTAACTACCATGAATTTATCCCCATCCCCCTAAGACAGAACTTCATGTCAGTGCATAGGAAAGGCTTGCCAAGCGCCATGGACCGATTCCTGTCGCCCTATCACACCTCTTCATACAACATCCCGACAAAGACTTGCTGACTACCATGAATCTATTCACATCCCTTTGAGACACAACTTCATGTCAGTGCACAGGAAAGAGTTGCAAGTATCATGGAACGATTCCTATTTCCCCACGTGTGTGTGCTTGTGTGGTGGTGGTGTGTGTGCGGAGGTGGTGGTGGTATGTGTGTAATGAATCAATTAGGTGAGGTGGCGGTGGTGTGTGTGTAATGAATCAATTCATCATTTCACACCTCTTCATACGTCTTCCCGGAGAAGACTTGCTCAGGAGCATCGGCGAAAAACTCCTTGAAAGGGAACAGCTCTGCTACGGCTGCAGCCTCTCCCTTCCTCTTCCCGACATGGATCATGAACTTCTCCCACCTGCATAAGCATGTACATATACGTATGTTATCGATGTATATATATGCTACAGTCTAAGGGTTGGCAAAATAGGCTCAAGCGACTTGCTCAACCGTGACTCAAAAATAAAGAATGAGGCTGCAGCCTCTCCCTTCCTCTTCCCAACATGAATCATGAACTCCTCCCACCTGCACAAGCATGCGTGTTTAAGTATGTTACAGTCTGTCAGCCATAGGCAGGGTAGTAACTCCAAAATCTGAAACAGCGCGCACCTTGACATAACATGCATGAGCCTATCTGGCTACACCAGGGCTGATACACACATTGTAGCTTTCTAACGCCCACACATTATTACCCTCTGGGTTTCAGGGGTTTATCTATTTGCTACAATCATCTATACATCTGTGTAACATGTAGGGCTATGTACCACAGATGAAACAGCGCACACCTTGACATAACATGCATGGGCCTATCTGGCTACACCAGGGCTGATACACACATTGTAGCTTTCTAACGCCCACACATTATCACCCTCTGGGTTTCAGGGGTTTATCTATTTACTACAATCATCTATACATCTGTGTAACATGTAGGGCTATGTACCACAGATGAAACAGCGCACACCTTGACATAACATGCACAAGGCTATCTGGCTACACCAGGGCTGATACACACATTGTAGCTTTCGAACGCCCACACATTATCACCCTCTGGTCTTTATCTATTTGCTACAATCATCAACATGGGTACATCAGGGTAACATTCAGGGATAACTCCCACATCTGAAACGGCGCGCACCTTGACATAACATGCACAAGGCTATCTAGCTACACCCGGGTTGTAACACACATTATCGCCTGCTAACCCCCACATCTGAAACAGCGTGCACCTTGACATTACATGCACGAGCCCATCTAGCTACACCAGGCTGTAACACACATTATCGCCTGCCAACCCCTACACCCGAAACGGTGCGCACCTAGACATAACATGCATGAGCCAGAAGTATGCCGCCGTCTCACACGTGTACGCGACGTCCTCAGACACTCCGAACTGCCGAGACAGTTTCTCTACCTCAGACAGTAGCTCCAAGCGACGTGCCAGGGATGCGTTCACACGCCCCACTCTGCTGAAATCTTGCTCCGTGTCGAGCTCTTGCTCGCCCATTCCTGGTTGGAGGGACGGAGGGAGGAGGGAATTTCAGAACAATGTGATTAAAAATAGGGTTTAGATAAAAAGCGCCAGGGATGCTTTCACACGCCCCACTCTGCTGAAGTCTTGCTCCGTGTCGAGCTCTTGCTCGCCCATTCCTGGTTGCAAAGGGAGGAGGAGGAGGAGGGAGGGAGGAGGGGGATTTCAGTGCAATGTGATTCAAAATAGGGTGCAGATAAAAAGCACCAGTGATGCGTTCACACGCCCCACTCTGCTGAAGTCTTGCTCCGTGACAGCGCATTGTGATTCAAAATAGGGTAGAGAGAGAATGACAGCGCCTTGTGATTCAAAATAGGGTAGAGAGAGAATGACAGGGCCTCGTGTTTCAAAATTGGGTAGAGAGAATGACAGCGCCTTGTGATTCAAAATTGGGTAGAGAGAATGACAGCGCCTTTTGATTCAAAATAGGGTAGAGAGAGAATGACAGCGCCTTGTGATTCAAAATTGGGTAGAGAGAGAATGACAGCGCCTTGTGATTCGAAATGGGGTAGAGAGAGAATGACAGCGCCTTGTGATTCGAAATGGGGTAGAGAGAGAATGACAGCGCCTTTTGATTCAAAATAGGGTAGAGAGAGAATGACAGCGCCTTGTGATTCAAAATTGGGTAGAGAGAGAATGACAGCGCCTTGTGATTCGAAATGGGGTAGAGAGAGAATGACAGCGCCTTGTGATTCGAAATGGGGTAGAGAGAGAATGACAGCGCCTTTTGATTCAAAATAGGGTAGAGAGAGAATGACAGCGCCTTGTGATTCAAAATTGGGTAGAGAGAGAATGACAGCGCCTTGTGATTCAAAATAGGGTAGAGAGAGAATGACAGCGCCTTGTGATTCAAAATAGGGTAGAGAGAGAATGACAGCGCCTTTTGATTCCAATTAGGGTAGAGATAAAGACAGCGCCTTGGGATTCGAAATGGGGTAGAGAGAGAATGACAGCACATTGTGACTCACCAAGACGCAGCAAGTAGCGTGAAGGTACATCCCGTTCTAGAATCTTCTGAAAGAGGTCGTTCAGAGCTTGGTTGGAGTGGGTGATGAGCAGAGTGCGTTGCCCCGGGCAGTTGTGGTAGAGCACATTCATGATCTGCACAGCTGTGTCGGTCTTTCCAGTACCAGGGGGTCCGACCACCATGGTTAAGCCTGGCTGCACACCTATTTGACAGAAATACACACAGTTTGGTGGTTGGTGAGTTGTTTTTGATTGCTTGCTTGTAAGATTGTTCGGCCATACATGAAATAATGAGCTTTTTAGTTAGTTAGTTAGTCAGTTAGTTAGTTAGTTAGTTAGTTAATGTGTATGTTAAAGTCCAGGGGTAGCCAGGTATGCATGGGATTTGCCCAGTCTCAAACCATAAGGTATCATCTTCTGCCAAAAGTTGGGTCTAGGCGGTCGATTTATTCAGAGTAAAGGACACACATACATCCCATGCACACCTGAGTTGATGACCTCCACCTGGACTGGTGTGAAGCGCACTGTGTTCTGGCGAGGCTTGTTTTGGCCCACCCCTGGACTGTAACAACACACACACATACATCCCATGCGCACCTGAGTTAATGGCCTCCACCTGGACCGGTGTGAAGCGCACGGTGTTCTGGCGAGGCTTGTTTTGGGGGTAGGGCCCGGGGTCGGGAGGAGTGTAGCTCTCAACCTTCAAGATTGGCTTGGCTTTACTTGCGTCCGCAGCCCCCGGAGGAGCGTTTGAGGCGGCAGGTAAGGGCGCGGGCCCCTCCTCGGGGAACGTGATCCGGTAGGGGGGGGGCAGGTTGGAGATGCCGCCGGCCTTGGAGGCAGCCTCTTTGTTGGTGAATTGGACGTCGTAGTGAGGGAAGGACTTGATCAAGTGCTTGGCGTCCAGGAAGGTGTCCTTGAAGTCCACTGTGCGCAGCAGGGTGTCCTGCAGCGGGCACAAGGTTTAATTGAATAAGTGTGGAATCAATGACAAAATTGTCAAGAATACTCAATAATATATATGGGGAGGGATTGGTGAACTGGTTAGTGGTTGCGTAGTGAGGGAAGGGCTTGATGGAGTGCTTGGCGTCCAGGAAGGTATCCTTGAAGCCTAACGTGCGTAGCAGGGTGCTCTGCAGTGGGAGCAAGGTTTGTGTAGTGAGGGATTGGTAAACTGGACGTCGTAGTGAGGGAAGGACTTGATCAAGTGCTTGATATCCTAGGAATGTGTCCTTGGGTGTAGGATTTAGGGTTCATTCGAGTAGCAAATCAGACACTTCCTCCATAAATAGAGGCCATTCAAGAAGTATCCTGTGCCCAGCAGGGTGCCCTGCAGAGAGCACGAGGTTTAGTTTAATAAGTATGTACCGTAATCAATAATACTGTATCTTTCACAAATTACATGGTAAGGGACAGGTGAACCGAACTTTGTAATTAGGGAAGGAGTGGGAGGGAAGGAATATGAACCGGTAGGGTGGGCGAGGTTGGAAATGCCACCGGCTTTGGAGGCAGCCTCCTTGCTAATGAACTGGGCGTCATCGCGAGGGAAGGAGTGGGAGGAAAGGAACGTGAACCGATAGGGTGGGCGAGGTTGGAAATGCCCCCGGCTTTGGAGGCAGCCTCCTTGTTGGTGAATTGGACGTCGTAGTAAGGGAAGGACTTGGTCGAGCGCTCGGCGCCCAGGAAGATGTCCTTGAAGTCAACCGTGCACCATACCTGAGGAAAGTGTGCCGAAGCCAGGGGAGGATGACACCATCCAGACTCACGAGGTCCTGAATTCTACCCAGCATTGAAAAAACGAACATACATGATGCGTACCTTGTCCATGGCGGTGCACTGAGCTCGCGCGGGATCTCCACACCCGAGGAAAAGGTGTTGAAGACAGGGAGGAGTGATACCCTCTTCATTCATGGGTCCTGAATTCTACCCCTGGACTGTGATTTTGTGAGAGAGTGATACCCTCTTCAAATTTTGTTAAATTAATTAAATAATTTACGAGAATTAATAATTTAATTTATTTGTATTTAACTATATATGTGTTGTGCTTTTCAGAGAGAGTGATACCGTCCACGAATTATACCCCTGGACCAGCCTGGACTGTGCTTTGTAATAAATCGAAGTACGATTTTTGTTAAAATTTAAATTAAAATTTGACTTGAAAAAACTGCAACATACGTACCTTCTCCATGGCGGTGTACTGAGCTGCCGCAGGATCTCCATACCCGAGGAAGATGTCGTGTAGCCAGGGAGGGATGATAACGTCCTCATTCATAAGGTCACGAATGGACTCCAGCACAGCCTTGAAGTTGTTCTCCTTGGGCTTGCGCCTGGCAGAAACACACGCGGAGGGAATCATGTGAGCACAGTGAGCCAGCAGTACTCAGCTGGTTGGTAAACATCTCATGAGCAGTACATATTATACTAGTATACATCTCATCAGCGGTACATGTTTATACTCGTATACATCTCATGAGCAGTACATATTTATACCAGCCCCTATCTCATGAGCAGTACATATTTATACCAGCCCCTATCTCATGAGCAGTACATATTTATACCAGCCCCTATCTCATGAGCAGTACATATTTATACCAGCCCCTATCTCATGAGCAGTACATATTTATACCAGCCCCTATCTCATGAGCAGTACATATTATATTAGTATACATCTCATGATCCGTACATGTTTATACCAGTATATACATCTCATCAGCAGTACATGTTTATACCAGTATATACATCTTATCAGCAGTACATGTTTATACCAGTATATACATCTCATCAGCAGTACATATTTATACCAGTATATACATCTCATCAGCAGTACATGTTTATACCAGTATATACATCTCATCAGCAGTACATGTTTATACCAGTATATACATCTCATCAGCAGTACATGTTTATACCAGTATATACATCTCATCAGCAGTACATGTTTATACCAGTATATACATCTCATCAGCAGTACATGTTTATACCAGTATATACATCTTATCAGCAGTACATGTTTATACCAGTATATACATCTCATCAGCAGTACATGTTTATACCAGTATATACATCTTATCAGCAGTACATGTTTATACCAGTATATACATCTTATCAGCAGTACATGTTTATACCAGTATATACATCTTATCAGCAGTACATGTTTATACCAGTATATACATCTCATCAGCAGTACATGTTTATACCAGTATATACATCTCATCAGCAGTACATGTTTATACCAGTATATACATCTCATCAGCAGTACTTGTTTATACCAGTATATACATCTCATCAGCAGTACATGTTTATACCAGTATATACATCTTATCAGCAGTACATGTTTATACCAGTATATACATCTCATCAGCAGTACATGTTTATACCAGTATATACATCTTATCAGCAGTACATGTTTATACCAGTATATACATCTCATCAGCAGTACATGTTTATACCAGTATTTACATCTTATCAGCAGTACATGTTTATACCAGTATATACATCTTATCAGCAGTACATGTTTATACCAGTATATACATCTCATCAGCAGTACATGTTTATACCAGTGTATACATCTCATCAGCAGTACATGTTTATACCAGTATATACATCTTATCAGCAGTACATGTTTATACCAGTATATACATCTTATCAGCAGTACATGTTTATACCAGTACCTACCTCATGAGTAGGTTGAAGCTTCCGTACACATCCTCGCCCTTTGTCTTAACCATATGGTTCATGTCCATCTGGTATTGTGCGGTGTCCATGGCAACAGTCAGGGTGCGCACACATCCAGTAGGGGGCTTCCACTCCTCGCGCTTCACTCGGCCTGTGAAGTCGTTGATCAGACGGCCTCCCTCATCCTTCATCTCAATAACCTGGGCAGGGAGGTGTGTGTGTGTGTGTTTGGGGGGGGGGGGGGGCTCTTTATCAGGCTGCCTCCCTCATCCTTCTTTTCAATAACCTGGGAGGGCAAAGAGCTGGGCGGGTGGGAGTGGGGGGGGGGGGGGGGGGGAAGAGGGTGCGTGGGGGCAGAGGAGAGTAGAGTGGATGCATGGCAGTGAGGGACTTGTGTGGGATGGGCGTGCGGGTGTGGGTATTGGAGTGGGTTTGAGTGTGGAGTTTGGTGGTGTGTGGGGTTGGGGTTGGGGTAGAGGTTGGAGTTTGAGATGGGGGTGGGAGCTGTACGACAGGGAATTTGAACCATGACAAAGCCTTTGCCTGAAATGCCGCTTCATACTCTCATGAGTAGTAATACAAAGAGGATCTTGACAGGCGTAGCTTCGTTTAACACATCAGATTAGCATCCAATATCATCCACAACTGTCAAGACGAGCTGAGTTACATGGGCAGGTTCCATTGGGTGAATGGTTACCACTGGATGTCCCCTCCCCTAAACCCTACGTGACTAATACCCACGCCCACACAAACACCCACACCCACACGAACACTCCCACCCACACAAACCCCTACAGCACCCATTGTATGCCTCACCCCACCTATGGTCTGGGATGTACAGCCTATCCTCACTGTACCATCCCTCCCACCGACCCACCCACCGAGACAAAGCGCATCTTACCTCGCAACCACGGACCGTCACCAGCCCATACTGCTCGCACATGCCTGGCTTGCGACCTGATGAATGCATTGCTGCAGCTTCTGCTGCGGAGGGAGGCCTAATGGTGAGCAGGAAGAGCACATCGTGTTGCTTCAGCTCGTCCCACTCACCCCGCACGTCACGTCGTGCTGGTGTGGTGTCAATTACGATATCAGCGGTGACTGCTGCTGGCTTGTTTTCGCCTACGCTGGGTTTCCGTACCTGAAAATGGGTGGGTGGTCAGTGTTGGTGTTGGTTGGTAGGAGGAAGGCCTTATGGTGAGCAGGAAGAGCACATCGTGTTGTTTCAGCTCGTCCCTCTCACCCCGCACGTCACGTCGTGCTGGTGTGGTGTCTATTACGATATCAGCTGTGACTGCTGCTGGCTTGTTTTCGTCCACGCTGGGTTTCCGTACCTGGGCGTGGGTGGGTGGTCAGTGCTAGTGTTGGTGCTGTTTGGTTGTTGGTTGGTGTTGGCTGGTGCTGGTCGGATGGTGTTGGTGTTTGTGTCGGATGCTTGGCAATGGTGCTTGTGTTGGCGATGGTGCTTGTGTTGGTGCTAAAAGTTGTATGCTGGCATTGGTTTTGGAGCTGGTGATTGCTTTCATGGTGATGGGTTGATGATAAGGAAGCGGGCGCGCCCACTGCTTTTGTTTTGCGACGCGTCGCCATTCTGTTGCTGCATGGCGACGCATGGGTCCACCTAAACTAGTCAGACCCCTCCCCCCCCTCCCCCCCCCCCCCCCCCCCCCCCCCCCCCCCCCCTCCCCCGGCTCTGCGCATTCGGCTCCCTGAGGTTTGGGACGCAGCGCGTCGCACAGGGCTCGCAGCATCCACTCAATTTGCCACGCGTCGCAGGAAAAGACAAACAGCGGGCGCACCTTCGAGACGTTCGAACACTACGACTTATCAAACGTTGTGATGAAGAAACAAAACCAAGTGTATGCATATACACTGTCGCTATCGCTATTGCTTTCACCTTAGAATGCAGCTACTCAAACGTTTGGGATAAGGACAGATATACAAATATATCATAAGGATGGCGCGCACATGGCTAAGGAGGTACCTCGACGATTTTGCAGCTGCCCACAGGGAGGGGCACGAGAGCCCATAACAAAAACGAATGCTGGTGCTATCGCTGTCGCCATCGCCCCAGAATGCAGCTACTCAAAGGTTTTGGATAAGGAAAGAGGTGTACAAACATATATTATAAGGACAGTGCGCACATGGTTAAGTAATTACCTCAGTGATTTTGCAGCTGCCAACAGGGATAGACATGCGAGCCCATCCAACAAAGCGAACGCTGCTGCCATCGCCACCGCCCCAGAATGCAGCTACTCAAACATTTTGGCTAAGGAAACAGATACGAAATATATTATAATGATAATGTGCTCAAGGCACATGGCACACGGGTAATTACCTCGGTGATTTTGCAGCTGCCCACAGGGAGGGACATGCGAGCCCATCCAGCAAAGCGAACAAAGTCGTCATCGTCCCAGAATGCACCAACACGCCCAAGCACATTGGCTATGTCCTCACGAATCTCGTACGTGGCTTCAAGCCTGTGCACGAAGGTGTAAATAAATAAATAAATAAATAAATAAATAAATAAATGTATAAGGGTGAAGTTGTGTAGAAGGTGGTCATGATCACAGGGTATATCACTCTTAGGGGCAATCACTCAATCGTATTGTGTGTGTGTGTGTGTGTGTGTTGGGGGGGGGGGGGGGGGGGGGGGGGGGGGGGGGAGGATGGGTTCAATCACTCAATCCTATAAGAATCCTATAAGAAGCAAAACTTGACCCTCTTCGACCCTCTTCGTCACAGGCCAGACCGTCAGCTGCCCAGCCTGGCCGGCTGGCCTGCAATAAGGAGGGTCTTAAAGGGTCATAAGGGGTCTTAAAGGGCCTTGTGGGGTCTTAGAGGGTCTAGGAGGGTCTTGGGAGGTCTTGAGGGATCTTGTGGAGTGTCTTGGGAGGTCTTGGAGGGTCGAAGAGGTTTACCCAAGCCCTGGTTTCGGTTCTTTTTGCTCCGCAGGATGTCATCATTACTGTCAAGCGTGATTAGTTTTGTAGCGGGCAGTCCTAGACAGGAATAATCACTCTTTCTTACCTGAACAGGTTGAAGTTGCATAGAAGGTAGTCGCGGTCTGTCAGGAACTGCAGGTTCAGCTTTGGGAGTTCCCGGCAGCTCTCCCCAGTGTAGTTGGCGGAATCAGGACACAGGGCATGGACAAATGGCATGGATACAGGATCAATCACTCTTGCTTACCTGAACAGGATGTAGTTGCGTAGAAGGTAGTCGCGGTCTGTCAGGAACTGCAGGTTCAGCTTAGGGAGTGCTAGGCAGCTCTGCCCGGTGTAGTTGGCGGAATCAGGAAACAGGACATGGACAAAGGACATGGACAAAGGGCATGGATACAGGATCAATCACTCTTTCTTACCTGAACAGGTTGAAGTTGCGTAGAAGGTAGTCGTGGTCTGTCAGAAACTCTAGGTCCAGCTTAGGGAGTGCTAGGCAGCTCTGCCCGGTGTATTTGGCGGAATCAGGACACAGGACATGGACAAAAGACATGGACAAAGGGCATGGATACAGGATCAATCACTCTTTCTTACCTGAACAGGTTGAAGTTGCGGAGAAGGTAGTCGTGGTCTGTCAGGAACTGCAGATTCAGCTTAGGGAGTGCTAGGCAGCTCTCCCCGGTGTAGTTGGCGGAAGGGATTTGGTTCTCATCCCACAGTACGCCCTCAGTCGGGTACAGAGGCATTTCGTTGATCACCTCTCGCTGCATGCGACGCCGCTCGTATGTTGAGAGCATCACCTGTGGGAGGGTGGAGAAGTCATGTTATGATTCTAGGAACAGTAGGAGTCTAGGTGGGGGTCTAGGAGTCTAGGAGGTGGAAGGGCGGAGAAGCAATGCGGTGAAAGAGGTGTTAGGATAATGATGATGATGGTGATGATGATGGTGATAATGATGATGATGATGATGATAATGATAGTGATGATGATTACATTTTTCTGGTGCCCTATCGGACTCCAAATGTGCCCGCGGCTTGACCAAATCATGGGGGACTCATGAACATCACGAGACATTTGTGTGCCAGTCTATCTAGCCAATATTTCTCTCGGTTGCCTGAGTCCGAATAAAAGGTAATAAAACCCCAGGCAACTACACCAGGTACCAAAGACCCCGGCAATACAAACCCAGGCAACCACACCCGGTTACACAGACCCAGGCAATACTAACCTAGGCAACCACACCCGGTAACACACACCCAGCAGTGTTGTGCAACTCTAGGGCACCCTGGGCAAGATTTTGAGCATTGAATATGGCAGTTGGAGCATTGAATGTGGCAGTTGGTAACACACCTGGTAACACAGGCCCAGTGGTGTTGTGCAACTCGAGGGCACTTTGGACAATATTTTGAGCATCGAATATGGCAGTTGGAGCATTGAATGTAACAGTTGGAACATTGCATGTGGCATAAGATAATATGTATTGCATTCTTTACACCAATAGTTATTACTATTTTAAACCACCCATTAAAAAACAAAATCACCTCAGATAGGAAGCCCTTGTTCCGTGCCCAGGGGGGTGTCCTCTACCACCAGCGGCAACTGGGGTGTTACCAGGGAGTGCAGCTCATCCTCTGAGAGAGCTGCCAGGTGATGCTTCATAGACTGTGGCATATGTATTACATTCTGTGTTCTTATTACTATTTCGACCACCCAAATAAATAAATAAAACAAACTCAACTCAGTGAGAATGCCCTTATCCTGTGCCCAGGTGAGGGGTTGCCCTCTGTCAACAGCCGCAACTGGGGTGTCACCAGGGAGTGCAGCTCATCCTCTGAGAGAGCTGCCAGGTGATGCTTCATAGACTGTGGCATATGTATTACATTCTGTGTTCTTATTACTATTTGAACCACCCAAATAAATAAATAAAACAAACTCAACTCAGTGAGAATGCCCTTATCCTGTGCCCAGGTGAGGGGTCGTCCACTGCCACTAGCCGCAACTGGGGTGTTCCAATGGAGCACAGCTCATCCTCTGATAGGGCCGCCAGGTGACGCTTCATTGAAGGTGACATTTGTATTGCATTCTTTCTACCGGCTGTTATTACCATTTACCACCCCCCATTAAAAAACAAACAAACCTTGGTTAGGAAGCCCTTATCCTGTGCACAGGGGTCGTCCTTTGCTTTGAGCAGCAACTGGTGAGTTGGCTGGAGGCAACGTTCGTCCTTTGAGAGGGCTGCCAGGTGACACTTCATTGACTGTGGCATGCGTATTACATTCTGTGCTGTTATTACTATTTTGAACCACCCAAGAAAACAAACAAAACTCACCTCTGTTAGGAAGCCCTTATCCTGTGCCCAGGGGTCATCTTCAGCCACCAGCCGCAACTGATGAGTGACCAGGAAGCGCAGTTCGTCCTCTGTGAGGGCTGCCAAGTGACGTTTCAGCACGTCTCGCTTCTCCACAGAGCCACAGTTGCTGAGAGCAAGCTCCTTGAGCTGCGGCCAGTGCTTGAAAGCAAGTCGCTGCACCTGGCATACCTTCTCGTAATGAGCTGATGCAACATCGTCGTCGGTCTGGGGCTCGCCAGTGTGGTCATCGATTGGGAAGGCCATGTAGAACTGGAACAGATCGATGAGCTGGCGGAAGAGGTTTGCCCCCTCACCAGGGAACTTGTACAGCCTGGACAGGCGGCACTTGATCAGAATGGCGCGGTCCTCGACCAAGGTCCGCACAAAGCGGCGTGTGGGCAGCTGACTCAACAAATCAATGAGGAGCTCTACCGAACGCTCACAGTGAAGGACACTAGCTCTGTCCAGCCACGGCTCGGTTGGAGGAGGTTTGGGGGCGTGTTCCTTAGCACCCCCACGACCCCGCTTGCCCTGCTGCTTTGCTTTACTCCCCTGCGGCTTCTTCTTGATCCAGGTACTGACACCAGCCTGGCCCTCAGGAGCAGCTGCACCAGGCTTGCCTGCAGCGTCCCCTCCCCCCTCTTCTGCCGCCTCATCCTCCTCCAGGTCCGATTCAGACTCATCTTCTTCTTCCTCTCCATCCTCGCTGTACACTGTGTCGTCTTCCTGGTCTGGAGCTAGAACTGCAGGTACCTGCACCTTCTCGCTAGCTACCTCCATAGGTTCTGGAGCGCTGGCTGAGGGTGGGTCCTTAACCGCTCCCTGCACCACATCCAGGAACTGGTCCAGCATGGCTGGGATAAAGCGTGACTCGGGGCGTTGCTTGGCAGGGACATAGCCAGGCTTAGAGGATGCCTACAGTCATGGTGGTGGTGGTGGTGATGGTGGTGATGGTGGTGGTGGTGGTGGTGGTGGTGGTGGTGGTGGTGGTGATGGTGGTGGTGGTGGTGGTGGTGATGGTGGTGATGGTGGTGGTGGTGGTGGTGGTGGTGGTGGTGATGGTGGTGGTGGTGGTGGTGGTGGTGATGGTGGTGGTGGTGGTGGTGGTAGTGGTGGTGGTGGTGATGGTGATGGTGGTGACAAGAGGCAACAAGAGGTAAGTTGATACAGGAGGAGGTTGGTACTGAAGGTAATAAGAGGTTGGTGGGTAGGTCGGCTGGTGGGTGGGAAAGGCGGGGCGGGAGGGGGTGGTGGATGGGTTGGGGGGGGGGGGAGGGGGGAGAGGGGGTGGGGGGGAGGGGAAGCGGGGGGAGGGAGGGGGGAGGTTTGGTGGGAGGTGGGCACGGGTCGCTTGGACGGGATGGAGGGGGGAGGAGGGGAGGGGGGGGGGGAGGGGAGGGGGGGCGGGAGGGGGGGGGGGGGGGGGGGAGGGGAGGAGCAGGAGACCGTGAGAGGGGGGGGGGGGGAAAGGGAGGTTGGGGACGGTAAGCGGGAGGGTGGGGGGGGGAGTGGGAGTGGATGGGGGGAGGGAAGGGGGGGGGGGGAGGGGGCAGCGGGGTGGAGGGATGGGGGGGGGGGGGGGAGGGCGCCTCTTCTTTTCTGTTCCCTCCCTCACCACCATAGCGGAGGGGATTGGGGGGAGGGAGGGGGGGGGGGGAGGAGGGGACGTGGGGGGTAGGGAAGGGGGGGGGGGGGGGAGGTGAGTGGGTAGGTAGGTGTGTTGGTGGGTAGGTGAGTGGGTAGGTAGGTGTGTTGGTGGGTAGGTGAGTGGGTAGGTAGGTGTGTTGGTGGGTAGGTGAGTGGGTAGGCAGGTGTGTTGGTGGGTAGGTGAGTGGGTAGGTAGGTGTGTTGGCGGGATGGTGAGAGGGTAGGTAGGTATGTTGGTGGGTAGGTGAGTGGGTAGGTAGGTGGGTTGGTGGGCAGGTGAGTGGGTAAGTAGGTGTGTTGGTGGGTAGGTGAGTGGGTAGGTAGGTGGGTAGGTGAGTGGGTATGTAGGTGTGTTGGTGGGTCGGTGAGTGGGTAGGTAGGTGGGTTGGTGGGTAGGTGAGTGGGTAGGTAGGTAGGTAGGTGGGTAGGTGAGTTGGTAGGTAGGTGGGTTGGTGGGTCGGTGAGTGGGTAGGTAGGTGTGTTGGTGGGTCGGCGAGTGGGTAGATAGGTGTATTGGTGGGTAGGTGAGCAGGTAGGTAGGTGGGTTGGTGGGTAGGTGAGTGGGTGGGTAGGTGGGTGGGCTGGCGAGTAGAGTTGGTAAGACCTTTTGACAACACAATTTTTGATCTTCATTCTGCAAGCTCTTCCAGTGCTTGGTTAGCTGTGGGTTTGCATGTAGCTCTAACTCCACACGCCCGCTTGGGAGAACCATCAGCAGTGGGAGGCCCTAAAACACGTTTTCCACCCAGACACTTTTGGTTACGATTGTTATGCTTACACACCTTTTGATCCTTCTTCTGCAAGCTCTTCCAGTGCTTGGCAAGCTGTGGATGTGCATGTAGCTCTAACTGCAGGCGCCCACTTGAGAGGGCCATCCACAGTGGGAGGGAAACAAGGCGAAGCGCTTGCCCTCTCACCATCTCGTTCTCGAGTGACTGGAAGATGTTGATGGTGAACAGCAGGTAGGCAGTCTTCTCGTGCATCTTCAGCGTGCTCTCAGGGGCCTCCAGTAGGGCCAGCACACGCTTGAAGAAATCCGGGAACACAGTCTGCGGGAGGTACGATTGAAATAGATGAATAAATACAGATGTAGGTCATTAGACAGGGACAGGAAGATGTTGATGGTGAGCAGCAGGTATGTAGTATGTTCATGCATCTTTAGCGTTTTCTCAGGGGGCTCCAGCAGGGCCAGCACTTGCTTGAAGAAATCCGGGTACACAGTCTGCGGGAGGGACACAATTGAAATGGATAAATAAATACAGACGGAGATCATCAGTCACTTTTTTCTGAGCGAGGAATCCTTATAGAGTATGGCTGTGTGATGAAGTTTTGGCGGTGCCCCCCCTTCAAGGGGGCGGGAGCCCCCAGGATTACCCATTCGTCCGTATGTCCGACAAAAAAAAATCTTGAAGCCTGACACGTCATCCAACGGTCGCGTAACTAACTCGCTTCGGTCAGCTCCATCGTTGCCACCTTTCGTTCCGTTGCCAACACACTCCGCCAATTTTCCGCGTTGCTTGCGACGCTGCATAGGACTTGTTGCTTTTTGTCTTGGCCTGATCTTCCCTAAGCAAATTTGTCACCCCCAGTACCCATGCACAAAAAGGTATCGATATGCATTCAGCAACACATTAGCATAACCTACAAGTGGCACATAACACCAACTCACACCTTCTCACCCTTATGAAGGCTCCCTGCACCTACACACATACATCCGTTCACCAAAAATGTTTACAGGTCCTACCTCCTCTGCAACGCATGCTCACTCTTATGTTTTTCTACCTCCATGCAAATTGACACCTGACATTAAGAGTCCCCACCCACACAAACACATCCATCCACCTCCCTCATCTGCACCCACACACCCACAAGGCAACACACACAAATCAACACACACAGCCGAATCCCATATCGTCCAGCCAACCATGTTTCAATCATACCTCTTTGCTTTTGAAGGATAGCCATGGGTCGATGTTCTCTCTGAACTTCTCATTCACCATTAGCATGATAGATATTACATGCTCGTCTGATGAATCAGCCTCAAAGTTAGGCCACAAGTAGTTCTCAAGATACTGGGAAATTTCTAGCAGCATAACCCGGCGTAAGGGTGGCGACTTCTTGGCTTTTCCTCCCAGCTCCTCCTGATAGATGGACTTAACCAGCTCAGGCTTGAATGCTGGGGGGGGTGTTTTCTTGCGTGCAGCATCTGACCACGACTCAGCTGCTACTTTGGTCAGCTTGTCTTCCGCAATCTAAAAATGCAGTGCAAATGGAATGCTTGAGTGCAGGACGGCAAAAGGTACATGGAATATTTGAGCTGGTTGTTGTGCTAGTTGTTGCTGAGTGGCATGCACACGGAGCAGCAACGGAGGGGGAAATGGTGGGGGTCCCTAACTACCATCTGCAAGCTGCGTTCACGAAAGTGCACAGCCTTCATGATGACCAATCTTTGTTTCTTAGCCATAAGATACAGCACTGAGATCTAGAGTCTGAGAAGTGATGGGGGATTCAGGGGGGATTCAGGATATCCAGCATCTGATAAACTGATGCCTCAAAAGGGGGAAGATCACCTCAATTAGAGTGAGACCATGGCCTTTCTTTTTAGCTGGTCCCTGAGCTGTGCGTTGAGCCTTCCCCCCGCGCTTCCCGCCATGTGTAAGATGTCGCTGCTGCAGCAGGACATCATCTATGCTGGTGGGCCTCGCCCTAGGCCCGTCCATCGTGGATCTAAAGGAATCCGCAGGAGATGCAAAGATTAATTAAACGCAGTGATACATATCGAGGGGAAAGATGGCAGGAGGGTCTGTTAAAACTTGCAGCTGGACGTTCGTCAAGGTGGCTGAGGGAAGAGAAATTAAAGAACGCGAAGTACAGTCAGCTACTGAGTGTAGCTCACTATTTTGAGCACAATTTCATCAGCTACTGTACTTGACCTGATCTTGTCGGATGAGATAACGAGCACACTGCTATTGGCCAATCGCAGCTTCGATTATGAGTAGCGGGGATCCTACGTCCGATTCTAGGGCTACGGTGCCGCCGGCATCTAGGCTGCAACTCAGCCTAAGACAAAGGCAGACTGAGCCTGTGAAGCAGGAAGATGCTCAGGAACCAATTGATGTGATCGATGACACTCCCTTCCCTGTCCCCGACCTCTACTTCAAAGTCTATGAGAGTGAATTGGACGAGCCGGATTCCAAGGTCCGCCGTGATGTGAATTTGCTTTATGAACGATGGATGACGATGCACGGTCGCCGTTGGCCCGAGAAGGGATTGGACACAGAGGATATGGTTTGGCTTCGTGAGGAGTCCCACAAGCCTGACGCGATGAAACTGCTCGCGATGGAGCGTGATGGGGTGGCCCCCCCTCCTGAGGATGCGTACATCAATCCTGCTCAAGTTGACATGGTTGCTGCGGAGAAGCAGATGTACGATGGCGAGTTCATCACCGAGCCAGGGGAGGAGATAGATGGCAAGCCCGCTAGCCGTCCTCTGATGAGCAATTATGAAGCCACCAAGGCTGGGGCCAAGTGGGTGACTGATGAGTTTGAGTCAGAAAACTATGAGGCTGGAAACTTGGAGCTGATGTGGGACATGTATTTGTGGGACCGTGACGGCAACTCTTTGATCATGCCCAACGAGCCTGCTGACCCCCAAGCAGGTAAGCCACAAGGCAGTTCTCCTTCCCCTTAATGTTCTATGCATGTCACTCCTTGCAAGGTGACCTCCATCAGGCGGGCTGTTTTTTTCTGGGTGTCAGTCCATGCGTGTTGTATGTACATCATCAATTGACTTGGCATGCTGTTGACCACATCTGTTTGACAGGCAATTAAATGCAGCAAATCACATAACATAGTGCACGATGACACTGCATCCCATCAAAGTGAGTAGCATTGCAAAATCTCTATGCCATATTGCATCTCACACGACATTGAAATGTGGCCAAAACCAATTTAACAGCCTCCCTTGAACATTGTTTGTCAGACCTTCAGCATGCTGCGTGTGGGGTTATCAGGGTATAGGGTTTTCAGCGCGTGAGGTTATCAGCGAAGTTACTACAGCCAAATATTGTCTAGGGTACTTGTAGCAGATTGCGTAAGCTCCTAATTGGGCCATAGGGTCTAACTGGCAAGCTGAGTGTGACCATGCCACTGAAGGGTGGCGTATCGAGCTAGCTGCCTATGCCTGAATTTTCGGGGGAAGTAGTAGAATAATTATTACGAGGTTACCTACGCAGGTAATTCGGCGTCTAACCGTCTGCAGAATACAATACTCCACCCTCTGCGCATGTTCAGAGCAGACTTGGCAGTCAGGAATTGCGATCGACAAGCCTGGGCGTCTTTCATCTCACCGTACTCCCTAGCAGCCGTTTCGCAAGTAAATGTCCTCGTATAAAATGGCTTGAATTCTGTGGTTTGACTGCAGCAGCAGGTGGCGGAGCATTGTCATAATCAAAATCAAAATTTGACTGCATCATCACCATCATCAACACCCTCGGCACCATCATCATCAACACCAATATCATCAACACCATAATCATCAACACCAATATCATCAACACCAATATCATCAACACCAAAATCATCAACACCAATATCATCAGCACCAATATCGTCAACACAATCATCAACACAATCATTAACACCTCGATCATTATCATCATCACCCTCAGCACCACCATCATCATAAACACCTTCATCATCATCATCATCATCATCGTCGTAATCAACACCATCACCATCAGTATCAACATCGTCATCAACATCGTCATCGTCATCAACATTGTCATCCACACCATCATCAACATCAACATCAGCAGCAGCAGCAATCACATCAGCATCATCATCATCAAGACCAATATCAGCAGCAGCATCATGAATAATGGGCTCTGCCTCAGACATCAGTGTCACGCTCTGTATCTAGCACATAGGTAGGTCATGGCTCATAAATAGGGACCGGCAAGTATGATTCATACAAATTGCATCATATGATACTGGCATTGTATATAAATGGTAACTTTAGCCAAGCCAGACTGCCGTCATCATATGATGGTGTGATATCATATTGCCTATCCATAAAGCTGAATCATTGTTGCTAGCAGCTTAGGAAGGCAAGAAACTGTAGAGGTAATACTACTGCCACCTTACTTTCTTTGACTGCTCGTGCGTTACAAAGCTCATGCATGTACAGGCGGCAAGAGGCATGGCTCATAACCTACCTAGGTTCTGCACCGCTCATAGCAGGAGTTAGTACAAGTCCCTTGAATCGCACTGTGCACGCGCAAACCGCACAAATTGCAGTTGCAGAATTGTGCAAAATCGGTGCAATAAGAACCACAAAATCAGTGTAAAATCGATGCAAAATACTGTACCAATTGCAGTTGCAAAAGCGTGAAAAGCAGTGCAAAAAGAATTGCAACATCTGTGCAAATTTTATCAAAATACTGTACCATTTGCAGTCGCAAAAGAGTGAAAACAGTGCAAAGTGTTGCAAAATACTGTACCAATTGCACTTGCATAAGCTTGAAAACAGTGCAAAAGCAGGGCAAAAATGTTGCAAAATATTGTACCATTTTTTCGTTTTTTCTTGCTACTCAATGGATTATATGCAATCCCTCAATACCACGAAAACCACCACTACCAAAAACGCCACCAGCACCAAAACCACCCACCCACAGAAAACAAAATAAACCACAAAAAATGTCACCCACCACCAACAAAAAATCACCATCCCAGGTGACGAGTCCGAGGCGTTTGTCGACTTCCACACCGCCTACCGCCACGTGGAACTGACACCGAAGTGCTCGCGCTGCTGTCTGGGCCACCCCATCCACCCTCTCACCCACCCCTCCATCCACTCATCCATCCACCCTTTAACCCATCCATCCACCCACTCATCCATCCTCTAACCCACCCTCTCACCCGTCCATCCACCTATGTACCCATCCATCCACCCTGTAACCCATCCATCCACTCATCCATCCTCTAACCCACCCATCCACCCTCTCACCCATCCATCCACCCACGTACCCATCCATCCACCCTTGCACCCATCCATCCACCCACGCACCCACCCACGCACCCACCTATTCACCCATCTATCCATCCATCCACTCGTCCATCCTCTCACCCACCCATCCACCCACCCATCCACCCTCTCACCCACCCATCCACCCCCTCACCCACCCATGCACCCACCTGCTCATCCATCCATCCACCCTCTCACCCACCCATCCTTCCATGCACCCCCAGGTGAGGAGTCTGAGGCGTTCGACGACTTCCACACCGCCTACCGTCCTCGTGGCATTGACACCGAGGACGCTCGCGCCGCTGTCTGGGCCACTGACGAGTTCGAGTCTGATGAGGATAACACCGAGAGCGAGTGGTGCCCCGAGTATGTTGGTGCTGGTCTGGGCCTTGATCACGAGGATCCCTTCAACCCTCAGTTCTCCCTGAGGCACAGTGCACACCCTCTGGCCCCCTTCCCCGGCGAGCCTCTGAAGTGGTCGTCGTGGGTGTACGATGATGGCACTACGTGAGTTGGATGGTGGTTGGGTGGGAGAGTGGGTGAGAGGGTGGAGGATGAGTGAAAGTAGTCATCTTGGGTCTACGATGATGGCACTACGTGAGTTGGATGGTGGTAGGGTGAGAGGATGGATTGATGAGTGGGTGAGAGGGTGGATGGATGGATGAGTGAAAGTAGTCATCTTGGGTCTACGATGATGGCACTACGTGAGTTGGATGGTGGTAGGGTGAGAGGATGGATTGATGAGTGGGTGAGAGGGTGGATGGATGGATGAGTGAAAGTAGTCATCTTGGGTATACGATGATGGCACTACGGGAGTTGGAGGGTGCGAGGGTGGATGGATGAGTGGGCGAGAGGGTGGATGGATGGATGAGTGAAAGTAGTCATCTTGGGTTTACGATGATGGCACTAAATGAGTTGGATGGTGGTTGTACTGCTTGACTGGCTTAACTGGCTTGCTTGGTTGGATTGGTCAGCCAGCTTGACTGGATTATCTCCTCCTCATATCTCTCCTCCTAATATCTCTCCTCCTAACAGTCATATTAGTTTTCATCTTTTTTTTTTTTTTAATACTTTAACTATTATATTAACAATAAAAAGAATCCTAGTCCTCCTCATACAGTCATATTAGTTTTCATCTCAAAAATAATTTCTTTGAAAATAAGAAATATACAACTATTATATTAACAACAAAAAGAACCCTAGACCTCCTCATGCCTCTCCTCCTTAGGCCTCTCCTCATATTAGCAATCATTTTCTAGTCGTGTCTCTCCTCCTCATACAGTCATATTAGTTTTCATCTTCTAGTCCTCCTTAGGCCTCTCCACATATTAGCAATCAGTTTCTAGTCAGGTCTCTCCTCATACAGTCATATTAGTTTTCATCTTCTGATCCTCCTCAGGTCTCTCCACATATTAGCAATCAGCTTCTAGTCAGGTCTCTCCTCATATTTGCAATCAGTTTCTAGTCGTGTCTCTCCCCCTCATGTCCTGTTGTGCTTTGCGTGTGCAGATTTGAAGGCCTGTCCAGGAAGGCGACTCCTCACGGCATGGGAGTCATGCACTTTGGCAATGGCACCGGCGGTGGCTTCCACTTCCGCGACGTGCGCCGTGGTGACAAGTGAGTGCTTCAGTTTGAGTGGTGTAGTGGTCGGGGGTGTATGGAAGGGTGATGGAGTGGTGTATGGAAGTGTAGTGTGGGGCATGGAAGGGTGGTGGTGGTTGTATGGAAGGGCGGTGGGGTTGGGGTGGTGTACGGAAGGGTGGCGGGGTGGGGGTGGTGAATGGAAGTGTATGGAAGGGTGGTGGGATGGAGGTGGGGTACGGAAAGGTAGTGGGGCGGGGGTGGTGCCTAGAATTGTAGGGTGATACTTGCTCGCCCCCCCCCCACACACACACTAACACCTCCCTTGCCCCCCATCTCCCTTTCCTCCACCTGCCCCCCACCCACCCACCCACCCCACCCCATTATGACTCCTATTTGCTGCCTTGTGATTCCCGTCGTGCGTCCTCCTCTTTCAGGTATGAGGGCGAGTTCCAGGTCGGCTACGCCCACGGGCTGGGTCAGTTAACCAGCGAGAACACCGGCGAGACTTACATCGGCGAATTCTTTGCCGGCCAGCGCCACGGATGCGGCCTGAGCATCAATATGAAGCCCTTCTACTACCTGGTTGAGCGTGGAATCGAGCCCACCCAAGCCTACCAGAAGACTGTTGGTGAAATCATCAAGAACATGGAGTTCAAGACTTGGTACCGTAACAAGGCGCTGGGCAGCGACTACGAGGATGAAATGGTGCTGGCCGCCGTCGGGGATGACTTTGAGAACCCTTACGACGTGGTGCTGCGCAACGGCTTGCATGACGCAAAGCTGAAGCAGTGGAAGGCAATGGACCCTGCCGAGAAGTGAGTGGCTTTGGAACACCTGGAACACCAGTGGGGTGGCGAGATGGGAGGGACTTTGTGTTGGGGGGAGTGGAGCAAGTGGCAGTGGGGTGGTGAGATGGGAGGAGCTTTGAGTTGTGTGTGTGTGTGTGGGGGGGGGGGGGGGGGGGGGGGGGCAAGTAGTTGTGGGGAAGCTGAAGCAGTGGAAGGCAATGGACCCTGCAGAGAAGTGAGTGGCTTTGGAACACCAGTATGGAGGGGGGGGGGGGCATGTCAGTGGGATGACAGGGTGAGATGTTTTGTCGGAAGTGAGCATGAGCAACGGCCATTTGTTTATCTATGTACGTCCCACCACGCACCTACCCCCCCCCACAGGGCTATGATAGCTTACCACCCACCCACCCACAGAGCCATGTTACCTCACCACTCATCCACCACCCACCCACCCTCAGAGTCATGTCAACTCGCCACTCATCCAACACCCACCTACCCACAGGGCCATGTCAACTCACCACCCACACACCTACCACATTCATACACACACACACGCACAGGGCTGTTTCCAAGGCGCTTGACATCATCCAGAAGGAGGGCGCCAGCTGAATGCGCTCACGCGCTGCTGCTGGCTTCCCACCCACCTACCTACCCACAGAGCCATATCACCTCTCCAACCACCACCCTCAGGGCCACCTCACCACCCACACACCAGCCCACCAAGCCATATCACCTCACCACCCACACACCTATCCACAGGGCCATGAAACCTCACCACCTACCAGCCACCCACCCTATCACCCACCCACAGGGCCATGTAACCTCATTACCCACACACCTACCACCCACAGGGCCGTTTCCAAGGCGCTTGACATCATCCAGAAGGAGGGCGCCAACCGAACACGCTCACACACACCTACCACACACACCACATAACTCTCTCTCACACACACACCTACCACACTCACCACATACCTCACGCAGCACACACACACATACCACTCACCTACCCACAGGGCCGTTTCCAAGGCGCTTGACATCATCCAGAAGGAGGGCGCCAACCGAACACGCGCTCGCGCTGCTGCTGGCTTCCCAGGTCAAAGCTACTACCGCAAGGAGGGCAAGGAGTGGGTCGCCAACGTGGACAGCCAGGGCAATGATACTGACTTCGACAGTATGGAGTTGCTAGTGAGTTTTTATCCGGTTGGGGTGCTTGGGTTGGTGTTGGTCAGGGCGCAAACGGGGAGTGGATTGCGAACGTGGACAGCCAGGGCAATGATACTGACTGTGACAGTATGGAGTTGCTGGTGAGTTGTTCCCTTGTATTTATCCGGTTGTATCAGCCAGGGCCGGTTCTCGGGTTAGTGATGGTCAGGGCGCTAACGAGAGTGGATCGCCAATGTGGACAGCCAGGGCAATGATACTGACTTAGACAGTATGGAGTTGCTCGTCAGTTTTTCCCGTTCATTTATCTGTCTATCTATCTGCAGGGGCTATGACAGTGATTTTGACAGTATGGAGTTGCTAGTGAGGTTATATCCGGTTGGGGTGCTTGGGTTGGTGTTGGTCAGAGCGCAAACGGGGAGTGGATTGCGAACGTGGACAGCCAGGGCATTGAAACTGACTTAGACAGTATGGAGTTGCTGGTTAGTTGTTCCCTTGTATTTATCCGGTTGTATCAGTCAGGGTAGGTTCTTGGGTTAGTGATGGTCAGGGCGCTAACGGGAGTAGATCGCCAACGTGGACAGCTAGGGCAATGACACTGACTTAGACAGTATGGAGTTGCTAGTGAGTTCTTCGGGTTTATTTATCCGTTTGTCTCCATCTGCCAGGGCAATGACACTGACTTTGACAGTATGGAGTTGCCAGTGAGTTTTCATCCGGTTGGGGTTCTTGGGTTGGATTCAGGGCGCAAATGGGGAGTTGATCGCGAACTCGTCCACCTCATGTCAACAACCATAAATGAATATGATATATATACAATAAATAAATAGTACACCTTATTACGAGGAGTGAGATTGGGGGGGGCAGCCTGTTTGCTTGCATTGGGGCTAACCACAAATGACACTCATTACTGTTGTGTAGCTGTTTTTGGCAGAGCCCCCAGATTCACCCAGTAGTCCATCCGACCGACTGAAAAAAACGAAGTCTGGCACATCAGCCAACAGCCAATTACCAACTAAAGTAGTTTGCAATCTGAGGGATTTGCGCAAAGCGATTCTACCTTTTCCCCTATATGTTAAGGGAGCTTGTCGAAATTACTATTAAATATGTTTAACACCACCTGTGCGTATTCGTGGTCGCCCTTGAACAATACGTACTTTTGTTTATCAAGAGCCACATCTCCAATGTCTATGTCCTACTCACCCTTTTGAGTCTTTAATCATTTTTAGCTCTTTGAACCCGTTTGTGTCATGGTAATCGATATTATACCCAACCCTTCAACTGTTATAAATTGTGAGTATACAAGGCAAGTGCCTTGGCAGTCAATTATGTTTTCGATCAAGAACTTGAATTTCGGTGAATACGTGGCCAATGCTTCAAGTGTCAAGTACTCGTCTCCTTCTGCCCTTTTTTGTTTTAGCGACCCTTCAATAAAAGTTTGGTAAGTCATTGTCGAATCTGTTTCTTCCACCTCTTTGTCTTGGGTCGCATCATCAACTTGCGTCCCCTTCTTGTTTGAATTCCCATCTTGGCTGTGCGTAGGGTGTTTTGGAGCTTGCATGAGAAGCCTGATTATCTGGGTATGACCACCTCATATCGAGATCGTCAGGCTTCTCGTGCAAGCTCCAGAACACCCTAAGCGTGCAGACAGCCAAGATGGGAGTTACTAAGTGGCTTCGGTCAGCTCCATCGTTGCCACCTGTCGTTCGGTTGCCGGTACGCCCCACCAATTTTCCGCGTCGCTTGCAACGCAGCATAGAATTTTTCATACAACCCTTGTCATGATGGCATTGGAGTACTGTCCTCTTCCGATGTACTGCAGATGCACTGTAAATTGCAGCCTTGCCCTCCGCCCCCCCTTCCCCCTGCCCGAGACTGCTACAGGGTTTTTCTCTCGCTTGCGACACGCTGCATAAGAATTGTCATACCACCCTTGACTTGATGGCATTGAAGTACTGTTCTCTACCGATGTGAAGTAAATTGCAGCCTTGCCCTCCGCCCCCCTTCCCCCTGCCCGTGATTGCCACAGCGTTTTTCCGACACGCTTGCGACACAGGCTTAGGTCTTTTCATACTACCCTTGCCTCCTCTACACGCTGTCGATTACCCGCTTTAAGGCTGGTCAACCATGTATTACAACAAACCTACCCAAGTCCTACCTAACCAAGACAACTCTAACCTATCCTAGCCAAGTCCAACCTAACCAAAACAACTACAACCTAACCTAACCAAGTCCTACCTAACCAAAACAACTATAACCTAACCTAACCTAACCAAGTCCTACCTTACCAAAACAACCCTAACCTAACCTAACCTAACCTAACCAAGTCCAACCTAACCAAAACAACTATAACCTAACCTAACTTAACCAAGTCCAACCTAAACAAAACAGTCCTAACCTAACTCATTCCAACCTAATCAAAACAAACCTAACCTAAACAAAAGACTAACCTATACAAAACAAAAAAACTAACCAAAACAAAACAACTACAACCGAATCTTATTTAACAAAAAAAACTGTTTCCTAACCTAACCTAACCAAACCTAACCTAACCAAACGCCTCATGCCTCAGGTTGGCATGGACTCCGATGGTGGATTGGGACTTGGATGGGACAACGACACCCAGGATACTGATGAATTCCCCCTGGACGAGGCACTCAGGGTAAGTTCATGTTCACGACCAGGGATTTGGGGGAAAGGGGTTCAGACTGTTGGTGGAGGCTGCCAGGGTCAGTTCTGCTGCTGCTTCTTTTTCCTCTGCTGCTTTTTCTGCCGCTGCTGCTTCATATGCTGCTGCTGCTGCTTTTTCCTCTGCTCCTTTTTCTTCTGCTGCTGCTTCCAGCCAGCCAGCCAGCCAGCCAGCACTTCAGCAAGCCCCCAATGCCCCTGCTTGCATGCATGACCTGCTTGTTGGGACCCATGTAAACCCATTTGTTCGATGTCCCTCGCACCTGCCATCAACAACATCAACAACCACCACAACAACAACAACAACAACAGGCCTGGGTCCAGTATACCATGTAACATAACCGCCCACCCACTTTAGTCACCCACCCACCAAACACCCACCCACCAAACACTATATCCAACACCCACCCACCAACCCACCCACCAAACACCCACCCACCAAACACTCTATCAAAAACTCACCCACCAACCCACCCACCAACCCACCCACCAAACACCCACCCACCAACCCACCCACCAAGCACCCTACCTAACACCCATCCGCTGAACTTACCCACCCACCAAGCACCCTACCAAACACCCACCCTACCAACCACTCACCCACCACTGAACTCACACCTGCAGGAGAAGTTGGATGCTGAGGCCATGGGTGACAAGGATGAAGAGAGCGACGACAAGGAGGCCATTCTTGGCAAGGCCAACCCGATGAACCCTTTCACTGGTGAGCATTCATAAATATAAATTGTGCGCCGTATTACGAGGCGTGAGGTTGAGTGGGCCAGCCCGTTTGCTTTGCTTGCTTGCTTGCTTGCTTGCTTGCTTGCTTGCTTGTTTGCGAATGGCTTGGCTAGTTTTTCACATTCCCAGGTCAAGCTAGATGAGGCTTGCCCATTTGCAAGTAGTATAGACCACATGCGTGCTGCTTTCTCATACATGCTGTGCCAGCACTGAGATCCTTCCTTCTTTCCCGCCAGGCCTGAGCATGAAAGACTACCTAGCTTGCAGGGACCCAGGCCTCAATCAGTTGAAACACATCTCCAGGCCAAGCTAGAAAGGACTTCCCCACTTGCAAGCAGTATAGACCACATGCGTGCTGCTTTCTCATGCATGCTGTTCAAGCACTGAGATCCTTCCTTCTCTCTTGCCAGGCCTGAGCATGAAGGACTAGCTACTATGCAAGGGGCCAGGCCTTGGTCAGTTGAAACACATCCCCAGGCCAAGCTAGATAGGACTCGCCCATGCGCATCCAGTATTAACCCCCTGCCTGCTGCTTTCTCATGCTTGCTGTGCAATGCGCTAAAATCCTTCCTTCTTTCCCGTCAGGCCTGAGCATGAAAGACTACCTAGCTTGCAGGGGCCCAGGCCTCAGCCAGTTGAAACACATCTCCAGGCCAAGCTGCATAGGACTTGCCCATGCACAAGCAGTATAGACCACTTGCGTGCTGCTTTCTCATGCATGCTGTGCAACGCCCTGAAATCCTTCCTCCCTTTCCACCAGGCTTGAGCATGAAGGACTACCTAGACGGCAGGGAGTCGAGGATGGAAGAGGTGAAACAGATCGCCGCCCTTGAGAGTGGGGATAAACGCTTTGGCGCACATCCCAGCATGTTGAACGGAGGAAAAGCTGCTTTCAATCGGTAGGTCCTTTTTTTGAACAGGCATCTGAGTAGCTTCAAAAATGCACAAAAATGCAACAAAATGAAAAAATCGGCAAGACAAAAATAAACATAAAATCAATAGAAATAAACATAAAATCAGCCTGTTCTGCTTCAACAGAGGTACCTATTCGGCGCACATCCCAGCTGTTGCTTGGAGGAAAGGCTGCTTTCAACCGGTAGGTCTTTTTTGCGACGCTGAATAGAGCTTGTTTGAAAATCTGGCCTGCCTTGATCCCCTCCACTTGATGCCTCAATCAGTGTGCCCTAATTCGAATCGTTCAATATCAATGCCACCAGCAGTGTGCCCTAATTCGAATCTTTCAATATCAATGCCTCCATCAGTGTGCCCTCATTCGAATCTTTTAATATCAATGCCACCATCAGTGTGCCCTAATTTGGATCTTCCACTTTCAATGCTACCATCAATGTGCTCGAATATCTAGAATCTGGCATGCCTTGATCCGCTCCACTTGATGCCCCTATCAGTGTTCCCCATTCGATTTTTTTAAATGCGGAAGCAATACCCATGCTTCTGTGTTCATCTCCCACCTCCCTTATTAGTTCGACCCAACCATAACCCACCCAACCCAACCCTAAAACCACCCAACCATAAACCTCCCACCCAACCCAACCCAACCCAACAGGCAGTCGCTCGCTTCGGGCGGTGCTGAATATGCTGCTGAGTGAATCCCCAGTTTGACCCAACCCTAAATCCACCCAACCGGCCAACCCAACCCGATCCAACCCTAAACCTCCCACTCAACCCAACCCAATAGGCAGTCGTTTGCTTCAGGCTGTGCCGAATGTGCAACCCTAGAACCGCCCAACCGGCCAACCCAACCGTTAACCTCCCACCCAACCCAAGCCCACCCAACAGGCAGTCGCTCTCTCGCTTCAGGCGGTGCCGAATATGGTGCTGAGCAAACAACCCTAAACCTCCCACCCAACCTAAACCTCCCATCCCAACCCAACCCACCCAACCGTAAACCTCCCACCCAACCCAACCCAACAGGCAGTCGCTCGCTTCAGGCCCTTTAGGCGGTGCCGAATATGCTGCTGAGCGAATCGAGGCAGGCGATGATGACGACATTCAGGATCGCGATTGGATGATTAGGAGCAAGGGTAAAGCCCCAGGTACCCTCTCCAAGGATCAGCAGGTAGAAGCCTGATGTATTGATGTGTGTGTTCATACCTGTTCTGGTGTGTGTGTAATGATGTATGTACTGATGTGCGTTTTAAACGATTGTTTGGGGTTTGTTTCATCAGTGATCTTTTCTGTTTAGCCCCTCCTGGTATCATGGTTGGGTGAGTCCCTTCAGCCTATTTGGCTTTCTCTGGACTGTAACAACATTCAACATATGTACAGCATACTTACTGTGGGATCCTAATCCCCAACTCTTTACCTTGGCAGGAATTCCTATGGCAGGATATGGACGCCTATGACAGGCAGAACATTGATGGATCCCTGTCCCATAAGAAAAGTGTCTTGGACGAGGGTACTGACACTCGCTTCGAGACTGAATCAGACCAGATGGAGCTCTGCGATCTGGCTGAGATTCTGTAAGTTACAATATATCATTCCTCCAGGCGGCTGGACGAGGGGGGGGGGGGGGGGGGGGGGGGGGGGGGGGGGGGGGGGCTGTTTGAATCTTGACCACACTGAGCATGTCGATAAAGATTGAGCACCGTACACAGCACAGCACAGTATAATACTGTTACAAGATGCGCACAGTACTGTAGTGGCAGAACTAGGTATTTCAATCAGACTCGCCAAATCTCGGAGCAGTGGCATATGATGACTTTGTGGTGGTGATGAGATGGTGATGCGGTTGTGATGAGTATGTGGTGGTGGTGTGATTGTGATGATGATGATGATGAGTTTGTGATGGATTCCGAGTCCTGGAATAAGTAATTCCCCTCCTGAATCTTGTGACCTGTCTGTCTGCTCCCGTTCCTCTGCCACTTGACCATGTACCCTATATGCCACCTAACCCTCACACCTAGCTATGATGATGATGATAATGATGATGGTCAGTATGTGATGGCTGTTTGGGTAGCCAGGTAGGCTTAAAGGGACTAATCTATTCCCATCTTGCTGCCCAGGGTAACCACTTGGGCTAAAATGACTAAACCAATCTCAATTAATCAAGATATTTCTAGGTCAATGAGTGCTGTCTGGCCTCGTTGACTTGATCATGTCAGTGTCTGACCTCGTTGACTTGATCATGTCAGTGTCTGACCTCGTTGACTTGATCATGTCAGTGTCTGACCTTGTTGACTTGATCATGTCAGTGTCTGACCTCGTTGACTTGGTCATGTCAGTGTCTGGCCTCGTTGACTTGATCATGTCAGTGTGTGGCCTCATTGACTCGATCATGTTACAGGGGCACCAAAAATTGGTACCCGCGAATCGGGCTTTGGGCCCCAAAAAACTTGAACCTTAGCTCGTAAGGCTAATAGGACTAGTCCAACTGAGCCAATTCTCAATTTATCAAGATATTTATAGGTCAAAGAGTGCCATCTGACCTCGTTTACTCGTTCATGCATCAGGGGTACTGATCAAGAGGCCACAGAGACTGTCCAGGGTTAGTCACAGACATGTTCGTGAAATTGGTACCATGAATTGTAGCTTTGGGCCCCAAAAAACTTAAATCTTAAGCTCGTAAGGGTAAAAGGACTAGCCTACCTGATCCCAACGTCAATTAATTAAGATATTGGTGAAAGAGTGCCATCTGACCTCGTTTACTTGTTCATGCACCAGGGGTACTGTGCAAGAGGCCACTGAGATTGTCCAGGGTTAATCACTAAGGCTAAAAGGACTAGCCCAGCTGAGCCTATCCCCATCATACAGTTCAGGGGTAACCAGTTGGGCTAAAAGGACTGACCCATTGCCAAATTATCAAGATATTTATAGGTCAGAGAGTGCCATCTGACCTTGTTTACTCGTTCATGCACCAGGGGTACTGTGCAAGAGGCCACGGAGATCGTCCAGCGTGCACGAATGTGGCGCTGGAAGCCTTATGGTGAGGTCACCCTCCGCCACACCCAGGACGCCCATGGAAACCCTGTGGATGTGATGCAAGACCCCCTGCACTACCCCTTTGGAACCAAGTACATGTGCCCTGGCCCTCTCGGACAATGCCACCCCATTCCCAACGACCAGTGAGTAACATGCGATGCCGTGTTGTTGTCTGTACTCGTTTCAGTTATTATGAACTGCCAGTAGAGGTAACACGCTATCGACATCATCAGCAACATCATAAGCAGCAGCAGCATCAACCTCAGCATCCTGATCAAATGCTTCACTTGAGGATTGAAGCATTTCATACATCAGATACTGCATCAGCCATGTATGCAGTCCCCAACGGCAAATTTAAATGGGGGGGTGTTGAGCCTATTTTTGTCAGCCTTCGAGCTGATCCCTTCTGCCATCAGCAAACATAAGACCCGTTGAAACCGCTACTACACCTCGCTAAGGTTCTGAAGTACAGTATTGAACAAAATATTGTGCCATATATGGTACAATGCATACAAACAATACATGCGCTACATTCGCCACATACAATACACCACATACACTACATACACAACTTATAATACTTGCTTACAATACGTACATACAATACATGTGGTACAATATTGTGCGATACTTTTGTGGACCACTATGATATTTACAACCCTACACTTATCAAGAGACGAAATACTGACCCTGGCTCTCGACTGCGTTCTATCTCTCAGGAGTCTGCGTATGCAGATGCTGCGAATTGCCCAGAACTACAGCCGCATCTACGAGATGTATAACTTTGACTATGACCCCGAGCCCGGAACGGCCCAGTATGCCATCGACCAGCGCATCAGGCGTGCATCAGAGCTCCAGACCAACTCCATGGCACGTATTGCTGCGGCCGCCGAGGAAGAGGTGGCCCTAGACCTGGCCATGGAGGAGGAGTACCTGGCCATGCAGGCTGAGGAGGAACGCCAGATGGCATCTCTCTCAGCTCCCTCAACTGTCGGCGGTGCCGCCTTTGCCTCTGTTTCCATGGGCATGTCCTTTGGCATGAGCCGGGCCTCGAAAGCCTTGATGAGCATCCTGACCTCCACACAACCCAGACGCCCCCGCATCATGCGCCCTTCCGCTCAGCAACGCACTGTCAAGGGACGTCAATAGGGTTCGGCTGGCTGCAAGTGTGTATGTAACAGTCCAGGGGTAGCCAAATAGGCTGAACAGACTTGCCCAAATTTCGATCTTAGGATGGGCTAAAACTGACTGGCTGCACACTTTGATTATGGACCACTAACTTTTTATAATATAGTATTGTTATAATATAGTATTGGGCCGTGATTCCGGACCACTTGCTTCTCCTATTACAGTATTAGACCGGAGGTCATGACCTTAGGGGCGCTTCTAGGGGTACAGCGAACTGTTATAACTAATGGATCATCTCATAGCACATTTATTCAGTTACCTGCAGCTATCTGTAGGCTCTGCTTTCTTGAAGTACATAAATTATTGATGCCCTTGCGGCCTTGCCTCGAGGCTAGAGCAAGGTACATTCTACTGCCAAGCATTTTAAAAGAGTTGCGGAGATGGATGTTGTTGTGCACTTGAAGCATATTTGAATTTATATTTGAATTGTTACATGGTTCTTCAGCCAACTCTGGGCTGCCCACCGTCTACCAATACTAAGTCAATCCGTGCAATAGCCACGGGAACCAGGGAGCACACTATGCGGATGAGCCAGTTTAAAGAAGATGTTGTGCACTGTTGATTCTGCTGCTTTACTGAGTAACCGTTAGTCGGCCCCCTATGGGGGACAGACCTATGCGATACGTGAGCGAAATCGTGCTGTTTCTCAAATCCTCACATTTCCCCAAGAAACCGACTTCTTTCGCACGGAATCGACCCGTGTTAATTTCTCTGAGGGCACTTATTCGCGTGCGGATCTCAGGGCTGCAGATTTCGAAAGTCGCAAAGCAAGTTGAGTAGTTCGCAACACCAGTACATGCAAAGACTCGCACGTCCAATAGTCGCAAAGCAGATTGGATAGTATGAAAGCAAGTTCAATATCCGCAAAGCAACTCCAATGGTCGAAGAGCAACTTCGCTTTTCAACTTCCTTGGGAGTTGCTGTACCTGCGGCAAAATGATGCACTATGGGAACCAACCTGCTGTCGAAAGCTTGCCCCGGAGAGCACTTCTTCGCGTACGGAACTCAGGGTTGCGGACTGTAGACGCGGTGTTTTCATTTGTCGTTTCCCTCCTGTCCTGTGGACTCAATTTAGGGACCTGGAGCATGTCCAACACAACAGCTGACTAACAAGCTCTTATCGTAGACACACGTAAAACATGTTCCACATCCATCAGAAACCGCCCAAGAAAGAAGGTATCCGCCTCAACTGCATTCACACACATGCTACAATAAATGACATAGCATGACGGCTCTCTCACAGTTCTACAAGTTTTACAAGTACAAGCATACCATTGGATGCCAAGCCCAGACATTAAACATAACATGACAATCTACGTTAAATCCTTCAATAGATCAAGTTGTTGGCAATTGCGATTAGAAAATGTATCTCGCTTAACTTGTTTCACCTTGGCATACCCACGTGGACAACTTTGTCATATTTTTCAACATTCAACAAGAAATTTAACCATTTTAGACAACTGAATTACAAACCCAGAAGCCATCGTATTCCTTACCCCACCCCCGGGGCCGACCTCCAGGGGACCCGCCAGGGCCCCCTACTATTTGTTGAGTAGCCCCCCCTGTTTTTGGCGGGAGCCCCCAGATTCACCCCGTTGTCCGTTTGACCGACAGACCGACCGAAAAATGGAAGCCTGACACGTCAGCCAACTGTCTCATAACTAACTGGCTTCAGTCAGCTCCATCGTTGCCACCTGTCATTCCGTTGCCAACACACTCCGTCAATTTCTCGCGTCGCTTGCGACGCTGCATGGGACTTGTCTTTTTTGTGGGCGTGTGTGGGTTGGGTGTGTGGGTGGGTGGGGGATGCTGAAAGCTGTGGGCCAGAGCTCCACTACAGCCCAGGCATTCGAGTGGGGTGACCGCCCCACTCGAATTATTGGGGGTGGCCGCAGGAGATGACTGCTGGATGATGCCGTAACTAATCATTCAACTTGGTCACAAAGCTCTAGCCTTTGAGGCTGCTCGCCGTAACTGATCCGCAAGCCGCGCGCAGTTGCCAGCGTGGAAGTTGGTCGATTGAGGTGGAAGGCTAATAGGCGCTAGGCGGTTCCGATCAGATGAGCGGATGTGTAACCTCCGCTCACTGACCCGTCTCTCACACTTCCCAAGTTTCAGTTTCCTCGGCCCCTACAATCCAGCCCACCCTTAGAGCAGGCGCGATAACAGACTATAATCGCAAGGCTATCCATTAAATACCTTCCTGACTTGATATCAGTCCTGCTGTCCCAATCGCTTAAAGGTCGAAGCCTGGCATCGACCGCACGCTAGATCCTGGGCTGACGTCCACTGGCAGAGACAGATCCGCGCCATCCCAACTCGACCCACCCCACCCCACTGAGACTCAGATTTCGAGAGCATAACATTCTTGCTCCTTAATCCAGACGCGCATACTAAATTCAACTACCTTACACTCATTCTTTCTGCCTGCCCGTCATTCTTCCTGCATGGCCCGCTGGATTGGCACCTCCCACTTCCGGGTTCGACGGACAGGGTTCCACTTGTGAGCAGACTTAGCCTGTCTCGGGCATCCGGATAGCCGGGCATCAACTTCAATCGAGTAACTCTGCTGAACAACGTGCAGCACGCGCATAAAATAGCCTCTCCAGCCTCCAGCCTCACAGCTTTGTCGATTATTCTTGGGAAGGTAGAGTTCGCTGCCCAGTAGTGTCCGCTACCCACCTTCGAGCCCGGCTAACACTGCCTGGGACGAACGCACTGATCGGTAACTACCCCTACCGTCCCACGCGGTGCCTACTGTTCGACCCTGAATCGCGCACCTGCACCGAACATCTTCGCCGAGGCAGCACGGGGTGAACGTCGATTTTCAGCCTGTTCTGAGCTGACCAGGCAGTTGGCGGAGGTCGACACTGGTTGCAAGCCTATTCTGATTTGAGCTGACTGCGTAACTCAAAGGCACTCGATGGCGCACATCCGGTTCGATGTCGACGACGCCTTCGAGGGGGACGACATTCCACGTAGAGGGGGAAGCAGCCCAACGGCCAGAGGCAGCGCCCAACCAGCCAGAGGTAGCGCCCCTACCAAGAACGCCAAGACCACTAAAAGTGCGGGTTTGTTCACGAGCTTCTCTACTGAAAGCGACAAAAAGACATTCGCCACAGAGGTAAGGGATGTATAAGTCTGATGAGTAGATCTCTTACAGAGTAGAACGGTGGCACCACATACCAGCACGTAGCCAAGCAGATACCTTACTGAAGTCAGTACAATAGGGGTTGCATATGCAGGGTTGCAATGTTTGCTTCCGACGTGTACAGTACCACAGTCAAGTTCACACACAAAACACACTTTGTATTGCTTCACGCTAGTGACGCTATTACCGGCATTGTAGACTTCCATTCTACAAAGAATGAAACTGACTCACAACTCTACTAATGTTTCACTACCTAGATGTTTCTAACTAACTCACTCACTCACTAACGTTCCACTACCTAGATGTTTCTAACAAACTCGCTCACTCACAAACGTTCCACTACCTAGATGTTTCTAACTAACTTACTTACTTACTAACGTTCCACTATCTAGATGTTTCTAAATAGCTAACTAACTAACTAACTAACTAACTAACTAACTAACTAACTAATTAACTAACTGACTGACGTTCCACCACCTAGATGTTTCTGTTTCCCAATGAAATGGACCAGCCCACCATTGAATTCTGGATCATGAACGCAAACGAAAACTAAAATGGGAGGTAGATAGGTTTGCAGGTGTTTTTGCAAAGAAATGATTCTCACCTCAAAGAAAGGATTATCGCCTCAGATCCTCACCCTGTATGTACACATGTTACAGTACACCAGTACTCAAGAATGCACTCATTTTTGTTAGGCTCGCTTTTCACTGCTCACTGTTCATTGTTCTGATTATTTAAATGTGTGTTACAGCAAAGCAGTCGAGGGGTGTCCACCTTGGCTTAGGGGACTTGCCCAACCTCCAACTCCTGGTTTTAGGAGGGGCTAATTAAGAGAAAAGTGGGTGAACTCACCCTGTAGTTTGTTGTTGCTGCTGACTGTCATGTGGTTGCTTGAAGAAAGAAATACCAGCTTGTTTTGTAACTCGATATAAGTGACGTGGCCCTTGTGCATGCGATCATGTGGTGACAGTGTTAGCTTTTTGATAGGAACAACTCGCAGGTACGTCTTGGTTTTCGATTTGGTTTATGGTTCAGTCTAACACTTGGTGGTACTTGGCCCCCAGTGTAGGCAAACGGGCTGTCCCTCTTAACCCCGTGCCTCGTAATAAGGGCTACTATTTATTTATCTAGTATATCTAACACTCCACATACAAGAGGTCACTGCAGAGAACATCCATATAATATGATGTTTTGTCAGGCATTATAACCTCCTGTTTTGGGGTTCAAATTGGGCTAAACTCGGGTTACACAATGGGCTGTACTCGGGCTGTACTTGGGCCAAACTAGGGCCCTAAACTAAGGCTGGTTTTTGCCGGGGGACCTACCTCAGTAAAAAACGCTTCCATACAAAATCATCGTTGTATTTCCTGGTGAAGCCCACCGCAGCCAACAACCAATACGAAAACGCGTTCTTTGGCCCTGGTCAGGCGTTTCCAAGGCGTCCATGACCCTTCTGAAATATTTCACCTTCGCCCCTTCCGGCACTTCCGGACAGTCAACTCACATACACCCGCTCAACCGCCCGCGCCCGACGAAGTAGACAACCCCGTTAAGTAGACCCTCGAACGCTCATAGTCATTCAGGGGATGATTTGGGAGTTGGGGTTTCGAAAAATGACGGACTTCGGACTTCGAACCTCAAATTTGGCCTGAAATCTGATAACTCTGGGAGATTTGGCCTGAGAACAAGAACGCAGTCTGATCTCTGAACCCAATTCATCCCCTGAATTGATATAAAACGGCTGTCTTCGTTCTCTATATTTGTATTTGTACTCTTCAACTTCAATCACACAGACATCACTCACTGCCTGAATCGATCCGATGTGTCCCCTTGACCCCAACAGGAAAGCAGCTCAATAACAGAGGTCCAAAGGGAGCAGCAGCAGCATGGGATTGATGATACCAGGCCAAGTGCTCCTAGTAGGTTCATTACAAATAAATTGAGAAAGGTATTTACCCCAGGTCTACCGACACAAACCAGCAACACTGAGGATTCAGTTCGAATGGCGTTGCCACTCGTACAAAAGAGTAGGCGCCCTTCAGTTGGAATACACTAACAAAGTCACTCTAAGACACTCTATCACGGGGAGAAAACACACAGTTATGGTGGTGTGGTGTGAGTACTCTGGTTTGATGGTGTGTGGTGTGTGGTGTGTGGCGTAAAGTCACAAATGCCATCATTCAACATGTTCGACAGTACATATGGAACACACAGACATAGTCACTCTTAAACACACAGTCATGGTAAGAAAACATAAGCACTTTTGTGGGAGAACTTGAAACCGTCTGATTAGGAGAAACAGGGAACACAAGCAAACCTACAAACGAGAACTGCACCCTGCACAACCTCACCAACACCTAAGCCTGACACTCTTCTACCCCTGCCTCCTCCACCCCCCTCCACACACACACACACACACACACAAACACACACACACACACCCTCATACACACACACACACACTCTCACACCCTCACACCCTCACACACATACACCCTCACGCACCCTCACTTACACACACACACCCTCACACACCCTGACACACTCACACACAATTGTGCATGGCTTATCAGGGCAAAGCGCCCGCCCAGCAGTCGGTTCAGTCCCTGCACTCATCCACCAACATACAAACCCCTCATTTCCTCCACCCCCCCCACCTACCCACCAACCAAGCCTCCCCCTCACCCCTCACCCCTCACCCCTCACCCCTCACCCCTCACCCCTCACCCCTCACCCCTCACCCCTCACCCTCACCCCTTACCCCTCACCCTCACCCTCACCCGCCCTCAATTGCGCAGGGCTTATTCGTGCAAGACAACGGCTCAACAGCCGGTTCAATCCACCAGGAGTTACATTCGATGAAGGCCAACTACACCCATCCAAGCGCTCACCAGGGACTGGTGAGATCCTGACTGTCATTATTGTTTGTATTCTTTTTCATAGTTTGTCGTCTACATTTGATGATGGCCAACAACATACGTACAAGCGATCACCAGGTGTTGGCGAGATCCTGATCGGAATAATTATTTTTATTGTTTTGATTGGTTTGATTGATTTTCAAGGTTTTTCGTCTTCGTTTGATGCCATCCAACGACACCCATACAAGCGATCACCAGGTGTTGGTTAGATACTGACTGGCTTTATTGTTTTGTATTGTTTTTCATAGTTTGTCGTCTACATTTGATGACGGCCAACAACACACATCCAAGCGCTCACCAGGGGTTGGTGAGATCCTGATCGGCATTATTGTTTTTATTGGTTCGATTGATTTGATTGGTTTTCAAGGTTTTTCGTCTTCGTTTGATGCCATCCAACGACACCCATACAAGCGATCACCAGGTGTTGGTTAGATTCTGACTGGCATTGTTTCCATAGTTTTTCGTCTACGTTTGATGAAGTCCAACGACAGCCATACAAGCGATCACATGCAGGTGAGTTCCTGGCTGGCATTGGGCCTTTTTGGCGGAGCCCCCCCTTCTGGGGGGCGGGAGCTCCCAGTGTTACCCATTTGTCTGGTCGACCAACCGACCGTCTGACCATGATGAAGCCAGACATGTCAGCCAACGGTCTCGTAACTAACTCGCTTCCCTTGCCACCTGTTGCTCCGTCGCGATCACTCTCCGCCATTTTTTAGTGTCGTAGGCGACGCTGCATCGAACTTGTTTTTAGTTGTGAAAGGTATTTCACCCCAGGAGGTGGGTCTCTCGAGACAAACCAGCGACTCTGAGGATTCAGTTTGAATGGCGTTGCCACTCCTACAAAATAATAGGAGCACTCGGGGCTCTTCTGATTGCTTTTCATTGTTTTGGGGCCAGGGCACTACTAAGCGCGCGCGGCAGCGTGGTGCCGCGCTGCCTTTTTGAGCCCCTCTGCGCGTTTCGCGCAGTTTTTTCACCCCCCTGTGGGCGCAGCGCGCAGTTTTTGCGCTTTTTGCACTAAAAAGCGCTGACCAATTTGACGTTTGTGCGCTTTAAGCGCTGACCAATTTGGCAAGAAGTAGTACCCTGTTTGGGGCTCATACCGGTAAGACTGTAACATATGTACTGAAATAGACCATGTCTGTATATAACAGTCCAGGGGTAGGCTAAATAGGCTAAAGGGACTTGCCCAACCGTGACAGGAAGGGCTAAAAAGAAAAGCATTGATGAACTGAACCCCAAAAAAACGTTTTACTTATGGGGGCCCTGAGTTCGTGCTATTGTGATAATTTAATGATTTAATTATAATAACAATTATAACCATGTAGAAACAGCTTACAACCAACCACCACCACCAATATCAAGAATACATAAATAAATAAGCGATACGCCTGATTATGAAGCATGAGCTTGAGGGGGCCAGCCCGTTTGCTTACACTGGGGCCAACCACCAATTTAATTTAATTTAATTTATATCCAACATGAAGATCCTGACTCAAAGTCCGAAGCTAACAGATTGCAGGTCTACGCAATCTCTCGCAGCTCCCTCAAACCACCACCTCCCCCCCCATCACTACCCCCCCACCCCCCACCCACCCACCCACCCACACACACACGCACCCCCCACCCCCACCCCCACCCCCACCCCCCACCCCTCCCCCCCCACCCCACCACCACCCCACACACTACCACCACCAACAACAACAACACCAACAACAACAACCTACTACCACCACCACCACCAACAACAACAACCTACTACCACCACCACTCCCCCCCCCCCCCACACACACACTACCACCACCACCACCAACAACCTGCAGGTCAACACGAAAGACGGTCTACAGGAACAAGCACCAGCACCAGGGGCACCAGGGGCACCAGGCGTTCTAGTAAGTTTTTGTTCATATGTTTGAATTGTACTGTTCTCAGGAGTGGTGCAGTTGTGTTTGTACTACCCATGTGATTGTATTCTGTTTTCAGGAGTGTGGTGCATTTGTGTTTGTACTACCCATGTGATTGCATTCTGTTTTCAGGAGTGTGGTGCAGTTGTGTTTGTACTACCCATGTGATTGCATTCTGTTCTCAGGAGTGTGGTGTAGTTGTGTTTAAGCTTTAAGATTGACCATGTCATAAAAATAAGTAAATGTATCCCCTACACCCACACCCACACCCATTCCCACACCCTCACCCACACAAATACACACCCACACACATAGCCCCCCCCACCCCCCCACACACACTGCCCCCTACCCCACCCCCACCCCCACTCCTACCCCAAGAGGGAGATAAGTTTGGTTGTATTGAGGAAGAGTGAGAAAAACTTCACGGGTCCTTCTGAATCCTCCCTGCTTGAATCTGAGTCTATAAAATCCAACATAAGCTGTGCTGGTACACTGACATCTCCCCTTCCCCCCCCCCACTCCCTTTCAATTCCAGGCAAGGTCAGTCGTATTGAAGAGGAGGGTGATGAATCTCGCGGGCCCTCCCGAAATGTATCCAAGGCATACAGCCGGGCAACCGCCATGAGCACCGCCATGAGCAACTTCCAAGACCCCGCTGAGACTGGGGTGGAAAGCGTGGCGGACCGCTTACCCAGATGGAAACTTGCCGTGCTCAGGGTGATGAGCAACCGCTGGTATGCTATTTGTCAGATGATGTCTTTTTTGTCTATTTTGGGGTATTTAGTGGGTCTTTTGGGGTCTTTTTAATGTCTTGTGGGGGTAGAGAGCGTGGTGGACCGCTTGCCAAGATGGAAACTTGCCGTGCTCAGGGTGATGAGCAACCGCTGGTATGCTATTGGACCGATGATGTCTTCTTTCGTCTTTTCTGCGGTATTTTAAGGGTCTGTGGGGTCTTTTGGGCTCTTTTTAAGGTCTTTTGGGGGTAGAGAGCGTGGGGGACCGCTTGCCAAGATGGAAACTTGCCGTGCTCAGGGTGATGAGCAACCTCGACTTGCAATCGTGAATTGGCCTGACAAGACGGACATCCCCCCCCCCCCCCCCCCTTGTATCACACCCGCATACCATTCCAACCCACCCCAAGCCAGACCCACAACATCCCCTACTTTTCCTGACCTCTCCCTGCCCCTCAATCCACCCCATGCACTCACATTCTCTCTCTCCCCCTCCAACCTAACCCATCGCAACCCACCCTTAAATCCAAACCCAATCCCAAACCCAAAACAACCCAACCCATCCACACACACCCCAGCCACACACACACACACACATTCTCTTCCTCCCCCCTCCCCCTCTCGCAACAGGTTCTACACACTCATGGTCATCCTCACCTTCTACATCATCTTTGAGGATGACATCAAGAGAGCTGCATTGCCTCCCACGTGGGATCTGCCACTGGAGTCCATCATTGCTGCTATCTTCATCTTCTTTGTTACTGAAATGAGTAAGTCATGCTAGGACTAAGGCCTGAAATAGCCTAAAATGGTGTCCTGAAAAGATGGCCTGAAATGGCCTGAAATTACCTGAAAAGATGGCCTGAAAAGAAATGATGGCCTCCCACGTGGGATCTGCCACTGGAGTCCATCATTTCAGGGGGAAATTAAAAGTGTAAGTGAAGTGAAATTAAAATTAAAAGTAAATTAAAAGTGCTCAAAAGAGTTTGCTATCTACCCTGTAATGTTACAACAACAACAACAACCACCAACCACCAACTGCACTATCAACCACCAAATTCACTATCAACCACCAAATGCAACCACTATCAACCACCAACTGCACTATCAACCACCAACAGCATCCACTATTAACCACCAACTGCAACCACTATCAACCACCAACTGCACTATCAACCACCAACTGCAAACACTATCAACCACCAACTGCACAATCAACCACTAACTGCAACCACTATCAACCACCAACTGCAACCACTATTAACCACCAACTGCAACCACTATCAACCACCAACTGCAACCACTATCAACCACCAACTGCACAGCTTTATCATCGCTTGTCAAGCCAGGCTACTTCCTTGGCTTCTATTTCTGGATGGATGTCATCGTGTGCACGTCTCTGTTCTTTGAGATTCCCACAATCAGGGTGAGTCATTTATTATTTAGCTGTGTGTATATTAGGCAATGCTACGGCATCTCCGTTCTTTCATATCCCCTCTATAAGGGTGTTGCATATGATCACCGATCAGAACCGAATGGCTCAGTGGCAGAGCAGAGGTTACAAAATTGAGGCAGGTGCGGCGTTCGAACCCCCTTGAGTGCGCTTGGGCCCGTCCGAAGGGTTGTTGCCCGGCACGGTAACTGGTATCTAGATGCGATGTTGGCTCGAGCATACTTACGATCCGGTTCCCTTAATCCCACTGGGCACGTGACAATTCTTGGATGTTTACATTTTCAATTTTATTTGTATTGTTTTGAGGCAATGCTACGGCATCTCCGTTCTTAGATATCCCCTCTATCAGGGTGAGGCACATGTTTCTTCATGTGATGCACTGTGTGTATGGGTGTAGCCGAGAAGCTGTGTAGCTCAGATCAAGTTCAAGTAGCCACGAAGTTGTGCAGCTGAGATCAAGTTCAAGTAGCTGAGAAGTTGTGTAGCTGAGATCAAGTTCAAGTAGCTGAGAAGTTGTGTGGCTGAGATCAAGTTCAAGTAGCTGAGAAGTTGTGCAGCTGAGATCATGTTCAAGTAGCCGAGAAGCTGTGTAGCTGAGATCAAGTTCAAGTAGCTGAGAAGTTGTGTAGCTAAGATCAAGTTGAAGTAGCTGATAAGTTGTGTAGCTGAGATCAAGTTCAAGTAGCCGAGATCAATTTCAAGTAGCGGAAAATACAAGTACTGACTCACGATAGTCCACAATGTGCTGACATGCTCTAAGCCTCTACTGAAAATCTAAAGTTGATCTTCATTGTTGGAGGTTGGGCAAGTCTTTATGGCCTAATTGGTTGCCCATGTACTGTGCCATACATTCAAATAGGATTAACGACAGGAAGATAGATAAAGGTAACAATAACAAACAGGATGCAAATGCATAGGCCCATGCAAAGTTGCAGCCCAAGAGGTTCTCAAGTGAGGCTAAGCTGTCTCACACATACATACATGCATACACACATGCTCTATAGCCCCTTTCAGTGATATGCAATGGTCTAATGGTAGACCAAATCGCTTGAGGATGAAGAGTCGGAGGTTCGACTCCCCCTTCGGTCGCTCTTGGCGTTGCAGGTTGTTGTCAACAGCGAGGGTAGCTTGTCCAGTTGAGGTAGGAGACCGCTCCTCACCCGCGTACGACGGGCTCCCTTAACACCACGCCCCACCAGGCATTATCATTACATGCTCTATATGTTCCCATGTGTTCTTTATCTGATACAAGCTAAGCTGCACACATACATACATGCATACATACATGCATACAAGCTAAGCTGCACACATACATACATGCATACATACATGCTCTATCTGTTCCTATGTGCAGGCCAGCGTTATGGGCGAATTCGATGACTACCCGTGTCTTGATACACAAGATGACTTCATCACCTTCGTGGGTGACAGAGCATTCATTGGGAGCAAGGCAGTTAGAGTCGCCAGGGTGAGTTTTTGTATTTGCTATATTTCTTTATGTATGTACTACCAAGTGAGTGTACGTATGTTTATGTACCAGTTTTTGTGTCTACTGCATGTATGCATGTACTAGATACCTCGGATGTGTGCCACACTCCAGATTTAGGTAGACCGGCCCTGGACTGGAACATACATACATGCATGCTTAGCCACAGTGAGTTTTTATGTCTGCTTCATCCTTCATATGTGCTCCACAGTCCAGAGGTAGCCAGGTAGGTCCTGGAATGGAACATATATTGGGTAGACTATTGTTTTGCTTTGGCAACGCATCGCCACTGCATCGCCATTCTGTCATTGCATGATGTTGCATGAACCCCAGGGATTTTTTCCCCCCGCTATGTATAGCGATCGCTAGTTTTGACCCCGTTTCAGCAAAATTATCGCTATAAAAAAGTAAAAAACAAGTTTTCTTTTTTTGGCCCTAAATGACCCTAAAAAGCTAAAACAAGCTATAAAAATGACTATAACGCTGTCCCTTGGGGAGGCCTATAACCATAAAGCTAGGAACAACCCACTTCATGATTTGAAAGAAATCACTCATGAACTCCCCACATCTTCTAGGTTCCACGCTTCGCCCTCCACCATGCCATGGCTACACAACAATCCTTATAACATGGTTGAGTAGCCCAAGTAGACAGACTGGCACATGCATACATACACAAATACAAATAGAAGTGCCTGTGTGTACGCTGCAGTCCAGGGGTAGCCAAACATTCAAAAGGACTGTACACAAACACTAATTCCTTGCCCTCTGCTTGGCTGCAGATCTTTCGTCTGCTGCGCCTATTGCGCCTTTTCCAGTTGTATAAAGAAATCAACACCCGGCGTCGCATCCGTGAGGTCTTCCACCAGGCAGGCACTCCGCATGTCCAAGAGAGGGTGATGACCATGATCGAACTTGAGATCATGCAAGACCAGAATAAGGAGACAAGAGTGGGGCAGAGGCTGGAAGGTGTGTGCGTGCAGAGTCCCTTGTTCCACCATTGCACCCTAAATCCATTGCACACCGCAAACCCTCATGCCACAAAGTCAACCATCCGCAGAGTTCTCATCTATGTTCTATTGATGATCTTGTTCCTCCCTGCCTTCCTCGAGTATGGCTTCTATGGACCTACATTGGCACGGACAACAACAGCAGCATGGACACACCCTCTACCACACTTGCACGCCGCGCCCTAAATCCATTTCACCCTGCACCTCCTCCTGCCACAGAGTTAACCATCCGTAGAGTTATCATCTACGTTCTCTTGATGGTTGTGTTTCTCCCCGCCTTCGACCTGGAGTATGGCATTTACGGAATCTACATTGGCACGGACAGAGGAGGCCTCAAGATGTTACACGACATGTCTGTTGTCACTGGCGGTGTCACCACAGAGCTCACCAATGCCAGTGTAGCTGATGAGTCCTTCTACGCTGCTCTTGATGTGAGTTATGAGCTAGTGATGGACGTTTAATTATTTAATTACCGCAAAGTGTGTGTTGTCACTGGCGAGGTCACCACAGAGCTCACCAATGCCAGTGTAGGTGATGAGTCCTTCTACACTGCTCTTGATGTGAGTTATGAGCTGGTGATGGACGTTTATTAATTATTTAATTACCGCAAAGTGTGTGTTGTCACTGGCGAGGTCACCGCAGAGCTCACCAATGCCAGTGTAGCTAATGAGTCCTTCTACGCTGCTCTTGATGTGAGTTATGAGCTGATGACCGATGTTGATTAATTATTTAATTACCGCAAAGTGTGTGTTGTCACTGGCGGTGTCACCATAGATATCACCAACGCCAGCGTAGCTGATGAGTCCTTCTATGCTCCACTTGACGTGAGTTGATGGGCCCTCACCTCCCACTCCGTTTTTGCCCCAATTATCACTATGATATTTTTTAGTCTTTGTTGTTGTTGCCCTAAATGGCCCTAAAGAGCTATAAAACTATAAAAGCTATAAAAGCTATAAAAGCTATACAAGCTATATAAAAACGCTGTCCCTAGAGGAAGCCTAGAATCATAAAACTAGAAAAAAACCACTTTCAGATTTGAAAAAACATCTTTCCTTCTATGCTGCTCTTGATGTGAGTTTGTGGCCCTTCACCTCCCACCCAGGCATTCCTGATCACCTCTACCTACAAGGTCGGACCAAAGATGACTTCTGGAATATACTATCTCCACATCCACAACACCACGCTCCAGCCGCAACCAGAAGACTCCCCTCGGCGGTACGATGAGCTGTACTACATGTCGTACATCACCCACACCCCCTTTGACTGTGGAACCAATCATGAGGGTAAGCTGCTTCATGAGCAGCTTAGCCCACCCCCTAGTGCTGTTCCCGCCCTTCCCCCGCCACCGCCGGGGGAGTGCAGCCGCTGGTACTCTGTTGCTGTCTATGACTGGAAGTGGTACTCGCAGCTGCAGGTGAGTGGTCTCTGTTTGTGGGTGGGCGTGTGGGTGCAGGTGCAGGTTAGTGGCAACTCATGCCTTGGCACAAGCACGTTGGCTCACATGCCAGAGACACACATCCATCAATGCATCTCATGTCATGTCCCCAGGTGGGTCCCCAGGTGGTTCCCCAGGTAGGTGGGTCCCCAGGTGGGTGGGTCCCCAGGTAGGTGGGTCCCCAGGTAGGTGGGTCCCCAGGTAGGTGGGTCCCCAGGTGGGTGGGTCCCCAGGTGGGTCCCCAGGTAGGTGGGTCCCCAGGTGGGTGGGTCCCCAGGTAGGTGGGTCCCCAGGTGGGTGGGTCCCCAGGTGGGTCCCCTGGTAGGTGGGTCCCCAGGTGGGTGGGTCCCCAGGTGGGTCCCCAGGTAGGTGGGTCCCCAGGTGGGTGGGTCCCCAGGTGGGTCCCCAGGTGGGTCCCCAGGTAGGTGGGTCCCCAGGTAGGTGGGTCCCCAAGTAGGTGAGTCCCCAGGTGGGTGGGCGTGGGCACATGCATGGGCATGGGTGTGTGCATGTGCGTTTGTGTGGTTGCAGTTTCAGGTGCTGCTGTGGTTGCACTTGCGGGTGTGGGTGTGTGCATGTTCGAGTGTGTATCTTTGTATTTGTGTGTATGGATACAATGCTACGACAGTGAAACATAGCATAAGCATTGCTGGATTGAATGCTTGAGACGTAAAACATAAGTGCTCCCCATCCCCCCCCCCCCACACCTGCCTCACCCCCCCCCACACACACATACACACAAGCAAACGCACAATCACACACCATCCCCCCACCACCCCACCCGCCCCCCACTTCATGTTTGTCCATGCAGGCCATCCTGAACATTCTGCGCTCCTTGTTCCTCATTTGCCTATTTGCCCTGGGATCCTACTTTCTCAACCGCGACAGCCGTCACTTGGTGATCGAGCCCATTGAGCGAATGCTACGAAGACTACAGGAAATAGCAGACAATCCTCTGGCGCACATGTCGGTCAGCGGCACACCAGTGACGTGGAAGGAACGCTTAGATGCCAAGAAGGTGAGGGCCTGGCACTTTCTATATTAAAAAAAGGTAACGCCTGGAGGGGCGTGGTGTTAAGGGGACCACCCCGTACGCCACATCTGGGGAAAGTTACCATGGCACTGTTTATATTATTATATTCCATTGTCAACTGCGATGGTAGCTTGTCCAGTTGAGGTAGGAGACCGCTCCCCACCAGCGTACGACGGGCTCCCTTAACACCGCGCCCCACCAGGCATTATCATTACCTTATTATATTCATAATAAATACATATATGTTACGTAAGCCCTCCACTTTCTGGTTTAGTAATGTTTATGTATATAATGAATAAATACATCTATGTTAGTGAAGCCCTCCACTTGCTGGTGTATAAGTGTCTAGCCTGCCCTTGCTCCTCCGCCTGCGGACGGTGAACAGCCTGAAGCTGATAGACCGTGCAACCATATCAAACCAAACCAAAACTTAACGCAAGTATAATTTAATGCAAAACAAGACTTTACACTTTACACTAGCCTTCCACTTGCTGCCTTTCTGGAAGCTATGGGCAAGGTGGTGAACGCTGAGACTGTGGTGGTCTAGGAAGCAAATATAAATACAGTTTATACAAATTACAGTGATCTCAAATTCCATGCGACAATATATTTTTATTTTGTTTTATGTATGTGGTCACGTAACCCCTTTTTTTACTTTTTTAAACTTGTTTACCTTTTTATACCTTTTTAAACACTTTTTGAATATTTTTACCTTTTTAACCATTCAGGAAGCCATGGGCGAAGTCGTGAATGCTGAGCCTGTGAAGGCCCCCCCAGCCTCCTTCGGGAGCCGTAAAGATGGCTCTGGAGGCGGGTCTATGACTAAGGCGTCAGTTTCCAGATCCGTCGGGCATGGCTCCCTCAGACGACAAGGAACAGGGGGAGCCGAAGAAGTGGTTGAGAAAGGTGATCTTAGTAGTGGGGGGAGGGAAAGAAGTATTGGGGGGGAGGGGGGGGGGGGGGGGACTGTGTGGGATGGGTGGAATTGCTATACTTTGATTGGTACACTGTGTATGGATGGATGGATGGATGGATGTTGCACCCTTGAGGACCTGCAGGGTAATGTGAGACTAGATGGTCCTACCTAGTGAGCCGGTACCCTGCTGTGGGTGGGACTATTACTAGTATAGTATAACTTGAGCACCCCTTGGGTGCATCTTTGCGTAGGCCTATGCATTTGCATTTGCATCCTGTCTGTTATTGTTACCTTTTTCTGCCTTCCTGTTGTTTGGTCATCTAAATGTATGTTGCACTCAGGTTGCACTCAGGTTGCACTCAGGTTGCACTCAGGTTGCACTCCAGGATTCACTCATTTTCTATTAGGCTCACGTTTCGCTGCTCCCTGTATATTGTTCTGCCCATTTAAATGTATGCCATTCCAGGACAGTATCTGGTGTTGTAACAGGTCCAGTTATACCAGAGGATTACTTATCTCATCATGTATAATAATACAAAATTACAAAACAAATTGTTGTTTGATCATCTTAATGCATGTTGCACTGGGGTATGGTATGGTATGGACGTATGGTATGGTATGGTGTCTCACCATGTATTAGAATACAAAAATAAAAATAAGCATTTTGTTTGATCATCTAAATGCATGTTACACTGGTGTATGGTATGGTAAGGTATGGTATCTCACCATGTATTAGAATACTAAAAAAATGCTAAATGAAATGGTTCTGCAGGCTTCTGGGGGAAGCTGAAGGACAAGCTGAGTAAAGGATTCAAGTTGGCGCTCACTCACGTGTGGGATGGAGACCCCAAGGAAAATGACGGCACGAATGGGAAAGACAACGGCTATGAGACGCAGGTCCTAGAGAGCTCAGTCCAAAAGATTGGTGCCCTGCTGGCAGTTGGTTACGGAGATGCAGGTGCGTCCTTAGGGACAGCGATATGCGGTATGGTTCAATCTTGTACTGATCCTCAGAATCAGAGTAATTGTATGATATCGTATGATATTGTATGATGCAGATGGCACGATATATCGAACAAGTTATATATAGGGACTGGCATAAGATATGATGTTGACCAAAGGCGAGTATGATATCATTCAAATTGCAGCATATGATATTTTATATAAAGGCTCAAATGAGAGGGTCACTTTACTTAGGACCGACATATGATATGATGTTGACCAAAGGCGAGTATGGTAGCATATGATATCATACAAACTGTATCATATGATATTGTATCTAAATAGCCTAGTCAGACTGCCGGCATCGGATGATAGAATATGACATCATATTGCCGTTTCCTACTCATATATCATATAATATCATCCTTGAGAACCGCACTCATGACCTCATGTGACACATTGATAGCTTGTGTAGTCATACGTCTGTTGGACATTGAACAATTGATAGGGCATTCGCTATCATCCTTGTCAACCACTGTGGTCAACAGAAAAAACAAGTGCCTATGACTCCCTCAGCAAGCATCCTACCCATGTTATGTCTCCTTGATTCCGCCTCTAACGACCATGGCAGGGAGCTTGTCTGCCGTGATCAACAGGGGTAGTGGTGAATGTTCGTTTGGTCGTGGGTTGGTATCTCTCACCAACCCTAAGTGCGCCTACTTTGCATATTGTAGGAGTGGCACCACCATTCGAACTGAATCCTCCGTGTCGCTGGTTTGTGTCGGGAGGCATTCGATGTCATCCTTGTCAACCGCAGGCATGCGCCGCTATGATACCTTGTGCATTTATTTCAGCCAACTAAGATAAGGCTCTTTAGGGCCCCTACACCACACCACCACAGCACACAACACAACACAACACAACACGACATACATTTCAGCCAACTAAGATAAGGCTCTTTGGTGCCCCCACACCACCCCACAACACAACACAGCACAGCACACCACAAAACACAACACGAACACGTCACAACACCAGCCAAGAAAAGGCAATTAACTACCCCTGTGCATGCTTCAGGTGCTGAAATAATCGCCGAAAACATTCGCATGGATGGTGACATCAACCCCATGGTCCCTGGAAAGAAGATGGTTGCTGTCTTCGGTTTTTGCGACGTGCGGAAGTTCACTGATACTACTGAGGTACGTATGTATCTTTCATACAGTATACAGTACAGTACAGCACAGTACAGTGAACCATGAGCCGCAGATGACTAGTACAGGTCTTACCAACGGGAGCATCTCTGTCTTGTTTTGTTGCAGTACCTTTAGCCTATTTGGCCTACACCTGGACTGGAACCTACTAATACTCCTAGTACTACTTATTGCAGGTGTTATTTGTGTCTTGTTTTGTTGCAGTACCTAACCCTAAACCCTAAATGTACTGTACCTTTAGCCCATTTGGCCTACACCTGCACAGGAACCTACTAATACTCCTCCTACTACTTGTTGCAGGTGCTACAAGAAGAAGTTATGGAGTTTGTGAACTCCATTGCCCACATTGTGCATACATCAGTAGCCCTCCATGGCGGTGCAGCCAACAAGAACATTGGTGATGCCTTCCTCCTGGTGAGTAGGGACCGGCATATCAGATGATGTATATGTATATGTATATGAATATGCATGTACATGTATATATATGTATATGTATGTATGTATGTGTATATGCATATCATATGATGTAGATCAAAGGCGAGTATGATATCATGTGACATTGGCGACACCTTCCACCTGGTACGAAACTGCCTGGGACATGAGACAAGGTGGAAACGTGGTGTACAACTATAGTGGAAGAAAGTAGGGTGGGGTAATGAGGGGTGTGGGAAACTAATGAGCAGAGGGGAATAAAGTGTGTACAAGGTGGATACATGGTTTATAACTTTAGATGTACCAGGGTTGCGTGGTGATTCAACTGTCTATTTACCGTATGCGCCTTAAGTATTGGCAAACGGTTTGGCAAACGACCCTTTGCCAAACCGGGTTAGGGATACAGCTTGAGACCACTCCAGGTAGTTGGCCCCTGCCAAGTTACGGTTACCATACATGGTACTTTGTCTACTAAGCCCTAGCAAGTTAAATGTTACTGGTTTGAATTGCTACATGGTTTTATTTTCAGAAAGCTTGGGCAGACTACTTTGTCAACATGTACTTCACCTTGAACTTGGTTACATGGCTCCAGCCAGCAATTTGGCTGGCTGGAGCCATGTACCGGTCTGGCTACTAAGCCCTAGCAAGTTTAATGCTCCTGCTTTGAATTGTTACATGGTTTTACAGCAAGCTTGGGCAGACTACTTGGTGAACATGTAATAAGGAAATGTAACAATAACATAAGACCCTTTGCCAACTGGTTTCAAGTCTGAGTTTGAGACAGTCAAAGCCATATACCCCTTTGCCAAGTTAGTTTTGCCATGCTTTTCTGAGACCCACTTTTAGGGGGGGAATGACATTTGCCAATACTTAATCTTGCCAATACTTAAGGCGCATACGGTAACTTCCTTTACACAAGGTGGATACATGGTATGAATTTAATTGAATTCATCCTTTAAATCTGCCCAGGTCTGGAAGCTTCTGGAAGGATTTGACATGCGTGACGTCAACATCCTGCGCACTCCAAACAGCATGTTCCCTGCAACCCCCTTACACATCCTCCTTTCAATCTGCCCAGGTGTGGAAGCTTCCGGAAGGATTTGACCTGCGTGACGTCAACATCCTGCGCACTCAAAACAATATGATTCCTTCTGGTAGCTATCCCACCAAATCCACTGGAGTATCAGACCTGTCCATCAGAGCTGGCCCTGTCATGGAGTCCTTCGAAACCCCGATGCTGCCATGGACCAATAGCCTAGCTGCCGAACCTTCCCAGGCCTGGCCTGACTCTCCCACAAAGCCCCGACTCCCCAAATGGGTGTCTATGGACAGTGCAGGGAGGTCCCAGGGCAGCCGTTCTCTTAGCAAGAACACCTCTCCCCGCTCCAATACCCACAGCACCGCACCTGGCCCAGTGGCGGAGTCCTCCGTCCCCTCTGCGCCATACTCTGCTATATTCTCTGAGGGCGGAATCAGCAGGGAGGAGGAAGAGGAGTATTTGAGGGAGGAGGTGGGCGGGAACCTGAATGACACTTTGCAGTCGTTGCATGAGAATCAGGAGTCCATCAAGCCGGAGAGATTCGTTCGCATCACCCCTAGCCTATTGTCAGGCCCTCCCAGGGGCCTGCCTATCTCTTCTCAAGTGGGATCTTCCCAAGGTGATTATGATTAGGGTTAGGGGTTTATTCTTGAGGGTTTCAGAGTCCGCATCACCCCTTGTCTACTCTCAGTCCCCCCCCCCCCTCCCCCAGGAAAACCCTAAACCCTAACCCCCAAAGGGACTTGCCTATCTAATAAACTGACAATACGTGCACTTGCACCCACTACATAATCATCTAATAAATTGACAATGCATGCAATTGCCCCCCCCCCCCCCCCCCCCCCCCCCCCCCCAGAAAAACCCTTAACCCTAAACCCAAAAGGGACTTGCATATCTAATAAACTGAACAATGTGTGCACTTGCACCCACTGTATAATAATCTAATAAACTGACAATGCGTGCACTTGCACCCACTATAGAATCATCTTATAAACTGACAATACGTGCACTTACACCCACTATAAAATCATCTAATTAACTGACAATACATGCACTTGCACCCACTATATAATCATCTGATTAACTGACAATACATGCACTTGCCCCTCCCCCCCCCCCCCCCCCCCTTCCCCCTCCCCTCAGACTCAACTAGTGGACACTCCTCCGAATCATACATTCCTGCCACCTCCGGCTCATCTCTCCCGGGATGTGTCCACTCCGACGACAAAGGCCCATCCGACCCTGCACTGGATGCATCAGACGGCAACGCCATGTGGCAGGTCAAGTCAGCTTCCGCTGCTCCTGTTATGTCTCATGTGCCCCCAGAGCTGGACCACCTCAACCTCAACGATACAGCCACTGTCACATCTGTGCAAACCCGACGGCCAGTGACAGCCTCGGACCCAGGGCTCCCGAGCAACATCGCCAGGAAACTTGAGAAAAGCTTGACCCCCCCTCGTAGCAGTACTCTTGCCAACTACGTAATTGGAGAGGGGCAGCTTGAGCTTCCTGGCATTCCTGGCGCAGACAAGAACCATGCCAGCCTGGGTGGCGGTGCGGTTGCATTAGTGGCTGAAAACTCTGCCCAAGGATCCAAGACCTTGAAGAATAGTCGCTCCATGTTCGGAAGCAACAATAAGGTGGTACCGGTGGTTAATGCATCTTCAAGGATGATCACAGGTAAGATTAAATAAATGAATGTTATGATCACAGGTGAGATTAAATAAATGAATGTTGTGATTACAGGTGGGATTAAATAAATAAATCAATGTTATGATCACAGGTAAGATTAAATAAATAATTGTTTTATCACAGGTGAGCTTAAATACATAAATAAATAAATGCTGATCACAGGTGAGATTAAATAAATAGATCAATAAAATGTGCGCCTCATGATGCATCACAGAGAAAGGAAACCCGAGATGTTGCGTATAAATAAACAAATAAATAAATACATGTTACGCTTTATGTCACGCCATTGGGGAATTAAGCCCAAGATTCTGCGTATAAATAAATAAATAAATAAATACATGAATTTGGCCCCTTATGATGAGGTGTGAGGTTCAGGGGGCCAGCCCGTTCGGCAGCAACAAAACTTTTTGCAACACCCTACCCTCACCTCCCAAGCCCCACCCCCACACAGACTTGCTGGCTGCCTCGACAAAGGGGAACCCAGCCGACCTAAAGAAACTGGCCATGATGCATTCCCAATTGATTGCATCCCACTACCTCCCCCATCCCTCACCCCCCCCCCCCCACACACACACACCCCCCCACACACACCACATACCCTACCCTCACCCCTCACCCTCCAACCCCACACAGACTTGCTGGCTTCCTCGACAAAGGGGACCCCAGCCGACCTAAAGAAGCTGGGATTGATGCAAGGAAAGGAGGCTTACTCTGATCTTGAGAAGCAAGAGCTGATCCAGCTGATCGGAGACAACGCGCTAGCCTCCTTTGTTGTAATCCACGCAGCCGTGAAGCGAAGCACGCGCTTGTGGAGATACACCCAGCGGGCCGACATAATGAAGGCTATGCCAGGCTATGAGGTTGCCATGGGCTTTGGGCTCCATATCGGATGGGCTATTGAGGGAGCCATTGGTGGGTTGTGGGATTGGGTGGGATTGGGTGTATTGGTGGGTGTATGGGATTTGATGGGTGTATTGGTGGGTCTGACCATCAAGGCCATGCCTGGTTATGAGGTTGCGATGGGCTTTGGGCTTCACATCGGATGGGCTATTGAGGGAGCCATTGGTGGGTGTATGGGATTGGATGGGTGTGTTGGTGGATGCATGGGATTGGATGTGTGTATTGGTGGGTGTAATAAGGCGTTCCATTTATTTGCTTATTCATGTATTCATGTATTTATCATTCAGACATGAGTTACACATCATGTCCCACGTTTTAACGTCTGCTGTTCTCCCCTTCCCCCTCCCCCTCCCCCTCCCCCTCCCCCTCCCCCTCCCCCTCCCCCTCCCCCTCCCCCTCCCCCTCCCCCTCCCCCTCCCCCTCCCCTCCACCCCTTCACCCCACCCCGTCACCCCTTAATCCCTTCACCCCTTCACCCCTTAATCCCTCCACCCCTTCACCCCTTCTTTCAGGGTCCGAGTACAAGATCGATGCGTCTTATTTGTCTCCAAATGTCAACATGGCAGCTCGACTTGAAGCTGCCACAAAGCAGTTTGGCGTGTCCTTGCTCTTAAGCGAGGACTTCGTGTACTGCCTCTCACCGGGAGTTAGGCAAAAGGTAATAGAGTTCGGCAGAGATTCACCCCCCACCCCCCTCTACCCCCCCCCCCCCCCCCCCCCCCCCCCTCCATATGGGCCATATGTAGGGAATGAAAATATGAGATCATATGATGCCGGCAGTCTAACTTCACTAAAGTTACAATTTATGTTCAACATCATATGATGCAATTTGCATGATATAATATGATATCATACTCGCCTTTGGTCAACATCATATGATAAGCCGTTCCCTATCCATATGCCATAAAGCGGTTTGTTGTGTCATTGCTCTTCAGTGGGGATTTTGCGAACTGCCTATCACCTGTCCGTCATCTTCATCAACCCCGCAATCTCGTGACCCCGCCATCCCGTAACCCCTTCATCCCATGAATCCGTCATCCCGTAATCCTGTAACCCCCTCATCATCATCAACCCCGCAATCCCGTGACCCCGCCATCCCGTAACCCCGTCATCCAATGAACCCGTCATCCCGTAGCCCCGTCATCCAATGAACCCGTCATCCCGTAACCCCATCCAATGAACCCGTCATCCCGTCATCCTGTAACCCCGTCATCCTGTAACCCCGTCATCCTGTAACCCCGTCATCCTGTAACCCCCTCATCATCATCAACCCCGTAATCCCTCCATCCTCATCAACCCCGCCATCCTCATCAACCCCGCCATCCTCACCAAGCCCGCCATCCTCATCAACCCGGTGACCCCGCCATCCTCATCAACCCCGCCATCCTCATCAACCCCGTGACCCCGCCATCCTCATCAACCCCGCCATCCTCACCAAACCCGCCACCCTCATCAACCCCACCATCCCCATCAACCCCGCCATCCCCATCAACCCCGTGATCCCTCCATCACTGCAGGTGCGTCAGATTGACTGCGTCACCGTGAAGGGAAGCTCAGTCCCCATGGGACTCTTCACCTACGACATCAGCCTAGACCGCATTCCAGAGCCTGTGGATCCCTCCCACCCGAGTAGTATGGAGCTGCAGGGTGAGAAGAAGGCGAAAGCAATTGCCACGACAGATGCAGAGGCGGAGGCGGCAGAGGAGGAGCTCCTGTGGGCTCAGTACTATGATGAATGGAATGAGAATCCAGATCTGTTACAAACCTGGGGCATCGATATTGAATTCAAGAATGAGTTTGAAGAGGGCTTCCAGGTAAGAGTTGTTGCGGACCTGGGGTATTGATGCTGTTTTCAAGACTGTCTTTGACAAGGAATTTCAAGTCAGATCTGTTACAAACCTGGGTTATTAAGGCTGATTTCAAGACTGAGTTTGATGAGGGCTTCCAGGTAGGAGCTGTTGCGAACCTGGGGTATTGATGCTGATTTCAAGACTGACTTTGATAAGGAACTTCAGGTCAGATCTGTTGTGAACCTGGTGCATTGATGTTGAATTCAAGAACGAGTTTGATGAGGCCTTCCAGGTAGGAGCTAATGGGAACCTGGGGTACTGATGCTGATTTCAAGACTGAGTTTGATAAGGAATTTCAGGTCAGATCTGTTGTGAACCTGGGGCATTGATGCTGATTTCAAGACTGAGTTTGCTGATTTCAACCGTCTCTACTACATTGCAGGCTTACAAAACTGGCAACTGGCAGCATGCACGAGATGTGCTGGAAGGATGTCTCATGGCTAGAACAGACCTACAGGACCGCCCGATTAAGGATGTTCCCAGTGAGGTGCTGCTGACATACATGGGAGGCTTCAACTTTGTGGCCCCACCAACATGGAGGTAGGTGGATGGTGACGGTGATGATGATGATGATAGGGGAGGTAGGTGGATGGTGATGGTGATGATGATGGTAGCGGAGTATAGTGGAGTTAGGCGGATGGTGATAGTGATAACGGTGATGATGATAGGGCTTCAACTTTGTGGCTACACCAACATGGAGGTAGGTGGATGGTGATGGTGGTGATACTGATGATGGTGATGATGAAAGTGGAGGATACAGGAGGTAGGTGGATGGTGATGATGATGGTAGTGATGATGATGATAGTGCTGATGGTGATGCTGCTGCTGCTTCTGATGATGCAAACAGTGCAATCAGAATGAGTTCATAACAGCTTCTCACTCGCTTATCCATTCTTACAATACCCACGCTCTCTTGTTGTGCAGCGGCCAAAACCCTACACCCTAAACCCTTAACCCCTAACAATACCCACGCTTTCTTGTTTTGCAGGGGCTTCAGGGAGCTGACTGAGAAATGATTAACACTTTTCATGGCTAAAAACAGCTCAGCAACACCATCTTGTTCGAGCCAATCTACAAGCTGTGAAGGTTTTCACAGCTGCATACCACCATCGCTTTCAGAACCTTGCCTCAGTAGGGAGCCCCTTTCAGTGATGTACAATGGTCTAGTGGTAGACCAGATCGCTTAAGGAGGAAGAGTTGGGGGTTCGACTCCGCCCTTCGGTCGCTCTTGGCGTTGCAGGTCGTCGTCAACCGCGATGGTAGCTTGTCCAGTCGAGGTAGGAGACCGCTCCCCACCCGCGTACGACGGGCTCCCTTAACACCACGCCCCACCAGGCGGTATCATTACCTTTGCCTCAGTTGGGACTGTTATTGATACCTTCATCTGCTTTGCCCAAGAGAGATTGTCTTTCAACTTGGGTGCGCCTAAAAAATCATTTTTGTTTTTTCAATTTGAAAAGAGACATGCTAGCAGGCCAGAAAGTCGTCCAGATAGCTACACTCAGCTACACTGAGCTACAGTCATGCAGCTCCAATCTGAGTAGAGACTTCCAACAGGCCAGCTGGCAGGCCAGATAGCTACATTCAGCTGCAATGAGATCTAGTCATGCAGCCTCAAATAGAGACTTTCTAGCAGGCCAGTAAGCCGTCCAGATAGCTACACTCATCTACACTGAGCTACAGACATGCAGCTCCGATCAAGTAGAGACTTTCTAGCAGTCCAGTAAGCCGTCCAGATAGCTACACTCAGCTACTCGCAGCTACTGAGCTTCAGTCATGCAGCCTCAAATAGACACTTGCTAGCAGGCCAGTAAGCTGTCCAGATAGCTACACTCAGCCACACTGAGCTACAGTCATGCAGCTCCAATCAAGTAGAGACTTGATAGCAGGCCAGATAGCTACACTCAGCTACTCACAGCTACTGAGCTTCAGTCATGCAGCCTCAAATATAGACTTGCTAGCAGCCCAGCAAGTAGGCCAGATAGCTACACAAAGCTACGTTGAGCTACATTCATGCAGTTCAAAGTAGAGACTAGCTGGCAGGCCAGCAAGCCGGCCAGCAAGTCAGCAGATAGCTACTCAGCTACTTGAAGCTACAGTCATGCAGCCATAAATAGAGACTTGTCAGCAGGCCAGTAAGCAGGCCAGATAGCAACACGCAGCTACATGCAGCTATACTTAGCTACAGTAGCCCCTTTCAGTGATATACAATGGTCTTGTGGTAGACCAGATCGCTTGAGGATGAAGAGTCGGGGGTTCGACTGCCCCTTCGGTCGCTCTTGGCGTTGCAGGTCGTCGTCAACCGCGGTGGTAGCTTGTCCAGTTGAGGTAGGAGACCGCTCCCCACCCGCGTATGACAGGCTCCCTTAACACCACGCCCCACCAGGCGTTATCATTACCATAGCTACAGTCGTGCAGCTTCACATGGCAGCATTTTGAAAGATACAGCAACACACAGAAAAAAAGGGAAGCATTCCCTTAATTACATGCAACAAAAAGAGAAAGAGAAAAGAAAATAAAGCAACTCTGGTGCCCCTAAAACCCAGAATGAATTTATGTAAGGGCACTATAGTTCAGGGAATCCCAAGGGATCAGGGCTATTGCTTACCTGGAATAATCCTATATAGATTACTGGGAATAGTGCATACTTTTGTTGAAGGGGTCCCGCTTACTGGGGTTGAAAAAACATTGCATGAGAAATATTAAAATATTCCTTTCAATAAAACAACTTACAAGAGAGGCAGGCGTTGATGACATCTATTCTGCTAGAATTTGAATTTAAATTGTTACATCTTCTTTCAGCCAACTCTGAGCTGCTTACCGTCTTCCAATTCCAAGTCCCCCCGTGCGGTACCCACGGGAACCAAAGAGCAGGCTTTGCGAATTAGGCAGTTTAAAGACTTGTCTACGTCATGATGGCTTAAATGGCCCTGACACATCCTGAATCACACCTGGTCATGTTGTTAGACTGTATACCGTAGGCCAGTTTAGTTGGCGGCCCGTTTGGCGGTACGGGTGCCGCCATTCCTGCCCGAGCACTGCAGTACAGTACTGCAATACAATACAGCGGTAGGGGTGCCGCCAAATGTCAGCTAGCTTGGGCTTTTTGCCAACAAATTGTTCGAGCGAAAATCGGATCTCCCACGAACATTTATGCAGGAGCACTGCAGTACAGCACTGCAATACAAGACAGTACAGCACTGCAATACAATACAGTACAGCACTGCAGTACAGCTGAAGCACTCCTACAGCCAGACCCTGGTTTGGCTCCTTCCTCTCCATCTCTGATGGAGCAGCCTGGTCTGGGCTGGGATAATAGTTTGAGGTTAATTAGAGCTCGGTATTCTGGTTGAGAAGAGAGGTTGGCAGGCAAACCGCCACAACCGCAAATGACAGCTGGAAATATTTAGCCTCTGTTTTTCTGTACTTTAGTTTTTCTGTACTTCCTTATTTCTGTACTTCTGTATTTCTACACTTCTATACTTCTGCACTTCTGTCGTGCAGCAAGATACGGTTAAGAGTCCTTTGGCAGCTCAAAGCTAGAGAGAACTGGCTGGGCTTTTCTTTTCGGCCCCTTTTAGCAGCTTTTTTAGCAGCTTCTAGGCAGTTCTCTGAGTCAGTCACTGGGATACACCCTAAGAATTCAGCAGTGCTGGAAAGCTGGTGATGTCAGTCTCCAGGTGCACTCGTGCGCTCTCAGTTTGGCTGGATAGCCAGCCAAGAGAACTTTCTAGAAGCTGCTGATTATAGCCCCAAAACAAAACAGATAGCCAGCCAAGAGAGAAGTCTATATGCTTTTTGTGTGTGGGGGGAGGGGTGGGGTGGGGGAGGAATGTTTGCCTCAAAGGGTGGGTCTTCCTGCACCAGTCCCAGATTGGAAGGATTAGATGTGATCCGGCGGAGCCATGCTGCTGATCATAGCCCAACGACAAAACAGTGGCAACTGGTTAACAATCGGATTAAGCCCTGTGGTGAACTACATTACATGTGACCTTGTTGGTGTGTCACAATATATATTAGGAAGTGAACAACTTATCATTAATCCGAATCTGTGACGTTGAATAGGGCAGTACTGCAGCACTACAACAGCAGAGTCTGTGACGTAGAATATGGCAGTACTGCAGCACTACAACAGTAGAAAATGTAACGTTGGATAGGGCAGCACTGCAGCACTACAACAGTAGAATCTGTGACGTTGAATAGGACAGTATTGCAGCAATACGACAGTAGAATCTGTGACGTTGAATAGAGCAGTGCTGTAGCACCGTACTACAACAGTAGACAACATGAGTGTGGTTGATTCCTTCTGGCGTTGATGTCTTCTAGTACTGCAAAGTATTGTAAGTGGCTGTGTCTGCTTTTACATTTATTCCCAGATGAAACGTTGTGCACTGTTTTGCAGTATTCCTACCGCGATACATAGGCTCAGGCAAAATAAAATATTCAATTGAAATTGAAATTGAAATTGTTACATCCGTGTAGAACTGTTACTCACAGGACGTGAAGTTAAGGACACCATAGCGTAAGCCGGAGCTAGCTATAGTCACCGTAAAATATTCAACGTAGCTCAACGTAGCTAAAATATCAGTCAAATGTTCGTTGTAAATAAGACGCAAAAATATGCGGAGGTGTCCAGTCATAGGGCATCACGATGCTTTGACCTGAGGCGCCGCCTTTACATTTCGTCCCAGTCTAAGAGCGGCAAGGCTTTGACCTGAGGCGCCGCCTTCACATTTCGTCCCAGTCTAAGAGCGGCCAGGCGGGCAATGGGGCCACCAGGTTAATTCTCAGGTGGTCACCTACTTTTTCCATCTCGAGTTTGTTAGTCGCTTGGCTAAGAACGAACCATGCTGCGTTGATGTACTGTATTATTCGCTTGAGGTTCGCTTACATTTCTTTCACAGACATTATTTTTTGCTTTGTGGGTGCTTTTTTTTTTGTTTAAGCATGGAGTCTCATACACCCTCGTGGTGTCAAGTAGACTTACATGAAATGTAATGTAAGCCAAGTTGCCGACACGAAAAAATATGGTAGCAAGTTACAGCTCCGACACTCCGTACTGATATTCTGTAGGATGGACTGTAGACTCTTTACAAGAGAGAAGATACTTATATTACATTACATTACATTACATTACATTACATTACATGTTAAAGTCTACTTGACACCGCGAGGGTGTATGAGACTCTGTGCTTTAAACAAAAAGAAAAAGCACCCACAAAGCAAAAAAACCCATTACATCAGGGGTGTGTCGAGGACAAACAAACCAAACTCCCAACCACCGTTTTGGTGGCGTAGGTATTAAACCCCTTAGAGCAGGACCCAGATCTCAACCACTTACAGTGGCGGAGGTAAGAAGCTAACAAATGAGAAGTCTCAAGAAGAAAAAAAAGGGATAATAAATTACGGTGCCACTAAGCAGTCCAGGGCTTCCTGTCTTGCTCTTCTACAAGTAGAAAGATAGTCGGCTAGGTTGCTCCAAAAAGACTTAGTGCCATTTCCATTCATAAAGGTTCTGAATGTGGAATCGCAGAATTCCACATTCCATACGGTTAAGTCGGTATCCTCATGGACATGCCTATAAATATCTGTAAACAGATTCTGGTAGCGGAGGCGAATATCATTATAAAAAGGGCACTCAAACATATGCATTTCATCCTCAGTTTTTTGGAACCCACACATTTGACAGTGTCTCATTGAGCGAGGGATGAGTGCTCTATCCACCACCCTCATTCTTTCTGTGTTCAGCCAATGGGAACCCATTATAAACTGTGCTATAGAACGAATCTGATCCTGCTTATGTAAGGCGGATGTAAAGGGAATCAAGCCATTCTCATCATTGCTGTTGGCTGCGAACCATTTTTGGTATCGGAGGCGTTTAAAGCCAACCCTTCTCTCATCAGGGATGTCTCTAACCAAAACATGTTTTCCCTAAGCGAGAATCATACCACTAGACCAAACTCCCAGACAGGCTGGGGAGTTGCGGGAATCACGACCTCTCGCAATCAAGTGCTGATTATATGAGCAGCAGTGCGATTAATGTAGAGATCAGATCTGTAGTGCGTAGTACTGCATTGCGGCGCGCAGGCCATAGTTGGCTTCCACGCCTGGCAAACGACACGTGCCCTGGAGGGTACTTGTGCGTACATTGCCACCTCTAGAGCTGACATATAAGTCAGATTATAACACTGCTTATCTCATCAGAGACCTAACAGACGAAGTGGTTCGTAATATGGCTAGATTCAGTACCGGTATTTGAAACTGGTAGATGGAAGCGACCCATTGTCCCCTGGACCTGTCCAGAGTGTCATCTGTGTGATTCTAGGACCGTTTGGGTTGAACTTCATGTGTTTTTAATGGAATACCGAAGCCTTACTCAATTCGCGAGGAAATATTCAAATTGATGTCCCAATTTGAGGGCAAAATGATTCCTATATAATAGCTGCTTTGCAATCCAGATGTGCAAGGTCGTACGAAGCCATCCCTGTTCATCTATGAATGTGTAAAGATATTGGACCAAACATATTTTGATAGGATGCCACGATTTTTGATTGTTCTGTTTACGTCTACATTACCCCCGGTAATTAATTTTACTGCCGAAGACGGCAAGAAGTCAGAACTGCTGGCAGGAGCTGTGTATCCAAGTTCAAGTTCTAGAATTTGAACTGAATCCTCGGTTCCCAATTACTCTACACGCGGATGGTGAGCAGCCTGAAGGCTGGTAGACCATGTAACCTAACCTGAAGGTGGATCATGAATTGACACTAATCTGGCAGGGAGTGGACACCTGGGTACTACATTCGGTCATTTTGGGTTGCCCTTACAAGACAACTGCCACCTTCGGGGCTGCGCTTTTGACACCACCCTACCAAACTGAAAACGGAAATCCACCCGCTGCGCCTGGAGCGGGTTTAAACATTTGCGTCAATCGCGCAGCAGCGCGCATCATGTACTGCCATGGTGGACATACAGGTGATGTGGCGAGGATGCAAGAAGAGGCCGCAGAATTTTGAAATGTTCATGTTTAAAGATGTGGCGTAAATCCATAACGACCGATAGAACAGCTAGAACAGACCTACAGGACCGCCCGATTAAGGATGTTCCCAGTGAGGTGCTGCTGACATACATGGGAGGCTTCAACTTTGTGGCCCCACCAACATGGAGGTAGGTGGATGGTGACGGTGATGATGATGATGATAGGGGAGGTAGGTGGATGGTGATGGTGATGATGATGGTAGCGGAGTATAGTGGAGTTAGGCGGATGGTGATAGTGATAACGGTGATGATGATAGGGCTTCAACTTTGTGGCTACACCAACATGGAGGTAGGTGGATGGTGATGGTGGTGATAGTGATGATGGTGATGATGAAAGTGGAGGATACAGGAGGTAGGTGGATGGTGATGATGATGGTAGTGATGATGATGATAGTGCTGATGGTGATGCTGCTGCTGCTTCTGATGATGCAAACAGTGCAATCAGAATGAGTTCATAACAGCTTCTCACTCGCTTATCCATTCTTACAATACCCACGCTCTCTTGTTGTGCAGCGGCCAAAACCCTACACCCTAAACCCTTAACCCCTAACAATACCCACGCTTTCTTGTTTTGCAGGGGCTTCAGGGAGCTGACTGAGAAATGATTAACACTTTTCATGGCTAAAAACAGCTCAGCAACACCATCTTGTTCGAGCCAATCTACAAGCTGTGAAGGTTTTCACAGCTGCATACCACCATCGCTTTCAGAACCTTGCCTCAGTAGGGAGCCCCTTTCAGTGATGTACAATGGTCTAGTGGTAGACCAGATCGCTTAAGGAGGAAGAGTTGGGGGTTCGACTCCGCCCTTCGGTCGCTCTTGGCGTTGCAGGTCGTCGTCAACCGCGATGGTAGCTTGTCCAGTCGAGGTAGGAGACCGCTCCCCACCCGCGTACGACGGGCTCCCTTAACACCACGCCCCACCAGGCGGTATCATTACCTTTGCCTCAGTTGGGACTGTTATTGATACCTTCATCTGCTTTGCCCAAGAGAGATTGTCTTTCAACTTGGGTGCGCCTAAAAAATCATTTTTGTTTTTTCAATTTGAAAAGAGACATGCTAGCAGGCCAGAAAGTCGTCCAGATAGCTACACTCAGCTACACTGAGCTACAGTCATGCAGCTCCAATCTGAGTAGAGACTTCCAACAGGCCAGCTGGCAGGCCAGATAGCTACATTCAGCTGCAATGAGATCTAGTCATGCAGCCTCAAATAGAGACTTTCTAGCAGGCCAGTAAGCCGTCCAGATAGCTACACTCATCTACACTGAGCTACAGACATGCAGCTCCGATCAAGTAGAGACTTTCTAGCAGTCCAGTAAGCCGTCCAGATAGCTACACTCAGCTACTCGCAGCTACTGAGCTTCAGTCATGCAGCCTCAAATAGACACTTGCTAGCAGGCCAGTAAGCTGTCCAGATAGCTACACTCAGCCACACTGAGCTACAGTCATGCAGCTCCAATCAAGTAGAGACTTGATAGCAGGCCAGATAGCTACACTCAGCTACTCACAGCTACTGAGCTTCAGTCATGCAGCCTCAAATATAGACTTGCTAGCAGCCCAGCAAGTAGGCCAGATAGCTACACAAAGCTACGTTGAGCTACATTCATGCAGTTCAAAGTAGAGACTAGCTGGCAGGCCAGCAAGCCGGCCAGCAAGTCAGCAGATAGCTACTCAGCTACTTGAAGCTACAGTCATGCAGCCATAAATAGAGACTTGTCAGCAGGCCAGTAAGCAGGCCAGATAGCAACACGCAGCTACATGCAGCTATACTTAGCTACAGTAGCCCCTTTCAGTGATATACAATGGTCTTGTGGTAGACCAGATCGCTTGAGGATGAAGAGTCGGGGGTTCGACTGCCCCTTCGGTCGCTCTTGGCGTTGCAGGTCGTCGTCAACCGCGGTGGTAGCTTGTCCAGTTGAGGTAGGAGACCGCTCCCCACCCGCGTATGACAGGCTCCCTTAACACCACGCCCCACCAGGCGTTATCATTACCATAGCTACAGTCGTGCAGCATCACATGGCAGCATTTTGAAAGATACAGCAACACACAGAAAGAAAGGGAAGCATTCCCTTAATTACATGCAACAAAAAGAGAAAGAGAAAAGAAGATAAAGCAACTCTGGTGCCCCTAAAACCCAGAATGAATTTATGTAAGGGCACTATAGTTCAGGGAATCCCAAGGGATCAGGGCTATTGCTTACCTGGAATAATCCTATATAGATTACTGGGAATAGTGCATACTTTTGTTGAAGGGGTCCCGCTTACTGGGGTTGAAAAAACATTGCATGAGAAATATTAAAATATTCCTTTCAATAAAACAACTTACAAGAGAGGCAGGCGTTGATGACATCTATTCTGCTAGAATTTGAATTTAAATTGTTACATCTTCTTTCAGCCAACTCTGAGCTGCTTACCGTCTTCCAATTCCAAGTCCCCCCGTGCGGTACCCACGGGAACCAAAGAGCAGGCTTTGCGAATTAGGCAGTTTAAAGACTTGTCTACGTCATGATGGCTTAAATGGCCCTGACACATCCTGAATCACACCTGGTCATGTTGTTAGACTGTATACCGTAGGCCAGTTTAGTTGGCGGCCCGTTTGGCGGTACGGGTGCCGCCATTCCTGCCCGAGCACTGCAGTACAGTACTGCAATACAATACAGCGGTAGGGGTGCCGCCAAATGTCAGCTAGCTTGGGCTTTTTGCCAACAAATTGTTCGAGCGAAAATCGGATCTCCCACGAACATTTATGCAGGAGCACTGCAGTACAGCACTGCAATACAAGACAGTACAGCACTGCAATACAATACAGTACAGCACTGCAGTACAGCTGAAGCACTCCTACAGCCAGACCCTGGTTTGGCTCCTTCCTCTCCATCTCTGATGGAGCAGCCTGGTCTGGGCTGGGATAATAGTTTGAGGTTAATTAGAGCTCGGTATTCTGGTTGAGAAGAGAGGTTGGCAGGCAAACCGCCACAACCGCAAATGACAGCTGGAAATATTTAGCCTCTGTTTTTCTGTACTTTAGTTTTTCTGTACTTCCTTATTTCTGTACTTCTGTATTTCTACACTTCTATACTTCTGCACTTCTGTCGTGCAGCAAGATACGGTTAAGAGTCCTTTGGCAGCTCAAAGCTAGAGAGAACTGGCTGGGCTTTTCTTTTCGGCCCCTTTTAGCAGCTTTTTTAGCAGCTTCTAGGCAGTTCTCTGAGTCAGTCACTGGGATACACCCTAAGAATTCAGCAGTGCTGGAAAGCTGGTGATGTCAGTCTCCAGGTGCACTCGTGCGCTCTCAGTTTGGCTGGATAGCCAGCCAAGAGAACTTTCTAGAAGCTGCTGATTATAGCCCCAAAACAAAACAGATAGCCAGCCAAGAGAGAAGTCTATATGCTTTTTGTGTGTGGGGGGAGGGGTGGGGTGGGGGAGGAATGTTTGCCTCAAAGGGTGGGTCTTCCTGCACCAGTCCCAGATTGGAAGGATTAGATGTGATCCGGCGGAGCCATGCTGCTGATCATAGCCCAACGACAAAACAGTGGCAACTGGTTAACAATCGGATTAAGCCCTGTGGTGAACTACATTACATGTGACCTTGTTGGTGTGTCACAATATATATTAGGAAGTGAACAACTTATCATTAATCCGAATCTGTGACGTTGAATAGGGCAGTACTGCAGCACTACAACAGCAGAGTCTGTGACGTAGAATATGGCAGTACTGCAGCACTACAACAGTAGAAAATGTAACGTTGGATAGGGCAGCACTGCAGCACTACAACAGTAGAATCTGTGACGTTGAATAGGACAGTATTGCAGCAATACGACAGTAGAATCTGTGACGTTGAATAGAGCAGTGCTGTAGCACCGTACTACAACAGTAGACAACATGAGTGTGGTTGATTCCTTCTGGCGTTGATGTCTTCTAGTACTGCAAAGTATTGTAAGTGGCTGTGTCTGCTTTTACATTTATTCCCAGATGAAACGTTGTGCACTGTTTTGCAGTAGTTCCTACCGCGATACATAGGCTCAGGCAAAATAAAATATTCAATTGAAATTGAAATTGAAATTGTTACATCCGTGTAGAACTGTTACTCACAGGACGTGAAGTTAAGGACACCATAGCGTAAGCCGGAGCTAGCTATAGTCACCGTAAAATATTCAACGTAGCTCAACGTAGCTAAAATATCAGTCAAATGTTCGTTGTAAATAAGACGCAAAAATATGCGGAGGTGTCCAGTCATAGGGCATCACGATGCTTTGACCTGAGGCGCCGCCTTTACATTTCGTCCCAGTCTAAGAGCGGCAAGGCTTTGACCTGAGGCGCCGCCTTCACATTTCGTCCCAGTCTAAGAGCGGCCAGGCGGGCAATGGGGCCACCAGGTTAATTCTCAGGTGGTCACCTACTTTTTCCATCTCGAGTTTGTTAGTCGCTTGGCTAAGAACGAACCATGCTGCGTTGATGTACTGTATTATTCGCTTGAGGTTCGCTTACATTTCTTTCACAGACATTATTTTTTGCTTTGTGGGTGCTTTTTTTTTTGTTTAAGCATGGAGTCTCATACACCCTCGTGGTGTCAAGTAGACTTACATGAAATGTAATGTAAGCCAAGTTGCCGACACGAAAAAATATGGTAGCAAGTTACAGCTCCGACACTCCGTACTGATATTCTGTAGGATGGACTGCAGACTCTTTACAAGAGAGAAGATACTTATATGAGCAGCAGTGCGATTAATGTAGAGATCAGATCTGTAGTGCGTAGTACTGCATTGCGGCGCGCAGGCCATAGTTGGCTTCCACGCCTGGCAAACGACACGTGCCCTGGAGGGTACTTGTGCGTACATTGCCACCTCTAGAGCTGACATATAAGTCAGATTATAACACTGCTTATCTCATCAGAGACCTAACAGACGAAGTGGTTCGTAATATGGCTAGATTCAGTACCGGTATTTGAAACTGGTAGATGGAAGCGACCCATTGTCCCCTGGACCTGTCCAGAGTGTCATCTGTGTGATTCTAGGACCGTTTGGGTTGAACTTCATGTGTTTTTAATGGAATACCGAAGCCTTACTCAATTCGCGAGGAAATATTCAAATTGATGTCCCAATTTGAGGGCAAAATGATTCCTATATAATAGCTGCTGTGCAATCCAGATGTGCAAGGTCGTACGAAGCCATCCCTGTTCATCTATGAATGTGTAAAGATATTGGACCAAACATATTTTGATAGGATGCCACGATTTTTGATTGTTCTGTTTACGTCTACATTACCCCCGGTAATTAATTTTACTGCCGAAGACGGCAAGAAGTCAGAACTGCTGGCAGGAGCTGTGTATCCAAGTTCAAGTTCTAGAATTTGAACTGAATCCTCGGTTCCCAATTACTCTACACGCGGATGGTGAGCAGCCTGAAGGCTGGTAGACCATGTAACCTAACCTGAAGGTGGATCATGAATTGACACTAATCTGGCAGGGAGTGGACACCTGGGTACTACATTCGGTCATTTTGGGTTGCCCTTACAAGACAACTGCCACCTTCGGGGCTGCGCTTTTGACACCACCCTACCAAACTGAAAACGGAAATCCACCCGCTGCGCCTGGAGCGGGTTTAAACATTTGCGTCAATCGCGCAGCAGCGCGCATCATGTACTGCCATGGTGGACATACAGGTGATGTGGCGAGGATGCAAGAAGAGGCCGCAGAATTTTGAAATGTTCATGTTTAAAGATGTGGCGTAAATCCATAACGACCGATAGAACAGCTAGAACAGACCTACAGGACCGCCCGATTAAGGATGTTCCCAGTGAGGTGCTGCTGACATACATGGGAGGCTTCAACTTTGTGGCCCCACCAACATGGAGGTAGGTGGATGGTGACGGTGATGATGATGATGATAGGGGAGGTAGGTGGATGGTGATGGTGATGATGATGGTAGCGGAGTATAGTGGAGTTAGGCGGATGGTGATAGTGATAACGGTGATGATGATAGGGCTTCAACTTTGTGGCTACACCAACATGGAGGTAGGTGGATGGTGATGGTGGTGATAGTGATGATGGTGATGATGAAAGTGGAGGATACAGGAGGTAGGTGGATGGTGATGATGATGGTAGTGATGATGATGATAGTGCTGATGGTGATGCTGCTGCTGCTTCTGATGATGCAAACAGTGCAATCAGAATGAGTTCATAACAGCTTCTCACTCGCTTATCCATTCTTACAATACCCACGCTCTCTTGTTGTGCAGCGGCCAAAACCCTACACCCTAAACCCTTAACCCCTAACAATACCCACGCTTTCTTGTTTTGCAGGGGCTTCAGGGAGCTGACTGAGAAATGATTAACACTTTTCATGGCTAAAAACAGCTCAGCAACACCATCTTGTTCGAGCCAATCTACAAGCTGTGAAGGTTTTCACAGCTGCATACCACCATCGCTTTCAGAACCTTGCCTCAGTAGGGAGCCCCTTTCAGTGATGTACAATGGTCTAGTGGTAGACCAGATCGCTTAAGGAGGAAGAGTTGGGGGTTCGACTCCCCCCTTCGGTCGCTCTTGGGGTTGCAGGTCGTCGTCAACCGCGATGGTAGCTTGTCCAGTCGAGGTAGGAGACCGCTCCCCACCCGCGTACGACGGGCTCCCTTAACACCACGCCCCACCAGGCGGTATCATTACCTTTGCCTCAGTTGGGACTGTTATTGATACCTTCATCTGCTTTGCCCAAGAGAGATTGTCTTTCAACTTGGGTGCGCCTAAAAAATCATTTTTGTTTTTTCAATTTGAAAAGAGACATGCTAGCAGGCCAGAAAGTCGTCCAGATAGCTACACTCAGCTACACTGAGCTACAGTCATGCAGCTCCAATCTGAGTAGAGACTTCCAACAGGCCAGCTGGCAGGCCAGATAGCTACATTCAGCTGCAATGAGATCTAGTCATGCAGCCTCAAATAGAGACTTTCTAGCAGGCCAGTAAGCCGTCCAGATAGCTACACTCATCTACACTGAGCTACAGACATGCAGCTCCGATCAAGTAGAGACTTTCTAGCAGTCCAGTAAGCCGTCCAGATAGCTACACTCAGCTACTCGCAGCTACTGAGCTTCAGTCATGCAGCCTCAAATAGACACTTGCTAGCAGGCCAGTAAGCTGTACAGATAGCTACACTCAGCCACACTGAGCTACAGTCATGCAGCTCCAATCAAGTAGAGACTTGATAGCAGGCCAGATAGCTACACTCAGCTACTCACAGCTACTGAGCTTCAGTCATGCAGCCTCAAATATAGACTTGCTAGCAGCCCAGCAAGTAGGCCAGATAGCTACACAAAGCTACGTTGAGCTACATTCATGCAGTTCAAAGTAGAGACTAGCTGGCAGGCCAGCAAGCCGGCCAGCAAGTCAGCAGATAGCTACTCAGCTACTTGAAGCTACAGTCATGCAGCCATAAATAGAGACTTGTCAGCAGGCCAGTAAGCAGGCCAGATAGCAACACGCAGCTACATGCAGCTATACTTAGCTACAGTAGCCCCTTTCAGTGATATACAATGGTCTTGTGGTAGACCAGATCGCTTGAGGATGAAGAGTCGGGGGTTCGACTGCCCCTTCGGTCGCTCTTGGCGTTGCAGGTCGTCGTCAACCGCGGTGGTAGCTTGTCCAGTTGAGGTAGGAGACCGCTCCCCACCCGCGTATGACAGGCTCCCTTAACACCACGCCCCACCAGGCGTTATCATTACCATAGCTACAGTCGTGCAGCTTCACATGGCAGCATTTTGAAAGATACAGCAACACACAGAAAGAAAGGGAAGCATTCCCTTAATTACATGCAACAAAAAGAGAAAGAGAAAAGAAATAAAGCAACTCTGGTGCCCCTAAAACCCAGAATGAATTTATGTAAGGGCACTATAGTTCAGGGAATCCCAAGGGATCAGGGCTATTGCTTACCTGGAATAATCCTATATAGATTACTGGGAATAGTGCATACTTTTGTTGAAGGGGTCCCGCTTACTGGGGTTGAAAAAACATTGCATGAGAAATATTAAAATATTCCTTTCAATAAAACAACTTACAAGAGAGGCAGGCGTTGATGACATCTATTCTGCTAGAATTTGAATTTAAATTGTTACATCTTCTTTCAGCCAACTCTGAGCTGCTTACCGTCTTCCAATTCCAAGTCCCCCCGTGCGGTACCCACGGGAACCAAAGAGCAGGCTTTGCGAATTAGGCAGTTTAAAGACTTGTCTACGTCATGATGGCTTAAATGGCCCTGACACATCCTGAATCACACCTGGTCATGTTGTTAGACTGTATACCGTAGGCCAGTTTAGTTGGCGGCCCGTTTGGCGGTACGGGTGCCGCCATTCCTGCCCGAGCACTGCAGTACAGTACTGCAATACAATACAGCGGTAGGGGTGCCGCCAAATGTCAGCTAGCTTGGGCTTTTTGCCAACAAATTGTTCGAGCGAAAATCGGATCTCCCACGAACATTTATGCAGGAGCACTGCAGTACAGCACTGCAATACAAGACAGTACAGCACTGCAATACAATACAGTACAGCACTGCAGTACAGCTGAAGCACTCCTACAGCCAGACCCTGGTTTGGCTCCTTCCTCTCCATCTCTGATGGAGCAGCCTGGTCTGGGCTGGGATAATAGTTTGAGGTTAATTAGAGCTCGGTATTCTGGTTGAGAAGAGAGGTTGGCAGGCAAACCGCCACAACCGCAAATGACAGCTGGAAATATTTAGCCTCTGTTTTTCTGTACTTTAGTTTTTCTGTACTTCCTTATTTCTGTACTTCTGTATTTCTACACTTCTATACTTCTGCACTTCTGTCGTGCAGCAAGATACGGTTAAGAGTCCTTTGGCAGCTCAAAGCTAGAGAGAACTGGCTGGGCTTTTCTTTTCGGCCCCTTTTAGCAGCTTTTTTAGCAGCTTCTAGGCAGTTCTCTGAGTCAGTCACTGGGATACACCCTAAGAATTCAGCAGTGCTGGAAAGCTGGTGATGTCAGTTTCCAGGTGCACTCGTGCGCTCTCAGTTTGGCTGGATAGCCAGCCAAGAGAACTTTCTAGAAGCTGCTGATTATAGCCCCAAAACAAAACAGATAGCCAGCCAAGAGAGAAGTCTATATGCTTTTTGTGTGTGGGGGGAGGGGTGGGGTGGGGGAGGAATGTTTGCCTCAAAGGGTGGGTCTTCCTGCACCAGTCCCAGATTGGAAGGATTAGATGTGATCCGGCGGAGCCATGCTGCTGATCATAGCCCAACGACAAAACAGTGGCAACTGGTTAACAATCGGATTAAGCCCTGTGGTGAACTACATTACATGTGACCTTGTTGGTGTGTCACAATATATATTAGGAAGTGAACAACTTATCATTAATCCGAATCTGTGACGTTGAATAGGGCAGTACTGCAGCACTACAACAGCAGAGTCTGTGACGTAGAATATGGCAGTACTGCAGCACTACAACAGTAGAAAATGTAACGTTGGATAGGGCAGCACTGCAGCACTACAACAGTAGAATCTGTGACGTTGAATAGGACAGTATTGCAGCAATACGACAGTAGAATCTGTGACGTTGAATAGAGCAGTGCTGTAGCACCGTACTACAACAGTAGACAACATGAGTGTGGTTGATTCCTTCTGGCGTTGATGTCTTCTAGTACTGCAAAGTATTGTAAGTGGCTGTGTCTGCTTTTACATTTATTCCCAGATGAAACGTTGTGCACTGTTTTGCAGTGGTCCTACCGCGATACATAGGCTCAGGCAAAATAAAATATTCAATTGAAATTGAAATTGAAATTGTTACATCCGTGTAGAACTGTTACTCACAGGACGTGAAGTTAAGGACACCATAGCGTAAGCCGGAGCTAGCTATAGTCACCGTAAAATATTCAACGTAGCTCAACGTAGCTAAAATATCAGTCAAATGTTCGTTGTAAATAAGACGCAAAAATATGCGGAGGTGTCCAGTCATAGGGCATCACGATGCTTTGACCTGAGGCGCCGCCTTTACATTTCGTCCCAGTCTAAGAGCGGCAAGGCTTTGACCTGAGGCGCCGCCTTCACATTTCGTCCCAGTCTAAGAGCGGCCAGGCGGGCAATGGGGCCACCAGGTTAATTCTCAGGTGGTCACCTACTTTTTCCATCTCGAGTTTGTTAGTCGCTTGGCTAAGAACGAACCATGCTGCGTTGATGTACTGTATTATTCGCTTGAGGTTCGCTTACATTTCTTTCACAGACATTATTTTTTGCTTTGTGGGTGCTTTTTTTTTTGTTTAAGCATGGAGTCTCATACACCCTCGTGGTGTCAAGTAGACTTACATGAAATGTAATGTAAGCCAAGTTGCCGACACGAAAAAATATGGTAGCAAGTTACAGCTCCGACACTCCGTACTGATATTCTGTAGGATGGACTGCAGACTCTTTACAAGAGAGAAGATACTTATATGAGCAGCAGTGCGATTAATGTAGAGATCAGATCTGTAGTGCGTAGTACTGCATTGCGGCGCGCAGGCCATAGTTGGCTTCCACGCCTGGCAAACGACACGTGCCCTGGAGGGTACTTGTGCGTACATTGCCACCTCTAGAGCTGACATATAAGTCAGATTATAACACTGCTTATCTCATCAGAGACCTAACAGACGAAGTGGTTCGTAATATGGCTAGATTCAGTACCGGTATTTGAAACTGGTAGATGGAAGCGACCCATTGTCCCCTGGACCTGTCCAGAGTGTCATCTGTGTGATTCTAGGACCGTTTGGGTTGAACTTCATGTGTTTTTAATGTAATACCGAAGCCTTACTCAATTCGCGAGGAAATATTCAAATTGATGTCCCAATTTGAGGGCAAAATGATTCCTATATAATAGCTGCTGTGCAATCCAGATGTGCAAGGTCGTACGAAGCCATCCCTGTTCATCTATGAATGTGTAAAGATATTGGACCAAACATATTTTGATAGGATGCCACGATTTTTGATTGTTCTGTTTACGTCTACATTACCCCTGGTAATTAATTTTACTGCCGAAGACGGCAAGAAGTCAGAACTGCTGGCAGGAGCTGTGTATCCAAGTTCAAGTTCTAGAATTTGAACTGAATCCTCGGTTCCCAATTACTCTACACGCGGATGGTGAGCAGCCTGAAGGCTGGTAGACCATGTAACCTAACCTGAAGGTGGATCATGAATTGACACTAATCTGGCAGGGAGTGGACACCTGGGTACTACATTCGGTCATTTTGGGTTGCCCTTACAAGACAACTGCCACCTTCGGGGCTGCGCTTTTGACACCACCCTACCAAACTGAAAACGGAAATCCACCCGCTGCGCCTGGAGCGGGTTTAAACATTTGCGTCAATCGCGCAGCAGCGCGCATCATGTACTGCCATGGTGGACATACAGGTGATGTGGCGAGGATGCAAGAAGAGGCCGCAGAATTTTGAAATGTTCATGTTTAAAGATGTGGCGTAAATCCATAACGACCGATAGAACAGCTAGAACAGACCTACAGGACCGCCCGATTAAGGATGTTCCCAGTGAGGTGCTGCTGACATACATGGGAGGCTTCAACTTTGTGGCCCCACCAACATGGAGGTAGGTGGATGGTGACGGTGATGATGATGATGATAGGGGAGGTAGGTGGATGGTGATGGTGATGATGATGGTAGCGGAGTATAGTGGAGTTAGGCGGATGGTGATAGTGATAACGGTGATGATGATAGGGCTTCAACTTTGTGGCTACACCAACATGGAGGTAGGTGGATGGTGATGGTGGTGATAGTGATGATGGTGATGATGAAAGTGGAGGATACAGGAGGTAGGTGGATGGTGATGATGATGGTAGTGATGATGATGATAGTGCTGATGGTGATGCTGCTGCTGCTTCTGATGATGCAAACAGTGCAATCAGAATGAGTTCATAACAGCTTCTCACTCGCTTATCCATTCTTACAATACCCACGCTCTCTTGTTGTGCAGCGGCCAAAACCCTACACCCTAAACCCTTAACCCCTAACAATACCCACGCTTTCTTGTTTTGCAGGGGCTTCAGGGAGCTGACTGAGAAATGATTAACACTTTTCATGGCTAAAAACAGCTCAGCAACACCATCTTGTTCGAGCCAATCTACAAGCTGTGAAGGTTTTCAGAGCTGCATACCACCATCGCTTTCAGAACCTTGCCTCAGTAGGGAGCCCCTTTCAGTGATGTACAATGGTCTAGTGGTAGACCAGATCGCTTAAGGAGGAAGAGATGGGGGTTCGACTCCCCCCTTCGGTCGCTCTTGGGGTTGCAGGTCGTCGTCAACCGCGATGGTAGCTTGTCCAGTCGAGGTAGGAGACCGCTCCCCACCCGCGTACGACGGGCTCCCTTAACACCACGCCCCACCAGGCGGTATCATTACCTTTGCCTCAGTTGGGACTGTTATTGATACCTTCATCTGCTTTGCCCAAGAGAGATTGTCTTTCAACTTGGGTGCGCCTAAAAAATCATTTTTGTTTTTTCAATTTGAAAAGAGACATGCTAGCAGGCCAGAAAGTCGTCCAGATAGCTACACTCAGCTACACTGAGCTACAGTCATGCAGCTCCAATCTGAGTAGAGACTTCCAACAGGCCAGCTGGCAGGCCAGATAGCTACATTCAGCTGCAATGAGATCTAGTCATGCAGCCTCAAATAGAGACTTTCTAGCAGGCCAGTAAGCCGTCCAGATAGCTACACTCATCTACACTGAGCTACAGACATGCAGCTCCGATCAAGTAGAGACTTTCTAGCAGTCCAGTAAGCCGTCCAGATAGCTACACTCAGCTACTCGCAGCTACTGAGCTTCAGTCATGCAGCCTCAAATAGACACTTGCTAGCAGGCCAGTAAGCTGTCCAGATAGCTACACTCAGCCACACTGAGCTACAGTCATGCAGCTCCAATCAAGTAGAGACTTGATAGCAGGCCAGATAGCTACACTCAGCTACTCACAGCTACTGAGCTTCAGTCATGCAGCCTCAAATATAGACTTGCTAGCAGCCCAGCAAGTAGGCCAGATAGCTACACAAAGCTACGTTGAGCTACATTCATGCAGTTCAAAGTAGAGACTAGCTGGCAGGCCAGCAAGCCGGCCAGCAAGTCAGCAGATAGCTACTCAGCTACTTGAAGCTACAGTCATGCAGCCATAAATAGAGACTTGTCAGCAGGCCAGTAAGCAGGCCAGATAGCAACACGCAGCTACATGCAGCTATACTTAGCTACAGTAGCCCCTTTCAGTGATATACAATGGTCTTGTGGTAGACCAGATCGCTTGAGGATGAAGAGTCGGGGGTTCGACTGCCCCTTCGGTCGCTCTTGGCGTTGCAGGTCGTCGTCAACCGCGGTGGTAGCTTGTCCAGTTGAGGTAGGAGACCGCTCCCCACCCGCGTATGACAGGCTCCCTTAACACCACGCCCCACCAGGCGTTATCATTACCATAGCTACAGTCGTGCAGCTTCACATGGCAGCATTTTGAAAGATACAGCAACACACAGAAAGAAAGGGAAGCATTCCCTTAATTACATGCAACAAAAAGAGAAAGAGAAAAGAAAATAAAGCAACTCTGGTGCCCCTAAAACCCAGAATGAATTTATGTAAGGGCACTATAGTTCAGGGAATCCCAAGGGATCAGGGCTATTGCTTACCTGGAATAATCCTATATAGATTACTGGGAATAGTGCATACTTTTGTTGAAGGGGTCCCGCTTACTGGGGTTGAAAAAACATTGCATGAGAAATATTAAAATATTCCTTTCAATAAAACAACTTACAAGAGAGGCAGGCGTTGATGACATCTATTCTGCTAGAATTTGAATTTAAATTGTTACATCTTCTTTCAGCCAACTCTGAGCTGCTTACCGTCTTCCAATTCCAAGTCCCCCCGTGCGGTACCCACGGGAACCAAAGAGCAGGCTTTGCGAATTAGGCAGTTTAAAGACTTGTCTACGTCATGATGGCTTAAATGGCCCTGACACATCCTGAATCACACCTGGTCATGTTGTTAGACTGTATACCGTAGGCCAGTTTAGTTGGCGGCCCGTTTGGCGGTACGGGTGCCGCCATTCCTGCCCGAGCACTGCAGTACAGTACTGCAATACAATACAGTGGTAGGGGTGCCGCCAAATGTCAGCTAGCTTGGGCTTTTTGCCAACAAATTGTTCGAGCGAAAATCGGATCTCCCACGAACATTTATGCAGGAGCACTGCAGTACAGCACTGCAATACAAGACAGTACAGCACTGCAATACAATACAGTACAGCACTGCAGTACAGCTGAAGCACTCCTACAGCCAGACCCTGGTTTGGCTCCTTCCTCTCCATCTCTGATGGAGCAGCCTGGTCTGGGCTGGGATAATAGTTTGAGGTTAATTAGAGCTCGGTATTCTGGTTGAGAAGAGAGGTTGGCAGGCAAACCGCCACAACCGCAAATGACAGCTGGAAATATTTAGCCTCTGTTTTTCTGTACTTTAGTTTTTCTGTACTTCCTTATTTCTGTACTTCTGTATTTCTACACTTCTATACTTCTGCACTTCTGTCGTGCAGCAAGATACGGTTAAGAGTCCTTTGGCAGCTCAAAGCTAGAGAGAACTGGCTGGGCTTTTCTTTTCGGCCCCTTTTAGCAGCTTTTTTAGCAGCTTCTAGGCAGTTCTCTGAGTCAGTCACTGGGATACACCCTAAGAATTCAGCAGTGCTGGAAAGCTGGTGATGTCAGTTTCCAGGTGCACTCGTGCGCTCTCAGTTTGGCTGGATAGCCAGCCAAGAGAACTTTCTAGAAGCTGCTGATTATAGCCCCAAAACAAAACAGATAGCCAGCCAAGAGAGAAGTCTATATGCTTTTTGTGTGTGGGGGGAGGGGTGGGGTGGGGGAGGAATGTTTGCCTCAAAGGGTGGGTCTTCCTGCACCAGTCCCAGATTGGAAGGATTAGATGTGATCCGGCGGAGCCATGCTGCTGATCATAGCCCAACGACAAAACAGTGGCAACTGGTTAACAATCGGATTAAGCCCTGTGGTGAACTACATTACATGTGACCTTGTTGGTGTGTCACAATATATATTAGGAAGTGAACAACTTATCATTAATCCGAATCTGTGACGTTGAATAGGGCAGTACTGCAGCACTACAACAGCAGAGTCTGTGACGTAGAATATGGCAGTACTGCAGCACTACAACAGTAGAAAATGTAACGTTGGATAGGGCAGCACTGCAGCACTACAACAGTAGAATCTGTGACGTTGAATAGGACAGTATTGCAGCAATACGACAGTAGAATCTGTGACGTTGAATAGAGCAGTGCTGTAGCACCGTACTACAACAGTAGACAACATGAGTGTGGTTGATTCCTTCTGGCGTTGATGTCTTCTAGTACTGCAAAGTATTGTAAGTGGCTGTGTCTGCTTTTACATTTATTCCCAGATGAAACGTTGTGCACTGTTTTGCAGTGGTCCTACCGCGATACATAGGCTCAGGCAAAATAAAATATTCAATTGAAATTGAAATTGAAATTGTTACATCCGTGTAGAACTGTTACTCACAGGACGTGAAGTTAAGGACACCATAGCGTAAGCCGGAGCTAGCTATAGTCACCGTAAAATATTCAACGTAGCTCAACGTAGCTAAAATATCAGTCAAATGTTCGTTGTAAATAAGACGCAAAAATATGCGGAGGTGTCCAGTCATAGGGCATCACGATGCTTTGACCTGAGGCGCCGCCTTTACATTTCGTCCCAGTCTAAGAGCGGCAAGGCTTTGACCTGAGGCGCCGCCTTCACATTTCGTCCCAGTCTAAGAGCGGCCAGGCGGGCAATGGGGCCACCAGGTTAATTCTCAGGTGGTCACCTACTTTTTCCATCTCGAGTTTGTTAGTCGCTTGGCTAAGAACGAACCATGCTGCGTTGATGTACTGTATTATTCGCTTGAGGTTCGCTTACATTTCTTTCACAGACATTATTTTTTGCTTTGTGGGTGCTTTTTTTTTTGTTTAAGCATGGAGTCTCATACACCCTCGTGGTGTCAAGTAGACTTACATGAAATGTAATGTAAGCCAAGTTGCCGACACGAAAAAATATGGTAGCAAGTTACAGCTCCGACACTCCGTACTGATATTCTGTAGGATGGACTGCAGACTCTTTACAAGAGAGAAGATACTTATATGAGCAGCAGTGCGATTAATGTAGAGATCAGATCTGTAGTGCGTAGTACTGCATTGCGGCGCGCAGGCCATAGTTGGCTTCCACGCCTGGCAAACGACACGTGCCCTGGAGGGTACTTGTGCGTACATTGCCACCTCTAGAGCTGACATATAAGTCAGATTATAACACTGCTTATCTCATCAGAGACCTAACAGACGAAGTGGTTCGTAATATGGCTAGATTCAGTACCGGTATTTGAAACTGGTAGATGGAAGCGACCCATTGTCCCCTGGACCTGTCCAGAGTGTCATCTGTGTGATTCTAGGACCGTTTGGGTTGAACTTCATGTGTTTTTAATGTAATACCGAAGCCTTACTCAATTCGCGAGGAAATATTCAAATTGATGTCCCAATTTGAGGGCAAAATGATTCCTATATAATAGCTGCTGTGCAATCCAGATGTGCAAGGTCGTACGAAGCCATCCCTGTTCATCTATGAATGTGTAAAGATATTGGACCAAACATATTTTGATAGGATGCCACGATTTTTGATTGTTCTGTTTACGTCTACATTACCCCCGGTAATTAATTTTACTGCCGAAGACGGCAAGAAGTCAGAACTGCTGGCAGGAGCTGTGTATCCAAGTTCAAGTTCTAGAATTTGAACTGAATCCTCGGTTCCCAATTACTCTACACGCGGATGGTGAGCAGCCTGAAGGCTGGTAGACCATGTAACCTAACCTGAAGGTGGATCATGAATTGACACTAATCTGGCAGGGAGTGGACACCTGGGTACTACATTCGGTCATTTTGGGTTGCCCTTACAAGACAACTGCCACCTTCGGGGCTGCGCTTTTGACACCACCCTACCAAACTGAAAACGGAAATCCACCCGCTGCGCCTGGAGCGGGTTTAAACATTTGCGTCAATCGCGCAGCAGCGCGCATCATGTACTGCCATGGTGGACATACAGGTGATGTGGCGAGGATGCAAGAAGAGGCCGCAGAATTTTGAAATGTTCATGTTTAAAGATGTGGCGTAAATCCATAACGACCGATAGAACAGCTAGAACAGACCTACAGGACCGCCCGATTAAGGATGTTCCCAGTGAGGTGCTGCTGACATACATGGGAGGCTTCAACTTTGTGGCCCCACCAACATGGAGGTAGGTGGATGGTGACGGTGATGATGATGATGATAGGGGAGGTAGGTGGATGGTGATGGTGATGATGATGGTAGCGGAGTATAGTGGAGTTAGGCGGATGGTGATAGTGATAACGGTGATGATGATAGGGCTTCAACTTTGTGGCTACACCAACATGGAGGTAGGTGGATGGTGATGGTGGTGACAGTGATGATGGTGATGATGAAAGTGGAGGATACAGGAGGTAGGTGGATGGTGATGATGATGGTAGTGATGATGATGATAGTGCTGATGGTGATGCTGCTGCTGCTTCTGATGATGCAAACAGTGCAATCAGAATGAGTTCATAACAGCTTCTCACTCGCTTATCCATTCTTACAATACCCACGCTCTCTTGTTGTGCAGCGGCCAAAACCCTACACCCTAAACCCTTAACCCCTAACAATACCCACGCTTTCTTGTTTTGCAGGGGCTTCAGGGAGCTGACTGAGAAATGATTAACACTTTTCATGGCTAAAAACAGCTCAGCAACACCATCTTGTTCGAGCCAATCTACAAGCTGTGAAGGTTTTCACAGCTGCATACCACCATCGCTTTCAGAACCTTGCCTCAGTAGGGAGCCCCTTTCAGTGATGTACAATGGTCTAGTGGTAGACCAGATCGCTTAAGGAGGAAGAGATGGGGGTTCGACTCCCCCCTTCGGTCGCTCTTGGGGTTGCAGGTCGTCGTCAACCGCGATGGTAGCTTGTCCAGTCGAGGTAGGAGACCGCTCCCCACCCGCGTACGACGGGCTCCCTTAACACCACGCCCCACCAGGCGGTATCATTACCTTTGCCTCAGTTGGGACTGTTATTGATACCTTCATCTGCTTTGCCCAAGAGAGATTGTCTTTCAACTTGGGTGCGCCTAAAAAATCATTTTTGTTTTTTCAATTTGAAAAGAGACATGCTAGCAGGCCAGAAAGTCGACCAGATAGCTACACTCAGCTACACTGAGCTACAGTCATGCAGCTCCAATCTGAGTAGAGACTTCCAACAGGCCAGCTGGCAGGCCAGATAGCTACATTCAGCTGCAATGAGATCTAGTCATGCAGCCTTAAATAGAGACTTTCTAGCAGGCCAGTAAGCCGTCCAGATAGCTACACTCATCTACACTGAGCTACAGACATGCAGCTCCGATCAAGTAGAGACTTTCTAGCAGTCCAGTAAGCCGTCCAGATAGCTACACTCAGCTACTCGCAGCTACTGAGCTTCAGTCATGCAGCCTCAAATAGACACTTGCTAGCAGGCCAGTAAGCTGTCCAGATAGCTACACTCAGCCACACTGAGCTACAGTCATGCAGCTCCAATCAAGTAGAGACTTGATAGCAGGCCAGATAGCTGTCAGCATGAATTGCGGTGCTCTCACGCGTTTTATGACTTGGTGACTACTTATGTACTTCCTTAGAACTATCGGTCTTGACAGTACTATGTCAGCTTACTGTTGACTGCGTCATCGGTTCTTCTGACACGCGCTGTCTAACCTGTACCCTGATCAGGTTCCAGGCTACCGCCCCCCTTTCCTCCGCTGGTGTCCCTTTATGGTTCCACTATCTTTTGTAATAATTATTCTCGTCTCCGCATTTATAGATTGGCGTGCTGCACACACTAAGTCCACTCTCCGGAGTGTTATCCAAGCTGATAGGTTATACGGTCCCTCATTTACTACCACTGCTTTGCGATGCAACTTCCGCGAGGGCCTCCCGCTAATTTTGAGAAACTCCACGACAAGAATGGAGAATCTTGGACGCGCGGGATGCGCAGTGTCATTATAAGCAATGGCTGCGACCGTGTCCTTCCTAAGGAGGACCCGGGTCCTCTTGATGATTGGCTAGACGTCTGTGCACCAGCTGCCTCTGCTAGCGGTCATGAGAGTCCTTCCGCCATCGTGGAAGTGACCCCCCCCAATCAATCCTCCACCTTTACGGCTCCTTCTGCTACTGTCCGACGTCTCTCTCCTGAGATTGAGGACGTTCTGATGCGACTCTGCTGTGTTTCCACTCAGATTATCCAGTACGCAGGGGCGCCTCCACCTCCTGATGCCCGTTTTGACTACGACTATCAAGAACTTGCTCGTCATCGCCGTGCAGATGGCTATGCTGATGACTCTGATGATGGTGATGAAGATCTGCAGAGTGCTATGAGTGGTGACTTCGGTGGAGTCACTCCTTCCACTGCTACTCGAGTGTTCAATTCTACCGTCTCTCCTGTGTATGAGCCTCTGTCGGCACCTGCTCTTGCGCCTTCCCCGGAGTTTAAGCCTGATCCAGTCTCTGCGCCTCTGCTTGCGCCCCTTCCACCTGTCCACCCGGAGGTGGCCAGGCCGTCTTTGATGCAGAAGTCTGCGTCTTTCACCTTGCCTCCGGACCGAGGTCTGTCTGGCTACAATACTCGTGCTCGAGAGGCTTGTGCTGCTGCTGCTGGCCGCGCATCCTTTGCTGGCCCTTCGCAGGAGCCCCCTCCACCCCCCCCTCCGCCTGTGGAGCAGCCCCCTGCTCCTGGCCCTCCGCCATATGTGCCTCCTTCGCTGTCATGCGACTCCTGGGAGCATCTGCTCGATGGCGGACATCCTCTGCGTCTATCCCTGCAGGAATGCCGTCTTATCCGCCAAGCTCAACATGCTGGGGAATCCTTGGACCGCACTCTGTACGGTAGGCTGGATATGACTGCCACTCAGGCTATGGTTGAAAGCAAGGGTCGCCCTAGGCCTAGGCGTGTGATGGCTTATTCTGAGCTAGGTCTAGAGTGTCGGGCTTTTCTGGGACCTGTTATGCCAGGGATTAACTACCCTCCTGCTAATGGTGTGACCTCTGGAGGGGTTGGGCGTAGGAACAGTGACCTGCGAGGTTACCAGTTTGTTAAGGTGCCACTCCCTTTCTGTCCTGTTCGTCCTGATTTCGAGCTCATTGTGCGTGTTGCGCGTTCCCTAGATCTCATCAGGAACTTAGATGACCAGCGCGCTTATGACGCTGGTCTTGCTGCTGAGTATTTTCTGGCGATTCGTGAGTCTTTAGCTCCTCGGTGTGCTCCTCCTGCTGCTGGAACTTCGGCCTCTCATGGTGAGTCTAGTGTCGATCCTGCACTGTTGGGTTTCAGTGCGCTTACCCTACCCCGCCAAGAGTTCATGATCTTATCCATGATGCTTGCCAACATGACGGATGCCCTAGTCAAGGTGTATAGGGACTTTGCTTCACCTCGGGATATCTTTTTGCATATCCGGAGGCAGCAGTCCGATGCCCTTGCCTCGCGTGTCCCTCTCTTGCTGAAGGAGTATCATGCTTCGGCCATGGGCACTCATGAGCAGGTTGACGCTTTCTTTCGTCGGGTTCGCGGTATGTGCACTGACCTGCGCAGTGCTGGGTTTCCGCAGACTCAGCGTCACGCCATGGGCATTATAGTTCAAGGTGCGAGTCTGCCCCGGTTCGAAACGCTGCGGATTAAGTATGGTATCCTGATATACAACCAGCAACCTGTTGAGTACTGGTCCTGTCTAGAGGAATATAGGCAGCTAGATATTCTTAACATAGCGCTCCCTCAGTCGGATTCCAGTGGTCCCGGACCGCTCCTCAGTTTCCTGCTAATGCTGCATTTCAGCGGCGGCAGAAGACTGGTGGTGGTTCTGGGTCGAACAAGAGGCGCCTGGAATGCACCTGGGGACCATGCCCCCACAAGGATGGTCACTCGGAGGACCGTTGCTGGACGAAGTTCCCTGCCCTGCGAAGGGTCCCTGGTCGTGCAGAACCAACGCTTCCTTCACCGTTGCCTGCTTACCTGGCCCTTCCAGGTCACCTTACTCCAAAGCAATTGTCTTCCTTGCAGGCTCAAATTGATGGGTTTGCTATGCAGAAGTAGCAGGTAAGCCCTGTCCTATTCTCCTGCACCTCTAGGTTCTCAAATGTGTGTAGTCCGAGCCTGTCTGAGGGGGTCTGGCATGTGGATTCTGGAGCTGGAATGTCCATCACAGGTGATAGATCTTTGTTCACTGTGTTTGATGTTCCACTGAATCTGCCATCAGTTCGATTTGGTGATGGTGTGGTTCAACGGGCAGTAGGTAAGGGATCCATTGAGTTATGTAGTGATTGGTTACCAACACCAATCATTCTAACTAATGTTCTCTACATACCTCACTGTCCGGTGAACCTCCTGTCAGTAAATGCTGTGGCTCATTCTCTCCACTGCAAGATTTCTTTTGATAGTATTAGTTGCACTGCCACTCAGGGCTCTTCTATTCTCTGGTCCTTCCCTGCCTCCAGTGATGGTGTTTACAAGTTTGCATGTAGGCCTTGTTACACCACCAGTGGCTGTTCGTTTGGTGCTGACAATTACCCAGCTTTTGCACTTGATGTTGATGAGGACGGTGGAGTTGTTATCCCTACCACTCCTGAATGGCTGTGGCATAGGCGGCTGGGTCACCCCGGCTATGATGCCATGCACAGACTTGTCAAGAAGGGTATGGTTAAGAACTTACCCCTCTCACTCAACCAGGTCCAAAAACTGGCTAAGATCCCTTGTGATGCTTGTCAAAAGGCTAAGGGCAAACGTCTCCCTTTTCCTAAAGCAAGCACTACTCCGATCAATGCACCTCTCCAACGCCTTCACTTGGACATCATGGGGCCAGTTCATATTAGAGGTCTGCGTGGGGAGTTTTATATTCTGTGCCTCACAGACCAACACTCTGGCTATGCTGAAGTGTTGTGCTTGAGGACCAGGGATGAAGCTCCCTTAGCAGTTCAGACTATCATCCTCAGATGGATGAATCAGCTGCACGGATTTGCCTTTAAGTGCCTAAGGTCTGACAGGGCTAAGGAGTTTATAGTAAAGTGGTTTGAGGATTGGCTGATATCGGTTGGGGCAGTGCATGAGTTATCTTTGGCATACACTGCACAGCAGAATGCAACTGTGGAGAGGTACAATGGGGTCTTACAGTCTATAGCTAGGAGCATCCACCTGGAGTCAAAGCTAACTAAGTCTTTCTGGCCCTATGCCTTCCTAGCTGCGTGTTACCTTCGTAATCGCTTGCCCAATCAGGGAGATAAGACTCCTCATGAGCTTTTCTTTGGGGTTCAGCCTGATGTGTCGATGTTGCGCGTGTTCGGATGCCCTTGCTACGTTACGTTAGTCAATGGGAAGAAGCGCAACAAGCTGGACGAAAGGGCGTTATCTGGTAGACTGGTTGGGTATTCCCTGGTGAGTAAGGGTTATTTTGTTTGGGTTCCTAAGTTGCGCCAGGTAGTAGAGAGTCGTGATGTACTCTTCTATGAGCAGTTTGATCATAACTGTATTCCTGGGCTATCTCCCTATGACGGGTCGCCGTATGTCTCTCGCATCCCTGCCGCTATCAACGGACATATGCCTGTGCCTACGGTTAATTCCCTTGACCCTTTGCTAACCCCAATTGTCGACCGCTGCCCTGATCATGGGATGACCTTGCGTTCCAGGTCAGGGGCTGATGGTGCTGTATTGTGTGTGAAGGCACTGGGCGGGCGAGATTCTGCAGTTCTTTCAGATAAAATCTTAGCCGAATCGCAGGGGGTCGCCAGGCCCTCCTCTGCGCCACATTTCGTCGGTGAAGATTTAGGATTACGACAGCCTTCGATCACTAGTGGTACCTGGATCAGGTCCATTGACTAATAGTCGCCAACCTCCGACCACCTCGGATGGCTCGCGGGTGTCGTTCATTCAGACGCCTCCTGTCGTCCCTGGTGGATTACTCGGGTCAAGGCCATGTGATGATGTAGCCGTTGCCGATAGTGCAAGTGATGATCTGGAACACTGGTCGGGTTCCGATACTGCGTATGGCTGGGGTGTTCCGGTCGACCCAGGCTTCGTTGATATAGAGGCAAATAAGGCCGGCCCTGTTCAACCAGGCAGTAGTTCTGCGCTGGGGGCTATACTACCGGTTACTGCTGATACTGCTGATATCCCCGCTGCTCATGTACAAGTACACTGCTTGTACGTGGGAGCATACATTTCCACTTCCACTGAACTGACCTTCAAAGCTGCCATGCTTCCCACCAGCCCTGACAGGGATCAATGGCTCCTTGCTATGAAGGATGAGATGGCGTCCCTACATGCCCATGGCACTTGGGCGCTCACTCCACTGCCTCCTAAACAGAGGGTCCTGTCTGGCAGGTGGTTATTTGTGAAGAAGGTTGGGGTTGATGGTTCTATTCGCTTCAAGGCACGTTTTGTGGTTCGTGGTTTTCTGCAGCGTCCTGGGTTGGATTTTCATGATGTATATGCCCCCGTTTCTTCTAAAGCAGGTCTGAGGGTGCTCCTGGCTGCCATCACTCATAGGAAGATGTTTGTTCGGCAGCTGGACATCAAGACTGCATTTCTGAATGCTCCCCTTGAACCTGGTCTGGACCTGTACTGCCACCAGCCTGAGGGCTTTAAGGTACTTGGTCCTAACGGTGTTCCCCTTGTGTGCAAGCTGATCAAGTCCCTTTATGGTTTGAAACAGGCGCCCAGGGCTTGGAGTATGGATGTCAAGCGGGTTTTGGTTGCACATGGTTTTATTATGTGCAAGGCGGAACCTGCTCTGTATTTTAGGAGGGATTCTAATGGTGGGTGGAGCTATGTCCTAACCTATGTTGATGATTTTATCTGTGCTTTTAGTGAGCTGGATAGGTACGTTTTGCTGATCAAGGCTATGGAGAAAGCTGGCTGGGAGGTCAAAGAGATGGGTGTGCCGGTTCAGTTCCTCTCCTTGGACATGGCTTGTACACTTGACTCTGACGGCAGGTGTGTTCAGATCAACCTCTCCCAGCACTCCTACATTGTTGATCTGGTGGAGCAGTTTGGTCTGACTGCTGCTGCCAAGCCCAGGTTTGGTGCCCCCATGGACAAGTCCACCGTCACTGACCCACCTGGAGAACCCCTGTCCTCTAATAGCCAGTACCTCTCTCTTGTTGGTGCTTTGCTATACCTGGCTACTTGCACCAGGCCTGATATTGCCTTTGCTGTGAGCTACCTGTCCAGGTTTTCTGCTCACCCTACCGTCCCCCTGTGGGGGGCAGCCAAGCGTTTGCTTTTGTATTTGAGGTCACATTCCCACCTGGGACTCACTTACACACACAGCCCTGATTTCTCTTTTACTGTCTTTAGTGACTCATCCTTTGCTGATGATGGGTCTGACAGGAGATCTCAGACTGGCTTTGCTGTCCTGGCTGGAGGGTGCATAGTGAACTGGATGAGCAAGAGGCAGCCTACAGTTGCCATTAGCTCTTGTGAGGCTGAGTATCAGGCCCTGTCTCAGGCTGCCAGGGAGGTGCAATGGTTGAAGAAGTTGAGGGTGGATCTGGGTCTGCCTTGTGATTTAGTTACCATTCAGGGTGACAACATAGGGTCTCTGAGATGGGCCAATGACTGGCAGCTCCTCCCTCGCAGCAAGCACATTGATGTTATTCATCACTACATCAAGGAGCTGGTGGAGGACGGTTCACTAGATGTTGCCTATGTTAACACCAAGGACAACTGTGCTGACCCCTTCACCAAGCCTCTTGATCCTGCTGTGTTCTGGAGGGTTATGCGGATGCTTGGGATGACCGCTTCTTCTTAGGGTATATAATTTTTTTTTGTTACATCGGTTTCTTTGGTTATCATTGTATGGCATTAGGTTCCTATTCCCGGATCGGGTTTTCTATACCGTTGTTACCCATCTTTGATATTCGGTTTTCATCCTTTTCTAACTTGGCAAATTTTGGTTTTTGCCGTGTTTCATTCCTTCCTATAAACCTTTGGGTTTCCATTTGAAGTTCTCTCGATTTTTCGGAGTTCTTTGATTTTTTTTTTTTTTTTTTTTTTTTCAATCTGTTACATATAGTTCTATGTCACCAGTGCCATAGGTGGAGAAGTAGTATTGTATGTCACCTGTGTCATAGGTGGAGTGTCAGCATGAATTGCGGTGCTCTCACGCGTTTTATGACTTGGTGACTACTTATGTACTTCCTTAGAACTATCGGTCTTGACAGTACTATGTCAGCTTACTGTTGACTGCGTCATCGGTTCTTCTGACACGCGCTGTCTAACCTGTACCCTGATCAGGTTCCAGGCTACCGCCCCCCTTTCCTCCGCTGGTGTCCCTTTATGGTTCCACTATCTTTTGTAATAATTATTCTCGTCTCCGCATTTATAGATTGGCGTGCTGCACACACTAAGTCCACTCTCCGGAGTGTTATCCAAGCTGATAATAGCTACACTCAGCTACTCACAGCTACTGAGCTTCAGTCATGCAGCCTCAAATATAGACTTGCTAGCAGCCCAGCAAGTAGGCCAGATAGCTACACAAAGCTACGTTGAGCTACATTCATGCAGTTCAAAGTAGAGACTAGCTGGCAGGCCAGCAAGCCGGCCAGCAAGTCAGCAGATAGCTACTCAGCTACTTGAAGCTACAGTCATGCAGCCATAAATAGAGACTTGTCAGCAGGCCAGTAAGCAGGCCAGATAGCAACACGCAGCTACATGCAGCTATACTTAGCTACAGTAGCCCCTTTCAGTGATATACAATGGTCTTGTGGTAGACCAGATCGCTTGAGGATGAAGAGTCGGGGGTTCGACTGCCCCTTCGGTCGCTCTTGGCGTTGCAGGTCGTCGTCAACCGCGGTGGTAGCTTGTCCAGTTGAGGTAGGAGACCGCTCCCCACCCGCGTATGACAGGCTCCCTTAACACCACGCCCCACCAGGCGTTATCATTACCATAGCTACAGTCGTGCAGCATCACATGGCAGCATTTTGAAAGATACAGCAACACACAGAAAGAAAGGGAAGCATTCCCTTAATTACATGCAACAAAAAGAGAAAGAGAAAAGAAAATAAAGCAACTCTGGTGCCCCTAAAACCCAGAATGAATTTATGTAAGGGCACTATAGTTCAGGGAATCCCAAGGGATCAGGGCTATTGCTTACCTGGAATAATCCTATATAGATTACTGGGAATAGTGCATACTTTTGTTGAAGGGGTCCCGCTTACTGGGGTTGAAAAAACATTGCATGAGAAATATTAAAATATTCCTTTCAATAAAACAACTTACAAGAGAGGCAGGCGTTGATGACATCTATTCTGCTAGAATTTGAATTTAAATTGTTACATCTTCTTTCAGCCAACTCTGAGCTGCTTACCGTCTTCCAATTCCAAGTCCCCCCGTGCGGTACCCACGGGAACCAAAGAGCAGGCTTTGCGAATTAGGCAGTTTAAAGACTTGTCTACGTCATGATGGCTTAAATGGCCCTGACACATCCTGAATCACACCTGGTCATGTTGTTAGACTGTATACCGTAGGCCAGTTTAGTTGGCGGCCCGTTTGGCGGTACGGGTGCCGCCATTCCTGCCCGAGCACTGCAGTACAGTACTGCAATACAATACAGCGGTAGGGGTGCCGCCAAATGTCAGCTAGCTTGGGCTTTTTGCCAACAAATTGTTCGAGCGAAAATCGGATCTCCCACGAACATTTATGCAGGAGCACTGCAGTACAGCACTGCAATACAAGACAGTACAGCACTGCAATACAATACAGTACAGCACTGCAGTACAGCTGAAGCACTCCTACAGCCAGACCCTGGTTTGGCTCCTTCCTCTCCATCTCTGATGGAGCAGCCTGGTCTGGGCTGGGATAATAGTTTGAGGTTAATTAGAGCTCGGTATTCTGGTTGAGAAGAGAGGTTGGCAGGCAAACCGCCACAACCGCAAATGACAGCTGGAAATATTTAGCCTCTGTTTTTCTGTACTTTAGTTTTTCTGTACTTCCTTATTTCTGTACTTCTGTATTTCTACACTTCTATACTTCTGCACTTCTGTCGTGCAGCAAGATACGGTAAAGAGTCCTTTGGCAGCTCAAAGCTAGAGAGAACTGGCTGGGCTTTTCTTTTCGGCCCCTTTTAGCAGCTTTTTTAGCAGCTTCTAGGCAGTTCTCTGAGTCAGTCACTGGGATACACCCTAAGAATTCAGCAGTGCTGGAAAGCTGGTGATGTCAGTTTCCAGGTGCACTCGTGCGCTCTCAGTTTGGCTGGATAGCCAGCCAAGAGAACTTTCTAGAAGCTGCTGATTATAGCCCCAAAACAAAACAGATAGCCAGCCAAGAGAGAAGTCTATATGCTTTTTGTGTGTGGGGGGAGGGGTGGGGTGGGGGAGGAATGTTTGCCTCAAAGGGTGGGTCTTCCTGCACCAGTCCCAGATTGGAAGGATTAGATGTGATCCGGCGGAGCCATGCTGCTGATCATAGCCCAACGACAAAACAGTGGCAACTGGTTAACAATCGGATTAAGCCCTGTGGTGAACTACATTACATGTGACCTTGTTGGTGTGTCACAATATATATTAGGAAGTGAACAACTTATCATTAATCCGAATCTGTGACGTTGAATAGGGCAGTACTGCAGCACTACAACAGCAGAGTCTGTGACGTAGAATATGGCAGTACTGCAGCACTACAACAGTAGAAAATGTAACGTTGGATAGGGCAGCACTGCAGCACTACAACAGTAGAATCTGTGACGTTGAATAGGACAGTATTGCAGCAATACGACAGTAGAATCTGTGACGTTGAATAGAGCAGTGCTGTAGCACCGTACTACAACAGTAGACAACATGAGTGTGGTTGATTCCTTCTGGCGTTGATGTCTTCTAGTACTGCAAAGTATTGTAAGTGGCTGTGTCTGCTTTTACATTTATTCCCAGATGAAACGTTGTGCACTGTTTTGCAGTGGTCCTACCGCGATACATAGGCTCAGGCAAAATAAAATATTCAATTGAAATTGAAATTGAAATTGTTACATCCGTGTAGAACTGTTACTCACAGGACGTGAAGTTAAGGACACCATAGCGTAAGCCGGAGCTAGCTATAGTCACCGTAAAATATTCAACGTAGCTCAACGTAGCTAAAATATCAGTCAAATGTTCGTTGTAAATAATACGCAAAAATATGCGGAGGTGTCCAGTCATAGGGCATCACGATGCTTTGACCTGAGGCGCCGCCTTTACATTTCGTCCCAGTCTAAGAGCGGCAAGGCTTTGACCTGAGGCGCCGCCTTCACATTTCGTCCCAGTCTAAGAGCGGCCAGGCGGGCAATGGGGCCACCAGGTTAATTCTCAGGTGGTCACCTACTTTTTCCATCTCGAGTTTGTTAGTCGCTTGGCTAAGAACGAACCATGCTGCGTTGATGTACTGTATTATTCGCTTGAGGTTCGCTTACATTTCTTTCACAGACATTATTTTTTGCTTTGTGGGTTTTTTTTTTTTGTTTATGCATGGAGTCTCATACACCCTCGTGGTGTCAAGTAGACTTACATGAAATGTAATGTAAGCCAAGTTGCCGACACGAAAAAATATGGTAGCAAGTTACAGCTCCGACACTCCGTACTGATATTCTGTAGGATGGACTGCAGACTCTTTACAAGAGAGAAGATACTTATATGAGCAGCAGTGCGATTAATGTAGAGATCAGATCTGTAGTGCGTAGTACTGCATTGCGGCGCGCAGGCCATAGTTGGCTTCCACGCATGGCAAACGACACGTGCCCTGGAGGGTACTTGTGCGTACATTGCCACCTCTAGAGCTGACATATAAGTCAGATTATAACACTGCTTATCTCATCAGAGACCTAACAGACGAAGTGGTTCGTAATATGGCTAGATTCAGTACCGGTATTTGAAACTGGTAGATGGAAGCGACCCATTGTCCCCTGGACCTGTCCAGAGTGTCATCTGTGTGATTCTAGGACCGTTTGGGTTGAACTTCATGTGTTTTTAATGTAATACCGAAGCCTTACTCAATTCGCGAGGAAATATTCAAATTGATGTCCCAATTTGAGGGCAAAATGATTCCTATATAATAGCTGCTGTGCAATCCAGATGTGCAAGGTCGTACGAAGCCATCCCTGTTCATCTATGAATGTGTAAAGATATTGGACCAAACATATTTTGATAGGATGCCACGATTTTTGATTGTTCTGTTTACGTCTACATTACCCCCGGTAATTAATTTTACTGCCGAAGACGGCAAGAAGTCAGAACTGCTGGCAGGAGCTGTGTATCCAAGTTCAAGTTCTAGAATTTGAACTGAATCCTCGGTTCCCAATTACTCTACACGCGGATGGTGAGCAGCCTGAAGGCTGGTAGACCATGTAACCTAACCTGAAGGTGGATCATGAATTGACACTAATCTGGCAGGGAGTGGACACCTGGGTACTACATTCGGTCATTTTGGGTTGCCCTTACAAGACAACTGCCACCTTCGGGGCTGCGCTTTTGACACCACCCTACCAAACTGAAAACGGAAATCCACCCGCTGCGCCTGGAGCAGGTTTAAACATTTGCGTCAATCGCGCAGCAGCGCGCATCATGTACTGCCATGGTGGACATACAGGTGATGTGGCGAGGATGCAAGAAGAGGCCGCAGAATTTTGAAATGTTCATGTTTAAAGATGTGGCGTAAATCCATAACAAACACACTAAGCGCTCTTGGAGCCGCTGCGGAGCTTGATGGCCAGGGACTTCTTGGAGAGCTTGCGGGGCTTGTCATCCTGAAGGGGGTAACAGGGGTGGGGTTGAGATGAGATGGTGTGGTTGGGGGTGAGGCGGTGACAGAGGCGGGTTTGAGATGCCAGGCTACAAAACAATTCAAGTAATGCTTGGGGGTTATACTTGTGTGGGGATAAATAAATAAATGTATATAAATGGATGGGGGCGTACAATGGCAGTCTATCCAACCCACATTAGCATCCCATGTCCCTAGCATCCCTTCGTGCCTCTCTTTCTCCCTCTCCCCCTTGCTTCTTAAGGCACCATTCAAGGATACCTTCACCCCCATACCCCTGGAATTTTGAACACACTTACGGCAGCCTGCACCTGTTTAGGTTTTCATACAGGTGTTCAGGGTTCCTAACACCTGTTCGACAACTACATGTGTAACCTGTGATGTACATTAACAGGTGTTTAACAACCTGAACAGGGTGCAGGCTGCCACAGGGCCAAGGAGCATGCTCGATGCGACAGGATACACTTCTTTAATTGTGTCAACTACTGTAGGCAGGTCCGCTGTAACATGCAACTGAGATACCACAAGAAAGTCCAAGAAAAACATTATAAAATAACTATATAGTTCACGAGGATACATTGCGAAAGCTAACTGCCTGCGTTGCAGATGTTGACAGTCCAGCCCCCCCCCCCCCCCCCCCCCCCCCCCCCTCACACACACAGTCCTTTATAGCTAGGATAAGTAACTTACAGCCTCAGCCTTGACGGAAGAGTCCTTCTCAGTCAGAGTGAGCTCAATGTGGCAAGGAGAAGACATGTAAGGGTTCACACGACCGTGGGCCCTGTAGGTACGGCGGCGCTGCCTCATGGCACGGTTGACCTGGATCTGGGAGATGACCAGGTTGTCGACGTCCAGACCCTTCACCTGTTTGGTTCAGTGGGTGGGTGTTTGATCAGTGGGTGGGTTTTTGGTTCAGTGGGTGGGAAGGCGCTTGGTTTAGTGGGTGGGTGAATGTTTCAGTGGGTGGGTGTTTGGTTTACAGGGCGGGCGTTTGGTTTAGCGGGTGGATGTTTCAGTGGCAGAAGTGGTGGGGAGGGTGTTAAGAGAGATGCTAGATTGGGGTGAAAACAGGGTGGGCAGACTTAGAGAGTGTGTGAGGGTGGCATCAAGGGTATGGGTGGGACAGGGTAGATGCGGGAGGGTTAGAAAGAGGTTAGATCTGGATGAAAAGAGGGAAAGGAGACAAGAAGCGTGGAAGATGGATGGCATCAAGGGAAGGGGGGGGGGGGCAGGGTCGGTGAGGTGAGGGGAGGGGGGTAGAGAGATGCTAGATTTGGATGATGACAGAGACCACCCTTAATGATAACCTTCGTTAGATGTGCTAAGACCCACCGATCTCCAGGGATCAGCATATCATATGATGTTGGCCAAAGGCGAGTATGATATCATACAAATTGCATCATATGATTTTGTGTGTAAATGGTAACTTTAGCCTACCCAGGCCGCCAGCATCATATGATAACCTAGTCAAATTGCCGTTTCCCACATATATCGCTCCTTTACACACCTTTCACCTACTCCTACAGGGTGCATCGTTTAAGTGTGTCTAGGAGGGGGGGGGGGGGGGGGAGCATTACAGCACCTCTCACCCTCAACCCTCCTCATACACTAATATGAAATATAGCAGCGATATGGCAATATGATACCATATGTTGCCAGCAGTCTGACTTGGTCAAAGTTACCATTTGTACACAAAATCGTATGATGCAGTTTGTATGATATCACATGGTATCATACTCGCCTTTGGTCAACATCATATGGTATGCCGCCCCCTACAAATATGGATTCAAAATCATCCCTTGTACCTCGGCATTGCTCTCGGCGTTATGAAACTATCATATGATACGCCCGTTCCTATAAATATAGCAGCAATATGGATTCAAAATCATCCCTCGCACCTCGGCATTGCTCTCAGCGTTCTTCAGTAAGTTCAGGATGAACTCAACAGACTTGACAGGCCAGCGGCCAGTGCCGTTGGGCATGTCCTCCTGCTTTGCCTGAAGGGTGAAAGATGTGCATTGGGGTGAGGGGTGATGGTAATGGATTGGGGGAAGGGGTAATGGTTCAGGAGTGTGAGGACTGGGGTAACGGACTTAGCAGGCCAGCGGCCAGTGCCGTTAGGCATGTCCTCCTGCTTGGCCTGTGGGGTGATATATGTGCATTGGGGTGAGGGGTGAGATAAGGGGCAAGAATAGGGGTTCAGGGGTGAGACTAGGGGTAAGGGGTGATCGATACGTATTGGGGTGAGATAAGGGGTAATGGTACAGGGGTGAGAATTGAAGTAAGGGGTGAGAGATGGGCATTGCAAGGGGTAAGGTGTGACATATGAATGTGTGAGAGGAGAACAAGCACGAGATGAGAGTTAAGGTTGAGAAAGTTAACTCTGTAGGGTTCACAATCGTTCTCTATAGCAGAAAAATCAAACTGATAGGATTCACCATGAAAAACAGCTGCATTGAGACAAGCTGCCTCAAGGAATCAAATTTCCTGGTTTCACAAGCGTAATCCATGGCAGAAATATTCAACTCATTAGATTCACCATGGGAAATAGCTACATTAAGACAAGCTGCCTCATGCGGTCGAATTTCACAGTTTCACAAGCGTTACTCTGACAAACTGTGTAGTTATGTACAGAGCAGTAATGGCACCGATGAATTGGTGTACTTTCCAAGCCCTAGCCTAGTCTGGCTCAGCCATACTCTCGTCTAGTATGGTTATAGTCTAGTTAGAGTCGAGTCTACTTTAGTCTTGTCACAGTCAAGTCGTGTACTGAGTGGTGGTGGCTAACCTGACCCGTGAGGCCGCAGTGTGTGACATACCCGTCTAGTTATAGTCTTGTCATGTACTGTGCAGTGGTGGCTTAACAGACCAGTGCGGCTGCAGTGGGTAACGTGGCGCCTGTCTAGTCTAGTTATAGTCCTGTCAAAGCTTTATCAAGTGTTGAGTGGTGGTGGCTTACCTGACCAGTACGGCCACAGTGGGTAACGTGGCGCCTGAAAGGAATGCACCTCTTGCGCTCAAGGACTGCCTCCAAGTGCTGCTTGCCCGCGATGAGGGTCTTTCCACGAATGGCCATGGCTGTCTCGCGGGTGTTCTTGTAATGCACACGCAGGTCGGAACCCCGCGCCTGAGGGGGGAAGAGGGTGAGGTGTGTTGTGTTGTGTGTAGGGTTGAGGTGCGGTGTGTTGTGTTGAGGTGTGTTGTGTTGACGTGTGCTGGGTTGAGGTGTGTTGGGTTGAGGTGTGTTGGGTTGAGGTGTGTTGGGTTGAGGTGTGTTGGGTTGAGGTACGTTGGGTGGGGTGGGGTTGAGTCGAGATGAGTCGCGTTGAGGTGTGTGAGTGGAGGTGCGGTGCGGCAAAGTTAAATTGTGCAGTGATTTTGCTATGCTTGCGGATCATAGCTGTGCCTTTCGATGGGTGGACGAGGACGTAGTGAAATGAGCATGCGTGGATTGTTTGTCTGGACCACTGAGAATGTGGGACTTGTGACTGGATCAACTGAGAACGTGTGAATTGTGCATAGACGATCGAGAATGTATGAATCATGAGCCTGGGCCACTGAGAATGTGTGAATTCTGCCTGAACCAATTGAGAATTAGTGAATTGTGTGCCTGGAATGTGTGAATAGTGAGCCTGGACGATGGAGCTGGAACCCATTGATGAGCTCTACAATGTTATTCTACTGTGGTTGGTGGTGTTGGTGGCCTTGGATGTCGTAGGTGTTTGGCATTAGTGCAAAGTGTTGGTGGGGGTAGTGTTATTGGTGGTGTTGGTGGTGCTTGGTATTGATGGGGTTTGGAGCTGGGCTCAAGTCTTCTGGACTACCCAGATGCCGATCTCCTGATGGCAGTGAAAAGCTAGAATGCAGTGATGATGATAACATTTTTCCTGGTGCCCTACTGGATTCCAAATGTGCCTGGACTCGTGGCAGTAATGCATTGGCAGCAGTCGGCTGAAGGCTTCCTGTCTTCCACGTGTTCTCGTGCTGCATTCCCACAGTTTCCCATGTTCTACAAGAGACCTATGCAAAACGAACGCCTCCTAGGGGCAATGTTTGCTATCCAACAGTTTAAGACTTAGTGGTAGTCAACTATATCAGTCAGCTGACGGCTTCCAGCGTTCAATGTATGCTATCCAACAGTTCCCATGCTTTGCAAGCGGTCTTTGCAGAAGCGTGCATCCATGTGGAGTGCAGAACATGTGCTGTGAATCAAGACCAAGTGAGACTGATGCAGCCTTGGATTCAAATTTTTAGAGGCCAGATGATGTTAGGACTGATACAGCTGTCTTGTGAGATCAAGGCCAAGGTCAGGACAGCATGAAGCCCTGAGACAAGCTTCTACTTCTGACTTTTACAGTGAAGGTGATTGCATTCATCTGGTAGAATGAATGCACAGAATAGGCAAGTGCTGACTCCTATATGATGGGGGGGCTGTTCTCTGGGATTGTGGGCCAGCCAGGTTGTGGACGATGACTCGGCTGTTCAGAAGCTTTCTAACCATCCCTTTTTCGCTTGTGCTATGACAAACTAAGTGAGGCTAGCTATTTCAGTGGATCGCAGAGTTGCGCCGCAGGACGGACGCAAACTCGCGACCGAGCTCAAGGCAGCAGAAGCCGCCACATACCTTAGAGCACTTGCTGGGGTTCTCGGGCTCCTTAGCGTATCTATGAAAGCATGCGGGTGACCAAAATTAGACGACAACGGACGGGAAATCTCTAACTAACGGCACTATCGATTGCTCCTACTTGACCATCTTGTTCTAATTAGGCTGAAAGGGGAAGAGGCCGAGTGGCGCGCCTGCGGCAACTTGAAGGGGAACTTGTATGTACTGCCGGATGTATTTCTTCGGCTACAGGTAGCTCAACGTGGCAGCTACTTAGCTCGTGTTTCCACAGAGTTTTGTTAGTCCGAAGGTACCAACCTACCACCTCACAATACCACCCAATACTCACGCTTTGAAATACCATCATGCTTCATCGAACTGCTTCCAAGTTTATGTTCCAGACGTTGCGCGCAGAGGGGGGTGTCCTCGCCTCGGCCCGCTCCTACCACAAGAATGTGGTTGAGCACTACGAGAACCCAAGGAACGTTGGTTCTTTCTCGAAGAACGATCCTAACGTAGGAACTGGGCTCGTCGGAGCCCCAGCCTGTGGAGATGTGATGAAGCTGCAAATAATGGTGCGGGGTGGGGTGGGGGGGGAAGGGGAGGGGGGTCCTTGTGCTTCACCCCTTTAAGTGTCAGAGTCTGCTCAGATCGTGCTGCGAGGCAGCTAAGCTATTGGTAACCAAGCACAGGGTGCATTCTAAGATGACGTGTGGGCCAGAAAAAACCCGAGAAAAGCCAGTGCCTCGTACGAGTAGCTACGAGTAGCTGAGTACCGAATTCCCCGGCCAGAAGGCCAGAAGTGCCATGCCACTCAGACAAGACTGCCACTTCTTTTCTAGACACTACTGTCACTTCGTTTTCTTACTCTGAAGATCTCCATTTGTGGCTTGTCCAGAGGATTCAGCTAATCTTTTGACCTCGTGGCTGCAGCAATTGCATAACAGAAGAAGAATTGTCACATGATTCTACGCACCTTCCTGAGCACACAGATGAGCCCTCTCACAACTCACGTCATCACGCATAATCAGGCACACAGATCATCGCCACATACTCGCAACACACACACTGCCATACCACCCGTGATCATGCCATGTGTACAAAACTCACTCGACCACGCCCAATCATTCATATGCGCACAGAGCGCCACCATGTACTCGCAACACACTCACTGTCATACCACTCCTGATCTCGCTAGGTGGATGAGAACGGCTTCATCCTGGACTCCAAGTTCAAGACCTTCGGCTGCGGCTCAGCCATTGCTAGCAGCAGCGTGGCCACTGAATGGGTGAAGGGCAAGTCCATTGAGGAGGTGATGACAATCAAGAACAGCGACATCGCCAAGCATCTCAGCCTTCCCCCTGTCAAGCTGCACTGCAGCATGCTAGCAGAGGATGCAATCAAGGCTGCGGTTAAGGATATTCAAGCTAAGCGATTGGCGGCCATGGAGGCTGCCAAGAAGACGGCAACTGCTTAAAAACGATTGTATAAGGCTGCTGTGAGGGATCTTCTTGCTTTAAGAGAGGATGCTAATAAAGAAGCAGCAGCTTCTTAAAGAGAGGATGCCAAGAAGGAGGCAGCAACTGCTTTAAGAGGGTGAAACCAAAGCTGCTGTGAAAAACCTTCATACCAAGTGATAGGAGTTGAAAAAGAAGGCAGCAACCAGCGAAGGCGAACGCTCCACTTTTCTGGATTCGGACATTTTGCCTTTTCGAAGGCTAAGACTTCACCTTTCTGAAGGCCAACAATTCACACATGTGTAGTGGAACACTTTATGTTGCTTTATAGTTGCCCCCACACACCCCACCCCTCTCCCCCTGGGGGTGAACCCTCTACAAGCTTATTTGAAAATCTGAAATTTTACTATTGAAGTGGAATGCATCGTATCAGGCCGTAGTCGCACCATGTTGAGCGTGGCTGTCATGCAGGCATACGGCTGTCCTTGTCACCGGTCAGTTGTGTTGAATGAGGTCAAGGGACTCGAAAGGAGGGTGCAAATTGAGGAGAACGGAGTTCCGAAGAGTGTACAAGTTGAGGCACCTAGTCTAGTGATCAGGTATCCTTAGCTTCTACTGCAGTGTCAAGAACTTGAACTTGGTTGCATGGCTCCAGCCAGCAATTTGGCTGCTCGCTGTCATTGGCAGTGCCAAGTTGTTCGCTATTTGGATTGTTGACAAATAACCCTGTATGCTTCTATGCACATCAAATGTGCGCTCGTGCACTTCTCTCCAGCCTTTTTTTAGTGGATTCAGCCTGTCATGTTGATGTTGCAGGCTCCACTGCATCAGGGTCGTACACATAGACATGACCTGACTTATGAGGTGCACTCAAGTATTTATTGCAGGCTTCGTTGCTGTACTGCACCAGTGTCTGATGTCTCAGGCCTGACTTAAACTTGACCTTGGTTACATAGCTTCAGCCAGGAATTTGTATCATGCCTGGACACGCCCTGACTACGTGGTTCTGGCTATTTTTATCTGTTCATATTTCCGCCGATTGTATATCATGATCAGGCTTATACATGCTAGGACTCACCCTTTCATGTAACCTAGCTCTTTCCCTCCGTGAATTGTTGCTATTCCCTATGGTAGTTGCGTACTTGCCTGTCGGTATTACCAAGAGAAGGTAGAGGCTATTACCGTGCAGCGGTGCAGGAGTTGGTCACTCACTCCTGGTAATGGATTGGTCAGCTTCTCCTACAGTGAATTGGTGTTTTCTGGGCTGCTGGAGAATAGCCCATTGGGGAGGAAAGAGTTACATGCCTGTAAACTAGGTTATCCTTTCCTTAACAATTCTTCGCCCTATCCTCAAGAACCTTAAACCCCTTATTCCCACGACTAGGTCCACTACCGGTATTCAGAGGCTCGTGGTACTGGAGGTTTGCAAGGACTAGCATCACACAATCACATTTGCCTCTCTTACTCCGCAAGAAATTACGGAGGTACAGTTTAGGTGTGTTCAAAAGTATCAGTCGCTTCCGAAATAAAGTAACATATGGAGCCTGTCTACATATTTCGTCACCCACACTGTGCCATTCTGGGAGTTCGGGGTCCAAACTTACAGCGCTAGGTAAAAACTTTCTCTAATAACCGAGCCAAGTCCAGTGGTGACGTTTTCCTGGGTGACCTATTGCGAGGCTCCAAACCTATTTTCACACTTCAGCGCTTTCCGGGCTTCCGCAGCGTGTTTGAGCATGGAGGGATACAGATGTTTCTCACATGGTGGGTATACTAGACTCATCTTGCATGCACATGTGGCACCCATTCAAATTTGAACTGACTATTGAGGATGGGGCTCCATGCGATGGGTCAAATGCTCAGATAGGGGCCTACATCCTGGGGTCCATATCCATTAAGGTTAATGCGTGTGCCCACGACACACACCAGCATCAGAGTAGCACAACATGCTTACCAGTCTGACCCCCAAAATACATCTATGGAGGCAACAATACATTTGGGGCTGGTGTGCCTTGTATAATATAGGGTACTTCTGACATGCCCCAAAACCCGTGTTAATTTGACAATCCAAAGGGGGGAAATGGAGGAACTGGTTTACAGCTCCCTAGTCATTGCTTCACAACACATGATGACACACGCATAATATAAGCCATGATTTGTGTTATATCCATAAATGTCACCCAAGTGGTTTAAGAGGGTGGTTGACATGTGGCAAATTTTAAAAGATGAATCATACTTTTGAACAAGCCTAGTTTGTATGTGGAAGGCAGCAAGATTGGACCTTAGTAACTGTCTTTTAGTGCAGCCTGCAACACTGCTTAGACCCTCAGTCACATTAGCGCGGTATTGTTGGTAAGTCAGTCAGGATGCAAAACAAAACTGGTTGACTAATGGCATGTTCATAAATTGTAGCAACAGGCGATTTGGTGGCTCGTTTGTTCTACTTTACTGCCCGTGCTTGCTTGTGAATTGCATGATTACAACGAGAACTCCCTATATCTATGGAACTTCCCCCGCCTATCTCTCTGAATTTTCAGTGGGCGCTGTTTTGTTTATGGGGTCCCACTTGGAAGGGTGAAAAGGGGGGGGGGGGGGGGGGGGGGGGGGGGGGGGGGACATCGTAAGAATTACATGTACCAACACAAATTACCAATGTGAATAGGATAGGTGAGGTCGATAGGACACGAAACTATTGGCATATCCTTCAATACATGAAGAGAGACAGTTTCTAATCATTGCCTAACAAAAAATAGGAACACACATCCACCATTTAGTCAGCCAAGCAGACTAAATGCTGCTATCAAGTCATAATGAGGGAAAATAAATGAACTAAATTTGAACACGTCAAAGTGCAAGCTGGTTAGCCAGCACAATTGCATGACACCCAGACTATCCCAGAACAAGCTATGATCCCATAACCAGAGATGATCGCCAAGGCCAAAGAATGAATCTTAACCTATCACGGTTGCCCTGGCAATTACTTGGTTGGGTTAGGGGGTGGGTAATACTGAGGAGGGCTGTAGTTCTTGGGCTTGGCCTGCTTGGCCATGATCTCATTGGCGTCAGTGTAGTCAAATACAGGGACCTGCATACAACAGTGTGGGAGGAGTTTAAACGCGTACCAAGCAACTTGCAGTCATATAGTGGGCCTTTAGCACTCCCCCCTCTGAAACACTAAGTGAAAGACAGGTAACACTGACATCCTCTGTCGATATGGCTGGGTAGGCAGGTATATCCGTATATGAATGGGTGGGCAAGATTCATAGTAGTTAATTGTTGCAGGCTGGATATTACTATATGTTTAGCCATACTGGACGCATGATGAGGTGTGGATCACCAAGGGTAGCCTCATCAAGGCTCATCAGACTAGATGCATAAATCAAGGTAATATGTGGGTTGGCAGCAAAGATGTAGGACTCGTATGGCCGCAGTACCCCATGGAACGCAACCCCTAGCAGTATGCTGGCTTGTCCAGGCACCATTCATGCAAATACGTGTGCAAGGTATGTGCCTCAAGTTGTGTATACATAACATTGCCAGAGACATGCTCGCTCCACATCCATCAGGGTCTTCCAACCCTCCTAAAAATCAAAGGGTGCAGCCCCTGAGTTGCGGTCAATACAATCAAAGCCACCCAGCTCATGCTATTTGTGAAAACAGGAGACAATCCCTTACCGTCGTGTCAGCAGGAACATCCCAAGGAGCGCTCTCTGCAAGAGTGGAATCGTAGTGGAGGAAGGAAATGTTAGTGTTCAATAAGCAGGAAACGGCAATATGATGCCGGCAGTCTGACTAGGCCAAAGTTACCATTTATATTCAATATCATACTTGCCTTTGGTCAACATAATATGATATGCCGGTCCCTATAAATAAGCCACTGCTTGAGTTATTATTGTTTTCGTGCAATTGAAAAGAGGGTACTGCCCCTCCAAAATGACCCAATGCTTGGGGTTTACTCAAGAATAACCATACTCAAACCCAAGCATTAATTCTAGATATTGAATTGTACTTGCAGTTACACCAGAAAATGGCTGAGTAAGCACTTTGGGATACGCTCTTTCCATGAGTGGAATGGTAGTGGGGGCAGGACGGGGTGAGGATTATCAGCAGGGGAACAAGGCATTAATCCATAATTGTACGGAAAACTCCAAGTAATGATTTATCAAGGCTCCACTTGAGGAGTGGAATGGTAGTCGGGGCAGGACAAGGGGGGGGAAGTAGCAATAAGGTATGTGGCATTCATCCAAAATTGTGTGGGAAACTCGATGTCGTGATTTATCAAGGCCTCAATTGTGGAGTGGAATGGTTGTGGGGGCAGGACTGGGTGGGGAGTAGCAGCAAGGGCATGAGGCATGAATGAATAGTTGTGTAGAGTAGTTGTGAGACTCAAAGTCATGATTTATCAAGGCCCCAATTGACAGCAGATAGCGCACTGTGTGTAAAAGGACATTTGTGTGTGGTTGTGTGGTCTCATCAAGCAGATGGAGTCCGACTTCTGGTAGTGGTGGTGGTGCTTGTGTGGTCTCATCAAGCAGATGGGATTCGATAACAACAATAATCTTGAGCAAAAGTCTAACAACTGTGTCTCGTAGATTCTTAATTCTGTTTACAATATTGATTGGTTCCGCATCCTAAGAAATTGTATGATTTACACAACTTACTAAACAAGCAACACATTCATCAAATCCACGGGCCCAAATACCATGAAATAATGCAGGAATATAATGACCCTAGCCATGTCAGTGAAGTTCATGAAAATGCTTCTGTGAGTACTGGCGCACAAATTTGCTTCTTGCAAGAACCTGCAGCCTGCAGGACCTGCCCTCTTCATGATCGAGTAACCTCGCCTTTAGGCAGACCATCTCAACCTTCCCATGACCAAATAAGTAATAATATAAACATTTAACCTCCCATGACCCACCAAGCCATCAAACATATAACCACCCAGCTTCATAAATCCTATCAAGCATACCACATTCCACGCAACCTCCCATGACCCATCAAGCCACCAAACATAAAACCACCCAGCTTCCTTTGTCCTATCAAGCATCCCACGTCCCATGTAACCTCCCATGACCCATCAAGCCACCAAACATAAAACCACCCGGCTACATATATCCTATGAAGCCCCCTACGTCTTATGCAACCTCCCATGACCCATCAAGCCACCAAACATAAAACCACCCACCTTCCTTTGTCCTATCAAGCATCCCACGTCCCATACAACCTCCCATGACCCATCAAGCCACCAAACATAAAGCCACCCAGCTTCCTTTGTACCATCAAGCCCCCCATATCACATATAACCTCACATGACCCATCAAGCCACCAAACATAAAACCACCCAGCTTCCTTTGTCCCATACAGCCTCCCACCCCCCACCCAGCCCCCACGCGCTGCAACTCATGCATCATTACAGGCTGGAAAAATATGCCTTATCCTTGCAGGGTTCCCTATCAACTATCTAAACATTGTGAAATCACACATTTCAACAATGTCACCATGGTAGTGGTGGTGGTCCTTGCGTTGCAACGCACATATCACCACATTCAGCAGAGTTGCCTCCTCCTCATAGGAAGTCCAATCAACCTGCTAAGCAAGGATGCACCAAGTGCTACACTCCCATCATCCCTGGCCAGCAACTTACGCATCATCACTGGGAGCAAGCGCGCCTCCTCCTTGCACTCCTTAATCAGCTCCTCCAAGTGGGAGTCCAACACCTCCTCCACTGCACCATCAGCCTCGTTCTGGCTGCAAACCTTCAGCCTATGCTGAATAGTGGCCTCAACCGCACGGCGGTAGTCGGAAGTGGAAGGAAGAATCTTCACAGCCTCAGCGAGGTCAGTCAGGGCTTGAATAAATCGACCCTTGGTGCCAGGCTCTTTACTCAAATGATCGCGGACACCAACATACTTCTTCAGCGTCTCAGGGTTGTTGAAATCAATCTCAACATCGGCAACGGCTTTGAAACCTCTATCGGCAGGGAATGGCGCCACGAAGGCGCCAGTCTGCCTGAATGCAGAGGGCAGCAATTTGCCGAGGTTGCGAATCATCGTGAGAGAGAATGCGGTGGGAGGCGTGTCGATGTGGTTTGTGGCTCTGTGTACAGGCCCAGTACAGCGGGTCGGTAACCCTCTGGACCCGAATTGTCACGACCTTCCTTAGCCTTAGATGCGCTTCCAGGCCAGCTTGCCTCCAGACCAAGGGTTGTGATGTAATTCGACGATAGCCCCACATGAAATTTACGCTTCAGAATCTGTATAGAGTTACTGGAGGAAATTGGAGAATTGTTGTAACACATAACTGCACACATAAATGGATGGAATGGAAGACCCCTCCCAGATGTTGCCGAGTCTTGGGCCAACAATGGCCTGTCGATGACAGTGAAATATAAAATTGTAGTCTTGTAGGCAAGATAGGTGAATCAGGCGTCTGCTGGCTCAAAACTGCAGTTTCGTGTGGTGGTAGTCAGGCTTGTTCAAAGCCCCCTAAAAATTCTCATTTGGCACAAGCAGCACCATTCAAACTGAATCCTAGGTGTCGCTGCTCTGTGTTGGGAGACCCACCTCCCGCAGTGAAAATCCTTTCACAACTTAAAACAAAAACGCAGAGTCCCAGTTTCTAGGTTCTTCTCTACATACACTTCTATGGTCACAGTTATAAGTTCTATGCAGCGTCGCCTGCGACGCTAAAAATGGCGGAGAGTGATCGCGAGGGAGCAACAGGTGGCAACGGAAGCGAGTTAGATACGAGACCGTTGGCCGACGTGTCGGGCTTCATCACGGTCAGACGGATGGATGGGTGGATGGACGGACAAATGGGTAAACATGGGGGCTCCCGCCCCCCAGAAGGGGGGGCTCCGCCAAAAACATGTGGTGCACCAGTTGAGAGAAACGAAAATGCCTCTGCTGGGTTGCTTTAATCGCCATCATTATCTAATCTACTAATGTATATTATTGAAGACCTCATTTTCATGCTACATGATGCTATATATAGCTGAAGGGGTGGGGTAGGGGGGGGGGGGGGGGGGGGGGGAGGAGGAAAATAACAAAATTTACATTTTTCGAGCATAGGGTTGAGAAAAACATCATTTTATAGTGTAGCTACAATGCAGAACTGCAGACTACCGGTATCTACCCCCTCAACTGTTTTTTTTGCATTTTCACGGCGCAGAATCCCAGCAGGAGGAGTAGGCTCCCTAGGGGGGGGCTAGGGCACGGCACGTCTCGAAAACCCGTGACTATGCTGAGGTCACGTATGCGTATCGATCGCATCAATCTAAAAGCGCACATAATTGTAATTTGAACCCCTTATGCATAAAATGGATTAAATTCTCCTATCGATCGCAAGTTTTCTCGCTGGACGTGTTGGGTCCTAGGGGGGCCTAAAAACAGAGTTCGACTTGGAGCTCCACTGCGCGCTTCGAGGAGCTCCATGGCGCGCAATTATCTAAACACGTTATATTAAGTTATTCTGGTGGCTGCTAGCCGCTTGCCACTGCTAGGAGACGAAGACCCAGTACTTGGAAAAAGTACGAATCCCCTCTTGCGATGGAATTCGTGGTGATGCGCGGCCTAATTTCGCGCTGCAACAATCCATAAGGCCTATCTGAAGCATGGCGATCCACCGTCAGGACCTGTTTCGCCGAGTTCGTGGGCTAGGAATCGACCTTGTACCACAACTGCCAACCTTGGACCTTGGCGCGAGCCCATCTGGCTCTGTAGCATATGTGTTCGTACTTTTGACTGTACTGCCTCTGCCTGTTGTATCTCAAAACTGCATGGCCCGATCGGTCCAATTTTTGGACAGCATTTTGGGGGGCACCTAACGGAGGTACACAAGCCTTCAAAAAGCAGTCCTGTCACAAACTGTGTAGCTTGATCTTGGTGGGCAACATGGGTGTCTAAAAGCATGAAATCAGTGTACAGTGCGCCCCATTTGTAGTAAACGCCCCCAATAAACATCACATGGTATTAATATATTTATGGGGCATTGGTCTGCCAAGTGGCCGAGGAGCTGGTCGCAAAATAGATGCGGCTTATAGCTTTTTGCTGTGTTTATGAGGGAATATAGACGACCGCTATATGTGAAAATCGAAGGGGATTTTTGTAAATGTGTGTCCACATATCTACTAATTAGGGATGTATTTCATTAATACGCAGTAAAAACAGGATCAAGCTTGATCTCTGCATCAAAGAGGCAAAAAACTGTGTTGCGAGTCCATTTATGCCATTTTGGGCCATTTAGAGCCAAAAACCTTGTTCATACCTCTCAAACCATGTTTAGGACCCGTAGGGCCATTGTGGTAATACCTCGATGGGCTCACAGCTCAGTAACATGTAATAAAAAGGTGTATAGGTGATGTTCAAGGCACTTTAAATGCCACATCCTGCACTTCAAGCCCATTTTGGGCCATTTTCTAGGCCATTTGGGCCTCCCAAAGTTAGCAAAACTTTGTTTTTCTCCATTTCCAATTGTGAGTCGAATTGTCGACCGAACTTTGTAAAATAATAAAAAAACATTTTTCCTGCAAAACAAAAGTGCCCCCCTTTTTTGTCCATGTTTGGGGGCCTAGATGAGGGCTTGGGACAATCCTCTCCGAACTTTTGAGCATAGTCAGAGCTTGATATACACATAAATATTCATCCTACATAAAATTTAGAGCGGAGAGGATTGTCTCGTCCCTCCGTTCAGCCATCTCCGTGGAGGGGTTTCGGCTGTGGTGCAGCCCCCCCCTAGGGAGTAGGCTCGGAGAGGGTTCACCGGGCCGTCTTCTTGCTAGCTTCCCTCGGGATTCCACCTCATACCCCGTCATACCCTAAGCCCTGGAACCGGAAGGAGCGCTGTGTCTACGTATACCGACATATCCATTCCATTGTCAGAACTATCTCCAAGAACCCGTAGCTTGCCTCGAAGACCCGTCGTTTCCTACCAATGTTGACCTTCGGTAAGTGTTGTTTGATTGGAGTTTCGCATTCGAGTTGGTTTCGGCCTAGCAGGTGTCCTCCTCGGAAGCTTGAACGACGATATCTCGGCCCGCTGTGGATAGAAATGCGATAAATGGTGAGTGGCTTTTGGCAGGTAAATGCTCCCTGCAGCAGTTACTGTTACATATTCGCTACCCAGTGTCTTCTCTGCCTGGAATCCGCGGCCTTCGACACGCTAGATATTGAAACCATTCCTAGTGAGTTGCCTTCTCTCTGCAGCACATTCTCCAGAAGTATGCCCAGAACAGCTTATCGCTCTCAATTCTCTCCCATTTCCTTTTTTCTATTCTTGCAGGAACTCAGATATATTGACTAGTCCAGGGCAGGTCTCGGTTCAGGGCTTGTAACTTCTTCGAAGACAACTGCGTCGGCCTTCAGCGTAAGGCTCCCGACAGTCTGCACCAGGTGGGAGTCAGTCAGAGTGTCGCGGAAACCGTAGAGCGTTCGCGTATTGCGAACCTATAGTCTGTATGGACCGAACCCCTTTGTCACCTCGACCAAGGTTCGGAGGCTTCCGAAAGTTTCTTCGCTCGTCTGTCGCGTCGGCTCTATCTTGTTGCCCCAGACGTTCAGTTCACCGTTTCAATCCCCTTGGTGGGCGAATTATTTCCGTTGAATTTGCAGAACACGAGTTCCCAAGAATATCTAGCCAGACAAGCGAAACAAGTTTAGCACTGCCCGTTTGTAGGCTAGTAGCATGTCTTCTAGGGAGCGCGGACACGAATTGCTGTTGAAAGGCAAAGTTAAGAAGTGCATTGTCAGTAGCGTAAACAACAACGAGGACCTTACAAGCTTATTTCACCATACGATTAATATCCTATGAACATACTTAATGACTATGCTTTATCTGCCGTAGGTTATGTTGTTCTTGCATACTCATGGAGACTGGCGCGTATCAGGCGAGGCTTGTTCGCATTATCCTGATAGCTAATTGGGTCTAATTGCTTCTTGTACAGCCAGACAGGGCCAGGAATTGAAAATGTAGTGGTCACTATGGGCATGTGCTAGGGATGTGCCCTGTGGAGGATCTTTGTTGCTGTTGCTGGTCCCGGTTCTTTAGCCTCAGGTCCTTGCAGGTGCATAAGAGATAGAGAGTGCATGTTCCTGGGATGGAACTACATTGAGGGAGACTGGCAGGAGACTTGCTGCGCTACGAGCAGCTTCACAAGGCCGCTGGCCCTCCTGTGTAGACTTGACAGTGCTGCCGGTTGAAAGAGTGGACGCATCTTCTTGAGTGGCTGTGATAAGAAGACTACATATGAGTTCTTGGGATCTTGAAGATATGACTTGAGACCGTGGTGATTGGTGGATTGGTGATTGGAGGAATTTAGGAACGGTCATCCTATCTAAATGGCAGCTGGATGCGAAGGAGACTGCAATTTCTGTCAAGGTTTTCATCAGTCTGCGTTTTGCAGCTGAGTTGGTCACCGAGCTGCGATTTTAGTTGAGTTTGTCATCAGTATGGTTAGTTTCTACCAGATGGTGGGATCTTTTGGTGGCTGGCTTCTTTGGCACAGTTAATAGATGTGTACACTTGGAGTTTTAAGGATAGCAATAGGCATAGTGAATGCATCCTTGTGAAGTTTACGAAGATGGCTTTTGCGAGTGGATGCGACTCCAATAGCTTGCCTCGTCTCTTCGTTGCTTGTGGGACGGGCAGGTAGCTATTTGAGGCAGCACCTGTTGGAGGGAGGAGAGAATCCAGTCAAGCAGGCGAGGCAATTGCATCTCAATGCATCAAGAAGTCTCAGTAGAGCTAATCCAGGAACAGGCACGAAACCGAGTCCAGACTAGTAGGTATCAGCTAAAGAGCAAGAGGGCAAGCAAGTTTTAAGTAAGCGATCACTGTATTGGGTAATTTCAACTCCCTGATCCTTGATCGGATAGCACCCACTACTTCCCCGACTGTTATGCCTCTGCCTGCCAAACCCTTAGCTCTCCCTCTCCATGCCGGTTTCCTCCTGCTTACCTTTGAAATTTCCACAACCTCACCATCAGATACCTTACATGCCATGCTGCTATCGCACATGCTCCAGTCAGTACTTCCCAGCATTCGATCAGCCTTATTAAATGCCATGCTGCCATTGCACATGCTCTATAGAGTACTTGGTTGTCTTCCTAGTATTTTATCAAGCCTGTTAAGAGCCCTAACCTATTGTTATCACCCGCCTTGCCATTTGATCAGATATGGCTAGATTTGATTTGATTTGCTTTGATCCTAGATTTGGTATCACCTTGCCCACACAAATTTCAGCACTGCAGGCATTATGTGCAACATACATCAGCCCGCCTCAACATTTGATCATATCTGTTTTTATATATGAAGGCTGGTTACATCCTAAATCCTCAACCAAAACGTATTGGTGGATTGCTTGCCTTGATACACGGATTCTGTACTGTGTTGCTAAAACCCAAGCGATCAAATGCTTGTTTCACCGGTCCCTGATCTCTAGAAATGTACAATGTTCATGCTTGTGCTCAAGCTCCAACCTTAATTGTCTTGGTGTTTGAATCAGCAACACTGTAGTTGAATACTTTAAAAAGCCATTAACTGCTCAAGCCTTGCCTTTATTATTTTGGTGCACGAAATGTAAATACTACATTTGCTTGTGTCAGTTAAAAAAGTTTAAAATACATTGATTGCTCGATAGCTAGCTTGATTGTGTTGATGCTCCATGTGTAAATTTCGCATTTGATTGAATCATTTAAGTCATTGTTAAACTTCACCATGGCCAATGGATACCATGCCTGTCTGAACAATGTAAATTAACATGTACTATAATTCACCTGCACATTCTGTGCTATGCCCCAATTGTAAAACCAAGCCGAATATCGCTAGTGTCCACACACGTTCACTGGCATATGCATTATGCAACGGGAATGCTTGTATACTAGGCCACACCAGTGTATATGTGTTGTGTTGCTTCTCCACCCTTGCTGTCGCAGTCCCAAATGGACATACCATGATGCACCCTGGTGTGAGGGTTGTCAGTTTGAATGGATGCGTGTTCCATAAAATAAAAGATATAGAGAGTATCCTTTCCCCTCCCCCCCTCTACCTTTCCTGCCTATCTCAGTCTCGCACACGCGCAACACTTGGCTTGGCTTCCTGCCTATCTCAGTCTCCGACACGCGCAACACTCGCGCAACACTTGGCTTGAGTCCCAGTCCCCCCCCGTGGATCAAGCCTTAGACCGGTAATGTGGTTGATATGCTGGTATAAATTAGACTTCAGTCGCATCACATTCAATACTTGAACTTGGTTACATAGCTTCAGCCAGCAATTTGGCTGCTCACCGTCAGAAGACCAATCTCAATGTAACGAGAAATCATGCAAAACAGGAAGACTAGGACACTTGTTAGGATAGCAACATTTAGAAGAAGGCCACTGGTAAGAGAGAAAGTGGAAATTGGTAGTCCCAACTTCTGCTAGTAAAAAATTATTCCGGGGTAGCTGACTTGCAAGATTTTGGTAATTTGTGTCTTAGTCGGTCTTGTCCCCCCCCCCCCCCCCCCCGCTCCCCACCCCCCCCCCCGCACACACACACCTTTGCTGCCTGTCCCAGTTTTGCGTTTTTCCAACTTTGTACACAAGACTCCATCCCCCATTGCTCCAAGCCTTACCGGTGTTTGGAGCTTCACCTAGTCTAAGTTGTCAAGTGTTCATTCAGGTCCTGATATGGAATGTAGGTAGACAACCCCTGCCCCCCTGGGTACACTTGTGTTGGTAGTGCTGACTCTTGCTAGTAACGCATCGCACAGTGAACAGTTTCCTGCTGTCTGGTGTTGTAGCTGCATGTTGATGTGTGTTCATGTGTGAAGACACTTGTCAGTCTGTGTGTGATTGAGAGTGAGAGAGTATCCTACCCCCTACCCCCCCTCCCTCCATCTTCCCTGCCTGCCTCAGTCTCGCATCCTTGGTACGCCGGGCTTGAGAATCCATCCCTCTGTTGATCAAGCTTTTGACCGGTAATGTGGTTGATATAGCGATAGAAGTGCTCGTTTAGGCCTAACAAATTGACAAAATAAAGGCTTGCACACTTAGCTTGTTAGAGCATCAACACTGTAGACATACCAGAATGAAGTAGGGCAAAAGTCGAGAAGAAAAAAATGTAGTGGTAGTCCTAATTACTAATAAGAAAGAATTCTGACATGGATGCCCGACTTGCACAAGGATTCATTCACTATCGGTAGTGTGTGCATGTCTAAATGGAAATGCACATATAGGTTGCTGCTTCTGCCCCCTTATGCCCGCCCCCCTCCACCTATCCTGCCTGTCTCAGGTTTGCATAGGCGCAATTTCGGACCTCATCTCCCATCGACTCCAGCTCCAGAGCGGTAATGTTGTTGCCACAGTGCCAGAAACTAACTTGGACTTGAACTTGGCTGCATAGATTCAGTAAGCAATTTGGCTGATCGTCGTCTTCCGCAGTATTTGTTTACCAGGAAAATATAAATGAGAACAAATATTTCCCCTCATTTGTTTCATTTATTATTTTCTTCTTCTTCTGAACAATTAAAAACTCAATAGTCATAACTATAAAAACTGCTTGATCCAAAGTCTTTATACATTCATGGATGAACAGAGGAAGCTTCGCTTAACCTTCACTTCTGGATTGTGTGTCAAGTAATGTTGAGGAATAATTTTACTGTCAGATTGGGAAATCAGGTCCTGGTACTTATCGGATTCAGTAAGGCTTTGTCAGTACGTTCAAAGATCAAATGGTGTTCATCTTGAACGGTTCCAGAATCACGTAGGTGACACACTCGATCCTTCCAAGGAACAATGGGACGTTTCCATCTATCAATTTCCACCTCCAGGTTATGGTAAAAGGTTCTAAATCTATACATGTTACGCACCACGTGAGGTCAGTCTTGGATAAGATAATTAGACTTTTCATCAGAAACGTTTGGGGTCATGGAAATGAAAATTGTTGTACCAAAAGTGCGCTTGTGTTGTTGGTTGTGCTGACTGTTGCATCCTGTAGTTTACTGATTCTTGCTCTTTGGATTGTTTGTATGGGCGGTTCATGTGAGGTTGGAGTAGATAGGTAGGCGTATCGCATCTGATATTGTATTGAGTTAGGCTGTCTGGATTGCTGTTTTGGCTATTGGTAGGGTGGTCTTGTGTGATTGGTAACTTGGAACTTGGTTACATGGGTTCAGCCAGCAATTTGGCTGCTTACCGTTCGGTAGGAAACATAATTTACCAGGAAAAAATGTAATCGTTATATGATAACTATCAAAATCAATCAAAATCTAAGCATTCTTATACATGCGTGTCAAAATATGCTTGTGTGATTGGTAGTGCTCTTGAAACTTGTTGTCCGTCTGTTCCTCACTCCTGGTCGCTGTTGGGTGAGGCTTTTGTCCGTCTGCTCCTCACTCCTGGTTGCTGTTGTGGTGTCTCTTGCTATTATTTTATTGTATTGTAAAGTGTATATATTCCTCCTCACTGCAAGGTAGTTTGGGCTGTTTGGGTGGTGATTGGGTAGGCAGGTAGACTTTGTATCCCCTTCTATTGCTCAAGTTCAGGGCGACTGACAGCATATGGCCCTTAAGTATGCCTGTGTCTACGTCACCATCTGAATCTGCATCAACAACGACATCATCTCCACCGCCTGTGTCTCCAACAATGCCATTGCTTGAATCTGCCACAACATCAAAATCGTCTGCATCTGTTACCACATCAACTTCGTCTGTGTCTGCAACATCCTCACCACCGCCCGTGTCTCCAACACCCCGATCACCTGAATCTGCCACAACATCAACATCGTCTACTGTCTACACCATCTTATGAGTCTTCCACATCATCAACAGCTCTGAATCTGCAACATCACCAATATAACCTGAGTCTAATCCATCGTGTATGTCTGCAACATCGTCACCACCGCCTGTGCAACAACATCACCACCGCTTGTGTCTCACAACACCCCCATCACCTGAATCTGCCACAACATCAACATCATCTGCTGTCTACACCATCTTCTGAATCTTCCACATCATCAACAGCTCTGAATCTGCAACATCACCAACATAACCTGAGTCTAATCTATCGCATATGTCTGCGACATCGTCACCATTGCCTGAGTCTACCACAACATCACCTGAGTCAGCCACAACATCACCATCATCTGAGTCTGCCACAACATCCAACATCATCAGCATCATCCAAGTCTTCAACATCAGCAGCGAGATCAGAATTTACCATCCCCTGAACATCAAGAACATCGTGTGATTCTGCCATAACATCACCACCACCTGAATCTTCAACATCATCATCATCATCATCATCACCACCACTATCACCACCATCATCACGTAACCATACACTACCATCGCTCTAGGTCTGCAAATGCATGTTGCTTGTACTATCATAACAGGCATACATAACAGGCATACAAATCAATAATAGTCTTTGCTGTCACCCCTATCATCCTTGGTTAAGTTTGTATTCATTCGGACGAGATCTGCATCTACTCTAGCTAGGAATCCCCCCCCCCCCCTTTGTGCCCCTTCTCGCTGCCTGCCTGCATGAGATTGAGCAAGGCGATATCCTCATCATCACCACAGCACGCTTTGTGGATTGGGAACAGCCAATGCATCTGGAGATGAGTGCTGGAATTGATTTGACTGCAAACACCAACAAGTAATCCCCTGATTTTCTAACTCGGGCTGCAGTAAAACTCAAATGTCGAAGTGTGATATTCTATTTCAGATTTAATAGATAGTCAACCGTGAAGGTGAAGGGGGCTGCGTGTATAGGATGAGAAAAGGGGGTCTGACATGTGTGGATGTATCACAAGGTACATAGAAAATGGGCTGCATAGAAAGGATCAAAATAGGAGTTCCAAGTTTCCAACCTGTGCATTAGCATCAGAGAGAGCCAAGGTCAAAGCATGTTGAAAGGTTAAAGTATGATTCAGATTTGAATAGCTTGGTGCATGCAGTAGCGGTGAAGAAGAGAGCCTAGGTGAGAGCATGTTGAATATTTAAAATTGAAAGTTAGTATGAGGTGCCACAAACTTGAAAAATCTACCACCCATGCACATAAGTTGTTCAACAGTGAATTGTTGTGTTGGTCTGGAATGTTGTTCGTGGTGTGTTTCCAACCCTCTTGCGCAGTTTAGGCGCACCGTGTTCCCGGACTTGCAACTTCTTCTAGTTTCAACCTACTGTACGTCGTACATCTTTCCCACCCTTTGTCGGCGACTTTGTGGAATCTCCAGTTACATTGCTGTTCTACATGCATGCGATGTCAGTCGACCCTGGTCCAAGCATATCATCTCTACTAATGGGTATGAATGCCTGAATGCTTGCAGTCACTGTTCCTGGGGATGAATGCTTGAAGTCACTGATCCTGCACCACTGCATGTTGTCCTAACCGGCATTGTCCGCTGATTAATAACCTCTGTTCTACACGCCACATTAGTTGACCCTGTTCCAAGCACATCATCTCTACTTATGGGTATGAATGCCTAAATACTGACAGTCACTGTGGTTCCTGGGCATGAATGCTTGCAGCCACTATCCCTGCACCACTGCATGTGGTCCACACCAGCATCGTCCACTGGTTAACCACACACCTGATGACACAATCAAACCACCAGCGGTGACATTTTTGGTCCCACCCATCTCATCCAACTTCATCCACTGACTGTTCTCCAACCATGCTTGTAATCCACACAATCAAAGTCCACCGATTACCCTTTGTTTCTACAACACAACGAAGATGAAACTTTGAATAACATCAAATTCCTTGTACTTCCAAATGATACCTGGGTTGAGGTGTCGTTGCTATCTTTGTTGTCATCACCATCGTTTGCGTCTGCCACCACGTCGATATCGCCTGTGTCTACAACATGATCATCATCTGAGTCAGCCAATACCACCAGCATCTTCTAAATCTGCCTCCACCTCAACATCGCCTGTGTCAACAGCATCAACAGCATCTGAGTCTTCAGCATTATCAACATCAATTGTCATCATGTCAACTCGATCAATGTCTGCAACATCATCAAGATCATCTGAGTCTGCAACATTATCACCATTGTTTGAATCTGCCATCACGTCAACATGATCTGTGTCTGCAACATCATCAACATTATCAACACCTGAATCTACCATCACATCAACTTTGTCTGCGTCTGCATCATCACCTGATTTCTCATCGACTCCATCATCTACACATCAGCCCCACCGCCTATGCCTACATCAACCTCATCTGAATCCGCCACAACATATGCATTGCCTATGTCTGCACCATTGTCTGAATCTGCAACATCATTGCTTGTATCTACAACATCACCACTATCACCATCACCTGGGTCTACAACAGCATTGTCTGAATCTGCAACAACATCAGTATCACCATCACCATCACCTGGGTCTGCAACATCATCGCCAGTGTCTACAGCACCATCACTATCACCATCACCATCACCTGGGTCTACAAAAACACCATCGTCTGAATCTACCTTCCGCAACCTCACTATCACCATCACCTGGGTCTACAGCAACAACATTGTCTGAATCTACAACAACACCGACATGGCCTATATGTGCAACATCCTCTGAGTCTCCAACATCAGCAACAATATCTGCATCTGCCATCACATTGGCATAGTCTATGTATGCAACATCATCAGCACTGTATCTGTCTTCAACCACATCACCATCAACAACATTGTCATAATCTCCCGTATCTGTGGTTATCTTGTATGTGGTAATAAATGTGGTAGTCCTGTGCTTGGGTCTGGGCTACTGCTACGTATGTGTATCTTTGGCCACTTGCCTGCTACAGTCCCACTGCTGTGTGCTGCTTGGAGCTTGTCTGGTGGCCGAAGCTGTTCTACCTCCTCTGCTTTGGCTGGATTCGTCTGCTTGGTTACCGTGAGTAGCTTATATATTGTAGTTCACCGAACGATCATGGAGTGCTCTGTCTGCTCCATTTGAGTGGTGTTAGTTGGAGTGCCTTAGTAGTTGATTGGCGTAGCTTGAGTGCAAACTGTTGGGTTGTGAGGGCTACTTGTTGCTTGTTCCGAGGTCATGATGTTGAGTAGTTGGGTGATAGTGCAGGCTGCCTGGAAGCTTTGTCTGGATGCTAGCTAATGGGTAGTTGGATGAACGTGGGGGGGGGGGGGGGGGGGGGTACTTGTTGCTTGTTCCGAGGACTGGGAGTTGAGTAGTTGGGTGATAGTGGGGGCTGTGGGGGGGCTCTGTCTGGATGCTAGTAGATGGGTAGTTAGATGGGCGGTAGTGAAGGCTGCTGGATGCATGGTCCAGGTGCTTGCTGTTGAGTAGTTGGGTGGTGAGAGTGAGGGTTGCATGATGCCTTGTTTGGGAGATTGCAGTTGAGTAGTTGGGCAGTGGTAGTGAGGCTGCTAGATGTTTGGTTCAGGTACTTGTTGTAGGGTAGTCGGGTGGTGAGTGAGGGTTGCATGATGCCTCGTTGGGGAGCTTGCAGTTGAGTAGTTGGGCGGTGGTGAGCGAGGCTGCTAGATGTTGGATTCAGGTACTTGCTGTTGGGTAGTCGGGTGCTAGTGGGCTGCCAGACGTTTGCTCCCTGTGCTTGCTGCCTGCTACAGTTGAGCTTCCGGCGTCTGAGGGAAGTCGTTTCCTTGAGCAAGGACTTTGTGGAATCTCAAGATCCATTGCTGTTCTACACGCCACATCAGTCGACCCTGGTCCAAGCACATCATCTCTACTAATGGGTATGAATGCTTGAAGTCACTGATCCTGCACCACTGCATGTTGTCCACACAAGTATTGTCTGTTGGTTAACCACATACCTGATAATACAACCAAAAAACCAGCGGTGACGTTTTTGGTCCCACCCATCCCATCCAACTGCATTCACTGAATGTTCTCCGACCATGCATGTAATCCACACAATCATAGTCCACTGATTACCCTTTTATTCTTCAACACAATGAAAATGAACCTTTGAATGGCATCAAATGCCTTGCACTGGCAAATGCTCATGCTCAAATCATTGCTATCTACTTTGTCATCGCCATGTTCTGCAACTGCCACCACGTCAACATCGCCTGTGTCTACAGCATCAACACCATCTGAATCTTCCACATCATGCCATTATCAACATCGTCTGTCATCAAGTCAACATGATCTGCGTCTGCAACATCACCTGATTTCTGACCAACTCCATCGTCTACACATCAGCACCACCGCCTATGTCTACAACAACATCACCATCATCTGAATCGGCCACAACATGTACTTTGTCTATGTCTGCACCATCATCAACATCGTCTGAATCTGCAATATCACCTGGGTCTGCAACATCATCGCTTGTGTCTACAGCATCATTACTATCACCATCACCATCACCTGGGTCTACAGCAACATCATCGCCTGTGTCTACAACAACATCACCATTACCATCACCTGGGTCTACAGCAACACCATTGTCTGAATATACCGTAACATCAACATGGTCTGTATGTGCAACATCCTTTGAGTCTCCAACATAAGCAACAACGTCTGCATCGGTCATCACATCGACATATTCTATGTCTGCAATATCATCAGCACTGCCTGTGATCAACCACGTCACCATGGACAACACCGTCTGAATCTGCCATCACATCAACATCATGCGAGTCTTCAACAACACTGTCTGTGTCTACAACAACAACAACAACAACAGCAACATATGAGTCTTCAACAACACTATTGTCTATGTCCTCAACATCACTTACACTTGTCTGTGTCCCATACATCATCACCTTCATCTACAGCACACTTCACCACATGCCGTATCAGCACCTTTGCCATCCTGTATCTGTGGTTATCATGTATGTGGTAATAAATGTGGTGATCCTGTGCTTGGGACTGGGCTACTGCTACGTATGTGTGTCTTTGGCCACTTGCCTGCTACAGTCCGACTGGGGTGTGCTGCTTGGAGCTTGTGCCTCAAGTTATCTGGTGGCCGCAGCTGTTCTCCCTCCCCTGCTTTGGCTGGATTTGTCTGCTTGGTTACCGTGAGTAGCCTATATTGATGCTCACCGAACTCATTGAGCGCAATGCCTGTTGTAGTTGGATTGCATTTGAGTGGTGTCAGTTGGACTGCCTTAGTCCTTGAGTGCAAACTGGTGGGTTGTGAGGGCTACTTGTTGCTTGTTCCGAGGTCACGGTGTTGAGTAGTTGGGTGATAGTGGGGGCTGCGTGGGGGCTTTGTCTAGATGCTAGCATATGGGGGGGGGGGGGGGCTAATTTTGCTTGTTCCGAGGACTGGGTGCTGAGTAGTTGGGTGATAGTGACGGCTAAGTGGGGTCTTTGTCTGGATGCTAGCAGATGGGTAGTCAGATGGGCGGGGGGGCTGCTTGATGCATGGTCTAGGTGCTTGCTGTTGAGTAGTGGGGTGGTGAGTGGTTTGCATGATTCCTCGTTGGGGAGCTTCCAGTTTCGTAGTTGGGCGGTGGTGAGTGAGGCTGCTAGGTGTTTATTTCAGGTACTTGCTGTTGAGTACTTGGGTGGTGAGTGAGTGAGGGTTGCATGATGCCTCGTTGGGGAGCTGGCAGTTGAGTAGTTGGGCGGTGGTGAGTGAGGCTGCTATATGTTTGGTTCGGGAGCTTGCAGTTGAGTAGTTCGGTGGTTGTAGTGAGGCTGCTATATGTTTGATTCTTGTACATATTGTCGAATAGTCAGGTGCTAGTGACGTTTGCTCCCTGTGCTTTCTGCCTGCTGCTGTTGAGCTCTCAGCGTCTTATTGGTGGAGGGTTTACTTGTTAACCTGAATCCCGCCAACCAGAATCATACTTCAAAGGTCTACCCATAAGTAGTTCTGCAGCAAAATCTTGGTGTTAGCTTGGAATGTTGTTGGTGGTGTGTCTTCTACCCTCTTGCGCAGTGTAGGAGCACCGTGTCCTGGGACATCTTGCGCGCCCTCCCAAGGTAGGCAATGTCTTCTACTTTCAACCTCCTCCTGTACGTCGTACATCTTCGACCCTGTACGTCGTACATCTTAGACTCCTACCCCTGTGAGGAGCATCTATCATCACCATCATCACTGTGTTGTGTTGCTGCTGCCTTGGGCGCTTCTAGTCGCCACCATCACCTGCTTGTGTGGTCCTCTGCGTCATGGTATTCAAGTCAGGATTCTCTTCGTAGTCGTCACAACTGTCTATTTGTCACCCTTTTGGCATCACCTGCATCGTCTATTCATTTCACTTAGTGGCGCCTGTCTTCACTGGGGCCTTCGTCACCTGTTGCCAAGCTGCCTGCACCATCGTCCTTATGTCTTTTTCACTTTGTCCCCAACCAATTCTGCCCCATCGTCGGCGATTACGTGGAATCTCCAGTTCCATTGCTGTTCTATATGCCACATCAGTCGACCCTGGTCCAAGCACGTCATCTCTTATAATGGGTTTGAATGCCTGAATACTTGCAGTCACTATGTCTGGGTATGAATGCTTGCCGTCACTATTTCTGCACCACTGCATGTTGTCCACACTGGCATTGTCCGCTGATTAAACACACACCTGATGACACAACCAAAGCATCACATAGTATCCCAATGCTTGCGCTTACTGTCCTCTGACCATGCATGTTAGCCACACAACCAGTGTCCACTGATGACCCTTTGGTTCTACAACACAGTGACTTTTTAAACCTGGAAATACCATAGCATGCCTTGGACTTTCAAAGTCTGTTGGGAGCTTTGAGGGGTGAGGGACTCCACACCCAACCCCCTCAAAGGCTCTTGGCTGCAAAGTTGATTGGGGGCTTTCTGAGGTGCCTCCCATACCCCCATGAGACCCTAGCAGTGTGTTATGTGCTTGTAGTCAGCTGTGGGATATGCTCAGGGTGTGCTTGGATCTAGGCTACTACTGCTATGTATGTGTGTTTTTGGCCACTTGCCTGCTACAGTCCGACTGCTGTGTGCTGATTGGAGCTTGTGCCTCAAGTCATCTGGTGGCTGCAGCTGTTCTCCCTCCCCTGCTTTGGCTGGATTTGTCCGCTTGCTTACCGTGAGTAGCTGATATATTGATGCTCCCCAAACAATCATTGAGGCAGGGCTGTGCGTGTTGTGGTTGGGTTGCATTTGACTGGTGTCTGTTGAACTTCCTTACTAGTTGATTGGAGTGGCTTGAGTGCAAACTGTTTGGTTGTGAGGGATACTTGCTGCTTGTTCCGAGGACACGGTTTTGAATAGTTGGGTGATAGTGGGGGCTGCGTGGGGGCTTTGTCTGGATGCTAGCAGATGGGTCGTTAGATGGGCAGTAGTTAGGGCTGCTTGATGCATGGTCCACATGCTTGCTGCTGAGTAGTTGGGTGTAGAGTGAGGGTTGCATGATGCCTTGTTCGGGAGCTTGCAGTTGAGCAGTTGGGTTGTGGTGAGTGAGATTGCGAGATGTTTGATTTAGGTACTTGCTGTTGGATGGTTGGGCAGTGAAATCTTGGTGTTAGCTTGGAATGTTGTTCGTTGTGTGTTTCCTACCCTCTTGCGCAGTGTAGGAGCACCGTGTCCTGGGACATCTTGCACGCCCTCCCAAGGTAGGCAATGTCTTCTACTTTCAACCTCCTCCTGTACGTCGTACATCTTCGACTCCTACCCCTGTGAGGAGCATCTATCATCACCATCATCACTGTGTTGTGTTGCTGCTGCCTTGGGCGCTTCTAGCCACCATCACCTGCTTGTGCGGTCCTCTGCGTCATGGTATTCAAGTCAGGATTCTCTTCGTAGTCGTCACAACTGTCTATTTGTCACCCCTTTGGCATCACCTGCATCGTCTATTCATTTCACTTAGTGGCGCCTGTCTTCACTGGGGCCTTCGTCACCTGTTGCCAAGCTGCCTGCACCATCGTCCTTATGTCTTTACTCCCTTGTCCCCAACCAATTCTGCCCCATCGTCGGCGATTACGTGGAATCTCCAGTTCCATTGCTGTTCTATATGCCACATCAGTCGACCCTGGTCCAAGCACGTCATCTCTTATAATGGGTATGAATGCCTGAATACTTGCAGTCACTATGTCTGGGTATGAATGCTTGCCGTCACTATTTCTGCACCACTGCATGTTGTCCACACTGGCATTGTCCGCTGATTAAACACACACCTGATGACACAACCAAAGCATCACATAGTATCCCAATGCTTGCGCTTACTGTCCTCTGACCATGCATGTTAGCCACACAACCAGTGTCCACTGATGACCCTTTGGTTCTACAACACAGTGACTTTTTAAACCTGGAAATACCATAGCATGCCTTGGACTTTCAAAGTCTGTTGGGAGCTTTGAGGGGTGAGGGACTCCACACCCAACCCCCTCAAAGGCTCTTGGCTGCAAAGTTGATTGGGGGCTTTCTGAGGTGCCTCCCATACCCCCATGAGACCCTAGCAGTGTGTTATGTGCTTGTAGTCAGCTGTGGGATATGCTCAGGGTGTGCTTGGATCTAGGCTACTACTGCTATGTATGTGTGTTTTTGGCCACTTGCCTGCTACAGTCCGACTGCTGTGTGCTGATTGGAGCTTGTGCCTCAAGTCATCTGGTGGCTGCAGCTGTTCTCCCTCCCCTGCTTTGGCTGGATTTGTCCGCTTGCTTACCGTGAGTAGCTGATATATTGATGCTCCCCAAACAATCATTGAGGCAGGGCTGTGCGTGTTGTGGTTGGGTTGCATTTGACTGGTGTCTGTTGAACTTCCTTACTAGTTGATTGGAGTGGCTTGAGTGCAAACTGTTTGGTTGTGAGGGATACTTGCTGCTTGTTCCGAGGACACGGTTTTGAATAGTTGGGTGATAGTGGGGGCTGCGTGGGGGCTTTGTCTGGATGCTAGCAGATGGGTCGTTAGATGGGCAGTAGTTAGGGCTGCTTGATGCATGGTCCACATGCTTGCTGCTGAGTAGTTGGGTGTAGAGTGAGGGTTGCATGATGCCTTGTTCGGGAGCTTGCAGTTGAGCAGTTGGGTTGTGGTGAGTGAGATTGCGAGATGTTTGATTTAGGTACTTGCTGTTGGGTGGTTGGGCAGTGAAATCTTGGTGTTAGCTTGGAATGTTGTTCGTTGTGTGTTTCCTACCCTCTTGCGCAGTGTAGGAGCACCGTGTCCTGGGACATCTTGCACGCCCTCCCAAGGTAGGCAATGTCTTCTACTTTCAACCTCCTCCTGTACGTCGTACATCTTCGACTCCTACCCCTGTGAGGAGCATCTATCATCACCATCATCACTGTGTTGTGTTGCTGCTGCCTTGGGCGCTTCTAGCCACCATCACCTGCTTGTGCGGTCCTCTGCGTCATGGTATTCAAGTCAGGATTCTCTTCGTAGTCGTCACAACTGTCTATTTGTCACCCCTTTGGCATCACCTGCATCGTCTATTCATTTCACTTAGTGGCGCCTGTCTTCACTGGGGCCTTCGTCACCTGTTGCCAAGCTGCCTGCACCATCGTCCTTATGTCTTTACTCCCTTGTCCCCAACCAATTCTGCCCCATCGTCGGCGATTACGTGGAATCTCCAGTTCCATTGCTGTTCTATATGCCACATCAGTCGACCCTGGTCCAAGCACGTCATCTCTTATAATGGGTATGAATGCCTGAATACTTGCAGTCACTATGTCTGGGTATGAATGCTTGCCGTCACTATTTCTGCACCACTGCATGTTGTCCACACTGGCATTGTCCGCTGATTAAACACACACCTGATGACACAACCAAAGCATCACATAGTATCCCAATGCTTGCGCTTACTGTCCTCTGACCATGCATGTTAGCCACACAACCAGTGTCCACTGATGACCCTTTGGTTCTACAACACAGTGACTTTTTAAACCTGGAAATACCATAGCATGCCTTGGACTTTCAAAGTCTGTTGGGAGCTTTGAGGGGTGAGGGACTCCACACCCAACCCCCTCAAAGGCTCTTGGCTGCAAAGTTGATTGGGGGCTTTCTGAGGTGCCTCCCATACCCCCATGAGACCCTAGCAGTGTGTTATGTGCTTGTAGTCAGCTGTGGGATATGCTCAGGGTGTGCTTGGATCTAGGCTACTACTGCTATGTATGTGTGTTTTTGGCCACTTGCCTGCTACAGTCCGACTGCTGTGTGCTGATTGGAGCTTGTGCCTCAAGTCATCTGGTGGCTGCAGCTGTTCTCCCTCCCCTGCTTTGGCTGGATTTGTCCGCTTGCTTACCGTGAGTAGCTGATATATTGATGCTCCCCAAACAATCATTGAGGCAGGGCTGTGCGTGTTGTGGTTGGGTTGCATTTGACTGGTGTCTGTTGAACTTCCTTACTAGTTGATTGGAGTGGCTTGAGTGCAAACTGTTTGGTTGTGAGGGATACTTGCTGCTTGTTCCGAGGACACGGTTTTGAATAGTTGGGTGATAGTGGGGGCTGCGTGGGGGCTTTGTCTGGATGCTAGCAGATGGGTCGTTAGATGGGCAGTAGTTAGGGCTGCTTGATGCATGGTCCACATGCTTGCTGCTGAGTAGTTGGGTGTAGAGTGAGGGTTGCATGATGCCTTGTTCGGGAGCTTGCAGTTGAGCAGTTGGGTTGTGGTGAGTGAGATTGCGAGATGTTTGATTTAGGTACTTGCTGTTGGGTGGTTGGGCAGTGAAATCTTGGTGTTAGCTTGGAATGTTGTTCGTTGTGTGTTTCCTACCCTCTTGCGCAGTGTAGGAGCACCGTGTCCTGGGACATCTTGCACGCCCTCCCAAGGTAGGCAATGTCTTCTACTTTCAACCTCCTCCTGTACGTCGTACATCTTCGACTCCTACCCCTGTGAGGAGCATCTATCATCACCATCATCACTGTGTTGTGTTGCTGCTGCCTTGGGCGCTTCTAGCCACCATCACCTGCTTGTGCGGTCCTCTGCGTCATGGTATTCAAGTCAGGATTCTCTTCGTAGTCGTCACAACTGTCTATTTGTCACCCCTTTGGCATCACCTGCATCGTCTATTCATTTCACTTAGTGGCGCCTGTCTTCACTGGGGCCTTCGTCACCTGTTGCCAAGCTGCCTGCACCATCGTCCTTATGTCTTTACTCCCTTGTCCCCAACCAATTCTGCCCCATCGTCGGCGATTACGTGGAATCTCCAGTTCCATTGCTGTTCTATATGCCACATCAGTCGACCCTGGTCCAAGCACGTCATCTCTTATAATGGGTATGAATGCCTGAATACTTGCAGTCACTATGTCTGGGTATGAATGCTTGCCGTCACTATTTCTGCACCACTGCATGTTGTCCACACTGGCATTGTCCGCTGATTAAACACACACCTGATGACACAACCAAAGCATCACATAGTATCCCAATGCTTGCGCTTACTGTCCTCTGACCATGCATGTTAGCCACACAACCAGTGTCCACTGATGACCCTTTGGTTCTACAACACAGTGACTTTTTAAACCTGGAAATACCATAGCATGCCTTGGACTTTCAAAGTCTGTTGGGAGCTTTGAGGGGTGAGGGACTCCACACCCAACCCCCTCAAAGGCTCTTGGCTGCAAAGTTGATTGGGGGCTTTCTGAGGTGCCTCCCATACCCCCATGAGACCCTAGCAGTGTGTTATGTGCTTGTAGTCAGCTGTGGGATATGCTCAGGGTGTGCTTGGATCTAGGCTACTACTGCTATGTATGTGTGTTTTTGGCCACTTGCCTGCTACAGTCCGACTGCTGTGTGCTGATTGGAGCTTGTGCCTCAAGTCATCTGGTGGCTGCAGCTGTTCTCCCTCCCCTGCTTTGGCTGGATTTGTCCGCTTGCTTACCGTGAGTAGCTGATATATTGATGCTCCCCAAACAATCATTGAGGCAGGGCTGTGCGTGTTGTGGTTGGGTTGCATTTGACTGGTGTCTGTTGAACTTCCTTACTAGTTGATTGGAGTGGCTTGAGTGCAAACTGTTTGGTTGTGAGGGATACTTGCTGCTTGTTCCGAGGACACGGTTTTGAATAGTTGGGTGATAGTGGGGGCTGCGTGGGGGCTTTGTCTGGATGCTAGCAGATGGGTCGTTAGATGGGCAGTAGTTAGGGCTGCTTGATGCATGGTCCACATGCTTGCTGCTGAGTAGTTGGGTGTAGAGTGAGGGTTGCATGATGCCTTGTTCGGGAGCTTGCAGTTGAGCAGTTGGGTTGTGGTGAGTGAGATTGCGAGATGTTTGATTTAGGTACTTGCTGTTGGGTGGTTGGGCAGTGAAATCTTGGTGTTAGCTTGGAATGTTGTTCGTTGTGTGTTTCCTACCCTCTTGCGCAGTGTAGGAGCACCGTGTCCTGGGACATCTTGCACGCCCTCCCAAGGTAGGCAATGTCTTCTACTTTCAACCTCCTCCTGTACGTCGTACATCTTCGACTCCTACCCCTGTGAGGAGCATCTATCATCACCATCATCACTGTGTTGTGTTGCTGCTGCCTTGGGCGCTTCTAGCCACCATCACCTGCTTGTGCGGTCCTCTGCGTCATGGTATTCAAGTCAGGATTCTCTTCGTAGTCGTCACAACTGTCTATTTGTCACCCCTTTGGCATCACCTGCATCGTCTATTCATTTCACTTAGTGGCGCCTGTCTTCACTGGGGCCTTCGTCACCTGTTGCCAAGCTGCCTGCACCATCGTCCTTATGTCTTTACTCCCTTGTCCCCAACCAATTCTGCCCCATCGTCGGCGATTACGTGGAATCTCCAGTTCCATTGCTGTTCTATATGCCACATCAGTCGACCCTGGTCCAAGCACGTCATCTCTTATAATGGGTATGAATGCCTGAATACTTGCAGTCACTATGTCTGGGTATGAATGCTTGCCGTCACTATTTCTGCACCACTGCATGTTGTCCACACTGGCATTGTCCGCTGATTAAACACACACCTGATGACACAACCAAAGCATCACATAGTATCCCAATGCTTGCGCTTACTGTCCTCTGACCATGCATGTTAGCCACACAACCAGTGTCCACTGATGACCCTTTGGTTCTACAACACAGTGACTTTTTAAACCTGGAAATACCATAGCATGCCTTGGACTTTCAAAGTCTGTTGGGAGCTTTGAGGGGTGAGGGACTCCACACCCAACCCCCTCAAAGGCTCTTGGCTGCAAAGTTGATTGGGGGCTTTCTGAGGTGCCTCCCATACCCCCATGAGACCCTAGCAGTGTGTTATGTGCTTGTAGTCAGCTGTGGGATATGCTCAGGGTGTGCTTGGATCTAGGCTACTACTGCTATGTATGTGTGTTTTTGGCCACTTGCCTGCTACAGTCCGACTGCTGTGTGCTGATTGGAGCTTGTGCCTCAAGTCATCTGGTGGCTGCAGCTGTTCTCCCTCCCCTGCTTTGGCTGGATTTGTCCGCTTGCTTACCGTGAGTAGCTGATATATTGATGCTCCCCAAACAATCATTGAGGCAGGGCTGTGCGTGTTGTGGTTGGGTTGCATTTGACTGGTGTCTGTTGAACTTCCTTACTAGTTGATTGGAGTGGCTTGAGTGCAAACTGTTTGGTTGTGAGGGATACTTGCTGCTTGTTCCGAGGACACGGTTTTGAATAGTTGGGTGATAGTGGGGCTGCGTGGGGGCTTTGTCTGGATGCTAGCAGATGGGTCGTTAGATGGGCAGTAGTTAGGGCTGCTTGATGCATGGTCCACATGCTTGCTGCTGAGTAGTTGGGTGTAGAGTGAGGGTTGCATGATGCCTTGTTCGGGAGCTTGCAGTTGAGCAGTTGGGTTGTGGTGAGTGAGATTGCGAGATGTTTGATTTAGGTACTTGCTGTTGGGTGGTTGGGCAGTGAAATCTTGGTGTTAGCTTGGAATGTTGTTCGTTGTGTGTTTCCTACCCTCTTGCGCAGTGTAGGAGCACCGTGTCCTGGGACATCTTGCACGCCCTCCCAAGGTAGGCAATGTCTTCTACTTTCAACCTCCTCCTGTACGTCGTACATCTTCGACTCCTACCCCTGTGAGGAGCATCTATCATCACCATCATCACTGTGTTGTGTTGCTGCTGCCTTGGGCGCTTCTAGCCACCATCACCTGCTTGTGCGGTCCTCTGCGTCATGGTATTCAAGTCAGGATTCTCTTCGTAGTCGTCACAACTGTCTATTTGTCACCCCTTTGGCATCACCTGCATCGTCTATTCATTTCACTTAGTGGCGCCTGTCTTCACTGGGGCCTTCGTCACCTGTTGCCAAGCTGCCTGCACCATCGTCCTTATGTCTTTACTCCCTTGTCCCCAACCAATTCTGCCCCATCGTCGGCGATTACGTGGAATCTCCAGTTCCATTGCTGTTCTATATGCCACATCAGTCGACCCTGGTCCAAGCACGTCATCTCTTATAATGGGTATGAATGCCTGAATACTTGCAGTCACTATGTCTGGGTATGAATGCTTGCCGTCACTATTTCTGCACCACTGCATGTTGTCCACACTGGCATTGTCCGCTGATTAAACACACACCTGATGACACAACCAAAGCATCACATAGTATCCCAATGCTTGCGCTTACTGTCCTCTGACCATGCATGTTAGCCACACAACCAGTGTCCACTGATGACCCTTTGGTTCTACAACACAGTGACTTTTTAAACCTGGAAATACCATAGCATGCCTTGGACTTTCAAAGTCTGTTGGGAGCTTTGAGGGGTGAGGGACTCCACACCCAACCCCCTCAAAGGCTCTTGGCTGCAAAGTTGATTGGGGGCTTTCTGAGGTGCCTCCCATACCCCCATGAGACCCTAGCAGTGTGTTATGTGCTTGTAGTCAGCTGTGGGATATGCTCAGGGTGTGCTTGGATCTAGGCTACTACTGCTATGTATGTGTGTTTTTGGCCACTTGCCTGCTACAGTCCGACTGCTGTGTGCTGATTGGAGCTTGTGCCTCAAGTCATCTGGTGGCTGCAGCTGTTCTCCCTCCCCTGCTTTGGCTGGATTTGTCCGCTTGCTTACCGTGAGTAGCTGATATATTGATGCTCCCCAAACAATCATTGAGGCAGGGCTGTGCGTGTTGTGGTTGGGTTGCATTTGACTGGTGTCTGTTGAACTTCCTTACTAGTTGATTGGAGTGGCTTGAGTGCAAACTGTTTGGTTGTGAGGGATACTTGCTGCTTGTTCCGAGGACACGGTTTTGAATAGTTGGGTGATAGTGGGGGCTGCGTGGGGGCTTTGTCTGGATGCTAGCAGATGGGTCGTTAGATGGGCAGTAGTTAGGGCTGCTTGATGCATGGTCCACATGCTTGCTGCTGAGTAGTTGGGTGTAGAGTGAGGGTTGCATGATGCCTTGTTCGGGAGCTTGCAGTTGAGCAGTTGGGTTGTGGTGAGTGAGATTGCGAGATGTTTGATTTAGGTACTTGCTGTTGGGTGGTTGGGCAGTGAAATCTTGGTGTTAGCTTGGAATGTTGTTCGTTGTGTGTTTCCTACCCTCTTGCGCAGTGTAGGAGCACCGTGTCCTGGGACATCTTGCACGCCCTCCCAAGGTAGGCAATGTCTTCTACTTTCAACCTCCTCCTGTACGTCGTACATCTTCGACTCCTACCCCTGTGAGGAGCATCTATCATCACCATCATCACTGTGTTGTGTTGCTGCTGCCTTGGGCGCTTCTAGCCACCATCACCTGCTTGTGCGGTCCTCTGCGTCATGGTATTCAAGTCAGGATTCTCTTCGTAGTCGTCACAACTGTCTATTTGTCACCCCTTTGGCATCACCTGCATCGTCTATTCATTTCACTTAGTGGCGCCTGTCTTCACTGGGGCCTTCGTCACCTGTTGCCAAGCTGCCTGCACCATCGTCCTTATGTCTTTACTCCCTTGTCCCCAACCAATTCTGCCCCATCGTCGGCGATTACGTGGAATCTCCAGTTCCATTGCTGTTCTATATGCCACATCAGTCGACCCTGGTCCAAGCACGTCATCTCTTATAATGGGTATGAATGCCTGAATACTTGCAGTCACTATGTCTGGGTATGAATGCTTGCCGTCACTATTTCTGCACCACTGCATGTTGTCCACACTGGCATTGTCCGCTGATTAAACACACACCTGATGACACAACCAAAGCATCACATAGTATCCCAATGCTTGCGCTTACTGTCCTCTGACCATGCATGTTAGCCACACAACCAGTGTCCACTGATGACCCTTTGGTTCTACAACACAGTGACTTTTTAAACCTGGAAATACCATAGCATGCCTTGGACTTTCAAAGTCTGTTGGGAGCTTTGAGGGGTGAGGGACTCCACACCCAACCCCCTCAAAGGCTCTTGGCTGCAAAGTTGATTGGGGGCTTTCTGAGGTGCCTCCCATACCCCCATGAGACCCTAGCAGTGTGTTATGTGCTTGTAGTCAGCTGTGGGATATGCTCAGGGTGTGCTTGGATCTAGGCTACTACTGCTATGTATGTGTGTTTTTGGCCACTTGCCTGCTACAGTCCGACTGCTGTGTGCTGATTGGAGCTTGTGCCTCAAGTCATCTGGTGGCTGCAGCTGTTCTCCCTCCCCTGCTTTGGCTGGATTTGTCCGCTTGCTTACCGTGAGTAGCTGATATATTGATGCTCCCCAAACAATCATTGAGGCAGGGCTGTGCGTGTTGTGGTTGGGTTGCATTTGACTGGTGTCTGTTGAACTTCCTTACTAGTTGATTGGAGTGGCTTGAGTGCAAACTGTTTGGTTGTGAGGGATACTTGCTGCTTGTTCCGAGGACACGGTTTTGAATAGTTGGGTGATAGTGGGGGCTGCGTGGGGGCTTTGTCTGGATGCTAGCAGATGGGTCGTTAGATGGGCAGTAGTTAGGGCTGCTTGATGCATGGTCCACATGCTTGCTGCTGAGTAGTTGGGTGTAGAGTGAGGGTTGCATGATGCCTTGTTCGGGAGCTTGCAGTTGAGCAGTTGGGTTGTGGTGAGTGAGATTGCGAGATGTTTGATTTAGGTACTTGCTGTTGGGTGGTTGGGCAGTGAAATCTTGGTGTTAGCTTGGAATGTTGTTCGTTGTGTGTTTCCTACCCTCTTGCGCAGTGTAGGAGCACCGTGTCCTGGGACATCTTGCACGCCCTCCCAAGGTAGGCAATGTCTTCTACTTTCAACCTCCTCCTGTACGTCGTACATCTTCGACTCCTACCCCTGTGAGGAGCATCTATCATCACCATCATCACTGTGTTGTGTTGCTGCTGCCTTGGGCGCTTCTAGCCACCATCACCTGCTTGTGCGGTCCTCTGCGTCATGGTATTCAAGTCAGGATTCTCTTCGTAGTCGTCACAACTGTCTATTTGTCACCCCTTTGGCATCACCTGCATCGTCTATTCATTTCACTTAGTGGCGCCTGTCTTCACTGGGGCCTTCGTCACCTGTTGCCAAGCTGCCTGCACCATCGTCCTTATGTCTTTACTCCCTTGTCCCCAACCAATTCTGCCCCATCGTCGGCGATTACGTGGAATCTCCAGTTCCATTGCTGTTCTATATGCCACATCAGTCGACCCTGGTCCAAGCACGTCATCTCTTATAATGGGTATGAATGCCTGAATACTTGCAGTCACTATGTCTGGGTATGAATGCTTGCCGTCACTATTTCTGCACCACTGCATGTTGTCCACACTGGCATTGTCCGCTGATTAAACACACACCTGATGACACAACCAAAGCATCACATAGTATCCCAATGCTTGCGCTTACTGTCCTCTGACCATGCATGTTAGCCACACAACCAGTGTCCACTGATGACCCTTTGGTTCTACAACACAGTGACTTTTTAAACCTGGAAATACCATAGCATGCCTTGGACTTTCAAAGTCTGTTGGGAGCTTTGAGGGGTGAGGGACTCCACACCCAACCCCCTCAAAGGCTCTTGGCTGCAAAGTTGATTGGGGGCTTTCTGAGGTGCCTCCCATACCCCCATGAGACCCTAGCAGTGTGTTATGTGCTTGTAGTCAGCTGTGGGATATGCTCAGGGTGTGCTTGGATCTAGGCTACTACTGCTATGTATGTGTGTTTTTGGCCACTTGCCTGCTACAGTCCGACTGCTGTGTGCTGATTGGAGCTTGTGCCTCAAGTCATCTGGTGGCTGCAGCTGTTCTCCCTCCCCTGCTTTGGCTGGATTTGTCCGCTTGCTTACCGTGAGTAGCTGATATATTGATGCTCCCCAAACAATCATTGAGGCAGGGCTGTGCGTGTTGTGGTTGGGTTGCATTTGACTGGTGTCTGTTGAACTTCCTTACTAGTTGATTGGAGTGGCTTGAGTGCAAACTGTTTGGTTGTGAGGGATACTTGCTGCTTGTTCCGAGGACACGGTTTTGAATAGTTGGGTGATAGTGGGGGCTGCGTGGGGGCTTTGTCTGGATGCTAGCAGATGGGTCGTTAGATGGGCAGTAGTTAGGGCTGCTTGATGCATGGTCCACATGCTTGCTGCTGAGTAGTTGGGTGTAGAGTGAGGGTTGCATGATGCCTTGTTCGGGAGCTTGCAGTTGAGCAGTTGGGTTGTGGTGAGTGAGATTGCGAGATGTTTGATTTAGGTACTTGCTGTTGGGTGGTTGGGCAGTGAAATCTTGGTGTTAGCTTGGAATGTTGTTCGTTGTGTGTTTCCTACCCTCTTGCGCAGTGTAGGAGCACCGTGTCCTGGGACATCTTGCACGCCCTCCCAAGGTAGGCAATGTCTTCTACTTTCAACCTCCTCCTGTACGTCGTACATCTTCGACTCCTACCCCTGTGAGGAGCATCTATCATCACCATCATCACTGTGTTGTGTTGCTGCTGCCTTGGGCGCTTCTAGCCACCATCACCTGCTTGTGCGGTCCTCTGCGTCATGGTATTCAAGTCAGGATTCTCTTCGTAGTCGTCACAACTGTCTATTTGTCACCCCTTTGGCATCACCTGCATCGTCTATTCATTTCACTTAGTGGCGCCTGTCTTCACTGGGGCCTTCGTCACCTGTTGCCAAGCTGCCTGCACCATCGTCCTTATGTCTTTACTCCCTTGTCCCCAACCAATTCTGCCCCATCGTCGGCGATTACGTGGAATCTCCAGTTCCATTGCTGTTCTATATGCCACATCAGTCGACCCTGGTCCAAGCACGTCATCTCTTATAATGGGTATGAATGCCTGAATACTTGCAGTCACTATGTCTGGGTATGAATGCTTGCCGTCACTATTTCTGCACCACTGCATGTTGTCCACACTGGCATTGTCCGCTGATTAAACACACACCTGATGACACAACCAAAGCATCACATAGTATCCCAATGCTTGCGCTTACTGTCCTCTGACCATGCATGTTAGCCACACAACCAGTGTCCACTGATGACCCTTTGGTTCTACAACACAGTGACTTTTTAAACCTGGAAATACCATAGCATGCCTTGGACTTTCAAAGTCTGTTGGGAGCTTTGAGGGGTGAGGGACTCCACACCCAACCCCCTCAAAGGCTCTTGGCTGCAAAGTTGATTGGGGGCTTTCTGAGGTGCCTCCCATACCCCCATGAGACCCTAGCAGTGTGTTATGTGCTTGTAGTCAGCTGTGGGATATGCTCAGGGTGTGCTTGGATCTAGGCTACTACTGCTATGTATGTGTGTTTTTGGCCACTTGCCTGCTACAGTCCGACTGCTGTGTGCTGATTGGAGCTTGTGCCTCAAGTCATCTGGTGGCTGCAGCTGTTCTCCCTCCCCTGCTTTGGCTGGATTTGTCCGCTTGCTTACCGTGAGTAGCTGATATATTGATGCTCCCCAAACAATCATTGAGGCAGGGCTGTGCGTGTTGTGGTTGGGTTGCATTTGACTGGTGTCTGTTGAACTTCCTTACTAGTTGATTGGAGTGGCTTGAGTGCAAACTGTTTGGTTGTGAGGGATACTTGCTGCTTGTTCCGAGGACACGGTTTTGAATAGTTGGGTGATAGTGGGGGCTGCGTGGGGGCTTTGTCTGGATGCTAGCAGATGGGTCGTTAGATGGGCAGTAGTTAGGGCTGCTTGATGCATGGTCCACATGCTTGCTGCTGAGTAGTTGGGTGTAGAGTGAGGGTTGCATGATGCCTTGTTCGGGAGCTTGCAGTTGAGCAGTTGGGTTGTGGTGAGTGAGATTGCGAGATGTTTGATTTAGGTACTTGCTGTTGGGTGGTTGGGCAGTGAAATCTTGGTGTTAGCTTGGAATGTTGTTCGTTGTGTGTTTCCTACCCTCTTGCGCAGTGTAGGAGCACCGTGTCCTGGGACATCTTGCACGCCCTCCCAAGGTAGGCAATGTCTTCTACTTTCAACCTCCTCCTGTACGTCGTACATCTTCGACTCCTACCCCTGTGAGGAGCATCTATCATCACCATCATCACTGTGTTGTGTTGCTGCTGCCTTGGGCGCTTCTAGCCACCATCACCTGCTTGTGCGGTCCTCTGCGTCATGGTATTCAAGTCAGGATTCTCTTCGTAGTCGTCACAACTGTCTATTTGTCACCCCTTTGGCATCACCTGCATCGTCTATTCATTTCACTTAGTGGCGCCTGTCTTCACTGGGGCCTTCGTCACCTGTTGCCAAGCTGCCTGCACCATCGTCCTTATGTCTTTACTCCCTTGTCCCCAACCAATTCTGCCCCATCGTCGGCGATTACGTGGAATCTCCAGTTCCATTGCTGTTCTATATGCCACATCAGTCGACCCTGGTCCAAGCACGTCATCTCTTATAATGGGTATGAATGCCTGAATACTTGCAGTCACTATGTCTGGGTATGAATGCTTGCCGTCACTATTTCTGCACCACTGCATGTTGTCCACACTGGCATTGTCCGCTGATTAAACACACACCTGATGACACAACCAAAGCATCACATAGTATCCCAATGCTTGCGCTTACTGTCCTCTGACCATGCATGTTAGCCACACAACCAGTGTCCACTGATGACCCTTTGGTTCTACAACACAGTGACTTTTTAAACCTGGAAATACCATAGCATGCCTTGGACTTTCAAAGTCTGTTGGGAGCTTTGAGGGGTGAGGGACTCCACACCCAACCCCCTCAAAGGCTCTTGGCTGCAAAGTTGATTGGGGGCTTTCTGAGGTGCCTCCCATACCCCCATGAGACCCTAGCAGTGTGTTATGTGCTTGTAGTCAGCTGTGGGATATGCTCAGGGTGTGCTTGGATCTAGGCTACTACTGCTATGTATGTGTGTTTTTGGCCACTTGCCTGCTACAGTCCGACTGCTGTGTGCTGATTGGAGCTTGTGCCTCAAGTCATCTGGTGGCTGCAGCTGTTCTCCCTCCCCTGCTTTGGCTGGATTTGTCCGCTTGCTTACCGTGAGTAGCTGATATATTGATGCTCCCCAAACAATCATTGAGGCAGGGCTGTGCGTGTTGTGGTTGGGTTGCATTTGACTGGTGTCTGTTGAACTTCCTTACTAGTTGATTGGAGTGGCTTGAGTGCAAACTGTTTGGTTGTGAGGGATACTTGCTGCTTGTTCCGAGGACACGGTTTTGAATAGTTGGGTGATAGTGGGGGCTGCGTGGGGGCTTTGTCTGGATGCTAGCAGATGGGTCGTTAGATGGGCAGTAGTTAGGGCTGCTTGATGCATGGTCCACATGCTTGCTGCTGAGTAGTTGGGTGTAGAGTGAGGGTTGCATGATGCCTTGTTCGGGAGCTTGCAGTTGAGCAGTTGGGTTGTGGTGAGTGAGATTGCGAGATGTTTGATTTAGGTACTTGCTGTTGGGTGGTTGGGCAGTGAAATCTTGGTGTTAGCTTGGAATGTTGTTCGTTGTGTGTTTCCTACCCTCTTGCGCAGTGTAGGAGCACCGTGTCCTGGGACATCTTGCACGCCCTCCCAAGGTAGGCAATGTCTTCTACTTTCAACCTCCTCCTGTACGTCGTACATCTTCGACTCCTACCCCTGTGAGGAGCATCTATCATCACCATCATCACTGTGTTGTGTTGCTGCTGCCTTGGGCGCTTCTAGCCACCATCACCTGCTTGTGCGGTCCTCTGCGTCATGGTATTCAAGTCAGGATTCTCTTCGTAGTCGTCACAACTGTCTATTTGTCACCCCTTTGGCATCACCTGCATCGTCTATTCATTTCACTTAGTGGCGCCTGTCTTCACTGGGGCCTTCGTCACCTGTTGCCAAGCTGCCTGCACCATCGTCCTTATGTCTTTACTCCCTTGTCCCCAACCAATTCTGCCCCATCGTCGGCGATTACGTGGAATCTCCAGTTCCATTGCTGTTCTATATGCCACATCAGTCGACCCTGGTCCAAGCACGTCATCTCTTATAATGGGTATGAATGCCTGAATACTTGCAGTCACTATGTCTGGGTATGAATGCTTGCCGTCACTATTTCTGCACCACTGCATGTTGTCCACACTGGCATTGTCCGCTGATTAAACACACACCTGATGACACAACCAAAGCATCACATAGTATCCCAATGCTTGCGCTTACTGTCCTCTGACCATGCATGTTAGCCACACAACCAGTGTCCACTGATGACCCTTTGGTTCTACAACACAGTGACTTTTTAAACCTGGAAATACCATAGCATGCCTTGGACTTTCAAAGTCTGTTGGGAGCTTTGAGGGGTGAGGGACTCCACACCCAACCCCCTCAAAGGCTCTTGGCTGCAAAGTTGATTGGGGGCTTTCTGAGGTGCCTCCCATACCCCCATGAGACCCTAGCAGTGTGTTATGTGCTTGTAGTCAGCTGTGGGATATGCTCAGGGTGTGCTTGGATCTAGGCTACTACTGCTATGTATGTGTGTTTTTGGCCACTTGCCTGCTACAGTCCGACTGCTGTGTGCTGATTGGAGCTTGTGCCTCAAGTCATCTGGTGGCTGCAGCTGTTCTCCCTCCCCTGCTTTGGCTGGATTTGTCCGCTTGCTTACCGTGAGTAGCTGATATATTGATGCTCCCCAAACAATCATTGAGGCAGGGCTGTGCGTGTTGTGGTTGGGTTGCATTTGACTGGTGTCTGTTGAACTTCCTTACTAGTTGATTGGAGTGGCTTGAGTGCAAACTGTTTGGTTGTGAGGGATACTTGCTGCTTGTTCCGAGGACACGGTTTTGAATAGTTGGGTGATAGTGGGGGCTGCGTGGGGGCTTTGTCTGGATGCTAGCAGATGGGTCGTTAGATGGGCAGTAGTTAGGGCTGCTTGATGCATGGTCCACATGCTTGCTGCTGAGTAGTTGGGTGTAGAGTGAGGGTTGCATGATGCCTTGTTCGGGAGCTTGCAGTTGAGCAGTTGGGTTGTGGTGAGTGAGATTGCGAGATGTTTGATTTAGGTACTTGCTGTTGGGTGGTTGGGCAGTGAAATCTTGGTGTTAGCTTGGAATGTTGTTCGTTGTGTGTTTCCTACCCTCTTGCGCAGTGTAGGAGCACCGTGTCCTGGGACATCTTGCACGCCCTCCCAAGGTAGGCAATGTCTTCTACTTTCAACCTCCTCCTGTACGTCGTACATCTTCGACTCCTACCCCTGTGAGGAGCATCTATCATCACCATCATCACTGTGTTGTGTTGCTGCTGCCTTGGGCGCTTCTAGCCACCATCACCTGCTTGTGCGGTCCTCTGCGTCATGGTATTCAAGTCAGGATTCTCTTCGTAGTCGTCACAACTGTCTATTTGTCACCCCTTTGGCATCACCTGCATCGTCTATTCATTTCACTTAGTGGCGCCTGTCTTCACTGGGGCCTTCGTCACCTGTTGCCAAGCTGCCTGCACCATCGTCCTTATGTCTTTACTCCCTTGTCCCCAACCAATTCTGCCCCATCGTCGGCGATTACGTGGAATCTCCAGTTCCATTGCTGTTCTATATGCCACATCAGTCGACCCTGGTCCAAGCACGTCATCTCTTATAATGGGTATGAATGCCTGAATACTTGCAGTCACTATGTCTGGGTATGAATGCTTGCCGTCACTATTTCTGCACCACTGCATGTTGTCCACACTGGCATTGTCCGCTGATTAAACACACACCTGATGACACAACCAAAGCATCACATAGTATCCCAATGCTTGCGCTTACTGTCCTCTGACCATGCATGTTAGCCACACAACCAGTGTCCACTGATGACCCTTTGGTTCTACAACACAGTGACTTTTTAAACCTGGAAATACCATAGCATGCCTTGGACTTTCAAAGTCTGTTGGGAGCTTTGAGGGGTGAGGGACTCCACACCCAACCCCCTCAAAGGCTCTTGGCTGCAAAGTTGATTGGGGGCTTTCTGAGGTGCCTCCCATACCCCCATGAGACCCTAGCAGTGTGTTATGTGCTTGTAGTCAGCTGTGGGATATGCTCAGGGTGTGCTTGGATCTAGGCTACTACTGCTATGTATGTGTGTTTTTGGCCACTTGCCTGCTACAGTCCGACTGCTGTGTGCTGATTGGAGCTTGTGCCTCAAGTCATCTGGTGGCTGCAGCTGTTCTCCCTCCCCTGCTTTGGCTGGATTTGTCCGCTTGCTTACCGTGAGTAGCTGATATATTGATGCTCCCCAAACAATCATTGAGGCAGGGCTGTGCGTGTTGTGGTTGGGTTGCATTTGACTGGTGTCTGTTGAACTTCCTTACTAGTTGATTGGAGTGGCTTGAGTGCAAACTGTTTGGTTGTGAGGGATACTTGCTGCTTGTTCCGAGGACACGGTTTTGAATAGTTGGGTGATAGTGGGGGCTGCGTGGGGGCTTTGTCTGGATGCTAGCAGATGGGTCGTTAGATGGGCAGTAGTTAGGGCTGCTTGATGCATGGTCCACATGCTTGCTGCTGAGTAGTTGGGTGTAGAGTGAGGGTTGCATGATGCCTTGTTCGGGAGCTTGCAGTTGAGCAGTTGGGTTGTGGTGAGTGAGATTGCGAGATGTTTGATTTAGGTACTTGCTGTTGGGTGGTTGGGCAGTGAAATCTTGGTGTTAGCTTGGAATGTTGTTCGTTGTGTGTTTCCTACCCTCTTGCGCAGTGTAGGAGCACCGTGTCCTGGGACATCTTGCACGCCCTCCCAAGGTAGGCAATGTCTTCTACTTTCAACCTCCTCCTGTACGTCGTACATCTTCGACTCCTACCCCTGTGAGGAGCATCTATCATCACCATCATCACTGTGTTGTGTTGCTGCTGCCTTGGGCGCTTCTAGCCACCATCACCTGCTTGTGCGGTCCTCTGCGTCATGGTATTCAAGTCAGGATTCTCTTCGTAGTCGTCACAACTGTCTATTTGTCACCCCTTTGGCATCACCTGCATCGTCTATTCATTTCACTTAGTGGCGCCTGTCTTCACTGGGGCCTTCGTCACCTGTTGCCAAGCTGCCTGCACCATCGTCCTTATGTCTTTACTCCCTTGTCCCCAACCAATTCTGCCCCATCGTCGGCGATTACGTGGAATCTCCAGTTCCATTGCTGTTCTATATGCCACATCAGTCGACCCTGGTCCAAGCACGTCATCTCTTATAATGGGTATGAATGCCTGAATACTTGCAGTCACTATGTCTGGGTATGAATGCTTGCCGTCACTATTTCTGCACCACTGCATGTTGTCCACACTGGCATTGTCCGCTGATTAAACACACACCTGATGACACAACCAAAGCATCACATAGTATCCCAATGCTTGCGCTTACTGTCCTCTGACCATGCATGTTAGCCACACAACCAGTGTCCACTGATGACCCTTTGGTTCTACAACACAGTGACTTTTTAAACCTGGAAATACCATAGCATGCCTTGGACTTTCAAAGTCTGTTGGGAGCTTTGAGGGGTGAGGGACTCCACACCCAACCCCCTCAAAGGCTCTTGGCTGCAAAGTTGATTGGGGGCTTTCTGAGGTGCCTCCCATACCCCCATGAGACCCTAGCAGTGTGTTATGTGCTTGTAGTCAGCTGTGGGATATGCTCAGGGTGTGCTTGGATCTAGGCTACTACTGCTATGTATGTGTGTTTTTGGCCACTTGCCTGCTACAGTCCGACTGCTGTGTGCTGATTGGAGCTTGTGCCTCAAGTCATCTGGTGGCTGCAGCTGTTCTCCCTCCCCTGCTTTGGCTGGATTTGTCCGCTTGCTTACCGTGAGTAGCTGATATATTGATGCTCCCCAAACAATCATTGAGGCAGGGCTGTGCGTGTTGTGGTTGGGTTGCATTTGACTGGTGTCTGTTGAACTTCCTTACTAGTTGATTGGAGTGGCTTGAGTGCAAACTGTTTGGTTGTGAGGGATACTTGCTGCTTGTTCCGAGGACACGGTTTTGAATAGTTGGGTGATAGTGGGGGCTGCGTGGGGGCTTTGTCTGGATGCTAGCAGATGGGTCGTTAGATGGGCAGTAGTTAGGGCTGCTTGATGCATGGTCCACATGCTTGCTGCTGAGTAGTTGGGTGTAGAGTGAGGGTTGCATGATGCCTTGTTCGGGAGCTTGCAGTTGAGCAGTTGGGTTGTGGTGAGTGAGATTGCGAGATGTTTGATTTAGGTACTTGCTGTTGGGTGGTTGGGCAGTGAAATCTTGGTGTTAGCTTGGAATGTTGTTCGTTGTGTGTTTCCTACCCTCTTGCGCAGTGTAGGAGCACCGTGTCCTGGGACATCTTGCACGCCCTCCCAAGGTAGGCAATGTCTTCTACTTTCAACCTCCTCCTGTACGTCGTACATCTTCGACTCCTACCCCTGTGAGGAGCATCTATCATCACCATCATCACTGTGTTGTGTTGCTGCTGCCTTGGGCGCTTCTAGCCACCATCACCTGCTTGTGCGGTCCTCTGCGTCATGGTATTCAAGTCAGGATTCTCTTCGTAGTCGTCACAACTGTCTATTTGTCACCCCTTTGGCATCACCTGCATCGTCTATTCATTTCACTTAGTGGCGCCTGTCTTCACTGGGGCCTTCGTCACCTGTTGCCAAGCTGCCTGCACCATCGTCCTTATGTCTTTACTCCCTTGTCCCCAACCAATTCTGCCCCATCGTCGGCGATTACGTGGAATCTCCAGTTCCATTGCTGTTCTATATGCCACATCAGTCGACCCTGGTCCAAGCACGTCATCTCTTATAATGGGTATGAATGCCTGAATACTTGCAGTCACTATGTCTGGGTATGAATGCTTGCCGTCACTATTTCTGCACCACTGCATGTTGTCCACACTGGCATTGTCCGCTGATTAAACACACACCTGATGACACAACCAAAGCATCACATAGTATCCCAATGCTTGCGCTTACTGTCCTCTGACCATGCATGTTAGCCACACAACCAGTGTCCACTGATGACCCTTTGGTTCTACAACACAGTGACTTTTTAAACCTGGAAATACCATAGCATGCCTTGGACTTTCAAAGTCTGTTGGGAGCTTTGAGGGGTGAGGGACTCCACACCCAACCCCCTCAAAGGCTCTTGGCTGCAAAGTTGATTGGGGGCTTTCTGAGGTGCCTCCCATACCCCCATGAGACCCTAGCAGTGTGTTATGTGCTTGTAGTCAGCTGTGGGATATGCTCAGGGTGTGCTTGGATCTAGGCTACTACTGCTATGTATGTGTGTTTTTGGCCACTTGCCTGCTACAGTCCGACTGCTGTGTGCTGATTGGAGCTTGTGCCTCAAGTCATCTGGTGGCTGCAGCTGTTCTCCCTCCCCTGCTTTGGCTGGATTTGTCCGCTTGCTTACCGTGAGTAGCTGATATATTGATGCTCCCCAAACAATCATTGAGGCAGGGCTGTGCGTGTTGTGGTTGGGTTGCATTTGACTGGTGTCTGTTGAACTTCCTTACTAGTTGATTGGAGTGGCTTGAGTGCAAACTGTTTGGTTGTGAGGGATACTTGCTGCTTGTTCCGAGGACACGGTTTTGAATAGTTGGGTGATAGTGGGGGCTGCGTGGGGGCTTTGTCTGGATGCTAGCAGATGGGTCGTTAGATGGGCAGTAGTTAGGGCTGCTTGATGCATGGTCCACATGCTTGCTGCTGAGTAGTTGGGTGTAGAGTGAGGGTTGCATGATGCCTTGTTCGGGAGCTTGCAGTGAGCAGTTGGGTTGTGGTGAGTGAGATTGCGAGATGTTTGATTTAGGTACTTGCTGTTGGGTGGTTGGGCAGTGAAATCTTGGTGTTAGCTTGGAATGTTGTTCGTTGTGTGTTTCCTACCCTCTTGCGCAGTGTAGGAGCACCGTGTCCTGGGACATCTTGCACGCCCTCCCAAGGTAGGCAATGTCTTCTACTTTCAACCTCCTCCTGTACGTCGTACATCTTCGACTCCTACCCCTGTGAGGAGCATCTATCATCACCATCATCACTGTGTTGTGTTGCTGCTGCCTTGGGCGCTTCTAGCCACCATCACCTGCTTGTGCGGTCCTCTGCGTCATGGTATTCAAGTCAGGATTCTCTTCGTAGTCGTCACAACTGTCTATTTGTCACCCCTTTGGCATCACCTGCATCGTCTATTCATTTCACTTAGTGGCGCCTGTCTTCACTGGGGCCTTCGTCACCTGTTGCCAAGCTGCCTGCACCATCGTCCTTATGTCTTTACTCCCTTGTCCCCAACCAATTCTGCCCCATCGTCGGCGATTACGTGGAATCTCCAGTTCCATTGCTGTTCTATATGCCACATCAGTCGACCCTGGTCCAAGCACGTCATCTCTTATAATGGGTATGAATGCCTGAATACTTGCAGTCACTATGTCTGGGTATGAATGCTTGCCGTCACTATTTCTGCACCACTGCATGTTGTCCACACTGGCATTGTCCGCTGATTAAACACACACCTGATGACACAACCAAAGCATCACATAGTATCCCAATGCTTGCGCTTACTGTCCTCTGACCATGCATGTTAGCCACACAACCAGTGTCCACTGATGACCCTTTGGTTCTACAACACAGTGACTTTTTAAACCTGGAAATACCATAGCATGCCTTGGACTTTCAAAGTCTGTTGGGAGCTTTGAGGGGTGAGGGACTCCACACCCAACCCCCTCAAAGGCTCTTGGCTGCAAAGTTGATTGGGGGCTTTCTGAGGTGCCTCCCATACCCCCATGAGACCCTAGCAGTGTGTTATGTGCTTGTAGTCAGCTGTGGGATATGCTCAGGGTGTGCTTGGATCTAGGCTACTACTGCTATGTATGTGTGTTTTTGGCCACTTGCCTGCTACAGTCCGACTGCTGTGTGCTGATTGGAGCTTGTGCCTCAAGTCATCTGGTGGCTGCAGCTGTTCTCCCTCCCCTGCTTTGGCTGGATTTGTCCGCTTGCTTACCGTGAGTAGCTGATATATTGATGCTCCCCAAACAATCATTGAGGCAGGGCTGTGCGTGTTGTGGTTGGGTTGCATTTGACTGGTGTCTGTTGAACTTCCTTACTAGTTGATTGGAGTGGCTTGAGTGCAAACTGTTTGGTTGTGAGGGATACTTGCTGCTTGTTCCGAGGACACGGTTTTGAATAGTTGGGTGATAGTGGGGGCTGCGTGGGGGCTTTGTCTGGATGCTAGCAGATGGGTCGTTAGATGGGCAGTAGTTAGGGCTGCTTGATGCATGGTCCACATGCTTGCTGCTGAGTAGTTGGGTGTAGAGTGAGGGTTGCATGATGCCTTGTTCGGGAGCTTGCAGTTGAGCAGTTGGGTTGTGGTGAGTGAGATTGCGAGATGTTTGATTTAGGTACTTGCTGTTGGGTGGTTGGGCAGTGAAATCTTGGTGTTAGCTTGGAATGTTGTTCGTTGTGTGTTTCCTACCCTCTTGCGCAGTGTAGGAGCACCGTGTCCTGGGACATCTTGCACGCCCTCCCAAGGTAGGCAATGTCTTCTACTTTCAACCTCCTCCTGTACGTCGTACATCTTCGACTCCTACCCCTGTGAGGAGCATCTATCATCACCATCATCACTGTGTTGTGTTGCTGCTGCCTTGGGCGCTTCTAGCCACCATCACCTGCTTGTGCGGTCCTCTGCGTCATGGTATTCAAGTCAGGATTCTCTTCGTAGTCGTCACAACTGTCTATTTGTCACCCCTTTGGCATCACCTGCATCGTCTATTCATTTCACTTAGTGGCGCCTGTCTTCACTGGGGCCTTCGTCACCTGTTGCCAAGCTGCCTGCACCATCGTCCTTATGTCTTTACTCCCTTGTCCCCAACCAATTCTGCCCCATCGTCGGCGATTACGTGGAATCTCCAGTTCCATTGCTGTTCTATATGCCACATCAGTCGACCCTGGTCCAAGCACGTCATCTCTTATAATGGGTATGAATGCCTGAATACTTGCAGTCACTATGTCTGGGTATGAATGCTTGCCGTCACTATTTCTGCACCACTGCATGTTGTCCACACTGGCATTGTCCGCTGATTAAACACACACCTGATGACACAACCAAAGCATCACATAGTATCCCAATGCTTGCGCTTACTGTCCTCTGACCATGCATGTTAGCCACACAACCAGTGTCCACTGATGACCCTTTGGTTCTACAACACAGTGACTTTTTAAACCTGGAAATACCATAGCATGCCTTGGACTTTCAAAGTCTGTTGGGAGCTTTGAGGGGTGAGGGACTCCACACCCAACCCCCTCAAAGGCTCTTGGCTGCAAAGTTGATTGGGGGCTTTCTGAGGTGCCTCCCATACCCCCATGAGACCCTAGCAGTGTGTTATGTGCTTGTAGTCAGCTGTGGGATATGCTCAGGGTGTGCTTGGATCTAGGCTACTACTGCTATGTATGTGTGTTTTGGCCACTTGCCTGCTACAGTCCGACTGCTGTGTGCTGATTGGAGCTTGTGCCTCAAGTCATCTGGTGGCTGCAGCTGTTCTCCCTCCCCTGCTTTGGCTGGATTTGTCCGCTTGCTTACCGTGAGTAGCTGATATATTGATGCTCCCCAAACAATCATTGAGGCAGGGCTGTGCGTGTTGTGGTTGGGTTGCATTTGACTGGTGTCTGTTGAACTTCCTTACTAGTTGATTGGAGTGGCTTGAGTGCAAACTGTTTGGTTGTGAGGGATACTTGCTGCTTGTTCCGAGGACACGGTTTTGAATAGTTGGGTGATAGTGGGGGCTGCGTGGGGGCTTTGTCTGGATGCTAGCAGATGGGTCGTTAGATGGGCAGTAGTTAGGGCTGCTTGATGCATGGTCCACATGCTTGCTGCTGAGTAGTTGGGTGTAGAGTGAGGGTTGCATGATGCCTTGTTCGGGAGCTTGCAGTTGAGCAGTTGGGTTGTGGTGAGTGAGATTGCGAGATGTTTGATTTAGGTACTTGCTGTTGGGTGGTTGGGCAGTGAAATCTTGGTGTTAGCTTGGAATGTTGTTCGTTGTGTGTTTCCTACCCTCTTGCGCAGTGTAGGAGCACCGTGTCCTGGGACATCTTGCACGCCCTCCCAAGGTAGGCAATGTCTTCTACTTTCAACCTCCTCCTGTACGTCGTACATCTTCGACTCCTACCCCTGTGAGGAGCATCTATCATCACCATCATCACTGTGTTGTGTTGCTGCTGCCTTGGGCGCTTCTAGCCACCATCACCTGCTTGTGCGGTCCTCTGCGTCATGGTATTCAAGTCAGGATTCTCTTCGTAGTCGTCACAACTGTCTATTTGTCACCCCTTTGGCATCACCTGCATCGTCTATTCATTTCACTTAGTGGCGCCTGTCTTCACTGGGGCCTTCGTCACCTGTTGCCAAGCTGCCTGCACCATCGTCCTTATGTCTTTACTCCCTTGTCCCCAACCAATTCTGCCCCCATCGTCGGCGATTACGTGGAATCTCCAGTTCCATTGCTGTTCTATATGCCACATCAGTCGACCCTGGTCCAAGCACGTCATCTCTTATAATGGGTATGAATGCCTGAATACTTGCAGTCACTATGTCTGGGTATGAATGCTTGCCGTCACTATTTCTGCACCACTGCATGTTGTCCACACTGGCATTGTCCGCTGATTAAACACACACCTGATGACACAACCAAAGCATCACATAGTATCCCAATGCTTGCGCTTACTGTCCTCTGACCATGCATGTTAGCCACACAACCAGTGTCCACTGATGACCCTTTGGTTCTACAACACAGTGACTTTTTAAACCTGGAAATACCATAGCATGCCTTGGACTTTCAAAGTCTGTTGGGAGCTTTGAGGGGTGAGGGACTCCACACCCAACCCCCTCAAGGCTCTTGGCTGCAAAGTTGATTGGGGGCTTTCTGAGGTGCCTCCCATACCCCCATGAGACCCTAGCAGTGTGTTATGTGCTTGTAGTCAGCTGTGGGATATGCTCAGGGTGTGCTTGGATCTAGGCTACTACTGCTATGTATGGTGTTTTTGGCCACTTGCCTGCTACAGTCCGACTGCTGTGTGCTGATTGGAGCTTGTGCCTCAAGTCATCTGGTGGCTGCAGCTGTTCTCCCTCCCCTGCTTTGGCTGGATTTGTCCGCTTGCTTACCGTGAGTAGCTGATATATTGATGCTCCCCAAACAATCATTGAGGCAGGGCTGTGCGTGTTGTGGTTGGGTTGCATTTGACTGGTGTCTGTTGAACTTCCTTACTAGTTGATTGGAGTGGCTTGAGTGCAAACTGTTTGGTTGTGAGGGATACTTGCTGCTTGTTCCGAGGACACGGTTTTGAATAGTTGGGTGATAGTGGGGGCTGCGTGGGGGCTTTGTCTGGATGCTAGCAGATGGGTCGTTAGATGGGCAGTAGTTAGGGCTGCTTGATGCATGGTCCACATGCTTGCTGCTGAGTAGTTGGGTGTAGAGTGAGGGTTGCATGATGCCTTGTTCGGGAGCTTGCAGTTGAGCAGTTGGGTTGTGGTGAGTGAGATTGCGAGATGTTTGATTTAGGTACTTGCTGTTGGGTGGTTGGGCAGTGAAATCTTGGTGTTAGCTTGGAATGTTGTTCGTTGTGTGTTTCCTACCCTCTTGCGCAGTGTAGGAGCACCGTGTCCTGGGACATCTTGCACGCCCTCCCAAGGTAGGCAATGTCTTCTACTTTCAACCTCCTCCTGTACGTCGTACATCTTCGACTCCTACCCCTGTGAGGAGCATCTATCATCACCATCATCACTGTGTTGTGTTGCTGCTGCCTTGGGCGCTTCTAGCCACCATCACCTGCTTGTGCGGTCCTCTGCGTCATGGTATTCAAGTCAGGATTCTCTTCGTAGTCGTCACAACTGTCTATTTGTCACCCCTTTGGCATCACCTGCATCGTCTATTCATTTCACTTAGTGGCGCCTGTCTTCACTGGGGCCTTCGTCACCTGTTGCCAAGCTGCCTGCACCATCGTCCTTATGTCTTTACTCCCTTGTCCCCAACCAATTCTGCCCCATTGCGGCGATTACGTGGAATCTCCAGTTCCATTGCTGTTCTATATGCCACATCAGTCGACCCTGGTCCAAGCACGTCATCTCTTATAATGGGTATGAATGCCTGAATACTTGCAGTCACTATGTCTGGGTATGAATGCTTGCCGTCACTATTTCTGCACCACTGCATGTTGTCCACACTGGCATTGTCCGCTGATTAAACACACACCTGATGACACAACCAAAGCATCACATAGTATCCCAATGCTTGCGCTTACTGTCCTCTGACCATGCATGTTAGCCACACAACCAGTGTCCACTGATGACCCTTTGGTTCTACAACACAGTGACTTTTTAAACCTGGAAATACCATAGCATGCCTTGGACTTTCAAAGTCTGTTGGGAGCTTTGAGGGGTGAGGGACTCCACACCCAACCCCCTCAAAGGCTCTTGGCTGCAAAGTTGATTGGGGGGCTTTCTGAGGTGCCTCCCATACCCCCATGAGACCCTAGCAGTGTGTTATGTGCTTGTAGTCAGCTGTGGGATATGCTCAGGGTGTGCTTGGATCTAGGCTACTACTGCTATGTATGTGTGTTTTTGGCCACTTGCCTGCTACAGTCCGACTGCTGTGTGCTGATTGGAGCTTGTGCCTCAAGTCATCTGGTGGCTGCAGCTGTTCTCCCTCCCCTGCTTTGGCTGGATTTGTCCGCTTGCTTACCGTGAGTAGCTGATATATTGATGCTCCCCAAACAATCATTGAGGCAGGGCTGTGCGTGTTGTGGTTGGGTTGCATTTGACTGGTGTCTGTTGAACTTCCTTACTAGTTGATTGGAGTGGCTTGAGTGCAAACTGTTTGGTTGTGAGGGATACTTGCTGCTTGTTCCGAGGACACGGTTTTGAATAGTTGGGTGATAGTGGGGGCTGCGTGGGGGCTTTGTCTGGATGCTAGCAGATGGGTCGTTAGATGGGCAGTAGTTAGGGCTGCTTGATGCATGGTCCACATGCTTGCTGCTGAGTAGTGGGTGTAGAGTGAGGGTTGCATGATGCCTTGTTCGGGAGCTTGCAGTTGAGCAAGTTGGGTTGTGGTGAGTGAGATTGCGAGATGTTTGATTTAGGTACTTGCTGTTGGGTGGTTGGGCAGTGAAATCTTGGTGTTAGCTTGGAATGTTGTTCGTTGTGTGTTTCCTACCCTCTTGCGCAGTGTAGGAGCACCGTGTCCTGGGACATCTTGCACGCCCTCCCAAGGTAGGCAATGTCTTCTACTTTCAACCTCCTCCTGTACGTCGTACATCTTCGACTCCTACCCCTGTGAGGAGCATCTATCATCACCATCATCACTGTGTTGTGTGCTGCTCGCGTGGGGTTTTCTAGCCAACCATCACCTGCTTGGCGGTCATCTGCGGTTAGGTATCAAGTCGGAATATCTTCGTAGCGTCAAATGTCTATGTGGCACCCCTTTGGCAATCACCTGCATGTCTATTCATTCACTTAGTGGCGCCTTGTCGTCAAGGGGGCCTCGTAACTGTTGAAAGCTGCCTGACCATCGTACTATGTCTTTACCTACCTTGTCCCCAACCAAGCTGCCCCATTGCGCGATTACGTGGATCTCCAGTCCATGTGTTCTATATGCCACACATAAGTCGACCCTGTGGCCAAGAGTCATCTATTATAATGGGTATGAATGCCTAAATACTTGCAGTCACTATGGTCTGGGGATGGAATGCTTGCGTCACTATCTGCACCACTGCATGTTGGCCACATTGGCAAGTTCCCGCTGATTTTTTATATTAAACACACACATGATGAAAAACCAAGCATCAAATAGTATCCCAATGCTTGCGCTTAATGTCCTCGACAAGCAGTATGTTAGCCACACAAACCAGGTCCCACTGATTTGAACCTTGGTCTACAACCCAGTGACTTTTTAAACCTGGAAAATACCATAGAATGAATTGGGGACTTTCAAAGTATGTTGGAGCTTTGAGGGGGTGAGGACTCCACACCCAACCCATCAAAGGCTCTTGGCTGCAACGTTGATTGGGGGATTTCTGAGGTTGCCTACCATACCCCACATGAGAACCCTAGCAGTCTCTTGTATTGTTATGGGATTGTAGTCATGCTGTGGGATAGCCGGGTGTGCTTGGATATAGGATTAACAAGGGAATTGTAGTTTATGTTGTTGTTTGGCCAAGTGCCTGCTACAGTCCGACTGCTGTGTGCATTGGAGCTTGTGCCTCAAGTCATCTGGTGGGCTGTGCCAGCTGTTCTCCCTCCCCTG
>JACBWV010000610.1:86859444-87109444 GCA_013435795.1 Chlamydomonas sp. ICE-L
GCTTCGAATGTCTACGGGATTATGTGAGTTTTAAATGGGCCTCACCGCGGTACATGATGTCACTGACCATGTCTGTCAGCTTTTCCTTGGCAGCTTCAAATGCCTCCTCCATCGTGCCTCCGGCGCCAATCGCACATCGCACATCAGGCACGGTAACCTCATGGCAGGAATATCCATCTTCGGGACGGTAACATGTGTTGTAAACCCCCCAGAATTCATAAGAATCTAGGTAGTCTTGTGGTGCCGCTGTGAAGGTCTCCTCCACCAAGGGTGCATTTGCGCTTATCTCGTTAGCCGTTATTTCAATATTTCGAACAGCTTGCTGTGCCTTTCTCTTACGAAACCTTCTTATCCAACGGCGCAAGCAATGTTCAACTTTGTTGTGCCAGAAAATGGTGAACGAGATGTCAAAGACCTTATCTCGTGTTGTGATTGTATGCGCAAACAATGTATTGGGGTCAATAGCGGTGACACATGGGTTCAATTGTTTCATGTAAACACGCTCCCCCATCCAATCACGGATGACGATTGATGTGCCTAAATCCCATAACAGTCGGACATCCTCGGCAATCACGGTGCCTGTCCCCGAAAGCACCATGCACGTGTCCTTCGGGGGCCACCAATCCTGAGAATAAAATCGGAACATGATCGGGTTGAGCATCTTAAGTTTAGTAGTTCTCAAATAAAGTGGGACACCCCTTATAATCATCCAGACTGCAGATCGTTCGAAGAACTCTGCCGCCGGGCTGAGGTCACCTAGGCAGCTGCTGTTGTGTCTCCTACAACGTTAACATCCTGCAATTTGTTGATTCAAAATCGTATTGGTGTTCCACTGCCCCGTGGGTTGCTACACCATTTGGTTACACTCAGACCGGTCAAAGTAGCCTGAAAAGTCAAAGTGCTGGCTCACATCGTGCGCATCAATAATCATTTTCAAAGAGTTCCTGCCTCAGAATCAAATATTTATGCTACATCTTGAATTATTGGGCACATGCAGCTATATTTTCGCTTGAGCAAACTGAACACATTTCAGAAAATTTTGAGGAGAGTGGATAAATACTTGCTCTACGGTGGCAAGACCCAGCTGCTGTCAAGATTCACAATGGCCCTGTACTCGGGGCCAGCCGCCTCTGGATCCATCAGAAGCGAGCAGACATCTGCGTGACCTGCCTTGGAAGCCTCACACAAGGCCCAGCTGTTGCTAGCGTTCGCCCGGGCCCTTCACTCAATTCCAGCCACCGCTGGATCCATCAGCAGCTTGCAGACATCTGTGTGACCTGCCTTGGCAGCCGCCTGCAAGGCCCAGCTGTCGCTAGCGTTCGCCAGGGCCCTGAACTCAATTCCAGCCACCGCTGGATCCATCAGCAGCTTGCAGACATCTGCGTGACCTGCCTTGGCAGCCGCCCGCAAGGCACAGCTGTCGCTAGAATTCGCCAGGGCCCTGAACTCAAGTCCAGCCACCGCTGGATCCATCAGCAGCTTGCAGACATCTGCTTGACCATCCTGTGCAGCCGCCCGCAAGGCACAGCTGTAGCTAGAGTTCGCCCTGGCCCTGTACTTGGACCCAGTTACCGCTGGATCCATCAGCAGCTTGCAGACATCTGCGTGACCTTCCCTGGCAGCCAGCCACAATGCCCGGCTGTCGTTAGAATTCGCCCTGGCCTCAAGTCCCTCCACCTCTGGATCCATGAGCAGCTTGCAGACATCTGCGTGACCGGCCTTCGCAGCCACCACCAATGCCTTGCTCATTCTAAAGTTTGCCCGGGCCCTGAACTCAAGTCCAGCCACCTCTGGATCCATCAGCAGCTTGCAGACATCTGCGTGGCCTGCCTAAGCCGCCGCCGCCTCCAAGGCCCTGTTTTTGACAGAGTTCGCCCGGGCCCTGAACTCAAGTCCAGCCACCGCTGGATCCATCAGCAACTTGCAGACATCTGCGTGACCTGCCATGGCAGCCACATAGAGAAGCTTGTTTTCATTTTGGTTCGCCCTCAATTGTAGGGCCCCCTTAAGCTGTACAATAGGATTGGACACCAAGCATACTGCTAGAAGGTCGGCGCGCCCCCCTTTCGCCATCATCTCTCCAACTCGCTGTGGTGGTTGGATCAGTCCGGTAAGGGGCCATCCAGAAAATCTGTTGTGCATAGTTTTACACACTAATACAATGTTGGGGTTGGAAGATAATATGGCAATACGATCAAGAATGTCATGGGGACACGTAAGGAGTGGAAACGATGATCGCGTGTGCGACTGCATGTTCGATGTAAATGTGTGTACAAGCGCACAGGATGGTATAAATAAACAATGAGTGGGGATAAACCCTATAAACCTTTGGTTGCACTTGCCTGGCGGTATCTGCAAGCGGTAAGATGTAAGCGGCACTTGCCTGGCGGTATCTGCAAGCGGTCAAATAATAGGATATAAGGAGGAACGCCAAAGGTGTAGACATAAGCATCAACTCTTCTTAAGCAGATCCACGGAAGGGACAAAATATTAGACGGAATGCGTTGGCGTCTCCCGATGTTTGATGATGATGATGAAGAAGAGTCAGATCATCATCAATTTTGCCGCCATGAACATGAGCAACCGACTCTCCCTCTTCACCATCCAGCAGCAACCGACTCTCCCTCTTCATCATCCAGAAACAAGGCACTTCTGTTGTATGTGGATTACAATTATGTTCCTAGGGATCACATTCAGAGGACTTTGTGGGTGCACATGCGTGAAGCAGGAACCATGTTGGGCAAGAATGTGGATGGTTTGGATATACCAGGTCACCACAGCACGTGGGTTCGCTTTTTGCACCCACTCGACTTTCATGTCGTTGTGCTTCCGGGGCACTTGAAGAAGGTGGAGCTGATGGATCTGTTGGATGATCACGTGGCAAACTCACATGATGACTCGGTGCTCGTGATCGTCTTGTGTGGTCATGGATCCTCCGGTCAGCTCGTTCTGACCAACGGTGCGAAGGTGTCACTGGAGGATGTGTCACATGCGACAATGCATCACAGAGGAACAGTTTTGCCTTTCATGTTATTTTGCGGTGCGAGGCCTTCCGATGGCCTCAACCCACTGAGAGGGATCAATAACAACAACCAACTTCGACGGTGCATGTTCATCTTTGCAACCGATGACGCTGTCTTGGACTCGCAAACGCTGAATGCATTTGTGAAAGCGATCGGCAGCATCATGGATACCAGGTACATTCAATGTTGTTACTCTGGGATTGAGGACGCCATTCGCGGCCACATGCGTGTGTTCAACGGATCCTCCTTGCATCTTGTGGGGGCAAACAACGAGATGCGAGGTTATTTGTTTCAACCTGCATCCGTCATGCATAGAGAATGCATTCGTCATGCATAGAGAATAGGTGAGCTTGGCTTGTGTGCCCCCCTGCTTCTGCATGTGAGACACCGGGATATACAGACGAGTGGCTGACTCGACTACATGATCCGCATTGATGAGGCTGCGCAAGCCACCGTGGCGTCGTGTGGACGAGGAGTACGATTTTGAGTGGCCCGATTTGAAAAGATAATAATAATTTAATAATAAACCATTTCATTATATTCCCTAAAGAGCCTGTGTTGACATACATTATAACTCGGGTTTGTATTGACGTATCGCCATATTTTCTGAATGGTTCTTGCTGCTCTACATCTACGTATGATATCGCAAATGTCTTGGGTAGATAACAACATATTGGGGTTTGAGCTCAACTCATACCAATTCCATGGGTTATCGAGGTTTGCTACGATAACATCCCACGTGATATTGGGGTTTGCGCTCAATCCACGCCAATCCCATGGTTTGTCGGGGTTGGCTTTGATAATATCACATGGGATATGTAGGGTTTTGCTGATCCAGTACCAATTCCATGGTTTGTCGGGGTAGGCTTTGATAATATCCCATGTGATGTTGGGGTTTCTGCTGACCCAGTACCAAATCCATGATTTGTTGGGGTTGGCTTGTATAATATCCCAAGTGATATTGGGGTTTGCGCTGATCCAGGTCCAATTCCATGGTTTGTCGGGGTTGGATTGCACAATATCCCATGTGATATTGGGGTTTTCGCTGATCCAGTACCAATCCCATGGTTTATCAGGGTTGGCTTGTACAACATCCCAAGAGATGTTGGGGTTTGCGCTGATCCAGTTCCAATTCCATTGTTTATCTGGGTTGGATTGTATAATATTCCATGTGATATTGGGGTTTTTGCTAATAAAAAACCAATCCCATGGTTTATCAGGGTTGTCTTGTATAATCTCCCATGTGATGCTGGGGTTTGCGCTCAATCCACACCAGTTCCATGGTTTGTCGGGGTTGGCTTTGACAATAAACCATTTGACGCAAGGGTTTTTGCTGATATTATACCAATCCCATGGTTTATCTGGGTTGGTTTGTATCATATCCCATGTGATATGTGGGTTTGCGCTCAATTCACGCCAGTCCCATTGTTTATCAGGGTTGGCTTTAATAATATCCCATATGAAATTTGGGTTTGCGCTCAATCCACGCCAGTCCCATGGTTTATCTGGGTTGGCTTGTATAATATCCCATGTTATGCAGGGGTTTCTGCTGACCCAGTACCAATTCCATGGTTTGTCTGGATAGCATTCGATAACTTCACGCGTCAAACATGGATTATAACTCAATAAACACCAATCCCACTTGTGTTCCATACATTTGACCCGTCTCGAGATGTGGCTATTTATTTCCGCTGTAATCATAGTTTAATGGATTATCTCGTATAATATCCCACGTGATGTTGGGGTTTGCGCTTATGTAAAACCAAGCTATTTATTTCGGTATTCGAAACCCATGTTGTCTGCCACGATTCACAAGACGTTGGGTCCGTGAAAAAACGCTACACATGACATCATCCATGGCAGCTTGGTGCGGGCTCCTTGACACCGTGAGCTTGCCGGGATTCTCAAACTCTTCATAAGATTGTCATGGTTGAGAAGATTTGGGTGCTACATTGCATGATTTGATTGCAAAATTCTGAAAGGCCATGGTTCCGTACAAAACGTTGTAGTCTGAAATGATTTGATCGCGGAGTTCAGGTTTGTTTTCGTTGTTTTGATACCATTTGATGAGCCGTTCGCAATTGATTTCAATATTTGGCGGATACTTGCCTGTTGAGTGTATCCATTGCATAACAATGCATACAAGTTGTGTGGCAAGATTTTTGTCGATCGATGGAGGGTGTTGCAAAACTTGAGTTATATCCATTTTAATATATGCATTAGCAAACAATAATACATTGTTTGACGCATTGTTTCTTATGCCTCGGTTGATAAACGGACTAAAAGGATGTGGTCTCACTCCAAGGCCCCCCAAAATACAGAACGAACGCGAGAATCATTTGATTGACCGAAAAATTGTATGAAGAATGCCGGAGGCTCACATCAATCCCTATTTAAAACGTGTTCACATGAACACCTCTGAAAAGACTCTCCATCTCTGTAACACCAATTATTTCAACAAAAAAAATACTGAAGAAGAATGCCGGAGACTCACATCCCATGACTGATTTGAACTGTAAAATAAACACTTCAGTGTGACCGTACACAACACGTTTCACGACGAGTGTAAAGATTGATCGATTCCCTGTACTTTAACAGCCTTAGAGACCCCCCTATTCTCCTCTTTTTGGAAAACCGCTAGTCATCTGTGGTGGCTCAGCAACCACCACCGCGAACGAGAAAATGTCTTCGTCTTCGTCGGTGTCTTCTTCATCTTTCCACGTTGAGATGTTACCGTTCCCGTTGATCCGTTCCATCGCGACGCTCTGCGGCGAGACCGCAATTTTGTGCACCAACAAAGCCATCCGCGGCGGGTTCGCATGGCCGGATTGTCTGGAGCTCGCCATTCGAGAGGCCAAAACCCTCGACAAGAACACACTGTTCCGCATGCAATGCGACCTCGGTGCCGTGGGGACTTGCGAACGGATGCTGGATAACGAGGCCGATGCAGTTTCTAGGGCGGCGATGCTTCTTGCGAAGCCTCCGAACTACTCTGGGGAGACGGCATTGATTGGGGGCTGTAAACAGGGCAACGTCTCCCTGGTCGAGATTCTCATTAGGAACTCTCCGAACGAGCAAGTGCTTGCGACGAATAATCATGGGATGTCGGCACTGATGCGTGCTTGTGGCATTCAGGGGGGGCATGCGAATGCAGCATGTGTCAAGATTCTTCTTGGATACTCTCCGAACGAACAAGTGCTGGCGACAGACAATCATGGGATGTCGGCATTGATGTGGGCATGTATCCATGGTCACGCGGCCTGTGTCAAGATTCTGCTTCGACATTCCCCTGACACACAAGTGCTGGCGACCGATCATTTCGGATTGTCGGCATTGATGATGGCGTGTTTCCATGGTCACGCGGCCTGTGTCAAGATTCTTCTTCGGCATTCCCCCTACACCCAAGTGTTGGCGACCGAATGTCATGGGAGGTCGGCACTGATGTATGCGAATGCGTCCTGTGTCAAGATTCTTCTTAGAAACTCTCCGAATTCCATCATGATTTGAATTTGTGACGTGACAGTATTGATGAGCTCCTCGACATCTGATGAAGGCAACACTTTGTAAGCTTTCTTTCCCCATTCTCTAGCCTGGTTTGCTGCATCTTTGTTAAACTCGGGTTGAATAATCACAGCTCATTTTTTTGTGTCGAAAGCCTGCTAGATAAAAAAGGCGAGTTGAATCAACATCTCAAATTTCACCAAGGTATTAAGGAACACAATTGTTATTATGAAAGAGGGTGTGGTATTTCATCCGTGACCAAAGGCGAATTGAATCAACATCTCAAAGGTCAAAGAGGTATTATGGTTCACCATTGTGATTACGAAGGAGGATGTGGTAAATCATTCGTGACCAAAGGCGAATTGAACAACATCTCAACTGTCACCGAGGTATTCACCATTGTGATTACGAAGGAGGATGTGGTAAATCATTCGGGACGAAAGGCGGATTGAATCGACATCTCAAAGGTCACCAAGGTATTAAGGGTCACCATTGCGATTACGAAGGAGGATGTGGTAAATCATTCGTGACCAAAGGCGAATTGGAACAACATCTCAACTGTCACCGAGGTATTCACCATTGTGATTACGAAGGAGGATGTGGTAAATCATTCGGGACGAAAGGCGGATTGAATCGACATCTCAAAGGTCACCAAGGTATTAAGGATCACCATTGCGATTACGAAGGATGTGGTAAATCATTCGTGGACAAAGGCGAATTGGAACAACATCTCAAATTTCACCAAGGTATTATGGTTCACCATTGTGACTACGAAGGAGGGTGTGGTAAATCATTCGTGACCAAAGGCGGATTGACTCGACATCTCAACTGTCACCGAGGTATTCACCATTGTGATTACGAAGGAGGATGTGGTAAATCGTTCGGGACGAAAGGCGGATTGAATCGACATCTCAAAGGTCACCAAGGTATTAAGGATCACCAATGCGATTACGAAGGAGGATGTGGTAAATCATTCGTGAACAAAGGCGAATTGGAACAACATCTCAAATTTCACCAAGGTATTATGGTTCACCATTGTGACTACGAAGGAGGGTGTGGTAAATCATTCGTGACCAAAGGCGGATTGACTCGACATCTCAACTGTCACCGAGGTATTCACCATTGTGATTACGAAGGAGGATGTGGTAAATAATTCGGGACGAAAGGCGGATTGAATCGACATCTCAAAGGTCACCAAGGTATTAAGGATCACCATTGCGATTACGAAGGAGGATGTGGTAAATCATTCGTGACCAAAGGCGAATTGGAACAACATCTCAAATTTCACCAAGGTATTATGGTTCACCATTGTGACTACGAAGAAAAAATAAGAATCATCCATCAATCAATCCCTATTTTAAACGTGTTCACATGAACACCTCTGAAAAGAAGACTCTCCATCTCTGTAACAACAATTATTTCAACAACAAATAAATACTGAAGAATGCCGGAGGCTCGATAGCGGATTTTTTGATGGCTTTGACTGCATGGGTATAAAAAAGTCTCCATTCATGTTCTTTATTGCAGTTCAATGGATGGCGACGCTGAACTAGATGCTTTGCTTTCACAACACCCGGCTGCAAGAGCGGCATATGATCGTCGCATTGAGAGGCTAAGGTTTGTACATGCTTGCCTGATGATAGCCGAACGATATGTGTTACGCCACACTACTTGCCGTGTAGCACATGCCTTGTGAGCAATTATATGTTTCTTTGCAATTATCGTCAAGTAGGCCTTGTTTGAATAAGTCTCTAATATAGCGTTCTCCCCATATATAGGATATGTACCGAATCCGGGTTTTTTAGGCCATTAGAAGTCTGATCAAAAAGACACAGACGTTGGTTGTCTCAACTCAGCTGTACTCGGTGCCAGCCGCATCTGAATCCATCAGCAGCTTGCAGACATCTGCGTGACCAGCCTTCGCAGCCAGCCGCAAGACCCAGCTGTTGAGAGAGTTCGCCCGGGCCCTGAACTCAATTCCAGCCACCGCTGGATCCATCAGCAGCTTGCAGACATCTGCGTGATCTGCCTTGGCAGCCGCCCACAATGCCCTGCTGTCGAAAGTGTACGTTCTGGCCCTGAACTCAATTCCAGCCACCACTGGATCCATGAGCAGCTTGCAGAGATCTGCGTGACCTACCTTCGCAGCCAGCCGGAAGGCCCAGCTGTTGACAGAGTTCGCGCGGGCCCTGAACTCAATTCCAGCCACCTCTGGATCCATGAGCAGCTTGCAGACATCTGCGTGACCTGCCTTGGCAGCCTCACGCAAGGCCCTGCTGTCGCTAGAGTTCGCCCGGGCCCTGAATTCAATTCCAGCCACCTCTGGATCCATGAGCAGCTTGCAGACATCTGCGTGACCTGCCTTGGCAGCCTCACGCAAGGCCCTGCTGTCGCTAGAGTTTGCCTGGGCCCTGAACTCAAGTCCAGCCACCACTGGATCCATCAGCAGCTTGCAGACATCTGCGTGACCGTCCTTAGCAGCGGCCCACAATGCCCGGCTGTCGCTGGTGTTCGCCAGGGCCCTGAACTCAATTCCAGCCACCGCTGGATCCATCAGCAGCTTGCAGACATCGGCATGACCTTCCTTCGCAGCCGCACACAAGGCCCAGCTGTCGCTAGAGTTCGCCCTGGCCCTGAACTCAATTCCAGCCACCTCTGGATCCATCAGCATCTTGCAGACATCTGTGTGACCTGCCTTGGCAGCCGCCCACAAGGCACTGCTGGCGGTAGAGCTCGCCCGGGCCCTGTACTGAAGTCCAGCCACCTCTGGATCCATCAGCAGCTTGCAGACATCTGCGTGACCTTCTCTAGCAGCGGCCCACAATGCCAAGCTGTCGCTGGTGTTCGCCCTGGCCCTGAACTCAATTCCAGCCACCTCTGGATCCATCAGCAGCTTGCAGACATCTGTGTGACCTGCCTTGGCAGCCGCCCACAAGGCCCTGCTGTCGCTAGAGTTCGCCCGGGCCCTGAACTCAAGTCCAGCCACCGCTGGATCCATGAGAAGCTTGCAGACATCTGCGTGACCTTCATCGGCAGCCTCCAACAAGGCAAAGCTGTAGCTATAGTTCGCCAGGGCCCTGAACTCAAGTCCAGCAACCTCTGGATCCATAAGCAGCTTGCAGACATCGGCGTGACCGGCCTTGGCAGCCACATAGGGAAGCTTGTTTTCATTTTGGTTCGCCCTCAATTGTAGGGGGCCCTTAACCTGTACAAGAGGATTGGACACCAAGCATACTGCTAGAAGGTCGGTGCGCCCCCCTTTCGCCATAATCTCTCCAACTCGTTGTGGTGGTTGGATCAGTCCGGTAAGGGGCCATCCAGAAAATCTTTTGCACAGAGTTTTACACACTAATACAATCTTGGGGTTGGAAGATAATATGGCAATACGATCAAGAATGTCATGGGGAAGCGTTAGGATTAACGATGATCGCGTATGCGAATGCATGTTCTATAAACATGTGTGTACAATGCATGCAAGCGCACAGGATGGTCTATAGCCTTTTATAAAATCCCAACTCATTATTTATTTATACTACCGAGGCCCATGCACCTCCCTTGTGACGCTTGCGCAAGTATTTATTCCCCCACTGAATCCATCTGGCCCTCAAAACCCAATAGGGTGTCAAGCATAAGCCTGCTTGATACACACGGCTTCTTTTGAGTACCGGACATTGATGTCGCTAAGGGATATTATGTAACATAATTCCCTTGTCCGATTGTACAACAAGCAACCATACAGGAGTCGGAACCATCCAAGCAAGTGAAGAACTACTACATCGATGTAAAACGCGAAGATGCAATTGCTGGATTGAATGGCCTGTTCGGAGTGTCACGCGAGGACTCAGGTGCACGCCTGGTGGAGTACATGCCATCCCATGACCAACCAGGTCCCCCGCATGCAAAACACAAATACACAAAAACAAAAAAAATGGCGAAACTTTGACTGGTTCTCTTTTCACAGAGTGAGTGTGTGGACGAGAAAGAGGCTACAGGTTTCCGCCGTTGCGTTTGCATGTGAACTGTCAAGGGAGGGAGGTTGCAACAGTAGTTGCCTCGTTTGCTTTCCGAAAATAACTAAACTTCGAAACGCTGTCGATACCAAGCAGAGCCCCCGTATTCATGGAAAAAATACAGAGAACGGGGTCTAGTTGACGTGGTTTTTAAGTTGCCACGTGGTGTCGCACGATGAAAGGCACGAGCACGTGACTGACCATGTGATTCCTTTTCCTCTGGAGGTGTTCGCGGTATCGCTCTGCGATCACTCGAACTGCCTTACTGACGCGCAGCCAAGACATGCAAATCTTCTCGAAGAAGACCTCCTGGATTTCTGTATCAAAGTAAGAGATCGACAGTGTATCGGAGCCAAATAAGTCGATGTTGATGTCCAATCCAGGTCGGGTGATGTACATCCTCTCCATTATTCGGTAGATGGTTGGATTGTCTTCGGACACAAACAAGGCTTTCAGCGCAAACAATTTGTGTCTGTTCCTTTTGTCCATATACAATATGGAGTCAAAGCATTCAGACATGTCCATTCCATAGATCTGATTGTCCACGAACTGAGAGAACGCTGGGAAGAAAGCGTCTCCGAATGTGAACAACAAAGCTAATTCGTTGGGAAAGATAATCAGAGACGGATCTTGTGATTTGTATGCAGCATTAGCAAGTTGCAACCATATTTTCTCACCGACTGTTGACATTATTAGTTATTTAACGTTGTGGATAGTGTTGGGTTGGTTGTTTTATTGCTTTGCTCAGATGGAAATGGTTTCAATTTTTTATTTTTTTAGGTAATGCATTCAGTCAAACGCCCCCCCCCGATCATACATTGACATACAGCTAGGGACATTTGATTGTGGGACACCTTTTATTTTGGGGATTTGACCAATTCAAGTTTTGTAACCGATCTTGTCAATACAGATACTGTCTTCAGGAGATTGACACAAAACATTCAAGGCCTGTAAAGACACAGAAGTTACATGATCAAAGTAGCCTGACAAGTCAACGTGTTGCCTGATGCGAGAGGTTGGTTGCTCTGTGATGTGATGTGACTCGACACAGGTGCCGCCTGATGAGAGTGGTCGCTCTGTGATGTGACTCGACTCGATAGGTGCCGCCGTGATGCGAAAGTCGCTCTGTGATGTGACTCGACTCGATAGGTGCCGCCGTGATGCGAAAGTCGCTCTGTGATGTATATTGCAAAGTGTCGATCATTGGACTTTTTCTTCCGTTTGGTCGATATGTCTCTACACTCGTTGGACGAACAAAATGAATCAACGTCTCCCCATTTTTGTTGGCCTGAACAAATGCATTGCACCACCACCACGTGTGTGTACGGGGGCGAATTCTGGTTTGTTCGGCGCATTGAATGAGTCGCAGTTGGACAGATAGAGAGATTCGCGTGTGTAAGGCTGTGTGAGGATGGATGATGCGTCATGCGTCGTGACAATACGAGTGAGAGTGGGTGCGTGGCCAGCAACATCAACAGCATCACCTCGACATCCGCCACCGTGCGTGCGTTATCCGATCATTTCCTCCGTTCGCTTTGACTGCTTTTGCAGTGTACGAAAATTATTCGTAAAAGAGCATCCAACAGTGCATATCGTCGTCGCCGTTTACCCAACGGTGTTGAGGATACACGCATGCTAAGTAACCAATGCCAAAGTTAGTCATTGTGACCATGTGTGAGTAGCCGAAGCTGCTGCTCAAAAGGATGCGTATTCCCATAGCGGTGCTGATACGGTCGATACTTGGCTTGAACTCTACAGCAACTGTGCAGAGCCATATAAGGAGTTGGGCACCAGGATGGTGCGCTCCATGTTGGTTGACCATTTCACACAACAAATTTGTAGCCGCCTGAATTTTTGCTTTACTTGTATCGCACACATGGTCGCAAAGTCTATTTTGCAGTCCATCCACGCCGTTTATGTCCACTAACCTACCACCACTATGCGAGGGCAGTGTCTGCGTGAGTGGTAGCACTGCTTCCGCAGGGACATCCAAGGTTATCAATTCGCATAATATGCGTACCCTGTCATGAAGAGACTGGCGCATCCCCAATTGTCTCAGTGCATAATCGGGTAAATGAATAGAGCATGGATTCTGAAGCAGATCACGAGCAAGCTTAAGCGTTGGCGCGACAGCCATGTGCGGTTCAAGTGCTGTTGCCATGGCCTGGGCGTAAGCAGGCTCTGCTATTGCTACACGCAGCATCGTTTTTGAAATTGATGCAACAGTGGCACCCGCTGTCTCATTGTCTAGCAGGATTGCAATCGCGGACCGGATAAAGAGATCCTCCACCCCTGCTGGCAGATGTGCTGTCGCTACACATTCATTGGCCACATGGATGAACACATCGATGCATGGTATGGGTATCTTAGCTGGTAGTTCAGCTAAAAGTCGAAACAGATTTCCAAGACCGTCTTGACTGAGTGCATCTATGACGGCAAGCATCTGGGACTGGGAACGAGTTGCAATGAAGAGACTGACCAGTCCCACCAGATGACAGTGTTCATGTCCGAATGAACATGTCGGTGTACAGCTGGTGGAACTGTGGGCTGACCTTGTCGGTACCTATGCTGACCTGCCGACCACACGCATTAAGCGCACTGCTCAGAAAGACGGTGGGCATGCTGGCGATCAAGCAAGCAACACCGTTCATGTCCAATGTAAGCTCAGTCGTAATGTCGTTGTAGTACTGTAGCATCCTCGCAACCCCCTTTGATGCTTTGCGCATAATCACAGGTGAAACAGCATACGGTGTGGCTGTCTCGAGCAAAACTAGCAATGCCCTAGTAGCAGTCTTGAAATCACCGTGTCCAGAGCAGCGTCTAATCCTAGAAGAAGCTAGCATCAATCTGATACTCAGTGGTAGTAAGCAACCGCACATCAACATTGTGCAATGAACTACAGTGACATGATGACAACACGCCTTCTCTGCCAGCGTTGCAGCGGCCGCAGTTGACATCATGAACTTAGAACCCTTTATGCACCTGAAAACAGTGAAACTCAATGGAATGAGACAGATTGGGAAAAAGCTACCCCCGAAGACAACTACAAAAAGCCCTGCAAAAAGCTACCCCCCGAAAACAACTACAACGATACGCCACCGCATTGCCGTGTCATGTGGATGATGTTGGTCAGCTTAAATGCTGAAATGTCTATGATTGTACGAGAGGCGTTTTGGGCTACTACTACTTACATTGTACTCACCAACGGGAGTGTAATGAATTCTTTCAAGAGTCTGCGTCGGCACACAACATAACTCGGGTTTGTATTCACGTGTCTCCATGTTTCCTGAATAGTCGCTGCGGCTCTGCGTCTTCGCACTAAACGGCACGCGTCTTGGACGGATACCAACATGTTGCGGTTTCTACTCAATAAATGCCAGTCCCATGGTTTGTCCGGGTTACTCGAGACAATGTCCCAAGTGGCTACTCCGGGATTCGCACTCAATCCAAGCCAGTTCCACGGCTTGTCCGGGTTACTCGAGACAATATCCCAGGTGGCTACGCTGGGGTTTGTGCTCAAATAATACCAATCCCATGGTTTGTCCATGTTACTCGACACGATGTCCCATGTGGCTACACTGGAGGGTGTGCTCAACCAATACCAATCCCATGGTTTGTCCGGGTTACTCGAGACAATATCCAGGGTGGCTACCCCGGGATTCGCACTCAATCCACACCAATCCCACGGCTTGTCCGGGTTCGTCACGACAATATCCCATGTGGCTACTCCGGGATTCGCACTCAATCCACGCCAATCCCACGGCTTGTCCGGGTTCGTCACGACAATATCCCATGTGACTACTCCGGGATTCGCACTCAATCCACGCCAGTTCCACGGCTTGTCCAGGTTACTAAACACGATGTCCCATGTGACATTGGGGTTTGTGCTCAACCAATTCCAATCCCATGGTTTGTCTAGGTTACTCGACACGATTTCCCATGTGGCTACACTGGTGTTTGTGCTCAATCCACTCCAATCCCATGGTTTGTCCAGGATACTCGAGACGATGTCCCAAGTGGCTACTCCGGGATTCGCACTCAAATAATACCAATTCCATGGTTTGTCCAGGTTACTCGAGACAATGTCCCATGAGATTACACTGGTGTTTGTGCTCAACCAATACCAACTCAATGGTTTCTCCAGGTTACTCGACACGATGTCCCACGAAATACTCGCGTTTGAGCTCAATCCACTCCAGTTCCACGGCTTGTCCGGGTTACTCGACACGATGTCCCACGTGACGACACTGGCGTTTGTGCTCAACCAATACCAATCCCATGGTTTGTCTGGGTTAGTCGACACGATGTCCCACGTGACGACACTGGGGTTTAAGCACAATTTACTCCAATCCCACGGTTTGTCTGGGTTACTCGACACGACGTCCCATGTCAGGTATGGATTATCACTCAAGTGACCCCAATCCCATTTGCATTCTCCGGCTTTTACTCGATCCAGTATGTGACTGTTAATTTCGATGTCGAGCATTATATAAATTCTCACGGTTGTGTTGTTCTCAAATAAAGTAAAGTGGGACCATTCTTTATGTAAAGAAGTAAGTAAAGTGGGACCATTCTTTATGTAAAGAAGTAAGTAAAGTGGGACCATTCTTTTACACTACAGTCGACGGAATACTAAAATGAAACCGCTTCGTGTACGGTGTAACCTAAAGGTGTAGAAATCCACGGGGCAGTGGAACACCAATACGATTGTGAATCAACAAATTGCAAGATGTTAACGAGAATATCCATTGAAGGACCAGCCGCACTTAAGCGATCGCCTCTTCCCCGGTACCGTGGCCCAAAAGAACACGGGGTCTTGATCGTGCTGAGTTTCCCGTTGAAATATTCGCATGTCTTGAAGCGTTATTTGGCCTCCTTCAGCAGAAATGCGCTGTCCGGGCCGTTCACATTTCCAAAATAATTTTGAGCATGTAGGGAAGGGAGGATGAGTGACTTTGATAATCGTTTGCGGCAGCTTGAGGCGGACTACAAAGTGTTGTTCGAGGAACAGGCAAACCAGCGTCAGGATATCCAAGCCTTACGGGATACCACGTCCACCCAGTTCCAGCGTCTGGACAAGGAGATCCAAGCAGTGCGGGATGCCACGTCCACCCAGATCGAGCGTGAGTTGGAAAGGGCATGGGCCTCGGCGTACCATGAACTGCAAGGGATGTTGACCGATGCTCAGTTGACCCAAGTTAAACTGGCAACATTCGGCATGCACAAACTCACACCCCATCTTGCTTGTTGAAAATCCTTGCTTGCCATCTCATGGAGCAGCCTCCTAAACGACTCGCTAGCTTGAGACATCAGCACCAAGGAATCACAAATCCGCTCCATACAATGTTTCGCAACCAGTCAAAATCGGCCGGGAGGCAGGAACGCCCATTCATTGTCAAAGCTTTGCATGGGGGGGGGGAGTTCAGCTTGGTGTGTTTGCCTTGCCATAAAAATAATGAGATCGGTAGGTAATATACCTGAAAAATGCATACGTATTACGTTCGTGCTATATGCACGTTGCAATATGATCAATTGATAGATTGGTTTCGATCGCATCCTAAAAACATATGCTGGCCTCTGCAGATGATGGACTGGGGTGACGTGTTTCCAGATCTGTACGATGTTCTAGACATTGATGAGGGTGCTGTTGATCAAGAAATTCTGAGGGCGTTTCGTATTCAAGTGGTCAGGGTTCATCCCGACAAGCTAGGTCCTTTGGCATCTGAAGATGAACGAACAGCAGCTGCCCTCCGCACACGAGTTATTCTGCAAGCGAAGAACGTGTTGCTGAACACCGAAAGCCGCAAGGAATATGACAGTGAGCGGCGAATGAGAAGGCAAGGGGAGCAGCAATCCAAGTCTGGTTTTAGTGCGCCGGAGGAGGCATCTGCTGGCATGGCGCATGTTTGGGAGGTCTGGGCCAATGTTGTTGTAGAAGGGTTTGCCAAGCAGTTTGAGGCAGGAGCTCGAGGCGAGCGAGTGGTGCAGCTTTTGGAAACGATTCTGCAGCCAGCCATAGGGGTGGGCTTGGGTGGGGAGAGAGGCTTCAAGCTAGGGCTGACACTGTCTACTGTCTTCAATACCGGATGTATTTCTGTGGTCGTGAAGGCGCTCTCTGCCGAGGACCAAAAGTTGTTTTTCCAGGCTCTGGAAGTGTTGTGTACCAAAATGCCTTGAGTAATACAGTTGTTGAGACAAGTCCGCAGCTGAATTCCCCTGCCCCACTCCGTGGGGTCCCGCGATTCCTCTTTCATACTTGCCATTTCCCGACATATTTGAGAATTCCCACTTTATTTGAGAACAACATAAAGGAGTTTCTTCATTGATCTAATAATAATTTTGACGTGAACTGTCAAAATGTTGCAAGAAGAATATGAAAGAGAATTACGTGTGTTGGTGGAAAAAACATCGACCCCCGTCCGAAGCCTGGTAGGTTCCATCACCAATGACTTAACTGTGACATGGTTTAGCTTGAAATGGAAAATACTCGAAATTCTTGGGTATGACGTCCAGGTCATTCATGCCTGCGAGTATGGTTGCAGTAGAGTTTCCCCTGCCCACTTTCGTCAATCACCCGCCCCTCTCTCCCCATCCGTGTTCATGTGGTTCAGCCTCTGTTAAGTCCACCACCCATGCCATGCATTCCTTTATGTGTGTGTGTGTGTGTGTGTCAGTCAGTCAGTCTCTCTGTGACTCGAGGAGTCGGAACCATCCCAGCAAGTGAAGAACTACTACATCGATGTAAAACGCGAAGATGCAATTGCTGGATTGAATGGCCTATTCGGAGTGTCACGCGAGGACTCAGGTGCACGCCCCGCATCTGAACATGGCCACCAGCAAGCAAATATTTGGATGACATGGGGGCGCTCGTGAATGGAAGGAATATAGAGAGAGGGAACGTTACATCCATCTGGGGGAGGGGGAACGTTACATACTCAGCAAAACAATGCCGAGACCAGTATTGATCAAAATTGTTTACACTCGTTTTTATTAAAACAATTGTTTAGTTGCTAATCTGTCATCGGGGTTGTAGCTCAGTGGTAGAGCGTGAGGTTACGCCAATTTTCTTCATTCCTTGATCATGTCGCCCACTGATGGGTTCGAATCTCGGTACCTCCAGTGTTTTTTCAAAGTTCCACCTTCAGTTAATCAAGTTACGTGAGTTAATTAAGTTAGTCAATTTCCTGGCTGCGGATATCTTGACTGAAGACGCGTCCACCGCGATCCACAGCTGTTACGATCATACGACGAATTGTCACAGATCCAAGTGTTGTTCCGTCTTTCATGTCAATGTTGATGAGATGCGGTAGCCAGGACGAAAGTCTACTCGCGCACATAGTGGCCTGCTGTATGGCTGTCAACACCTTGGCATTTCCAGTTTTGGCATGGGCTTTGAGGATTTTCGTCTCCACCACGAAAAGTGTGTTGATAGCATGTGAGAATACAAGGGCGTCCCCGTTGGCGCGCTTGAAGCAGCCGTCATCGAAGACGTACTCCACAGCGACGAGGAACAAACGTGACGATGGGGATGTGTGGTGTTTTTGTTTAATTAAGTGGCGCAATGCGTTATACTCCAAGACGCGTGGATCGCCGGAAGTAGCCGATGACGTCCGCAGTGCATTGAGACGGCTGACATTCCGGCAGTGGAGGCGATCAAGAAACTTTGATTTGTCGAGACTGTCCATGTCCAGCGCCCTTCCTAGTTGGCGGACTGGCTTTGAAATGGGCTGACAAGGTTGTGTCGGCATCGCGTCGATGAAGACTCTTTTCTTCGCGCATACGTGGATGTGGCAATGACTCCAATCTCAAAAGAAGGCTTTACATATCCGTCTGTGTGGCGTGTGGAAAGAGAGAGAGAGCGAGATAGAAAGATAGAGAGAGAGAAAGAGAGAGAGAGAGAGAGAGGGATAGATATTCGCGTGTGTATGTATTTTGCGTTATTTGTAGATGGAAGAAAGGAAAGAGTAGGGTGGTGTGCGAATGACGCGCTAGTGAAGAGGATGATGAGGAGAATAAAAGAAAAATATGCATTCTCGGGGCGAGGAGGGTCTTTTATGATGCCCGGCTATCATACCTCCAGCAATACACAAGGATTGGGCATGCCTGTGTACGCAAAGCGCCGGTCCCTTTAATCTGAGTGAGTGATTTCCTATGAAGATGAGTCTACATGTGTTCCGCCGTTTGCGTGTGTCCTCCTATACATTCGACAGTGTTCCGCATCTTGCGTGTGTCCTCCTATACATTGGACAGTGTTCCGCATCTTGTGTCCTCCTATACATTCGACAGTGTTCCGCATCTTGCGTGTGTCCTCCTATACATTGGACAGTGTTCCGCATCTTGTGTCCTCCTATACATTCGACAGTGTTCCGCATCTTGTGTCCTCCTATACATTGGACAGTGTTCCGCATCTTGCGTGTGTCCTCCGATACATTTGACAGTGTTCCGTCGTTTGCGTGAGTACTCCGATGACTTGACGCAGGCGTTCCGAATGAATCCGGTATTTGAGTATTTTCCCTTACAAGTCTGATGCTTGATGTGAAATGTGAACTGTGGGCTCCCCTCCGGTCGCCCACCCGCTCAGTTCCTCGCGGACTCCTTTGTGGGGGCTCCCCTCCGGTCGCTCCGCTGGGGGGAAGAGGTGAAAGGGGCTCTGCCGCTTGTTTATACAGCCCGCAATTCTGCGGCGTTTACGGATATGTCACTAGCATAACGCCCGCTAAGATGCGTACGCGTCTAGTTCCTTTTACTTTGCAGTTGAAAAAGCGCATGCACATCGATTCCGTTGACAAAATCTCATAGATCACATGTTTATCGACCCAACGGATGTCATTTGTTTCAATAATGCAGTGGTCCATGAACGCTGTGTGCAATATGTCCGACTGCACCCAAGCCTTATCCGAAACTTCACAATGTTTTCCGATAAAGTTTGAAAACAAGTTCTCGATACGCTCTTGCTCGTTCATCATTTGATGACAGATTGGTTGTTGACTTTAAGTTACTTGGCATTGATTGCATCTGCATGAGAGACTCAGATGTCGTGACCCAATCCCTATTTTAACCGTATTGGGTGGAGCGGATCACTAGGTGGGAGATTGACAACCCGAGCTTTTCAACTTGGCCTTGTCCCAAGTCACTAGACTTGCCAGGAACTGTATCCAAGTTCTTATGGACCCCTGTACAAAAGGTCACTAGCAGTTATGCTACCTTAAAAATAAATAACCCAACCACCACTCAATATCTGTCATGTCATGATTGGTGAGTTCCAGGTACCCATCACCTGTCACCTCTACCCATTTCGTGTAAAGAGACCCTTCTCGTAACTACTGTATGTATATTCGGATTTTCTCATGGAGACGTCGGTGGTCCTCGTCCCGGGCCGTTGCTACCGCATCCGTATCCACCCGAACCTGATGTCCGGCTTCTCGCCCGAGGTCCTCCACCACCCGCTGCTCTGGGACCGGGTCATGCGGTACGAGGGCATCGACGACGCGTTCCCCTGCAAGTCCTGTGGCAAGTCCTGCGGCAACACGAGCCGCATCTTCACCGACGGCTTGAATACCCTGTCCTTCGTGGGAGTCGACCCCCACTGCGTCGACTACCAGGCGTTCATGGCGGTGATCTGTGCCTGCCAGAACGAATGCACGGATCACGGGACGACGCTGCACGTCTTCGAACGCAAGCCGGGCGACGGGACGCGTCAGCTGGAGGTGGTTGCAGAGGTGTCCGACGAGGAAGCTGACTCAGCCGACCCTGGGCACGATAATGAATGAATGAATGAATGAATGGAGAAATTACCGTGTGAACGATGATCCTACAGATGAACTGATGCGAGAGGTCGCTCGCTTTGTGACTCGACTCGACTCGACTCGACTCGACAGTTTCCGCCGTGATGTAATGCGAGAGGTCGGTCGCCATGTGATGTGACTCGCCTCTCCTCGCCTCGACAGATGCCGCCGTCCTTGATGAGAGTGGTCGAAACACGAGTGTAAACGTTGTTGTGGCCTTCAGGCCCCTCCGCCCCCCCGCATCCTTACATGACACACGACATTCGACAGTGTTCCGCATCTTGCGTGTGTCCTCCGATACATTCGACAGTGTTCCGCATCTTGCGTGTGTCCTCCGATACATTCGACAGTTTTCCGCCGTTTGCTTGTGTCCTCCGATACCGCTGACGATCTCGCTTCTTCCAAGCTTGATGTGAACTGTGGGCTCCCCTCCGGTCGCCCACTCGCTCGGTTCCTCGCGGACCCTTTGTCGGGGCTCCCCTCCGGTCGCCCCCAGTCGCTCCGCTGTGGGGAGGTGAAAGGGGCTCCGCCGCTTGTTATATGTTAATGTGAGACGGTTCTCATCCAAGTGTTGTTTGTTATCTTTGCCTCGACTCTACACAGGTTCCGCCGTCATGTGATGCGAGAGGTCGCTCTGGGAGTCTGGGAGTGGGGGGTGGGGGGCTATCCTGAAGACACAGAGTCACAAGACACACCGTCTCTGTATTGACAATATCGGTTACAAAATATGGTTGACTTGGTCAACTTTTCATAATCCTTAAAGTACAATGTAATCATCAACTGTCCCTACATATGAGCTTCGATGCCGCACTTGATCACCATCTGCCTGCATTCGCAGCAGCTTTGGTAGCTCTGCATGGTCTAGCTTAGCTAATCTAGGGGATCCCCTTCACTGTAGGCTCATTCCTGTTGGTGACATGATCATCATTCCTGTTGGTCCTGATTGTCTCCCCGACGATTCCCCTTCCACAATTCTTGCATCGGCCATCAAAGCCGAAATTCCTCCGAGCTTTACAAACATCGCAATACGCATTCGGCATTTCCCTGTATGGGAGACGCATTGGTTTAGTTCCCTGCGCCTATCATGGAAACTTGCTAGCATCCATCCCAATGCATGCGACATCTGGAACTCAAATGGTCACCTGTTTTGCTTCTGGCGACAGACAGACAGACAGACAGACAGACAGACAGACAGCAAGCGTACGATTGATTGATTATCCTGGAATCGAGCGATTGATTGACTGCGCAAATCTCTTTCATTTCCATTATGCATCGAGTTTTATAAACGACGAAAGCCGGGTTTCGGGTTTAGGGAAGCCGCAGGTTCCGCCGTGTGGCACGTGGAGAAGCCGCAGGTGCCGCCGTCCTTGATGAGATGATGGAGGTCGCTCTGTGATGTGACTCGACAGAGGTGCCGCCGTGATGCGAGAGGTCGCCATGTGATGTGATGTGACTCGACTCGACTCGACATGTGCCGCCGCCTGATGCGAGAGGTCGCCATGTGATGTGACTCGACTCGACTCGACAGGTGCCGCCATGATGCGAGAGATCGCCATGTGATGTGACTCGACTCGACTCGACAGTTTCCGCCGTCATGTAATGCGAGAGGTCGCTCGCTCTGTGACTCGACTCGACAGGTGCCGCCGTGATGCGAGAGGTCGCTTTGTGACTCGACACGACAGGTGCCGCCGTGATGCGAGAGCACGACAGGTTCCGCCGTGATGCGAGAGCACGACAGGTTCCGCCGTGATGCGCGAGCACGACAGGTTCCGCCGTGATGCGAGATGTCGCCATGTGACTCTGTGACTCGACACACGTTCCGCCGTGATGCGAGATGTCGCCATGTGACTCGACTCGACTCGACACATATGCCGCCGTCCTTGATGAGCCGTCCCTCTAAAAACGAGTGTAAACGTAGTGAGTGGCCTAAGCCCCCTCAACCAAATCCTGTGTAGTGCTGGCGGCGGTACAATCGATCGCCGGACATGATAAAAGACCCGACGATCCCCCGTAACTGCATAATTTCCTTTTGTTTTGTTCTCCTCTCTCTTCCTTCGAACACGACCGACCGACCGACATCTTCCTCCTTTCCATGAGCAGCATCATTCATCGAGCCTCGAGTGAAGTGTGTGGCTCAAGCCCGACAGCATCATTGATGGGGATTGCCAAAACCCCGATGTCTGATAACACACTCGAGGTTGGCTAACCTCTCGGATCAATGAGAGTGCTGTCAAGGTAGCCGCCACCGCTTGCGAAGACGAGCAGTTCCTCTGTCAAAAGAGGAATCGTCAGACTCTCTCCTTCCAATCTGTGAAGGTCTCCTGGGCACTCTGTACGATCCTTGAGGGTTCCTTGAAGCCGTCTTGTCTTTTGCTTCCATCCTTATTTTCTGAACAAATCTAGATAATCCATAAGCATCATTATCATCGAGCCTGGAGACAGATGGACGAGACAATGAGGATCCGTGGTGTCTTTTGGAGACGAGGACGAGGACGAGGACATGTTTCCGCCGTTTGCATGTGGAGTCTGATTGATGGACGATGACAGTGTTCCTCCCTTTGCGTGTGTTCGTACGTACGTGCGTGCGTGCGTTTGCATTCATTCATTCATTCATTCATTCGATTCTTTACACCACTTCCGCGAGACGATGATTGACGATGGCGATGATCCGCCACCGCATCCGTGTGTCATGAATGGACTGACGGACGGTGTGGATGCGACAGTTTTCCACAGTTTTGCGTGTGATGATTGATTGATACCTTGACACACTTGGTTTCTGCAGCTCAATTCCCCTGCCCCACTCCGTGGGTCTCGCGAATCCCCTATCGATATACGAGATCTATTGTCTAGCAGACCTCTGCTTGACATGTGATCACCGTTTGCGATTACTTTACCGGTTCTTCCGTCATCTATGAGTGATATCTTAGACAATTATTATCATTGATTACTTGTATAATATCCCACGTGATGTTGTTGTTTATACTCAATCCAAGCCAATCCCATGTTTTTTCGGGATTGGCTTGGATAATATCCCACGTGATGTTAGGGTTTGCGCTCAATCCGCACCAATCCCATGGTTTATCTAGATTGGCTTCGATAATATCCCATGTATTAAATAATACAAAAATAAATAATAATCACTCGACTAATTCATTATATTCCCTAAAGAGTCTGTGTTGACATACATTATAACTCGGGTTTGTATTGACGTATCGCCATATTTTCTGAATGGTTCTTGTTGCTCTACATCTACGTATGATATCACAAATGTCTAGGTTAGATAGCAACATATTGGGGTTTATGCTCAACTCGTACCAGTCCCATGGCTTATCAGGGTTGTCTTGTACAATATCCCATGTGATATTAGGGTTATTACTGATCCAGTTCCAAGCCCACGGTTTGTCTGTGTTGGTTTGTATAATCTCCCATGTGATGCTGGGGTTTGCGCTCAACTTACACCAGTCCCATGGTTTATCCGGGTCGGCTTGTATAATATCCCATTTGATATTGGGGTTTGCGCTCATTCCACACCAGTTCCATGGTTTGTATGGGTTAGCTACGATAATATCCCATGTGATGTTGGGGTTTGCGCTGATCCAGTACCAATTCCATGGTTTGTCTGGGTTGGTTTGTATCATATCCCACGTGATGTTGGGGTTTCTGCTGAATCCATACCAGTCCCATGGGATGCCTGGATGAGCTTCGACAATGTCTAGTGTGATGTTAGTGCTTCTGCTAATCCAGTGCCAATCCCATGGTTTGTTGAGGTTGTCTTGTATAATATCCCACGTGATGTTGGGGGGTACACTCATTCCGCGCCAATCCCATGGTTTGTCGGAGTTAGCTTGTACAACACCCCATGTGATGTTGGGGTTTCTGCTGATCCAGTTCCAGTTCCACGGTTTGTCGGGGTTAGCTTGTACAACATCCCACGTGATGTTGGGGTTTACACTCAGTCCGCGCCAATCCCATGGTTTGTCGGGGTTAGCTTGTACAACATCCCATGTGCTGGTTGGGCTTCTACTAATCCAGTACCAATTCCACGGTTTGCCTGGGTTGGCTTTGATAATATCCCATGTGATATTGGGGTTTGCGCTCAACTTACACCAGTCCCAGGGTTTGTCGGGGTTGGCTTTTACAATATCCCATTTGATGCAAGGGTTTCTGCTGATCCAGCACCAATTCCATGGTTTGTCTGGATAGCTTTCGACAATGCCCCACGGTAAACGCGATTTATAACTCAATGAACCCCAGTCCCACTTGTGTTCCGCGTATTTGACCCGTCTCGATATGTGACTATTTATTTCGGTTGAAATCATTATTATACAAATAATTTGCATCCCTCAACTTCACAAACGAATTTCCTTGATGACATCTGTATCCGGTACCGCGAATGAATAATAAGAAGTGTCTGTGAGGTGTGCTGGCATTGATAAGAGTCCGCCGTGTTGTTGTTATGCTACAATAAATGACGAATAATAACTAATAATGACGATCGATTTCCAGTGTGGCCTTCTCAAGCCGCCGCGTGTCATGAATTGACGGACGAACGGACGGACGGTGTGGATGGGACAGTTTTCCACAGTTTTGCGTGTGATGATTGATTGATGCCTTGACATGACACACTTGGTTTCTGCAGCTCAATTCCCCTGCCCCACTCCGTGGGTCCCGCGAATCCCCTATCGATATACGAGATCTATTGTCTAGCAGGCCTCTGCTTGACATGTGATCACAGTTTGCGATTACTTTTACCGGGTCTTCCTCATCCGTTAGTTCCCTTTTTTGGCAAAGTCTCATATAAGGAAATTGTGGGTGATTATTGTATTTTGGGCTTGTTGTTGCAAGCCCAAGTGTTACAGTGATGGTGTACGCGAGTCATCAAATGAATCCCCCCACTCCGCGGGGGTCTCGATCCCCCTATCGATATACGTGAGTGCTTGTCTAGCAGACCCATGCTTGACATGTGATCACCGGTTGCGATGCGAGCGATCGTTCCCCGTAAGTCGACATCGTTCCGCCGTCATGTAATGCGAGAGGTCGGTCGCCATGTGATGTGATGTGACTCGACTCGACAGTTTCCGCTGTGATACGAGAGGTCGCCATGTGATGTGATGTGACTTGACTCGACTCGACTCGACAGTTTCCGCCGTGATGTAATGCGAGAGGTCGGTCGCCATGTGATGTGACTCGACTCGACAGTTTCCGCCGTGATACGAGAGGTCGCCATGTGATGTGACTCGACTCGACAGATGCCGCCGTCCTTGATGAGAGTGGACCAATCGTTTTTCTCGAGCAGGCGTCTGCTTGAAACATTTCATCATCATAAAGTGTCTGCTTGAGACATCGCCGTCTCTTTTAGAGACGGATGTGGAGAAGCTTGATAGTGAGGCATGAAAAATCTTACTTGACCTCTCTATAAAACTTCTAAACCATAATTTAATCTCACCGCATTTTTCTCGTCCTTATTCCGCTGCCTCCACTTCCTTGAGTTCTCCTCAAGCACCTCCCTGACCTCCTCACTGTACCTTGATACATTCGGGTCGAACTTCATGATCTCACGCATCGCCTTCATGACCATGCCCGCCTCTTCCTGTAATTTACCCCCCAGTATCATCTTCACTCTCTCTTCCATCTCGAAGTATCGCTTCTTTGACAACGTTGAAATCCCCTTGTCTCCATTTTGGTTTGTTGGCGTGACGAACTTCGTCACCTTCCTCGACGAGTTCATTGTGTGCGATCTATCCAGTCTTTTTTGTTCAGTTGTTTGTGTTTACAATTGTAATAACGGTCACTAGCAGTTATGCTCCCTTAAAACTAAATAACCCAACCACCACTCAATATCTGTCATGTCATGTGATCATCGTTTCCGACTACTTTACCGTGTTTCCGTCAATCATGTATGAGTGTTCCCCCAAGAGTATCGACATCGTTCCGCCGTGTTTGATTTGTCACTTCTCTTCACCGCCCAAGTGTTACATTGAGACCCAAGCGTTACAATGAACGGTGTACGCGAGTCATCAAATGATTCCAATCTGCCCGCGCTCCCCATTCAGAAACCAATAGAGTTGTCATTCATTGCTGTCCCCGGCTGGCCTGAGCTTGCTGTAATGTGTTGGAATAGCGACACACCAGACCGCCTCTTGCAAATTATATTACATCCCCAGGGGATTTGTCGGAGTATAACGCGTTTTTTAAAAGCTGTAATTGCATATCTTTTCTTTCCTGGCTCAATTTGAAGAACGCGTCCATGTTTATAAGCGTATACAATGTGTTGTATGGCACTTGTATGAAGTCCATATATCGGCCTTTACATCCAGGATTTCGGATTCTGTACGCTTTGTCTTTTTTTACGATTGCAACGTGCTTCACATAATGTTGTTTATCTATCACATAGTCAGCATGTCGCATTTCGGTGTGACACACGTCACCATTTAGAAATAGAACGCCATTGACGGCAGAAATATACCAGTTGAACAGGTCTATTGGTTTGCCTTTAATAAGTATGTGTTTTGCGTGTTAGTGTTTGCATTTTTATGAAGAAGAAAGATTTTTCACACGCACATCGGAACGCAATCGCTTTTAGCCACTGTTAAATTGGATTCCCCGCTCTTCCATGCATGATGCGGTCTCTTCCATGCACGACGCGTCTCCTCCGTTTGTGCCATCCGCCTATCACTTCTTGACGTGCGTGCGTGCTTGTTGATCCGTCTTGCGCGCGCCCCCTGCTAACTGACTGCTGCATGCATCGATGCTAGCTGCTCGACATGTTCCGCCGTGATGCTCGACATGTTCCGCCGTCCTTGATGAGTGTGTGTGTGTGTGTGTGTGTGTGTGTGTGTGTGTGTGTCTCGACACAGGTTCCGCCGTCATGTAATGAGAGGTCGCCATGTGATGTGATGTGATGTGATGTGACTCGACACGACTCAACTCTAGTCGACTCGACACAGTTTCCGCCGTCATGTTATGAGAGGTCGCCATGTGACTCGACTCGACACGGCACGACTCAACTCTAGTCGACTCGTTCCGTCAATCATGTATGAGTGCTCCCCCAAGAGTCTCGACATCGTTCCGCCGTGTTTGATTTGTCTCGACATCGTTCCGCCGTGTTTGATTTGTGTGTTTGATTTGTTGCTGGGGGAGGTGAAAGGGGCTCCGCCGCTTGTTTAGTGTGCCACGGTTCTTATCCAAGTGTTGTTTGTTATCTTTGCCTCGACACAGGTTCCGCCGTCATGTAATGCTTGAGGTCGGTTTAGCTCAAGCGTTACAGTGATAATAAGCCCAAGTGTTACAGTGTATCTTTTACAAACAACGTACACATCATCATTGTGTAAGAAGACTTGACAGTTGTTACGCAGTAGTGTGTGTGTCTAATGCTTGATGTTAAGTGTGGGCTCCCCTCCGGTCGCCCACCCGCTCGGTTCCTCGCGGACTTCCCGTGGGGGCTCCCCTCCGGTCGCCCCCGGTCGCTCCGCTGGGGGGAAGAGGTGAAAGGGGCTCCGCCGCTTGTGCATGGATGGGATGGAATGTGATGTGATTGGATGGGATGGGATGGGATGATAAGCCGCCGCCGCAGTCCGCACCATGTCTCGAGACTCCTCCCACTTTTTTGTTCTTGCCTTGGATCAGATTTCAAAAAATCCTCTGGGAGGAAGGAACGCCCATTCATTACACACACCACGCTTTCCGCCTGTTTGTCACGACCCATATGTAGATACCGGCTACATCTATGAATACATTCGGTCGATGATGTGCCAAATAGTGTGTGCTTCGACACTGTTGAACGTTTTTACACACTCCATCCATTTTTCAAGTTCGTCAACGAAGTGAGTCCGGCAAGCGGTGATATGTAGTCCACGTCGGTTCCCTCCATGTTCAGATGAACCAATGAAGTGAGTCCAGAAAGCGGTGATATGTCGTCCACGTCGGTGTTCGAAATGTCCAGGTGCACCAACGAAGTGAGTCCGGAAAGCGGTGATATGTTGTCCACGTCGGTGCCCTCCATTACATTACATTACATTACATTACATGTTAAAGTCTACTTGACACCGCGAGGGTGTATGAGACTCTGTGCTTTAAACAAAAAGAAAAAGCACCCACAAAGCAAAAAACCCCATTACATCAGGGGTGTGTCGAGGACAAACAAACCAAACTCCCAACCACCGTTTTGGTGGCGTAGGTATTAAACCCCTTAGAGCAGGACCCAGATCTCAACCACTTACAGTGGCGGAGGTAAGAAGCTAACAAATGAGAAGTCTCAAGAAGAAAAAAAAGGGATAATAAATTACGGTGCCACTAAGCAGTCCAGGGCTTCCTGTCTTGCTCTTCTACAAGTAGAAAGATAGTCGGCTAGGTTGCTCCAAAAAGACTTAGTGCCATTTCCATTCATAAAGGTTCTGAATGTGGAATCGCAGAATTCCACATTCCATACGGTTAAGTCGGTATCCTCATGGACATGCCTATAAATATCTGTAAACAGATTCTGGTAGCGGAGGCGAATATCATTATAAAAAGGGCACTCAAACATATGCATTTCATCCTCAGTTTTTTGGAACCCACACATTTGACAGTGTCTCATTGAGCGAGGGATGTGTGCTCTATCCACCACCCTCATTCTTTCTGTGTTCAGCCAATGGGAACCCATTCTAAACTGTGCTATAGAACGAATCTGATCCTGCTTATGTAAGGCGGATGTAAAGGGAATCAAGCCATTCTCATCATGGCTGTTGGCTGCGAACCATTTTTGGTATCGGAGGCGTTTAAAGCCAACCCTTCTCTCATCAGGGATGTCTCTAACTGCATTGGTGTCACTTGGGTACTTAAACCTCCATGACTCAAAAACTTCAGACATAATACCTTCGACATCGACAGCCTCCAAAATGTTGATGTTTTTACTGGATCCTAGCTTGTGGAGAGCACAACGCAAGTCATGAACCCAGCCAGTGTTGGAGTCAAAAGATTCCTCAAGAGCCATTCTAATGAGATCCTCAGGTTCTTTATGTATGGTCTTGTTCCAGAAGCGCAAAGCTTGTTTAAGCCAAGCAAAACACAACGGGGTTCTACCCAGCTCTTCCATGATAATATTAGATGTAGTAGATTGGCAAACACCCAACATTTGTTTAAGTATACCTCTATGCCATTTCTCACAAGCATGGTCATTTGAGATAAGTGTGTTGTTCAGAATAGAAGGAGCCCACACCTCACAGCCAAAATTCAGGATAGGTTGTACAAGAGAATCAAACAGGTGGGTGAGAATATCAATATTGTATATCTCCATAGTATGGCATCGCCTACGAAGCATGTGGTGTGCCTTTTGGGCCTTAGTGAGCATCCTAGAAAAAGCAGCTTTTGCACGATTGCTTGAGTCACCATCCACAAAGAGGGATCCCATATTCAGATGAACCAACGAAGTGAGGGCGTACAGTGGTGATATGTCTTTCACACGTGTGTTCTCCATGTTCAGGTGCACCAATGAAGTGAGGGCGTACAGTGGTGATATGTCGTCCACGTCTGTGCCCTTCATGTTCAGGTGAATCAACGAAGTGAGGGCGGAAAGCGGTGATACGTCGAGCACCTTGCTCCGGCGACGAAATCCGGACAGCGGTACTCGGTCTTCGACCACACATATGTACGCCATGTTCAGATGAACCAACGAAGTGAGGCCGGACAGTAGTGATATAGAGGGTACACGTGTGCCCTCCATGTTCAGGTGAAGCAACGCAGTGAGTCCGGACACCAGTGAGACGTCTTCGAGCTTGTATTTGAGATGCGAAATGTCGAGGTGAATCAACGAATTGATACCGGACAGAGATGATAGGTATTCCACACGTGTGCCCTCCATGTTGAGGTGAATCAACGAAGTGAGTCCTGCCAGCGGTGATAATATGTGTTCGCCCACCCGTGTGTACGCCATGTTCAGATGAACCAACTCGGTGAGTCCGGACAGCTGTGATATGTCTTCTAGTTTGTTTCCGATATGCGAAATGTTGAGGTGAACCAACGCATTGAGCCCTGAAATCGCTGATAATGGATGTTCGTCCACGTACTTGAGGTGCGAAATATCTAGGTGAATCAACGAAGTGAGACCTGACAGCAGTGATATGTCTTTGAGTTTTGCTTGTATTAGCGAAATGTCTAGGTGAATCAACGAAGTGAGTCCTTCCAGTGGTGATATGTCGGTCACAAGTGTGTGCGCCATGTTCAAGTGAATCAACGAAGTGAGTCCGTACAGAGCTTGTATGTTGTACAGAGGTGTGTGCGACATGTTCAGATGCGTCAACGAAGTGAGTCCGGACAGAGGTGATAATAGGTCTTCGTCCACGTAGGTGTTCGATATGTCCAGGTGTGTCAATGAAGTGAGTCCGTACAGTGGCGATATGTCGGTCACATAGGTGTTCGATATGTCCAGGTGAACCAACTCAGTGAGGACGGACAGCGGCGATATGTCTTGGATCTTGTCTTCGATAGCCGACATTGATTGGTAGGGTACGTATTCCCCCCGATTGACACCTATTTTCAACTCTTTGAGCCTGCAAATGCGTGATAATGCGTATTCCAAACTGTTATAATGTCTTAGGTGGATCCTTGTGACACACCAAGGTGTGACGCATCTCCACTTTTCGCAAACGAGAGGCACTTGTTTGAGGTGGGATTCGTTCGAAATCGCATTGGCTAGAATGATCTCCAATACATCTTCATTGATTTCGTCAAAGGAACTCATTCGTTTGTGAAGCGTGCTGTGCTGTGCTGTGCCTTGCTGTGCTGAAAAATGGTTGTTTACACTTCATTCGAGGACGATGATCCGCCACCGCATCCGTGTGTCATAAATGGACGGACGGACGGTGTGGATTCGACAGTGTTCCGCCGTTTGCTTGTGTCCTCCAATACCGCTGACGATCTCGCTTCTTCCAAGCTTGATGTGAACTGTGGGCTCCCCTCCGGTCGCCCACCCACTCGGTTCCTCGCGGACCCTTTGTGGGGGCTCCCCTCCGGTCGCCCCCAGTCGCTCCGCTGTGGGGAGGTGAAAGGGGCTCCGCCGCTTGTTAATGTGAGACGGTTCTCATCCAAGTGTTGTTTGTTATCTTTGCCTCGACTCTACAGTTTCCGCCGTCATGTAATGCGAGAGGTCGGTCGCCATGTGATGTGATGTGATGTGATGTGACTCGACTCGACTCGACTCGACAGTTTCCGCCATTATGCAAGAGGTCGCTCTCTCTGTGACTCGACTCTACAGTTTCCGCCGTCATGTAATGCGAGAGGTCGGTCGCCATGTGATGTGATGTGATGTGATGTGACTCGACTCGACTCGACTCGACTCGACTCGACTCGACTCGACTCGACTCGACTCGACTTGACAGTTTCCGCCATTATGCAAGAGGTCGCTCTCTCTGTGACTCGACTCGACAGTTTCCGCCGTGATGCGAGAGGTCACCATGTGATGTGACTCGAGTCGACTCGACTCGACAGTTTCCGCCATGATGCGAGAGGTCGCTCGCTCTGTGACTCGACTCGACAGTTTCCGCAATGATGCGAGAGGTCGCCATGTGATGTGACTCGACTCGACTCGACAGTTTCCGCCATGATGCGAGAGGTCGCCCGCTCTGTGACTCGACTCGACAGTTTCCGCCATGATGCGAGAGGTCGCCATGTGATGTGACTCGACTCGACAGTTTCCGCCGTCATGTAATGCGAGAGGTCGGTCGCCATGTGATGTGACTCGAAAGTTTCCGCCGTGATTATTGATTCGACTCGACAGTTTCCGCCGTGATACGAGAGGTCGCCATTTGATGTGATGTGACTTGACTCGACTCGACAGGTGCCGCCGTGATGCGAGATGTCGCCATGTGACTCTGTGACTCTGTGACTCGACTCGACTCGACTCGACACAGATGCCGCTGTCCTTGATGAGAGCGAGTGGCCGCCGTGTCATGTGTCGTGTGGAGGCTGATGGACGAGGATTCTTCGACAGCCGCCGCCGTGTGTGAGGATGCGGTCGGGCGGGTGCTCTTTACACATCCCATCCATCATCCCCCTTTTGTTTGTGATTCGTGAGTGAGTGAGTGAGTGCACTACTGCGGATTTTGACCACCTGATTCCTTCACCAATCTGAACTACAAATGTGACGTGTTTTTCAAGAATCATCGAATCAAGCGGCAGTCCTGCCGCCTTTTTGTTGGCTCTCAGAGTGTATCAGGTCATTGATATGTGAAACCGAGTATAGAACAACATGTCACTAACATGTCACAAGGTAACACTAAACCCATCACAATGGGGTCCGGCTCCACCACCAGTCTTTCTACTATCAGTAGTATTCCTTCTGGTCTCCGTTTGAGTCGTAGTCCTCCTGTGAACAAGCGTCCATCTTCTTCCGAGCATGAGGTCTTTTACTTGCACGAAAAGGTTGACCTCTCCAAAGTTGACTCCCTCTTGGACTCCCATGGCATGGTGGATCTCAAGATCAATGACCGTGATAAGTGGAAACAAATCGCGAGCACGTGCATGGTCGCCCGTTCCTTGGGAGGCTACGTTCCGGTTCGTTATTATATGCACGAGTCCCAGGATGGATATGGTCGCATGAAAAGTCGTGTTGATGCGACCGGCGTGTCCGCTGTTCCGTATGTGAGGATGGGGCGGGAGGCCCGTGCTGTGCTTGCTGGCGATTTGTACTGGGATGTGGACATGGTCAATTGCCAACCTAGTTTCTTGTCCCAAAAGTGCCAGCAATACAAGATAAAATCACCACTCTTGGATCGCTATGTCACCGATCGTGAAGCTTCTCTCACCAAGGTCATGGATGCATGTGGTGTCACTCGCGAAGACGCGAAGAATCTCTTCATCCGCCTCATTTTTTTGGGCAGCGTGGATGCGTGGACGACTGACTGTGGTCTAGAAGTTGATCGTAATCTTGTGCCTGTCTGGATCCACGCCCTCAAGAAAGAGCTCCGCGAGGTGGCAACCAATTTGATGGATTTGCCCATTTCAGAAGTTGAGATGATCGGCCAGATGGTTAAAAGGCGGTCCGCGTGTACTCCTGTCTCGTTTGGTTCTGAGCTCTCAAATTCCGGCGACCCTTTGGCCACTTTTATCGCCCTTTTCTTGCAGAGCATCGAACACAAATGTGTTTCAGCACTCGTGCACGAAGTGCATGGTCATCATTACAGTGTTGGCGGCATCATCTACGACGGCATCTTAGTGGACAAGTGTGGTTGCATGCCCATTCCTGATGATGACTTGCTTCTTCTCTTGGAAACTGGAGTGAGTCGACGCACCGGCTATACCATCAAACTCGCAGTCAAGCCTTTGTCACCCTCTCCGCATTGGACGACCCCCCCTCCCCCTCAAGATACCTCCAATAATGCAGAATATGAGGATTGGATGAACGGATCTGAGCTTCTCAGCTATGATGAAGTCAAATGCAATTGGGAAAAGTCGGCGTTCAAGATCATCAACCAGTTCGTGTACGTGCGCATCGATGGGCAAGGTATCCGCCATGTCACATCTGAGAAGACTCTGCAAGAGGCGTTTCGTCACTTGGGATATGTCGACATTACGTTGCGCGACTCTGGGAGCGTTTCGGTAAGCCGGACACAACCATTCATTCCGAGGTGGATCAAAGACACATCTATCCGCAAGTATGATGACATGAAGCTTATGCCGCCCCCTATCGAGGTTGGAGGCAATGTCTACAATATTTGGAACGGTTTCGAAGTCGAACGCGATGTGTCGTCACATGATGATTCAGTCATAGCCGACCATCCCTCGGTCGAGGTCTTCATCGATTTCCTTCACACGTTGTGTGGCAATAACCAGGAGTGCACGGATTACATCCTGAACTGGATCGCGCAAATCTTCCAACAACCTGCTCAGAAGACCGGGGTGGCAATCTTACTCAAGGGCGAGGAGGGCGTCGGCAAGAATCGTGCCACCGACCTTTTGAGGGCGATGGTGGGCGCCGACAAGTTCCTGCAAACTGCAACACCGGCAAACACGCTCTATGGTCGCTTCAATCGCCAACGTGAGGGGCGTTTCCTCATCGTCGTCAATGAGTCCAATGGACATGATAACTTTGCAGCCAACGATGTCATCAAGGACATGATCACATGTGATCAGTTTGAATGCGAGTCCAAAGGAGTCAATGCATACACCATGCAGTGTTTTTCTCGCTTCATCTTCACCACCAACAACGACAACTGCCTCCGAGTGAATCCTGATAACCGAAGGTATGTCATTATCGAGACATCGTCTGTGCTGAAGGGTAACACTGAGTACTTCAACCACCTTTCGGGGCTGATCGACGATGCAGAGTCCAGAGTCGCGTTTTACAAGTTCTTGATGGCAAGGGACATCAAGGGCGTCGAATGGATACGGTCTAGGCCTGCAACCACCTACATGTCGCAAATGGTCTCCATGAATCTTCCGTACGAGCACCAATTCATCTTGCACATGATCCAGGGTCTGAGCGTCGAGCATAACAACGTGGTCGACAGTATCATCGATTATTCTCCCTCTGTGAGCATCAAGGCGGAGACCTTGTTCGACCAGTTCAATGACTGGCTATCCACGATCCGTGCTTCTGATAAGCATGAAACCAACTTGATCAAGTTTGGTCTCAAGATGTCCAAGCTCGTGCGTGATGATACAAAGAACCTGGGCTTGAGGGGCATCTCCAAGAATCGCACCAACACTGGGGCTGTTTACTATTTCTGTATTAAGGACGTCCTCGATGCCATGCGTGAGAAGATGTGGTTTGATTGATGAATGCTTCTGTTTGTCGGTGCCCTCGATGACTTGCTTGTGCAATGCCATGTGCCTCATACACCAGTCCTCTCGTCAAGCACACGCCTTCTGTCTGCCAACGAAAGTCCGTTGTGGGTTCGTTTGGTCGCCACTCAACTCGTAATGAGAGCCCCATTAATTGTTATACGGTTCAGCAGCTGATATTACCGTAAACCATATAGGTAGTGATTAGATTACAAGTTATGTATAGTTATATATATATTGTATGTAAAATGAAGTAGATGTATGTCGGTATAATTACATTATATAGGGAGGGTTCCAAGTACCAATCACCTGTCAACTCTACACATTGATTGTACCTCAGTCAGCTCCGGCAATCAATGTAATGTTTTCTACGACCTACGCCTTCTGTCTGCCAACGAAAGTCCGTTGTGGGTTCGTTTGGTCGCCACTCAACTCGTAATGAGAGCCCTTTTAATTGTTATAAGGTTCAGCAGCTGATATTACCGTAAACCATATAGGTAGTGATTAGATTACAAGTTATGTATAGTTATATATATTGTATGTAAAATGAAGTAGATGTATGTCTGTATAATTACATTATATAGGGAGGGTTCCAAGTACCCATCACCTGTCAACTCTACACATTGATTGTACCTCAGTCAGCTCCGGCAATCAATGTAATGTTTTCTACGACCTACGCCTTCTGTCTGCCAACGAAAGTCCGTTGTGGGTTCGTTTGGTCGCCACTCAACTCGTAATGAGAGCCCCATTAATTGTTATAAGGTTCAGCATCTGATATTACCGTAAACCATATAGGTAGTGATTAGATTACAAGTTATGTATAGTTATATATATATTGTATGTAAAATGAAGTAGATGTATGTCTGTATAATTACATTATATAGGGAGGGTTCCAAGTACCCATCACCTTTCAACTCTAACACATTGATTGTCCGTCATCAGCTTCCGCAATCAATTAATTTTTCTACGACCTACGCCTTCTGTCTGCTCAGAAAGTCGTTTGTGGGTTCGTTTGTGTCTCCACTCAACTCGTAATGAGAGCCCATAATTGTTTATAAGGGTTCAGCATCTGATATTACCAGTAACCATATAGGTAGTATTAGATACAATGTTATGTATAGTTATATTATATATTGTATGTAAAATGAAGTAAATTATGTCGGTATATTACATTATATAGGGAGGTTTCCAATACCACCACCTGTCAACTCTACACATTGGATTTACCGCAGTCCACGCTCCGCAATCAATGTAATGTTTTCTACGACCTACGCCTTCTGTCTGCTCCAAAACGAAAGTCCGTTGTGGGTTCGTTTGGTCGCCACAAAAAAAAAGCACTCGTAGATGAGCTCCCTTTTAATTTTTTAATGTTCAGCAGCTGATATACCGTAACCATATAGGTAGTGATTAGAAAAAAAATACAATTTAAAATAGATAAGAAAATGATAACAATAAGTAAAAAAAAAAAAAAAAAAGTAGCAAAAAAAAAACTAGATAATACTAGATGGCCAAACCATACAAAACTCTAAAAAAAACAAATTGAAAAAAAAAAAAAAAGTACAAAAAAACTATCCTGGCAAACATAATTGGAAAAAAAAAAAAAGAACCCAAAAAATCTCAAAGCAACAAAGCTTGACGTTGTCGACAACCTAATGAGACACTTAGTTATAAGGTCAAGCATATGTAAAAATGTGATTAAACAAAATATAATAATATGACCAGAAAAAGTAAGGAGCTATAATAATTAATAAGGTTCCAAGTAAACACCCCCACCCCCCTTCCCCACTGGTCCCCCCCCCCCCCCGCTCCCCACCTCACCCGTCACCCCCCCCGCTCCCCGCATCCCAATCCCTTAAGTGCACCGACTCCCTTTCCGCTCACCCCCCCAGCCCCCCTCCGTGGTCTTCGCCACCTCACGCCCCCCCCCCCGCCCCCCCCCCCCCCCCCCCCCCCCCCCCCCCCCCCCCTACCCCCCCACCCCCTCCGCCAGACCCCCGCCCCTTCCCCCCCCACGTAATCCCCCCCAGCACGCTGATATCCACCGCAACCCCCACATTACAAGTTATGTATAGTTATATATATATGTATGTAAAATGAAGTAGATGTATGTCTGTATAATTACATTATATAGGGAGGGTTCCAAGTACCCATCACCTGTCAACTCTACACATTGATTGTACCTCAGTCAGCTCCGGCAATCAATGTAATGTTTCTACGACCTACGCCTTCTGTCTGCCAACGAAAGTCCGTGTGGGTTCGTTTGGTCGCCACTCAACTCGTAATGAGAGCCCTTTTAATTGTTTAAGGTTCAGCAGCTGATATTACCGTAAACCATATAGGTAGTGATTAGATTACAAGTTATGTATAGTATATATATTGTATGTAAATGAAGTAGATTATGTCTGTATAATTACATTATATGGGAGGGTCAAGTACCCATCACCTGTCAACTCTACACATTGATTGTACCTCAGTCAGCTCCGGCAATCAATGTAATGTTTTCTACGACCTACGCCTTCTGTCTGCCAACGAAAGTCCGTTGTGGGTTCGTTTGGTCGCCACCAACTCGTAATGAAGAGCCCTTTAATTTTTATAAGGTTCAGCAGCTGATATTACCGTAAACCATATAGGTAGTGATTAGATTACAAGTTATGTATAGTTTATATATATATTGTATGTAAAATGAAGTAGATGTATGTCTGTATAATTACATTATATAGGGAGGGTTCCAAGTACCAATCACCTGTCAACTCTACACATTGATTGTACCTCAGTCAGCTCCGGCAATCAATTTAATGTTTTCTACGACTACGCCTCTGTCTGCCAACGAAAGTCCGTTGTGGTTCGTTTGGTCGCACTCAACTCGTAATGAGAGCCCCTTTAATTGTTATAAGGTTCAGCAGCTGATATTACCGTAAACCATATAGGTAGTGATTAGATTACAAGTTATGTATAGTTATATATATATTGTATGTAAAATGAAGTAGATGTATGTTGTGTATATTACATTATATGGGAGGGTTCCAAGTACCAATCACCTGTCAACCTACACATTGATTGTACCTCAGTCAGCTCCGGCAATCATGTTTTTTTTTCTCCTCTCAGACACAGACCGACCCACACACACTCAGTGCATGATGATGGAACACCCACACACCACAAATAGACCGCCCCCCTCCAAATCCCTAGTGTTGTCAAGCAGAATGCCGCTTGAGACCATACTGTTTTACAGTGAATGCGGTTGCGTAAGACTCATGACGTAATCAAAGCTTGAAGCGATGCATCGTTGTTTCAGGTGCACCCTGATTAAATATCACATTCGTGTAAGTGATCAGCCCAATATGATAGTGAATACAGGAAATCTAGGCAAAAGTTGGCTGGCCGCAAAAACATTTCTTGGGGTTGAATTTGTACGAGCAGATATCGCCAACATCACCGTCTTCCCTATCTTCAGGAACCCGTTTTAAAGGTCATCCTACTCAGCTTCTTGATGCAGATTTCATCCTAACAGGATCTGATGCATGCTTCCTGTAGATTTCAAGTGAAATCTGGGCGTCAATCACAGGAGAATGGGCCGCATCTTGAATCGTCGTACCAAGAAGACCATCGCCATCTTTCGGAGGGAAAAAGTTGTAATTCTTGTAACGATCGTTCCATGCCTTGAGCAGGTCAGACAATCGACAATGGATGCAAAGTGAATACCTTCTTCCAGCTGCATCCATTTGACATCTCCCTGTGGTTGGCAGCCAACTATGATGCTTGTGCGAGGGCACAGAATCTGAATGACTGATTCCCGGACCCTAATCGAAAGGCTTGCAGCAAGAATCTGCTCTCGCGTAACACCTGTCAGGGAAGTCATCGGATCGTAAATGTCATTCACACAATGACCTCGTTGAGCAGAAGCGTCCCTTCATCGTCAACAACCGCTACTTGTGCATGGAGAGCGATCGTTGTGACCTCGTCCGTGTGGCACAGGCTTCAACCAATGGAAATGTACCTGAGTGGGACATCTGTAAGCTGTAATGTAAGTTGCAGGGATCCATTTTGTTTACACTCGTTTTTCTACAGTCAGCGGAATAGTAAAAAACCTCTGGACCGGTCGGTCGGTCGCAAGCAAGGACGGCGGCACATGTGTCGAGCCGAGTCAGTAATGTTACAGTATATTGAATCAATTCCAATTCTCAATGTACATGATCCAGTGTGTGGACAACACCACTGACCCCTTTAATCAATCCCATCTGTTCACGTTTCGAGTCAGCAGCTGAATTCCACTGCCCCACTCCGTGGGGCCCGCGATCCCCCTTCACAATCCCAATATAGTTGTCGAGCAGAAGCCTGCTTGAGACCTACCTTTATTTTCAAACACGGTCATTGGTACTCTTCCTCATCCGGTAGGAACAATAGTTGAGTGCCCTTTACTTAATGTAATAGGGTACTACTTCCCTACCTTTTGTTGTTAAGATGGGTCTTTTTGGATTTGTATACGGAACCGCCAAGCCGCCGCTGGGTTGTTGCTTGGTTAATGGTGCCACATGGGATCAGAGAGTGAGTCAGCAGCTCAATTCACTGTCCCGCTCCGCGGGACCCCGGATCCCCACTTCAGAATTCCCCATAGTGTGTTAAGCAGAATCCTGCTCGAGACCATCGCGGATTCTTTGGAGAACCGGACCATAGTGAATGAGGTTGCGAAAACCGCGACAAAATGCGCGGCTTCAATCAATCGACGACAAGTGGTCCGAGTGAGACTCGAAAAACGAGTGTAACACACGCAAAGTCTGTAAAAAATTACAGCCACACACGAATCTCTCTCTATCGAACTGCGACTCATTCGATGCCCCGAACGAAAAACCAAATTCGCGCCGTCAGACAGTTTTGGATAGATCCGACTTATTTTGTGTTAGATGAACATCTGATTTGTGTTAGATACGCGTCGGTATCACCCCATTAGGGGGAACTCGCATGGTGTAATCCGATTCTAGAAATTTGGGCCAAAATGTTGCGTGTGTTTGGTTGCCCTTGCTATGTCACCCTTAGTAAATGGGAAGAACGCACAAGCTAGACAAAGGGCGTTTATCTGGTAGACTGGTTTGGGTATTCCCTGGTGAGTAAGGGTTATTTTGTTTGGGTTCCTAAGTTGCGCCAGGTAGTAGAGAGTCGTGATGTACTCTTCTATGAGCAGTTCAGGTATAACTGCATACCTGGGCTATCCCCTTATGACGGGTCCCCGTATGTTTTCAGCATCCCTGCTGCCATCACGACACATGCTTGATTCTGCAGGAAATGCCTTAACCCTTTACCAACCCCAATTGTCGACCGCTGCCCTGGTCATGGGAGACTTTGCGTCCCAGGTCAGGCTGATGGTGTGTATTTGCGTGTGAAGGTACTGGGCGGTGGGATTCTGATGTTCCTTCAGGCAGCGATTTACCGAATCTCAGGGGGTCGCCAGGCCCTCCTCTGCGCCACTTTCCGTCGGTGAAGCCTTAGTGGTGATCAGCCTCAGGTCATAGTGGAGCCTGTCATAGGTCCCTGTCTAATAGTCGCCGCCCCCCGTCCACCGTTCGGATGGCTCGCGGGCGTTGTTGATCCCTTCGCCTCCTGGCGTCCCTGGTGGTTTACACCGGACAAGGCATTGCGACGATGTACCGTCACAGATAGTGTGAGAGATGACCTTGAACACCCGGTCTGGCTCTGATACTGCGTATGGCTGGGGTTGTACCGGTCGACCCCAGGATTCATTGATTTAGAGGCAAGAAAGCCGACCCATTCAACCAGGGAGTAGTTCGCACTGCTGGGGGCTGTACTACCTGATACTGCTGATTATGCTGATACACTTCTGCTCATGTACAAGTAACTGCTTGTACGTGGGGGCATATTTTCCACCTCATCTGAACTAACTTATAAAGCTGCCATGCTTCCTTCCAACCCTGGCAGGGATCAGTGGCTGCTTGCTATGAAGGATGAGATGGCGTCCTTGCATGCCCATGGTACTTGGGAACTCACTCCTCAGCCTCCTAAGCAGAGGATCCTGTCTGGCAGTTGGTTATTTGTGAAGAAAGTTGGGGTTGATGGTTCTGTGCGCTTTAAGGCACGTTTTATGGTCCGAGGTTTTCTGCAGCGTCCTGGGCTGGACTTTCATGATGTATATGCCCCCGTCTCCTCTAAAGCAGGTCTGAGAGTTCTCCTTGCTGCCATCACTCATCGACAAACGCTTGTTCGGCAGCTGGATATCAAGACTGCATTTCTGAATGCTAAGTTGGAACCTGGACTAGACATGTACTGCCACCAGCCTGAGGGCTTCAAGGTACTTGGTCCTAACGGTGTTCCCCTTGTGTGCAAACTGATCAAGTCCCTTTATGGTTTGAAGCAGGCGCCCAGGGCTGGAGTATGATGTCAAGCGGGTTTTTGGTTGCACATGGGTTTACTATGTGCAAGGCGAACCTGCTCTGTATTTAGAGGATTCTTTTGGTGGGTGGACTATGTACTGACCTATGTTGATGATTTATCTGTGCTTTTAGTGAGCTGGCTTTGTATGCTTTGCTGATCAAGGCTATGGAGGCTGCTGGCTGGGGGTCAAGAGATGGGTGTACCGGTTCAGTTCCTCTCATTGGACATGAACGTTACACTTGACTCTGAAGGCAGGTGTGTTCAGATCAACCTCTCCCAGCACTCCTACATTGTTGATCTGGTGAGCATTTTGGTCTTACTGCTGCTCCAAGCCCAAGTTTTCTGCCCCCATGGCCAAGTGCACTGTCACTGACCCTCCTGGAGACCCCCTGCCCTCTATAGCCAGTACCTATCTCTTGTGGGTGCTTTGTATACCTGGCTACATGCACCAGGCCTGATATTTCTTTTTGCTGTCAGCTACCTGTCCAGGTTTTCTGCTCACCCTACCGTCCCCCTATGGGGGCAGCCAAGCGTTTGCTCTTGTATTTGTGGTCACATTCCCACCTGGGACTCATTACACCCACAGCCCTGAGTTCTCTTTTACTGTCTTTAGTGACTCATCCTTCGCGATGATGGGTCTGACAGGAGGTCTCAGACTGGCTATTCTGTGCTTGCTGGGGGGTGCATAGTGAACTGGATGAGCAGAGGCAGCCCACTGTTGCCATTAGCTCTAGTGAGGCTGAGTATCAGGCCCTGTCTCAGACTGCCAGGAGGTACAATGGTTGAAGAAGTTAGGTGGGATCTGTGTCTGCCTTGTGCCTTGGTTACCATTCAGGGTGACAACTTGGGGTTCTGAGTTGGGCCAATGACTGGCAGCTGCTCCCTCGCAGCAAGCACATTGATGTTTTCATCACTACATCAAGGAGCTGGTGGAGGATGGCCAACTGGATGTTGCCTATGTTAACACTAAGGACAACTGTGCTGACCCCTTCACCAAGCCCCTTGATCCTGCGTGTTCTGGCGGTTTGTCCGAATGCTGGAATGACCGCTTCCCTTAGGGTCAATTTTTCTTCTGGTTACATCGGTTTCTTTGTTATCATTGTTTGGCATTAGGTTCCATTCCCGGATCGGGTTTTCTATACCGTTGTTACCCATCTTTGATATTCGGTTTTTCATCCTTTTCTAGCTTGGCAAAATTTTGTTTTTGCCTTGTTTCATCCTCCTTTAACCCTTTGGGTTTAATTTGAAGTTCTCTCGAATTCGAGTTCTTGATTTTTTTTTAATTCTGTTACATATAGTTTTGTCCCCAGTGCCATAGGTTGAGTACTAGTATTGTATGTCACCTGCTCATAGGTGGAGTATCAGCATGAATTTCGGTGCTCTCACGCGTTTTATGACTTGGTGACTACTTATGTACTTCCTTAGAACTATCGGCTCTGCCTGTACTGTGCCAGCTTCCCGTAGACTGTGTCATCCTTCATGACACAGTGACAGCTTCCTGTTGGCTGCGTCACCGGTTCCACTGACACGCGCTGTCTAGCCTGTACCCTGTTAGGTTCCAGGCTGCCGCCCCTTTCACCGCTGGTGCCCCTTGATAGGTCTCCAGTGCTTGTAACGTTATTCTCGTCTCCGTGTATAGATTGGCGGGTCTGACTGCTGCAAGCATCTCTGTCCACTCTACGGAGTGTATAAAAGCTGATACACTTGAAGTTTTACGTTTGGTGCGGGGGGAGGAGACTATCAGACTAGGGCAGTGAGGAAATGGCAACAGCAGAGGGCGGGGCGGGGCTGGGGCAGGGGCGGGGCTGAAGAGCGTTAGCGCTGAATGATCCCTCGAGGAGGGATGAGGAACTTGAAGACGTTATAACTGCTTCAACCGAGCCTACAGTTTCAATTCTCAGGAAGTCTGTTCGGTTGTTTCTGTTAGTGTTCAAATTCGACGGCCTGAGAGTCCCCCTACCTGGCAGCTTCCATGGCGATAACTGATGGTCATTGGCTGCCACACAATTTAAATCCCAGAGGGCAATCTATTCAATCCAGCCATTGAGTCACTCAATGACTCACACTCAAAAAATGAGAAAGCGCACGTGGGGACAGCGGTTTCTGAGTGCGCTTTTCTGCGCTTTCTCTGAGTGAGTGAAAATAGGAAAGCGCTGTGGAATTCAAAAAAGCAGCGCGCTCCGCGCACAGGGGTTGATAAAAACTGCGCATGGCAAAACGCGCAGATGGGCTCAAAAAGGCAGCGCGGGCCGCGCTCGCCGCGCGCGCTTAGTAGTACCCTGTCAGCATCGCGGTCAGAAACCTCTCCTCCCGAGACCAGTTTTCACCCTCTTTTCGTGATTTCGCATACGGTGAGTGGATAAGAGTGACACGCTGGCGAAATTAAAATGGACGTTTCTGTACTCCACAAGTTGCCGTGCCCCCGCCGCCGCCGCCGCCGTTAAAGAAAGTTAAGGGGCGGTTAAATTCGGTTGTTGAATTAGATCTGGTGACGTCACGAAGTTGGCGCGCGCCTCTTAAAAATCACGCTGCTTTGGAGTCCCGCATTCTTTCTTTCTTTCCCGGACACTCATCATCGATCGCACAGTTTCACCAAAATGGATTCGCAGCAGCTGGGCACCGTCCCTGCCACGCAATTTTTGACTGATCATCCTGAGGCAACCAGCAGCTACAAGAAGCGGAATAAACGCTGAAATCAGCGTCTGAATCGCGAGGAAGTGCTGCAGAGCGCATTTGCCACGTTGACCCATTTTGAACTGACCTGGACAGATGCAAAAGACTGCATAACTGGTGGAATGTTTCCAACCAGTTAAGGGTCCGGTTAGAGGTCGAGTCTATACCCTCCAAAACACAATCCTTAACCGGACCCCCAACTGGTTGGAAACAAGCTGTAAGGAAGCTGACACGGAGGCACGGTCACACGGAGGCACGGCAGGAAGATGCCAGATCGATCCCGGCAGTACGGTGAGTACGGCTTCAGCTTAGTACGGCTTCATTTGCAGCGTGTTTCTAGGTGATGGATTGTGTTTATGAGGGCTTATGTGAGTTTCCGGAGTTATGTGCAGAGCACAGAGACGAGGGGAAGTCAGTAAGGATAAGATCTTTACAGTTAGATAAAAGCATTCAATCAATGCGCTAGGAGGAAGTACTGAGATGGCGCGGTACCTCAGGGTACCGGCATCAGAGTCCGTGCCATAACTGGCAGCGGTACTGCAGTACAGTGCAGCAGGGCGGGAGACCTGTGCACTCTAAGTCACTCTAGGTGAGCCGGTAAGACCCGGTGAATAACATCCCCCCCAATTCCTGGTATTCTTCATATTGGAGAATTCCGGGAATTAGAGGGAGTTTAAAGAAAACTAGAGGGACTAGGGATATCCATAAGCAGTCATGCTAATTGAAATAGGATTTGGCAGACTGTGGAACTGAATTGGAACTGGTGGCGATGATCCATGGTGGACTAAAGTATGTAGCTGGGATGAGCAGGAGAGGGTTCAAGAATATCCTGTGGGTACTCGGGGAAGTGACAATTTTGCTAAATGTAGGCGAAAGACACGATTTGCAGCGGAACTACAGATAAATGTAGGCGTACAGTGGAAGAAATGTCTCGGCTCACCGCAAACCAGCGATCCCGACAGACACCCAGAACTTATCGTAGACTGAAGCGTGACCAATAACTCCTCGATCGCACGCTAACTACTAAGTTGTAATACGCGAAGGGGTATGCAGCTTTCTGTTGCTCGAGGGTCTGTTAGCAACCTTTCGAGGGGTCATTCTTGCGAACATGCGAAGCTCTGCCACGCTTCCGAGTAGGTGGAACAATTAGGCAACAAAGTACTAGCGCGAACTACTTGTTGGCGAATGCTTTCATTCGGGAAAAGGACACCCGAAGTCACCGATGTGCTTTCGCTGCTGCGTCGAAAATGGCCTGTTGTAGGGCGAACCAGGACGATTTTAATCACTGTGAGAAAGCCTAGTCACACTGAAATATTATGTGACTTGCGATGACCTGTCAGTGCTCTTACTAATTGATAGATGTTTTTGCAGGTTGTCCTTACTTTCACCAGCCTTTCACGTACATTTAGCCAAGGCGGATTGGACGCGGCATGGCGAAATGGCCGTACAATTAGAGGTCATACAGACGAGACAGGTTTGGGTTTGGGTTTCCCAAACCCGTCCAAACACGCAAATTTCGTTCAGACGGCAATCCTGAGCTTCTTCCCAGTGGGAAAAGTTTGAAGTCGGAGTGATCATGGGAAGACGCATCGATGATCAATTGTTTGCTCCTTTGGAGCATGCTCGCACTCGCCGAATTCGACCATCCTTACTGGGCGAGGCGCAAATGCAGATGTGAGCAGCTGATGCTTCCTCCTTGTTCCGCTGTGGCTCTGTTGCGACCCTATCAGACGTTTTTAAGAGACTGACAGGAAGGAAATGCGGCGAATCTATCGCACAGAAACAACGAACAACACGTGTGCGACATAACCATAACCATCGCCCAAACTTGGGGGGGGCGTTTGGGTTTTGGGTTAGTTATGCATTGGGTACCGAATTTGACCAAACCGCGTCAACTTGTCCGTGTACCGAAAAAAGTTTTGGATGTACGACAGAAAACGCCCATTACCCCGTAACCAGACCCAAACCTGTCTTGTCTTACCGACCTCTTAGAGGGCGTTTCACGAGCAGGTATCTCGGCCAGTTACGGTTAAGATGTACAATACTAACTACGGAGCGTTACACGACACTTTTCGCGTCAGTTATCTCGCCCTTTAACCATTTTCGCGATAACCATAACTTCCCCCCCCCCCCCCCTAAGCTTGTTTCCAGCCAGTTAAGGTCCGTTAAGCGGGGTTTAAATTCTTATTTTCGGCGCTAACCGTTGTTTTGGTCGGAAAACCAAAAAGTGAAGGTCGGTTAAAGACCAACCGCCCCGGTAGTGGCAATGGCGCACCCCCCCCCCCCCCCCCGCCATTAAAGAAGTTAAGGGCGGTTAAGTTCGGTTGATGAATGAGATATGGTGACTCACGAGTTGAGCGCGCCTCTGTAAAATCACGTTGCTTTGGGTCCCGCATCCTTCTTTCTTTCTCGGACACTCATCATTGAACTGACTAAGGAGCTCAGTGCTGAACTTCTGACCGCAGGGTTTTTCGATGTTAAGAAATTGATCGCCAAGTAGTCTGGCACCACTCGATACGATGGAATTCGTACAATCATAGTAGTGGACTCTCGGGATTTACCATACTCTATTGATGTAGGCTGACTGTCGTAGAAGTACCATTACTCTTTCTCACTCTTATTTCACGGTACTCTGTCGGTGTACCACTCAATTGCTAATTGAACCTTCATCGTAGTCGACTTGATGGTCGAAGTTGTTCACTGAGCTCCTTAGTCAGTAAGGCATGCGGACACTCGGGGAATCCAGCAACGATAATAGGAGACTAGCATGTTGCGATTATAGGGAATACAGGAGTAGTAACGGGGGAGTATCAGGGGGTACAGGGGCAGTGGTCAGAATCTGGGAAATAGTACCATCGCGTAATATATTTGTCGTAGTACATAATAATTATAATACATATAATATTATAAGAATATTTATATAGTATTACGGATGATATATAGATTGTGTTGGAGTAAAAGCCCCTGGATCCCGCCATTCCTCCTCCATCCGCGTTAGAAACAGAATCCATGTCAGGAATATCAGTGATGCTTTTAACAGAGTATATATCCCCATCCATGAAAATAGTCACTATGGCGTCTTGGACGCTGAATGCTACGTTCACCCATCTTTGTAGTGGGACGTAGTCAATCATCGAAACGGCATATTTTTTTGTTGATGTCAAAACGTCAAGGCTCTTATTGCTATGTATTGTTAGTCTTTATTGCTATGTACATCTTGTTGATCTTGGAGTCCAATGAAACAATCGGGTTCCCAAATTTTATACCGTCAACAGACCCTCCCCTCCTGTACAACGCCCGGTGGTTGTACAACACGTCGTAATCCGTCAGGTATATCCAAAAGGAAAACGTGAACTCGTGTCCGTTGGAAGGGGGGAATCTGGAGCTCGCGAATGTCATCGGCATGTTTTCTGAACGATCGAGTCTGATAATGCGGTCGCTAACATTGACTACTTTGAAATTCGATTTCCTGACAATCGATATGATCCAAACAATGATGACAACAATGAGGATCAGTGCAACAACAATAAGAATGATGATGCCGTTCGATTTTACAAAATCCTTTGCTTTTTCTTTTTTGTCTTGAATGCCCCCCTTTGGTGCCTTGCCAGCCTCCGGATTGGGACCTGCTTGTGCTGTTGTGGCCGTGTCGTCTATAATGGGGGTCAGTTCGTCAAAGAACCCTCCATATGTGTATCGCCTCATTATGTATCTGATTTAATATGTTTATAGAAAAAAACATTATAACAATTTATCTAAATACGTTTTTTTAATTTCACCTATGTTGTGTATGAAGTTTTTACACAAGTCGAATGCGCATGTGTCAATCTCTTTTTTACCGTGTTGTAGAACCTTTTCAAAAACGATATCAAGATATAGTTCACGGGAATCGCTGTCCAAATTTATGTTTGTCAAATGATTATATATATTTTTGTTATTTGTATATCTTTGTATTGTCCGGTTTAGTATTTTGGTATATTCGTATGTTTTAACATCCCCACCAGGGATTGCAGGTTGCAAACAAAGAGATTGGCACCATATATCCGTCATCAGACTGTTCTCGTGAGTGAATTCATCCATTATGTGCATATCGTTAAAGTGCAATGCCACATCATGTCGTATCTGCAAGTCTTCATTGTTTTTTAGCATATTGTAAAAGTAAATCATAGATACTATGCGTGGGTCATAATTATAAATAGAATCACTAAATTGGGATAGTATTTGTTTGTTGTACAACATATGGACAATGTCATACACGCTTCTATCGTGCAGTATAAATGCATCCGTGTCAATGAACTCAATACTGCTCAACACGTTCTTATAGTCCCCCTGCATGTTTTTGCATAAAAACATGAGTTTGTCCTTGTCAATATTGGGATGGGACAACACAACATGATTGTATGTTTCCACGGGGGTCGGGTTGGCCAGGTTGAATGTTTCTACCTTTTTTATAAAGTCTTTGAAATGCTTTTCATTGTACTTGGATATGGTCAACACCAACCTGACATTCGACGACGCAAAATTAGGATGCGCCATATAACCAAGTATGTAGAATTGAAACGTTTTGTTAATGCCATAATCGTCAAAATCATCGAGGAATAAATTTTTGCGTTTTATTGAAAAAAAGGATTCTATCGTCAAAGCATCTCTGTGGAGTTCCAACATTTTGCTAAGGTGGCCTAGAGATGTAATGTCATCCCCAGACATTGAATATACATCGAACCCGTTGTGCTCAAATATGCTGTTACATACAAATGTTTTGCCAGGACCGGTTACAACACAAACGAATCGTGGGCTTTCCAATGTTCTGTTAATTAAACTAGCAACAACTTGTTCATTCGCAACAATGTTCATTCCCCATATAATGATCATGGGTTTCCTTTATGCTATTGTCTCGCACATAGATTTGAGCTCTGTCCAAGGAATTTTGGTGTTGTATTTCAACCCGAAATCCCTGCACGTATCATTCGCGCTTTGTTTCCGTAGCTCGGTCAGGTTAATCGGCTCAGCTTCCCTGATGAAAATTGTGTTTTTTGAAGTCTGGTATGCATTTTCACACATACTCACATCGTTCTGAAGGCGACGCGTGAAATAGTCAGGACAATTCAGATTCGACAACGGCTGCTCGCCGACGACACTGTCGTATTTTTTCATAGATCTTTCGTACAAGACGATTGTTATGATGGAGTGTATGATGATGAGTATGAGTATGAGTTCTATTGTCAACAACATGAATTTCACCGGCTCGACGTTCAAAAAGAAGAAGAAACCTAAAATTGCAACGGTCACACACCCAGCTATAATGCAAAATATAAGTGTTCCCGTATACATATTTTTGTTTTGTTCCATTTTACATTTCTCCAAGAAAATAATTATGTCTATAAAAATGGCTTCGCCTCGATACTATTATCTCCTTTTGTGCTGGTGTTCCGAGCGTGCTGCATAGGGTCGGCTGCCTTATTGGAATCGTCCAAAAAACGAACGTAACTATTGATTTCTTTTAAAATGCGCGGGATACAAAAGTCATATACTAGCTTGTTTAATGTCTTTACCTCATCTTCGATCATGAAAGACTTGAATGTACCATGGCCGAGGTAAAAAGAACGCATGATTACTTTCAACTCCTCCTCGCTTTGGTTGTCAATGACGTGCTGGCCTCCGCTGTTTCTGTATATGCCGAATCGTAATAATTGCTGTAGTCTGTCGATGTTTTTCTGGGAGAAAAACATGCTAGCTAGATCATCGGCTTCGTGGATTCCTTTTGTTGCTTCATACGCGTAATTTTGCATATATAGATTGTGTACCATTATACGAAATTACTACTATGCCCTACCATCAATTTCTTAACATCGAAACAACCTGCTGTCAGAAGTTGAGCACTGAGCTCCTTAGTCAGTCATTGATCGCATAGTTTCTCTAATATGGATTCGCAGCAGCAGGGCACCGTCCCTGCCACGCAATCTTCGACTGATCTTCCTGAGGCAACCAGCAGCGGCCAGAAGTGGAATAAACGCTGAAATCAGCGTCTGAATCGGCGGGGAGTGCTGCAGAGCGCATTTGCCACTTGACCCATTTTGAACTGACCTGGTCATGGTCAAAAGACTGCTTAACGTGGTGGAACGTTTCCAACCATCTTCCCGAAGTTAAGGCCCGGTTAGGGTCGAGTCTAAACCCTCCGAAACACAATCCTTACCCGGACCCCCGACCAGTTGAAACAAGCTGCTAGTTACGGTTAAGGTTAAGTTTAGTGGTTCTTTAGTTCCGTTTGGCTTCGAGCTGTGAGATATATCGGCTACGCTAGCTCCATTGATTTTCGTCAATTTTCTGCAGATTCGAATTTTCCAGAGCAGCAAGCAAGAAGCATTGGCCAGCAGATGTTGAGATCACTGCCAGATCTCACCCAGCAATCCTCGATCGACGGGTCGCTGCGGAGCGCTGCGGACCTCGAAGTCGCTTGCTTCACAGCACGGTTCGTGCTGGGGATCAGGCCCGAAATAGCTCGTCTGTCCCCAAATTCAAAAATCACAAGCTATCCAGAAGTACACGACCAACCTGACCGAACGCAAACTGCGAGCGCAAATGCACTGTAAACAAACTGGTTAAGTCTGCGTTCGTTGAGGGTTTCGGGCATACGTGGCGCTAACTATTTGGTTACTCTGCCAACTTTAACTGGCCGAGATAACCGGCTCGTGTAAACGCCTTCTTAAAAGCCTTTGCATATGGCACAACCTTCATTCTACCTCGCTACTCCTACATAATATTCTTCCCTCCTACGTATATATTTTTGGCGTCCTGGCTTGACCTCCTTTCTTTCCAGCTTTCTTTTCAGATTACTGCGAACCCCTCTGCCGCCTTCCGCATGGACAGCGCGGGGTAGTGCGTCAGATTGTTTTTGAAATTTGACCATGCTCTCGTCCTATCTCCACACAATTCCCTTACATCAGTTCCGCTAATTCTCGCACTGATTCCGTCTTATGCTAGTGAGCCTGTGTAGGTTGTCAGTGCATCTGCTGGATGCATGGTATCTTGCAGCCAGCGGCCCTTTCGGTCCTCAACCCTCAACCAGAAGCCCGGTCGGCGCTGCTGTACTGGCCACCGCATGAATAGCTGCATAAATTGCAGCATCTCGGCAGCCCACCCGACGTTGCTCGGACACGGTCAAATATGGTGGTTTGTGGAGTGTACGTCCCAGGGCATGGCTTCGCTTGGGATGGCATCAGATAGTTGGCTCTGTGCAAAGTAGGATGCTGGGACAACTTCTCCCAACTCTTATGTGAGTCAACTTCCACCTGTCTCTCCTGGGCCTAAGGAGAGCTTGAAGGACATGGGGCCTACACTCTAGTGGGATCAGACTGCCCTGGCTGCATGGTGCCCTTGAGCATTGTATCATGAGATCATGCGTGGCAGTTATCCCTTGAGACCTGCATGATAGATGGTGGCAGCACTGTGTATTTTGGCTGACGCACGAGACCCTGTCCATGCATGCATCTTCACATGGGTTCACTCGTATGGTTGTGGTAGTCTTGGAACGTTGCCTCTGCGTTGTGGTGAGACTGGTTTCTCCTTGCTTTGCTGGTGTTGGGTGACAGTCCAACCTTGTCTTTATGCTTGGGTCTTTCGGATCCATTCTGCATGGTAAACTCAGGCAAGTGTGGACAATGGCAAGTGCTTGGTAGGACCTGGAACAACCACACACACACACCAAGCACACCACACTCAAGCACCAAGCACACCACACACACCACACGCACACCAAGCACACCAGACACACACACACTAAGCACACCACACACACACACCAAGCACAACAAGCACACCACACACACAACACACACACCAAGCACACCACACACACACACCAAGCACACCACAAACACCACACTACACACACACCAAGCACACCACACACAAACCAAGCACACCACACACACACCACACACAAACCAAGCACACCAAACACACCACACACACACCGAGCACACCACACACACCACATACAAACCAAGCACACCACACACACCACACACACACCGAGCACACCACACACAAACCAAGCACACCACACACACACACATCAAGCACACCATGCACACCACACACACACCATGCACACCACACACAAACCAAGCACACCATACACACACACACACCAAGCACACCACACACACCACACACAAACCAAGCACACCACACACACACACACACCTAGTATACCATACACACACACACACCAAGCACACCACACACACACACACCAAGCACACCACACACACACACCTAGTTTACCATACACACACACATCAAGCACACCGCACACACACACACCAAGGCACCACCAGGCACCCACACACACCAACACACACCAGCACACTACACACCACACCCAAGCACACACACACACACACACCAAGAACACCACAAACACACACCAAGCAACCACACACACACCAAGCACACCCACACACCACACACACCAAGCAAACCACACACCACCACACACAAAAAAAGCACACGCACACACAAAAACCAAGCACACCACACAAACCACCCACGCACACAAGCACACCACACACACACACCAAGCACACACACACACCAAGCACACATCACACACACCAAGCACAACCACACACACACACCAAGCACACACACACACAAGCACACCACACACACACCAAGTCACACACACACAAACACCAAGACACACCACACACACCACACACACACCATAGCACACCACTCACACACAACCAAGCCCCACAGCACACACAACCACACACACACCAAGAACACCACAACCACACAACCAAGCACACAAATACACACACACTAACCAAGCACCCACACCACACAAACCAAGCACACCACACACACACCAATCACATCACCACAACGCCACCAAAGAACACCACACACAAAACCCAAGCACCACACACACACAACCAAGCACAACACAAAAACCCCCACCTTGAAGCCGCAAGCAACAAACCAAGCCAGCCAAACCAAGTCACACGAGTTGTCCTTCTTTTCCCCCCAACCATTGAATCCGCAAGCAACAAACAAGCAAAGCCAAACCAAGCACGCGTGTCCTTTCTCACCATTGAATCCGCAAGGCAACAAACACAAGCCAAAGCCAAACCCAAGTCACACGATGTGTCTTTCTTCACCATGAATCGGCAAGCAACAAACCAAGCCATAGGCCAAACCAAGTCACACGCTGTGTCCTTTCTTCACCATTGAATCGGCAAGCAACAAACCAAGCTCAAGCCAAACAAGTCACACGGCTGTGTCCTTCGTCACCTTGAATCCGCAAGTACCACCGGAGCAGGTGCTACCGACTGCCATGACCAGCCATGGCAAGAATGACAAGCACACCAAAACACAAAACCAGCTCACCACACACAAACCAAGCACACCACACACATCACAAACACACCAAGCACACCACACACAAAACAAGCACACCACCAATCACAACAAGGCACACCACACATATCACAAACACAACAAGAACACCACACACAAACCGAGCACAACAAAACACAACACACCGAGCACACCAACACATAACAAACACACACCAAGCACACAACACCCCCACACAAACACAAGGCACACACACACTCACACACCAAGCACACTGGAGAAGGAGTACAAAAATGAAATGGACAGACATGGGAAAGAATGAAAACAAAGCGGAGAACTTAAGGTCGAAGAAAATGGAATGAATAGAGCGGGGGACATAATGGTGTGCTGGTGTGTGTGTGTGTGTCGTGGGGGGGGGGGAGGGTGGGTGGGTGTTGGGTGTGTGGGTTGTGTGTTGTGGGTGGGTGGGTGGGGGGGGCAGGGTGTGCGTGGGTGCGTGTGTGGTGTGTGTATGTGTGTGTGGGAGAGATCCCCTTGATTGGGTATCGTAGCCGGAGGTGGTGGTGGTAATATTACACCGGCGTGGGAGGGGGGTAGGGTCATGGCGGCAAGGTAAATGAAGGGGACAGGGCTTGATGTGTCCCACCACCACCACCAACCACACCACCACCACCCACACACAACACGCAGACAATAACACACACACACCACACACCACCACTATTGTATCGCAGCACAAGGATCAGGAGTACCCGGTGCAAGAACCCCCAGCCATGGCAAGAATGGAAGCACACCACACACAAACACCAAGCACACCAAACACACACAACCAAGCACACCAAATAAAAACCAAAGCACACACACACACACACCAAGCACACACACACCACACCAAAGCACACCACACACACACCATAGAACACCACCACACACACACACCAAGCACACCACACACACACAAGCAAAACAAACACACACCACGCACCACCCCACACAAACCAAGCACACCACACACACACCAAGCACACCACACACATCACACACACACCAAGCACACACACACACACACAACCAGCACACCACACACACACACCAAACACACCACACACCCCCCACACACACCACGCACACCACACACACCACACACAAACCAAGCACACCACACACACACACCAAGCACACCACACACAAACCAAGCACACCACACACACACCAAGCACACCACACACACCACACACACACCAAGCTCACCACACACAAACACCATGCACATCACACACACCACACACAAACCAAAGCCCACACCACACACACACACCAGCACACCACACACACACCAATCACATCACACACACCACCAAGCCACAACAACACTAAACCAAGCACACCACCAACACACCACACACAAACCCAAGCACACCAAAACACCACACACACACCGAGCACACCACACCACACCACTACAACCAAGCCACACCACACACACCACCACACACACCGAGACACCACACACAAACCAAGCACACACACACACACACATCAAGAACACCACCACACCTACCAAACACACACCATGCACCACCACACACAAACCAAGACACACCATTACACACACACACTACCAAGCACACCACACAACCACACACAACCAAGCACACCACACACACACACACACCTAGTCCTATCCAAGCACACCACACACACACACCAAGACACACCAACACACACCCCAAGCCACCACCACACACACACCGAGCCAACACCACACACAGAACCAAGCACACCCACACACACACATCAAGCACACCACACCACACCACACACACACCATGCACACCACACACAACCAAGCACAACCATACAAAACACTCACCAAGCACACCACACACACACACACCAAGCACACCACACACACACACACCTAGTATACCATACACCACAAACACACCAAGCACACCACCACACACACACACCAAAGGCACACCAACACACCACACACTAGTAACCATAAACACACACCAAGCACACCGCACAACACACACACCAAGCACACCACACACACACCACACCAAGCACACCACACACACCACACACACACCAAGCACACCACACACACACACCAAGCACACCACACACACACACACCAAAGCACGCACAACACACAAACATCACCGAAGCACACCCACACACACCACAACACACCACCTAGCACACCACACACACCACACCACCACCAAGAACACCACACACACAACCCCAACCCAAGCACCAACACCCACACCCAAGCACACCTAACACACACCAAGCCACACCCAACACACACACCAAAGCACACGCACCACACACCAAGCACACCACACCACACCCCAAGACACCACACACACAACAGCACACCACCACACACCCCACACACACCAAGCACACCAAATCACACACACAAGCACAGCACACATACCACACACAAACAAAAGCACCACACAACCACACACATACAAGCACACCATCACACAAAACCACGCCACACCACTCACACCACACCAAGCACACATACCCACACCACACACACCAAGCACACCACACACAAACCAAGCACACCACACACACACATGCACCAAGCACACCACACACACACCAAGCACACCACACACACCACACACACACCAAGCACACCACACACACACACCAAGCACACCACACACACCACACACACACCAAGCACACCACACACACACACCAAGCACACCACATACACCACACACACACACCAAGCACACCACACACACCACACACAAACCAAGCACACCACACACACACACACCAAGCACACCGCGGACACCACACACACACAGACCAAGCACACCACACAAACCAAAGCACAAGGGGACACAAACAACACGCCCACCACACACACCCAAACCAAAAACACAAACAAGCACACACATAACCCCACACCAAGCACACCCAGGCCAACACCCAAGCACCAACACCAACACGCAAACCACACACCAAAGCACACACCACACACCACACAACAAAGCACACCACAACAACACACACCAAGCACACCACACACACACAAACACACCAAGCACACACAAACACGCACCCAAAACTAAGCAACCCACAAACACACCACCACGCACCCCACACACAAACCAAGCACACCACACGCACACACCACGCCACACAACCCACCACCACCACAACACCCCACGCTCACCACACACAAACACCAAGGCACATCACACACACCCACACAGGAAACCAAGCACACCACACACCCACACCAAGCAACACCACACACACACCCTAGCACCCCCCACACACCACCACCAGCACACCACACTAAAACCAAGCACACCACACACAACCAAGCAACACATACCCCACACACAAAACCACAGAAAACCACACCACACACACACACACCACACAACACACCAAGCACACCACAACCACCAAGCACACCACACACACACAACCAAGCACACCACACACACACCAAGCACACCACACACACACCAAGCACACCACACACAAACCAAGCACACCACCAACACACCAGCCCACCACACACACTCACACTACACAACCTACGCCCCAACACCACACACACACACCAAGCACACCACACACACACACCAAGCACCACACCCACCACACACACCAAGCACACCACACACACCACACACAAACCAAGCACACCACACACACACACCAAGCACACCACACACAAACCAAGCACACCACACACTACCCACCCAAGCACCACCCCACACACCCCACCACACCCAGCTCACACCACACAAGACACCAAGCTCATCACAACCACACCCCAACCAAACCACGCACACCCCACACACACACCAAGCACCACACTAATTACCCCAGTACACACCCCTACAAACAAAAGTCCTTTTTAACACACCTGCAGGGCACACCCACACCAACCCACATGCCAAACCACGTTCTATCTGCATTTACAACCTACCCACACACATCCCGGCACACCAACCACACACCAAAACCCCAGCCACACCCACACAACAAATCACAGCACACCCTCATCCACACACTCCACCACACCAACCATGCACCACCCACACACCAACCTACCCCCTCCCTTTTTCTCCTCCCCTCTCCACTCTCCACACCCCCCCGCCCAACACCCCTCACCAGACCATACCACCCCATATCAACAACATCCAAGCATACACAATCAACCTTATCACGGACCCAGCCACACCACCCACACACACACACCACCATCAGCCGTACACCATTACACACATCACCACCATAGACACGCACATACATCCACTCTTCCCACCACCAGGCACACCACACACCCACACACCAAGCACCCCCCACACACCCCCAAGAACACCACACACACTTCCACACAAGCACAACCAAACACCCACACCAAGCACCCCATACAACACAACCTACCGCCCCCACAACACCACAACCCACGCACACACGAAAAGACACAAACCAACACCCACACGCGCACACACCAACACACCAACACAAGGCCTTCCACCACACCCCCCACCACACAACCCCAAGCCCCCCACCCACAAAATAAATACACACATCACACCCACAGACACCAGACCACCACACACACCACTACACCACACCAAGTCCCCCCACAGTCACGCGCAGTGCACGGCCGCCCCCCCTCCCCTCGACCGCGACAAGCCCAGTGGAATCCACCAGGAACGACCACCCCGCGGGGAGCCCGCGGCGGGACCAGCCCCCAACACTCCACCCCCCACCCCCCCCAACGCACACACACCCCCCACACACCCAAAGGAAGCAACACCACCCCCACACTCACCAAGCCACCCACACAACACACACACCCAGCCCACCACCCACCCGCCCCCACACACCAAGCACACCACAAGCAAACCACACACAAACACAGCACACCCAGACACACCACCCCACCAAGCCCACACCACTCACATCAACAACCAAGCACTACCACAAACACCACATACACACACCAAGCACATCCACACACCCCCCACCCCCCCCCCCCCCCTCCCCCTCCCCCACACCAAAGCACACCACACCCACACCAACCCCACACCCCACACACACCTCTCCACCACAAACCACCACAACAAACAAGCCCTCCACCCACACCACCCCCATCCTCTCTCCACACATATCTCCCCCAAGGCCACACCACACACACACCAAGCACACCAAACACAAACCCAAGCACACCCCCACAACACACCACCAACGCCATACATCACCCCCTACCCACACACCAAGCACCCACACCACACACAAACCACGCCACACCACACACCCACACACCAACACACACACCACGGGTACACACACCCCAAGACCACACACAAACCAAGCACACCACACACACACACCAAGCACACCACACGCCCCAAAGCACCAAGCCCACACAACACCCTCACCACCACCACACATACACCACGCCCACCAGACCAACACACCAAGCACACACAACAACACAAAACACCAACCAAGCACCACACCAACCCTTACACCACCCCCCACAGACACGCACACACCACACACCACACAACAAAAGCTCAAAACCACACACACACCAAGCACCCTCAACCTACAACAACACCAACCACCACACAGACCCAAGAACCTCCCACCACTACCCAAAACACACCGCACACACACCCACACAACACCACCAAAGACAACACACCCAACACTCACCACCCACCCACACACACCACAACATTACCAAAGCACACACACAAACTACCCACACAAACCCCCTCCCCACCAAGCACACCACACACACCACACACACACCAAGCACAACAACACACCACACACCACCACACACCACACTTACCCGCACACCAAGCACACACACCACACCACACCACACACCAAGCACCACCACACACACACCCCAAGCACACCACACCTACCAAACACACACCAAGCACACCACCCACACACACAAGCCACACCACCCACACCACACACAAACAAGCCCCACACACCACACACCAGCACCACACACACACACCACCACCACGCACACCAACACAAACAAGCACCACACACACACCACAACGGCAACCACACACACCCCCCCCCCCACCCCAACAAACCACACACCAAGCACACCACACACAAACCAAGCACACCACAATACACAAACCAAGCCCATACACACAACAACACCACCAGCACATCTACACCCACAAACACAACTACACACCAAGCACACCACACACCAAACCAAGCACCACCCACCACACACCACGCACCCAAGCACCCCACACCCACCAAGACACACCCACACAACCACACACACACCAAGCACACCAACACACGCACACCAAGCACACCACACATACACACACCAAGCACACCACACACACCACACCAAGCACACCACGCACACACACCACACACAAACCAAGCACACCACACACACACACCAAGCACACCCCACACACCACACACCACACACAAACCAAGCACACCACACACACACACACCAAGCACACGACACACACCACACACACACCAAGCACCAGAGCAGGAGCTACAGACTGCGATGACCAGCCATGGCAAGAATGAAACAAAGCTGGAGCCCCTAAGGTCGCAGCCCAAGGCCTGCATCGAGGGGGTCATCAATGGGTGATGCTGGTGCGGTTTTTGTTTGCGTGTTAGTTTGTGTGTGTGTGTGTGTGTGTGTGTGTGTGTGTGTGTGTGGGGGGGGGGGGGGGGGGGGGGGGGGCAGGGGTGTGCATGGTGTGTTTGTGTTTGTGTGTGTGGTGTGTTTGTGTGGTGTGTGGGAGGGGGATGGGATGCGGGCGCGAGGGGGAGTTTGAGGGGGATGGAATACACAGAGCTGAAAAACTATTTTGGACCAATGTGGATGTAAGTTGTATGGATGAGTGGGTATTTGCAAATTAACGGCACTGAAATTCCCATCCCCCCCAAAATGAGTCTGATGGCTCTTATCCAGGTCCCTAGTACGCACGGTTTGTGCAAATGCGGGCACGAGGGGGAGTTTGAGGGGGTTGGCATTCACAGAGCTGGTTAACTATTTCCGACCAATGTAGATGGAAGTGGTATGGATGAGTAGGTATTTGCAAATGTTTAATGGCACTGCAAGTACCATCCCCCCAATATGAGTCTGATGGCTCTTATCCAGGTCCCTAGTACGCACGGTTTGTGCAAATGCGGGCACGAGGGGGAGTTTGAGGGGGTTGGCATTCACAGAGCTGGTTAACTATTTCCGACCAATGTAGATGGAAGTGATATGGATGAGTAGGTATTTGCAAATGTTTAATGGCACTGAAAGTCCCATCCCCCCAAAATGAGTCTGATGGCTCTTATCCAGGTCCGAAGTACGCACGGTTTGTGCAAATGCGGGCACGAGGGGGAGTTTGAGGGGGTTGGCATTCACAGAGCTGGTTAACTATTTCCGACCAATGTAGATGGAAGTGATATGGATGAGTAGGTATTTGCAAATGTTTAATGGCACTGAAAGTCCCATCCCCCCAAAATGAGTCTGATGGCTCTTATCCAGGTCCTAAGTACGCACGGTTTGTGCAAATGCAGGCACGAGGGGGAGTTTGAGGGGGTTGGCATTCACAGAGCGGGAAAACAAGTTTGGACCAATGTGGATGGAAGTGGTATTGTTGAGTAGGTATTTGCAAATGTTTAATGGCAATGAAAGTCCCATCTTCCAAAAATGAGTCTGATGGCTCTTATCCAGGTCCTAAGTATGCACGGTTTGTGCGAATGCGGGCATGAGGTGAAGTTTTGAGGGGGGTGGCATACACAGAGCTGGAAACCAATTTGGCAGAGCTTTAGAAAAAGGGGTAGTACCTGCAAGCAACATTCAGCCAAAATGATGAGCACCAAAATTATGAGCACCAACATTATTTGGCAGCTTACATTACATTACATTACATTACATTACATTACATTACATTACATTACATTACATTACATTACATTACATTACATTACATTACATTACATATTAAAGTCTACTTGACACCGCGAGGGTGTATGAGACTCTGTGCTTTCAACAAAAAGAAAAAGCACCCACAAAGCAAAAAACCCCATTACATCAGGGGTGTGTCGAGGACAAACAAACCAAGCTCCCAACCACCGTTTTGGTGGCGTAGGTATTAAACCCCCCGCAGGACCCAGATCTCAACCACTTACAGTGGCGGAGGTAAGAAGCTAACAAATGAGAAGTCACAAGAAGCTGATGAGCTGATGACGTGCAACCAAGGGTTGTATTGGTGTTGGTGGTTGAGGCCGGGGGGGTTCGGGTTTGTGTTTGTTGATAGGGGACTGCCACAGGATCATGCTATAAGAAGGCAGTCATGAGCGCTTGGATAGGGAGGCATGGCATTTTGGACACCCTTGATCGCCTCACCTCCATGACCATAACCAGGGTCAGACTGTCCTCTCCTCTCGTGCGGCCGACAGTAACTGCACCACGTGATGGCTGCAAAATGTAGAACAAGAGGTGACCATGTTTAGATTCCCAATATTCTCACTATGACTAAATCACGCCTCCGATGACGTTTCGCGCGCGTCACCACCGCGTCACCACCTTGCGCGGTTTTCGCTCTTCCCCGAGTGCATGTTTAGACTCCCAATATTGATTGGAAATACTTTGTTGTAATAAGCACGTAAGCAACTGTTTGTAAATTCATACAAACAGTGCAAACAAAGCACTCTGAGTGGAACACTAATAACTACCGACCTGACTGCTCAACCCTGGCAGTCAAGCCTTGGCTCATGTGTGCAATTGCTTCATACGACCGGCATGGTAACTGGACTCTAGGTGTGATGTAAGCCCGTCCATCGCATACTTACGAGGCGGTTCCCTTAATACCCATTGGGCACGTCCTTAGAGCGAGGTCATTCTGAGGCAATTCTTGGATGTTCAAATTTTCATTTTTTTTGCTTCATCCCCTTGTACAGCATCACACAGGCGTACAGGCATATGCTCGCCCGGACTGTCTAAAGGGCTTACTTACAAAGCCTGTTACCACCGGCTGCTTCCAAGCTCGCTCGCTCAGGGGAAGATTGGGCGATCAATCTAGCCACCACTTCCTCCCTCCCTGCTAAAGGCTCCCTGGTTGGAGATTCCGATCCTGCAAACACGTACATTAACGTTTGTTAATTCCGTCTGTGTCCATTCCATCATACTTTTTGTAACTTCATCCATTTCATTTGTATGCCTAGGAGTGACAGTTCTTTCCCCTAATCAAATTTTTCTGTGTATGACCAAGTGTGCATATTTAAGTATAACAATATCCTAGCTCCCAAGAGGGTACCAGTGCTGCACTATACCGTGCATGTCACGAAATCATAATCATAGCCAGGAGGAGCCCAGGCCTCCAAATGCTCAGTAAGGTCGATATATTTTTCTGAGATGGGGCTATAATGGCATGATTCATGGCTATGTTTTGACCTACTTTTCAGGTCATTCTGAGCACCTCATTTAGGGGGGGGGTGGGGGGGGGGTCAGACATCGATCCTCAGATGTTTTGCTATATTTTTACTCAGACCTCAAAGAGACACTGTGAGACCACCACTGAGTGTGTTCTGACAAGGGCAGTTCATTGGCACCACTTAAGACACAGGGTGGGTGTATGTGTGGGTGTTATTCACCGGGTTTCACCGGCTCACCTAGAGTGACTTAGAGTGCACAGGACTCCTCCCTGCTGCACTGTACTGCTGTGCCGCTGCCAGCTATGGCACGGACTCTGATGCCGGTACCATGAGGTACCGCGGCATCCCAGTACTTCCTCCTAGCGCATAGATCGAATGCTTATCTAACTGTAAAGATCTTATCCTTACCGTCTTCCCCTCGTCTCTGTGCTCTGCACATACTCCGGAAACTCACAGGTTACGGTCCCATTCGCTTTAGATTGTTCTTGCTTGACGGTATTCCGAGCTGAAGAACATTTTGATAGTTGTCGCGCGGAGTGAATCAATTGAAAGGATCGAGTAAGGCTCTCCACCCGACAAGAACCTCCCCGTTGGGACACCACTCTTGTGCGGTATATCATCCGCGTATCCGGATTGATTCTGCTCCATTGAGCCTCAAGCTGTCGTCCAGCACACACACCCCCTCACCCCCCCCCTGACAACCATCTCTACCTCCACTGCGCCCCCACCACCCCCTTCCCATCTCCCACGTCCCGTTGCTTACGCAACCTCAGCCGTCTCTCAGCCACCTCCTGACCTCTCAGCTCTCCAGCTCCCTCCCCAGTTGGCCTCCACCTCCGACTGTCTCCTGCCCCTCTTCTCCATCCCGTTGCACTCGCAATCTCTGCCGCCCAATCTCTGCAACTGCTTCGTCGCATCTCTATGCGGCACGCTGCACCCGCTGAGCCTGAGCGTCGTCAGACCTTCATCTTCCACCAACACTTCTTCCAAGATTGGCTTGAATCTATCCTATGGAATGGAAGCTGAACTCAAGGTATCCCACTGCTACTTTTCCCCTGGATCTCACAAACTACCTCAGTTTCAGATTGAATACATTCTTGCGCACCTTTCAGAACCTATCAGAAAGCTTTACAAGTTCCGCAACGATCCAGATGACATCCTAGCAGCACTATGATCCAAATATGATACCAGATCCACACCCCGACAGCATTCTCCTGTCGCAGCCGAATCAGCCGCATCCAATGTCCCAGCATATGACGAACCTGCATCTACCCCTACTGCACCTCATCCTCATTCGTATGCCCTTAATGCCTCCCCACGCACGAATCGCATGGCAGTAAACTGGATCATGGACACTGGAGCTACCTCCCACATGACCGGCGACGAATCCCTGTTATATGACATACATGACATATTCCCCCATATCAGAGTACAGACTGCATCAGGACATACTCAAATCACCAGATCTGGAAATGCACTGATCAGAGGAGACAATGGAGTGATTCACAAGCTCAGAAATGTTCATCTCAATGATGACCCTAACACTCCTAACCTCATGTCAATGGCTGCAGCCATCAAAGCAAACCCTTCTATGTCAGTTCAGTTTGATTCTCAGGCCTGCACCATGACCATCAATAACAAAGTCATCATCACTGGATCAAAGAACAAGAATCTCTACCTCACTCCCACCCTTGTCCCTGACAACACCCTTATCCATGGGACATGTCTGAACATAGCCATGGCCGCCATTTCCAGAACCACACACCAAACAGCAGAACTTCTTCACAACAGATATGGTCATCTTGCTTATTACAGCAGTTTAGTCAGACTCATTTCTGAACACATGGTCACAGGCACAGAGGTCACCACTGCAGCCTGCAACAAAATGAGAAAGCAGACGTGTGAAATGTGTGACCTCTCTAAAATGGACAAGAACCCCTATCCTACATCATCCACACGTGCAAAAAGACCCTTGGCTATCCTCCACATTGACATGAGTGGAAAGATGAAAGTGCCCAGTCTAAATGGCAGCATATACTTTCAAGGCATTCTAGATGACCACTCAAAGTACTCCATAGTCACATTCCACAAAAACAAACACACAGTGCCCAAAGAAACCATGCATGAACTGGAACGGTATGAAGTCCTTACAGAAAACAAAATAGGCACTATTTTCTGTGACAATGGATCAGAGTACACCTGCAACCGTTTTCAAAACTGGTGCAAAAAGAAAGGCATTACCCTCAACTTCACAGTACCCAACAATCCAGCCACAAATGGAGCAGCAGAGCGTCTCAACCGCACTCTCCATGACAGAGCCACTGCACGCACTCCTCATCTCATCCAAATTTCCTGAAAGATACTGGGCTGACATGGTGAAAAATGCTAGCATCCTAAGAAACCTCAGCCCCACTTCTGACTCAGACAAAACTCCCTATGAAATGTTCCATGGAGTCAAGCCTAAGATTGATCACCTCAGAACCATTGGGTGCACAGCCTATCTACGTCCACATACCACCCAAATCCAGGACATGGAAGTTTGCACCGTCAGCCAAAATCACTAGACTCATTGGCTACTCACACATCAGAAAGGCTTACAGAGTTGTAGACTCCAACCATAAGATCTATGATGCTAGAGACATCACCTTCAATGAGTCTGAGAACCTGGCAGGAAAGAACGGATTCCCAAGTGCAGATGCTGTGATTTTAGGTATGTATGAAGAAGACACCCCTGCTGAACCTGATGAAGACGCTCCCTCACCATCCCATTCTCCCTCAGAAAACAAAGCCATTGAAGCCATACGTGAAAGGAACAAGGCAAACATGGGAGCATGGGGATCACCAGAAGATATAGGTGATAGCTACCTGCCCAGTTTAGTGCACCAGCAAGAAACCATTGCCCCACAGCAGAGTGCACATCAACCCAACAACAATGTTGAGCATGGAAATGAACACAACCCCACACAGTCTCAGACAGATGACCTCCCCAACCTCATGGCATCACAAGGCAATGCACCAGGACATGCACTCACCTCTCCTGCACCAGCACAACAACAGGCATCAACCCCTCCACCAGAAGCTGCCCTAACACAACCTCGCCGTAGTGGCAGAGAAAGGCATGCACCTAACCACCTAGCATTCCTAGTGTAACAGCTCATAGACAGTTTGTGCTCAATGAGACGCAATTCCTTTCTCATTTCAGTAATACGCTTTGCAAACCCATGGTCGCGATCAGCGTGATGAGGGGCGCGATCAGCGGGAGGAGGGGCGAGCGGCGGGAGCGAACCGGGCCAACATGGCGGGGCGTCTGGAGTCAGGGGCGTGTCCACGCGAGCCTGTCGCGTCGGCGAAGGGGTGTCCGCCGGCAGCGTAGCTGCGCGCTTCGCACGAGGTCGAACAGGGGCCGGGGGCTCCGTCGAAGGCCCCGCGGGCGACGTTGGGGGCTCGGGCCGAGTAGCCCGAGGAGCGCGATCCGAGGTCGGTCTGACAGGCGGCGCCTGGCGAGACGATCCTGGGGGATCGGTGATGTCGTCGTCTGACGAGAAGTAGTCGGAGACCGAAACGGGGTCGTCGGGGAGTACTGGCGCGCCGGGTGATACTGTCGGCAGGGAAGGGGTAGCGCCCCCCCGCGGGATCGAACCTCGTTGCATTTTGCCCGTGAGAGAACCCGAGGGTGCATATATAGCCGGCGGGGATTTGAAACGGTTATGGAGTGAATGTCGGGGCGACCTGAGCGACAGCTATCAGATTAAACAACCCAGAATCACCCACAACCCGCACCTGCCTGTCAGGTGTACGAGGCAACTTCTCGTCGAGTTTGTCGTCATTGGCTTCGGCCGCCGGGTAGTAGGGCAGCAGCTTTGTGCCCTTGAGAGCGGCATCCTTGTTGACGATGTCCACAATGCTCGAAGGCATGGCGAGCATCCAGTTCTGCTTCCGCATCTTGGTGGCAGTGAACAGACGGGTCATATGATCGCGAATATCGTCGATCGCCTGCTGCGACTCACGCATGTCCTCGGGGTCGCTAGCCTGGAGGAGCCCGTCAGCGTACTCGGTTAAGTGAGCCGCCAACTTAGCGTCGGCATAGGGTGCGATAGGGTGGTCCGCTGAGTGGTAGTACAGCAGACCATCCGTCTTCGCCGCCTTGGCATACGATGGCGCCGCTTTCGCCAGGCGGGCGCGCATCAGCGCCTGCTTGCGCGCAGAGATGGGGTCAAGAGGGGCGGTGTCTTCATGACGGGCGGACTGAGGCAGCGCATGCTTGCGCCCGACAGTCCTGCCGTTCCCGATGCCTTGGAAGAGGGCGTCGCTGGTGGAACCGCGGGGGTCATTCTCCGTGTCCATGGGCTCGCCACCCGTCTCGTTGCGAGTCAAAGCAGCGAGATGCGCCGCGATAATGGCCGAGACATCAGCTTGGGTGAGAGCGGGAGCCGAGGGAGCAGCGGGAGCAGCGACTGGGCGCTTGCCGAAGTCGATGTTCTCTCGCGTGAGCTGCGCGACAACCTCATTCAGGCGCGCGTTCTCTGGACGAAGGGGGGCGACCTCTGCATGGGGGGGGGGAGAACGTGGGGAGTTAGTCAATGCCGTCGGTTGGGGGGGAAACAGCGTGCGATTGACAGGCAAAACAGCGCAAGGACCATCTGAGCGGGAAGGTATATCCTCAATATGAGCAAATGGATTGCAAACCGTGAAAGGCAGGTTGGTTCTGTACCCATCGGGCGTAAGACTGTGCTCACCTCACTCGGGGAAGTGACAATTTCGCTAAATGTAGGCGAAAGACACGATTTGCAGCGGAACTACAGATAAATGTAGGCGTACAGTGGACGAAATGTCTCGGCTCGCCGCAAACCAGCGATCCCGACAGACACCCAGAACTTATCGTAGACTGAAGCGTGACCAATAACTCCTCGATCGCACGTTAACTACTGACTTGTAATACGCGAAGGGGTACGCAGCTTTCTGTCGCTCGAGGGTCTGTTAGCAACCTTTTCGATGGGTCATTCTTGCGAACCTGCGAAGCTCTGCCAGCGATTCCGAGATAGGGTGAACAATTAGGCAACGAAGTACTAGCGCGAACTACTTGTTGGCGAATAGATTTCATTCGGGAAAATGGACACCCGAAGTCACCGATGTGCTTTCGCTGCATGCGTCGAAAATGGCGCTGTTGTAGGGCGAAACCAGGACGATTTTAATCACTGTGATGAAAGCCTAAGTCACACTGAAATATTAGTGTGACTTGCGATGACCTGTCAGTGCTCTTACTAATTTTGATAGATGTTTTCGCAGGGTGTCCTTTGACCAGCCTTTCACGTACATTTACAGCTTGTTTCCAACCAGTTGGCCAAGGCGGATTGGACGCGACATGGCGAAATAGCCATACGATTAGAGCCTTTGCAATATGGCCAAGGTAAGCCACGCCAACCTTCATTCTACCTCTCGTACTCCTACATAATATTCTTCCCTCCCTCGCCCAACGCATGTGTTCGTTGCTACTTGATATTTTTGGCGTCCTGCTTTGTTACCTCGTTTCTTTCCAGCTTTCTTTTCAGATTACTGCGCAACGCCCTCTGCCGCCTTCCGCATGGACAAGCGCGGGGTAGTGCGTCAGATTGTTTTTGAAATTTGACCAATGCTCTCGTCCTATCTTCTACACAAATTCCCTTACATCGGTTCCGCTAATTCTCGCAACCGATCCGTCTATGCTAGACCTGTGTAGGTTGTCAGTGCATCTGCTGGATGCATGGTATCTTGCAGCCAGCGGCCCTTTCGTCGTCAACTCCTCAACCAGGAAGCCCGGTCGGCGCTGCTGTACTGCCACCGCATGAATAAGCTGCATAAATTGCAGCATCTCGGCAGCCCACCCGACGTTGCTCTGGACACGGTCAAATATGGTGGTATGTGGAGTGTACTGTCCCAGGAGCATGGCTCCAGCTTGGGATGGCAGCATGACTAGTTGGCTCTGTGCTAAGTAGGATGCTGGGACAACTTGCTCCCAACTCTTATGTGAGTCATACTTCCACCTGTTCTCTCCTGGGCCTGAGTAGAGCTTGAAAGGACATGGGGCCTTACCCTCTAGTGGGATCATGCACTGCCCTGGCTGCATGGTGCCCTTGAGCATTGTATCAGGAGATCATGCGTGGCAGTTATCCCTTGAGACCCTGCATGATAGATGGTGGCAGCACTGTATATATTTGGCTGACGCACTATACCCATGTCCATGGCATGCATCTTCACATTGGGTTCACTTGTAGTGGTTGTGGTAGTCTTGAAACGTTGCCTCTTGCGTTGTGGTGGAGACTGGTTCTCCTTGCTTTGCTGGGTGTTGGGTGACAGTCCAACCTTGTCTTTATGATTGGGTCTTTCGGATCCATTCTGCATGGTAAACTCAGGCAAGTGTGGTCAATGCAAGGCTGGGGTAGGACCTGAGGTTCAGGTACCTAAGCTTGAGGCAGGTTGTACTTCCAGGGGGATCTCCCAACCAATACGCGAAAAACAACACAAAGGGTGTCAATATATGTAACTATGCCCGCCCTTCTTTTTTGCAGGGACCCATGCTCTGGGAAGCGGTCTGAAGGTTGCTTGTAGGTAGGGTTTCACAACAATGTGGCCTAGGGAATTCTGACTTGATCACATGCCTAAATAGTGTCCACCTGCTTGCATGCCTCCTTACGTGCATGCCTGTCTGTATGCCTGCCTTTCTATCTTCCTCCCTAGTGACTGATTGGCTGACTATCTGGATGGTGACTGCAGCTTGGAGGTGCTAGGCATAGATTGTTCAGCCCATGGAAAAGTGGCTTGGTTGCCTGCCTGCGTTCCTGTCAGTTGCACGCATGTTTACTTGCCTATCTGTCTGCTTGAGCGCTTGGCCATTGTTGACACAGGAGAAGAGGGTTTAACCTATCATCAAAAATGAAGTAAAGGGTGCTACATAATTTAACTATGCCTGCATTCTGTATTTGCAGGGACCATTGCTCTGTCTTCCCTCCCAGTTCTGATGTTCCACTGTCACACGAGGCTGCTAGACAACAACGTAAGTGATAACTGAAGCTTGCTTGTAGGTGCGGTTTCGCAACAGAAGTGTGGCATAGGGAATTGTGTCTTGATTCATGCATAGGTAATGCCCACGTACATCTGTCTATGTTTGTGTCATTGTCTCTGTCATCGTCTCTGTAACTGCATCTGTAATATGCTTCTGTCTATGTCCTGCCCTCCATTGATCTCTAGCGCATACCCTGCTCTGCACGTCACTGTCCTGCCCCTTGCCGTCCTCCCTGCCCTTCATTGCTCTGTAACGCAGGCCATGCTCTGCTAATCACCATCCTGCCCCTATCCGGGCTCCCTGCCCTTCATTGCTCTCTAGCGTTCTCTCCTGCCTCGTTCATCACTGCCGTCTTGCCTCTTGCCATTATCCCTGCCCCTCTTTACTCCCTAACACCTACCCTGCTCTGCTAATCACTGTCGTCTCTCCCGTTGCCATTATCCCTGCCTCTCTTTGCTCTCTAACGTCTGCCCTCCCTTGTTCATCACTGTCGTCCTGCCCCTTGCCATTACCCCTGCCTCTCTTTGCTCTCTATTGCATGCCCTGCCTTGTTCATCACTGCCGTCTTACCTTGCCTCTTGCCATTATCCCTGCCCCTCCTTACTCCCTAACACCTACCCTGCTCTGCTCATCACTGTCATCCTGCCCCTTGCCATTATCCCCTGCCCCTCTTTGCTCTCTATTGCATGCCCTGCCTTGTTCATCACTGTCATCCTGCCCTTGCCATTATCCCTGCCCCTCTTTGATCTCTATCGCATGCCCTGCCTTGTTCATCACTGCCGTCTTGCCTCTTGCCATTATTCCTGCCCCTCTTTACTCCCTAACACCTACCCTGCTCTGCTCATCACTGTCATCTTGCCCCTTGCCATTATCCCTGCCTCTCTTTGCTCTCTAACACCAACCCTGCTCTGCTCATCACTGTCATCCTGCCCCTTGCCATTATCCCTGCCCCTCTTTGCTCTCTATTGAATGCCCTGCCTTGTTCATCACTGTCATCCTGCCCTTGCCATTATCCCTGCCCCTCTTTGATCTCTATCGCATGCCCTGCCTTGTTCATCCCTGCCGTCTTGCCTCTTGCCATTATCCCTGCCCCTCCTTACTCCCTAACACCTACCCTGCTCTGCTCATCACTGTCATCCTGCCCCTTGCCATTATCCCTGCCCCTCTTCGATCTCTATCGCATGCCCTGCCTTGTTCATCACTGCCGTCTTGCCTCTTGCCACTATCCCTGCCCCTCTGTACTCCCTAACACCTACCCTGCTCTGCTTATCACTGTTGTCTCTCCCGTTGCCATTATCCTTGCCTCTCTATGCTCTCTAAGGCCTGCCCTCGCTTATTCATCACTGTCGTCCTGCCGCTTGCCATTATCCCTGCCCCTCTTTGCTCTCTATCGCATGCCCTGCCTTGTTCATCACTGCCGTCTTGCCCCTTGCCATTATCCCTGCCCCTCCTTACTCCCTAACACCTACCCTGCTCTGCTCATCACTGTCATCTTGCCCCTTGCCATTATCCCTGCCTCTCTATGCTCTCTAACACCAACCCTGCTCTGCTCATAACTGTCATCCTGCCCCTTGCCATTATCCCTGCCCCTCTTTGCTCTCTATTGCATGCCCTGCCTTGTTCATCACTGTCATCCTGCCCTTGCCATTATCCCTGCCCCTCTTTGCTCTCTATCGCATGCCCTGCCTTGTTCATCACTGCCATCTTGCCCCTTGCCATTATCCCTGCCCCTCCTAACTCCCTAACGCCTATCCTGCTCTGCTCATCGCTGTCATCTTGCCCCTTGCCATTGTCCCTCCCCCTCTTTGCTCTCTAACGCCTGCCCTCCCTTGTTCATCACTGTCGTCCTGCCCCTTGCCATTATCCCTGCCTCTCTTTGCTCTCTATTGCATGCCCTGCCTTGTTCATCACTGCCGTCTTGCCTCTTGCCATTATCCCTGCCCCTCCTTACTCCCTAACACCTACCCTGCTCTGCTCATCACTGTCATCCTGCCCCTTGCCATTATCCCTGCCCCTCTTCGCTCTCTATTGCATGCCCTGCCTTGTTCATCACTGTCATCCTGCCCTTGCCATTATCCCTGCCCCTCTTTGATCTCTATCGCATGCCCTGCCTTGTTCATCAATGCCGTCTTGCCTCTTGCCACTATCCCTGCCCCTCTTTACTCCCTAACACCTACCCTGCTCTGCTTATCACTGTCATCTTGCCCCTTGCCATTGAGCCTCCCCTTCTATGCTCTCTAAGGCCTGCCCTCGCTTATTCATCACTGTCGTCCTTCCACTTGCCATTATCCCTGCCTCTCTTTGCTCTCTATTGCATGCCCTGCCTTGTTCATCACTGCCGTCTTACCTTGCCTCTTGCCATTATCCCTGCCCCTCCTTACTCCCTAACACCTACCCTGCTCTGCTCATCACTGTCATCCTGCCCCTTGCCATTATCCCTGCCCCTCTTTGCTCTCTATTGCATGCCCTGCCGTGTTCATCACTGTCATCCTGCCCTTGCCATTATCCCTGCCCCTCTTTGATCTCTATCGCATGCCCTGCCTTGTTCATCACTGCCGTCTTGACTCTTGCCATTATTCCTGCCCCTCTTTACTCCCTAACACCTACCCTGCTCTGCTAATCACTGTCATCTTGCCCCTTGCCATTATCCCTGCCTCTCTTTGCTCTCTAACACCAACCCTTCTCTGCTCATCACTGTCATCCTGCCCCTTGCCATTATCCCTGCCCCTCTTTGCTCTCTATTGAATGCCCTGCTTGTTCATCACTGTCATCCTGCCCTTGCCATTATCCATGCCCCTCTTGATCTCTATCGCATGCCCTGCCTTGTTCATCCCTGGCCGTCTTGGCCTCTTGCCATTATCCCGGCCCCTCCTTACTCCCTAACACCTTACCCTGCTCTGCTCATCACTGTCATCCTGCCCCTTGCCATTATCCCTGCCCTCTTCAGATCTCTATCGCATGCCCTGCCTTGTTCATCACTGCCCTCTTGCCTCTTGCCACTATCCCTGCCCCTCTGTACTCCCTAACACCTACCCTGCTCTGCTTATCACTGTTGTCTCTCCCGTTGCCATTATCCCTGCCTCTCTATGCTCTCTAAGGCCTGCCCTCGCTTATTCATCACTGTCGTCCTGCCGCTTGCCATTATCCCTGCCCCTCTTTGCTCTCTATCGCATGCCCCTGCCTTGTTCATCACTGCCGTCTTGCCCCTTGCCATTATCCCTGCCCCTCCTTACTCCCTAACACCTACCCTGCTCTGCTCATCACTGTCATCTTGCCCCTTGCCATTATCCCTGCCTCTCTATGCTCTCTAACACCAACCCTGCTCTGCTCATAACTGTCATCCTGCCCCTTGCCATTATCCCTGCCCCTCTTTGCTCTCTATTGCATGCCCTGCCTTGTTCATCACTGTCATCCTGCCCTTGCCATTATCCCTGCCCCTCTTTGCTCTCTATCGCATTGCCCTGCCTTGTTCCATCACTGCCCATCTTGCCCCTTGCCATTATCCCTGCCCCTCCTAACTCCCTAACGCCTATCCTGCTCCGCTCATCGCTGTCATCTTGCCCTTGCCATTGTCCCTCCCCCTCTTGCTCTCTAACGCCTGCCCCTCCCTTGTTCATCACTGTCGTCCCTGCCCCTTGCCATTATCCCCTGCCTCTCTTTGCTCTCTATTGAATGCCCCTGCCTTGTTCATCACTGCCGTCTTGCCTCTTGCCATTATCCCTGCCCCTCCTTACTCCCTAACACCTACCCCTGCTCTGCTCATCACTGTCATCCTGCCCCTGCCATTATCCCTGCCCCTCTTCGCTCTCTATTGCATGCCCTGCCTTGTTCATCACTGTCATCCTGCCCTTGCCATATCCCCTGCCCCTCTTGATCTCTATCGCATGCCCTGCCTTGTTCATCAATGCCGTCTTGCCTCTTGCCACTATCCCTGCCCCTCTTTACTCCCTAACACCTACCCTGCTCTGCTTATCACTGTCATCTTGCCCCTTGCCATTGTCCCTCCCCCGCTATGCTCTCTAAGGCCTGCCCTCGCTTATTCATCACTGTCGTCCTTCCGCTTGCCATTATCCCTGCCCCTCTTTGCTCTCTATCGCATGCCCTGCCTTGTTCATCACTGCCATCTTGCCCCTTGCCATTATCCCTGCCCCTCCTAACTCCCTAACGCCTATCCTGCTCTGCTCATCATTGTCATCTTGCCCCTTGCCATTGTCCCTCCCCCTCTTTGCTCTCTAACGCCTGCCCTCCCTTGTTCATCACTGTCGTCCTGCCCCTTGCCATTATCCCTGCCTCTCTTTGCTCTCTATTGAATGCCCTGCCTTGTTCATCACTGCCGTCTTGCCTCTTGCCATTATCCCTGCCCCTCCTAACTCCCTAACGCCTATCCTGCTCTGCTCATCACTGTCATCTTGCCCCTTGCCATTGTCCCTCCCCCCTCTTTGCTCTCTAACGCCTGCCCTCCCTTGTTCATCACTGTCGTCCTGCCCCTTGCCATTATCCCTGCCTCTCTTTGCTCTCTATTGCATGCCCTGCCTTGTTCATCACTGCCGTCTTGCCTCTTGCCATTATCCCTGCCCCTCTTACTCCCTAACACCTACCCTGCTCTGCTCATCACTGTCATCTTGCCCCTTGCCATTATCCCTGCCTCTCTATGCTCTCTAAGGCTTGCCCTCGCTTATTCATCACTGTCGTCCTGCCGCTTGCCATTATCCCTGCCCCTCTTTGCTCTCTATCGCATGCCCTGCCTTGTTCATCACTGCCGTCTTGACTCTTGCCATTATTCCTGCCCCTCCTTACTCCTTAACACCTACCCTGCTCTGCTCATCACTGTCATCTTGCCCCTTGCCATCATCCCTGCCTCTCTTTGCTCTCTAATGCCTGCCCTCCCTTAATCATCACTGTCGTCCTGCCGCTTGCCATTATCCCTACCCATCTTTGCTCTCTATCGCATGCCCTGCCTTGATCATAACTGCCGTCTTGCCCCTTGCCATTATCCCTGCCCCTCCTTACTCCCTAACGCCTATCTTGCTCTGCTCATCACTGTCATCTTGCCCCTTGCCATTGTCCCTCCCCCTCTTTGCTCTCTAACGCCTGCCCTCCCTTGTTCATCACTGTCGTCCTGCCCCTTGCCATTATCCCTGCCTCTCTTTGCTCTCTATTGCATGCCCTGCCTTGTTCATCACTGCCGTCTTGCCTCTTGCCATTATCCCTGTCCCTCCTTACTCCCTAACACGTACCCTGCTCTGCTCATTACTTTCGTCTCTCCCCTGCCATTATCCCTGCCCCTCCTTACTCCCTAACACCTACCCTGCTCTGCTCATCTCTGGTGTCTTGCCCCTTGCCATTATCCCTGCCCCTCTTTGCTCTTTATTGCATGCCCTGCTCTGCTCATCACTGTCGTCCTGTCCCTTGCCATTACCCCTGCCCCTCTTTGCTCTCTAACGCCCGCCCTCCCTTGTTCATTACTGTCGTCCTGCCCCTTACCATTATCCCTGCCCCTCTTTGCCCTCTAACGCCTGCCCTGCTCTGCATGTCTTGCAGGGCAAGAGGATGGATGGAAATGCTACAGCTGCGATGAAGATTGCTGCCACGAAGGAACTATAATTGCCGAACATGTAAATATATTATAGAATCAGCGAAGATATATAGATGTATAGCTTTGCTTGGACGTTTCTACTTAGTGGATATATGGGCGTATGTCTTCATGAGTAGACAAATGGATAGCTGCCTGCAGGCTGCCTATATACTTGTACTTGAACTTAATTAGCTACATGGCTCCAGCCAGCAATTTGGCGGCTCGTAGTCTTTTGCTCGCTGTCTATCTATGGTTAATGGATATAGAGGAAATATATGGGATGTAGCGGATGTACATGTGTGAGGATGCTTACATAGATATATAGGTAGATCAATAAGTTAATGGATGCGTACGGTAGTTTATTAAGTATGTAATCTATCTTCTCGAATCCTGATGTAATTGAGAAATGCTCCTGGATAATATTCCTGAAAATGTGACCTCTCCGACCACCGTGCCCAAACCGCCCTGCAAGCGAAGTACAGGCGAAAAGTCATAGAAGATCGAACATTTCGCCTCATTACCGCGCACAAGCCGCCGTGAGTGGCGAGATGCCGTCGAAATATCTCAGAAGTCTGAGACATTTCGACGACAATCCGCCTTGGCGAAATGTAGGCGAAATGTCTCAGGATTCTGAGCTACACACGACGCGGGTATAGGGCTTACCGCTAGAGTCAGAAGTGCCAGGTCATTAAAGGACTATGACTAATCGCGGACCCCGCGTGCGTTCCGCGTGCATTCCGCTGCGCTCGTACGCATTTAGCGATCTGTCGACTTCCCCGAGTGCCTGTTTGAGATAGAGTTAGGTCTCTCTCGGTAGCCTCGAGCGCGGTGCGCAGCGTCTTTGAAGAGGACTTGGCGTCCGACACCGCCAGATCGTAAGTGCCCTGGAGGGTGGCCAACTCCTGGCGACTCTTGCCCAAATCCCTGCCGAGGCAGTAGTGGCTCTCAACCAGCTCCTGGCGCTCCGCAGGAGTGCACTGGTTGGCCAGCGCTGTTTCGGTAGCAACGCCTGAGGCGGCGAGACGGCGCTCGATATTGGCGACGTAGGCGTCCTTAGCGGCGAGAGCCGCTGTAAGCCGCTCTGTCAAGTCCGAATTGACGATGCCGGCTTGGCTGAGCTCCGATCGGAGGTGGCCGATTTGCTCAGCCGCGATCAAGTGCTCCGACATGTGCTCATGGCGCTTGCGCTCAGCGCTAGCTTGATACCATGCACTGGCCACCCCGAGGATGCGGCCAGACCATTGAAGCCAGCGACCAGAGGTTGCAGCGTGCTCACTGAAACAGTGGGCCGCGCGTCGGCAGAGGCGGACTCGTCCTGCGTCGCATTGAGCTCAGTGTCGGGCTCAGTGTCGGGCGACGCAATCCCTTCAGGATTGGTGTCGACCACTGACGTCGTAGGCTGCGAAGCAGCGGCGTTGGTGCCCGGGGTTGCAACTTTGTGGGAGGCCATTCTGCAAATAAAGGCAACGACATAAGTAAGTAGGCTGGACAGGGATGAGTGGTGGGCGAGAGAGGGGAATTACTCGCAACTCTTAAGAAGCCAAAATATCACCTGCACCAGGGACTAGCAAATTTTGCGAGCGTAACGAGCTGAAAATGCCTCAAGCGTAACTGTTAATGACGCGTTCGTCCAGGATACGATGAGGGAGATAAGCACTGCGAAGGCACGGACCACAGGGCAAGCAAGGGAAAAACACCAACGAATCGAATTGCGCGACAGGATGAGCAAGACAGCAGGTGGACAGCACCAATATATAGATGATGCAGCAAGCAAGGAGAGCCACAGGACAGACTCGTGAAGTACCCTAATTAAAGCAAGTACGGCTGAGGTGGCCAATGGACCCGATGCTGCGCTAATGATCCAGCCGCGAGTATACCGCTCGTGAATAGAGCGTTAGAAGCTATGACCAAAAGGCCAGGACGTGAAAGCTAGAATCGAGAACGTAGGCCATACAGGGTCAGGGCAGGCTAGCTAGGAAATAAAAGATGCCCATGCAAAACAGGTCGCAGGCGGCCTAGGGCGGGGCGAACCTGACAGGACAGAGCACTGCGATAACAGAGCAGGCGCTACGTGGACTCGTAGCCACAGGTAAGGACAGACAGCCCAAGGAAGAGCAGCAAATGCCAGAAAAGCTGACAGGATGTCCTGGCGGGTGCGATTAATTCGAAGAAAAATTCGTATGTGCGCGTATGTGTAAGCGTGAGGTCCCTAAGGAACGAAACCAGCTCCGCTACCAGTGTAACAGCTCACGATGCACCTAGCAGCTTCAGGGGTTAGTCTAGAGTAACGGGCTACGTGATGTATGTTTATATGTATGTCGATATGTGTGAGCTAGCAGAACAGTAAGGGTGTTACCTAGGTATGGGATGTCGAGTAGCTTGGATAGAACGTCTTCGTGGGAATAGTAGAAGGGTTCGTTCCGAGTAGCTCGTGTCTATGTGCGCAACGTGTGCGTTGTGAGATATGAGGCAGTACATGGGTATGGTACTGTATCATGTGCGTCCGTCACGTGGCTTACGGGTACGGTGTACCCGTATGCCTTGCTGGACGGCCAGAGTACCCGTGAAGGGTTCTGTACCGTTACACCTAGCTGCAGACCAGATAATCATACCCAAGAATGAAAGAGAAGCACTGGCTTGCCCTCAAGCAAAGGATTGGAAGGCTGCCATGGATGCAGAATTAGCAGCACTAGCAGAAATGAACACCTGGACTCTAGCAGAACTCCCACATGGAGCCAAAGCCATAGGTACTAGATGGGTCTTTGACATCAAGCAATCAGTGGATGGTCAGCTAGTCAGGTACAAAGCACGTCTAGTAGCAAAATGATATGCTCAACGCCCTGGCATGGACTATGATGAAGTCTTTGCACCAGTTGCCAAACATGCCACCATCAGGTACATCCTGTCCATGGCTGCAGACCCCTCAGCCATCTTGCTCAGCTTGATGTCTCCACAGCATTCCTCAATGGAGTAGTGGAAGAGGAACTGTACTGTTCCCAACCCCCAGGGTTTGAAAGAGATCACAGGGTTTGCCGCATGTGGAAATGCCTATATGGCCTGAAGCAAGCATCAAGGCAGTGGTATCTGAAAGTCAAAGAGGATATGACAGCCATTGGCTTCAGAGAAGTTGATGTTGACCAAGGCCTCTTCCTGCTCCCTGGGCCAACAACAAGACCCCTCATCTGGGTCCTCCTCTGGGTCGATGATTTCCTCCTGCTGTCCTTTGATTTTTTTATCAGTTAGTTTCACAAAGCCGGCAGGAGGCCCTCGCGGAAGTAGCATTTAAAGAGCAGTGGTAGTAAATGAAGGACCGTATAACCTATCAGCTTGTATGCACTCCGTAGAGTAGACAGAGATGAAAGCAGCGGAACAGACGCACCAATCTATACACGGAGACGAGAATAGCATTACAAGCACAGGAGACCCATCAAGAGGCACCAGTGGTGAAAGGGGGCGGCAGCCAGGAACCTAACAGGGTACAGGCTAGACCGGTGACGCAGCTAACAGGAAGCTGTCACTGAGTCACTCAAGGATGACACAGTCTACGGGAAGCTGGCACAGTACTGGCAGAGCCGATAGTTCTAAGGAAGTACAGAAGTAGTCACCTAGTCATAAAACGCGTGAGAGCACCGCAATTCATGCTGACAACATCCTACAGCAGTACAAATACAAAATCATGAAGCTCTACAAGACCAGAGATCTTGGAGAACCATCTGTCTTTGTGGGCTATGAAATCACCAGAGATGCAACTGCTGGAACCCTACACATCTGTCAATCCAGGTTCACTCAAGATCTGCTCAAAGCACACAGCATGCTCCATCCCTGAGCCCAACATCACCAGGTTCTCCATCCCACTGCAGCCTGATGCTCCCCTCCCTTATCCTGAAAAGGACACACCAGACTCTGGTCTTCCCCTTGCCCAGATTGTAGGATCCCTCAACTACCTGGCAGTCAACACCAGACCTGATATTGCACAAGCTGTCAACAGATTGGCCAGGCACAGTGCTCACCCCCTCCATGACCACATGGAAGCTGCAACAGGTATTCTCAAGTACCTCTCCAACACCCCTGACCATGGGATCACCTACACCCACTCCAAGAAACTTCTCACTGGCTACTGTGACTCTGAACATGCTGCCTGCCCTATTACAAGGAAGTCCACAACAGGCTATGTCTTCCTCAACCAGGGGGGAGCCATCTCATGGGCATCCAAAATCCAAGCATCTGCCACTGCCCTGTCCACCACAGAATCTGAGTTCATGGCAGCTACCTCTGCAGCCCAAGAAGGAATGTGGTTGAGGAAACTGCAGTTCTCTGCCACAGGTACCATGCCCCCTGCACTCACCATTAATGGTGACAACCAAGCTGCACTCAGTGCATGGAACCAAGAGAAGCTCTCCTCCAGGCTCAAGCATATGGAAACAAGATTCCACTTCCTCAAAGAGCAATCCAAGAAAGAAGGCATCAAGCTCAACTGGATCCCCACTGCTGCCAACATGGCTGACATGCTCACCAAAGCTCTGCCCAGGTCCAAGTTCTGTGCATTCAGACAGCAGATTGGTTGCACCGGAAAGATCAAGCTTGACTAATCTTGTCAAATACCACTGCAGCCCCTCTGAGACCATACTAGATTTCCTGACAGATCCAAAGTTCAAGACTTTTCCTAGATATTGATTGATTGCACCTTGACTGACTGCTTTCTTCTATTTTTCAGTTTAGCCCTGTGCAGAGATCCTGTCCCACAGAATATTCTTGGACAAATCCTTTCTATACCTGAACCCGTTTCAGCCTGCCCTCTTAAGTCAGTCCACCAGTCAGTTAAGTTTTATCATACATAGCACAACTGCCTATGAATATCTAAAGTCCCTCTAGTTTTTCTTTAGACTCCTCTAATTCCAGGAATTCTCCAACATGAAGAATGCCAGGAATTGGGGGGGATGTTATTCACCGGGTTTCACCGGCTCACCTAGAGTGACTTAGAGTGCACAGGACTCCTCCCTGCTGCACTGTACTGCTGTGCCGCTGCCAGCTATGGCACGGACTCTGATGCCGGTATCACGAGGTACCGCGGCATCCCAGTACTTCCTCCTAGCGCATTGATCGAATGCTTATCTAACTGTAAAGATCTTATCCTTACCGTCTTCCCCTCGTCTCTGTGCTCTGCACATACTCCGGAAACCCACAGTGGGTAATGTGGGTGAGTATAAGTGGGTGAATGGGGTATGGGCAGTTTGTTTTTTGTTTTTGAGCCCCCCCCGCCCTCCCATAGCTATACTGGTTCCGGAGCCCCCCCCCCCCCACCCCCCACCCCCCCCACCCCCCCCACCCCCACCCCACCCCACCCCCATGATTGTGGCGTCTTGCCGCCTTCTTACTAAAGCTGGCTAGGGATAGTGCCCCTGTTCTCGTTTGCGCCTAGGCAAGGCCTTCTCTATGTAATGCATTACACGTGTTTATTTGGAAGTTTTTATTCTATACGGTACCGTACTTGCCCAGACGGTGAGCAGCCTGACGGCTGAAGCCATGTACCGGTAACCAGATTCAGATTCAGTACCGATTACAACGGATCCAACTGCTGCAGGGTTACAGTGTGGGAGTAGCCAACTCGGCTAAAGGGGCCCGCCAATGCTTTTAAGAAAACAATAGACAGGCTAGGTGAAGTAAAAGGACTTATGAGCGGATCCCCAAACAATCTTTCATCGATGGGGATCCTGAGCTCCCGCTACAATGAAAGAGTTCGAAGAACTTCAGTATATTGGAAAATTGGATGCGTGAGCAGATCTGCAATCCACTTATCCCCAATCCGGAGGTTCATTTCAAACATCATACCATACCACACATCATATAGGAGCACTAATCAAGGCATAGTCAAATTAGGCATAGCCTAATTAATAGCCAAAGCCTTCTTATACCAGAACTCGCAGAACCTGCTAGCCCTCTCCTGGTCCTTCCTGTTAGGACCACCATTCCCCTTGCGCTCACAAATCATGGATCCAAGGATGTACCCGGCAATCTCCTGCCAAGCTGATGCATCATGTGGTTGTATCATGTCTGTATCATTTGTTTCGAGCAGCCTCCTAGAATCCTGGCTTAGCAGCTTCCTCCTATCCCCGCAACCCGCGACGCATGCACCGTAAGCAGCGACAACAGCAATGCTGCACTCAGGCTCAGCAAAAATGGTCACAGCACAAACAACTTGTGCACTTCCTTCGATGATTCCGCATGTAGCATCGCAGCTCAGCGCAGAAACACTGCCCATAAAGCCAAGCAGCGTCAGCAGTAGCATAGAGAAGCAGCCCTTGAATGACATCCTCAACATGGCTGGTAAAGGTGAAGGAGCAGAATGTAGGGGACTGGCAGAGGCTGGAAAGACCTGGGGACCGGTGGAGAGAGTAAGTGGTTAGAATAGCATATGAGGAGACGATGGTCTGGGAACCGGAGGAGAGAGTTGTTGTGTTTAGATAATCAAACTGCAGATAAGGCCATTAAGATGCGGCCTGACAACCGGGATGAGACGCCCAGGCTACACAGGTTAGGCGTCAGGCGGGGTAGCGCTGGGCGGGGGCAGCGCTGAGTGGGGGTAGCGGCGTAGCGCTAAGCAGGGGTAGCGCCGGGTAGCGCTGAGGAGTGGACCCCGCTCAGGGCTACCATGATGCATACCATATTGGGCGCGAAGGACGCCATGAAGACCATGATGGGGCCAAGGGATGCGCCGTTCACCCCCCAATATTGCCGACATCCTTCCAGCCACCCCCACTCCTCAGCGCTACCCCCGCTCAGCGCTACCGAAGCTGAATCTAGCGCTACCGCCACGAATCTGAATCTAACGCTATCCCCGCTCAGCGCGAACATGATGCATACATTACGGTATGAGGCGCTAAGGACGCCATGATGGGGGCGCTAAGGGCGTGATCGCAGGGAAACAGGACCCCTCTCAATCAGTTCAGCATGAAAGACACGAGAGCGGTGCAGCTGATCCAACTGCAATCCAAATTTATACGGCCCCTGCAGGTGTTACCCCTAGTTACAACACGAGCCATGGCAAATGGGCATCACTCACCGGCTCTTGGAGCGAGCCTTCGCAGAGCTTGAGTCGACGTGGATAAGGACCTTGGGTCGTAGTTTTTTTTCTTATCCCTTCCTCCGTGTCCACCCTAACCTAATTAACCTGTTTTTTTTTTATCATAAGTAACGTACTTTAGGCGCGGCCCCTCAAGCCTTGACGATTTAAGGGGGGCTCAGCGGTCCGTCTGTCTCTGAAGGGCGTTTCGTAGACAGAACGACCTCGCCGTTCTGATAGCTGAAAGATGGCAGCGTACCCAGATCGCAGCTGTTAGACTAGTGCTATCCTAGATTATAAGCTTTGAGTCCTCACCGTCACTTTTTTAGTAAGAGCACTTTTTTGAGCACTTTTTCGACACATTCCGAGACTTTCCGAGTCGCGTCTGTCTTGTTGATTGAGATTTTCGTCGATCGAGATTTTGTCATCAATCTAAAACCTGTTTTGTCTATCTATCCCTGATCTATCCTATCTGTCACGGGTTTGGCACGCGTCGGTACGGCGGGCTCCAATGCTAGTATTACTACTAACTAGTTTCGTTGTCCGCCAGACGCGTTCGGGGCTCAGGCTTTATTATAACTGGCAATGGTTCCGCTTATCTAGTTATCTGGCAAGCATTTCCTGATGGTCTGTAACATTTCGCCTTCCGCCACACTTCGCCTCATTTCGCCTCCCGCCACATTTCGCCTTCCGCCACATTTTCGCCTCAATCGTCGACTGCTGATCTGGCACATTTCCACCACAACCCTCAATTTTCAAACGCTAAACTCTTTCATCTCCCCCGACGATTCCAACTCCGCAACTTTCACCTGCTGCCACCTTGCGTCTACGCTCAGCGCGCTCTTTGCGCTCCGCGATCTGTCTTGCGCAACACCACAATCGCAGCTGTGCACCCTCACCCAAGCATGTTTTGTCTTCAACTTTGTCTCCATTCCCGGATTTGCACGCGCACTTCTGTTGCTCCCAGCGCTCCCTGCCTACGTCGCTCTCTCTTCAACTTTGTGATCTACCTCTGTCTATACAAATTAATTGTCCACTAACTTCGATGTGAGCTCTAGCTGAAACACCTAACCTTGCTGCTCTAGTGCTCTCCCCGTCACAACTCTCTTCTCCTTCTCCTGCGCTCCCACTCCTGCTCGCTCGCTTACTGCTTTTCCATCGCGTGATTCCCAGCTCCTTGCTAAATCATTTAATCTACACAAGCATGGACCAGCCCTGGGAATCTCAAATCAGTCAATGCTTTGCACTGGGCGGGAATGCGTGCACTTCTACTCGCTGCCGGCATGCCTTTACCTAAACCCTAACCCTAAACCCTAACCCTAACCCTAAACCCTAATGCCTAACAATTTCGCCGCAGATTGTTCCCAGACCTCTCACTGACAGGTGCTCCCTGCTATCCCCCCCCTACCCTTTAAATTCCAGCGCGGGCATAGCTAATACCTGATGGGCATTGATTCCTGCAGCGATGTGTCTCCTTTGTAGAAACATAGCGACTATTGGGTTAGTGAGTGGGTGGGGTGGGAAGGGTCCGCTCGCGAGATGCTGCGCCCAACATGCTCCCTTGCATGCTATTTCCCCCTGCCCTCTCACTTTGGGCAAATAAACCTGACAGACATCGCATTGATTCCTACAACGCTGTGTCCGTTTTGCAGGAATCAAGTTGCTCTTGGGCTGGGGGGGGGGGGGGGGGGGGGGGGGGGGGGATTACGCGGATATAACCATACGATTCCCCAATCGGCAAACACGTTGGTCGGCCCCCTATGGGGGACAGACCTATGCGACACTTACCCGAAATCGTGTTGTTGGTTCTGTTTTTTCAAATCCTCAAATCTTCACATCTTCAAATATTCCCAAGAAAGCCGGTCAAATAAGCCGGCAAATTCAGTACTCTGAAGTCTACGCGACTCGTGCTCGATTCCATCGCAGGGGATGGTTCTTCTTCTTCACGTTGTTGCTTGCAACTTTGTAACTGCTCTGCTCTCGATGAACAGTTGCTATCCCGGTATAAGCGTAATACTTGCAAAGCAGTTTGCATGGCCGCAAGTCCAATACGCAACATCGCGCCACAACTTCTCTGCCACAATTGCTTGCCCACCCGTGTACCTTGCATGGTAGTCTGTTCTGTCATGCGTTGAATTTGCTTTCAATCGTTGAGTAGTTACACGCTAGAGGACTGAATAGAAGATGTCTAAAAGACACAACGATTGCAGTCATATAGAAAAGAGAAGTGTACTGCAAGATCCTGCAGTCACGTGTAGGCCACAGCTAGCCTGTGGCCTGGCGGCAGTCAACTCGGGACCTGGAGAGACCAGGTACCGGCGCACATTATGCCGACTCAGTATCCGACGCATGTCGGATAATAACATCCCCCCCCAATTCAAGGTATTCTTGAAATCAAGAATTCCTTGAATTAACTGAGGGGCATAAGAAAAGAGAAGGAGAAGTAAACTACAAACTTAGGATAGTGCAAGTAAATAATTTGGGGATAATGAATTATTCAGGTTATAACTTAAGGGTGGAAGGGCACTAGAGATATCTCAAAGTCAGTGTAACGTTTAATCAAGTAGTCTGGCTTTGGTGTTTAGAGTCTGCAGGTAACTAAGGGGGAAGCTGCAGAGAAGCTATAGGGAAACTGCAGAGAAGCTGCAGGCTAAGTTGCAGGGAGGCTGCAGGGGAGCTAAAGGGTATTCTGCAGAGGGACCTAAAGGGGAAGCTGCAGGGACACTAGACTTTAAAGGTCTGTGACAGGAGGGATCATATGAGAAACTAAAGAGTCTTAGTTCAGACAGGACGTTTAGACTAGGGCCCCCCCATGATTTGAGAGTGAGGTCTGCAGACTGAATACGAGAATCAGAGAGAAGACATTTAGTTCACTGTTTTGTGAAGAGAAAACATTGGTCAGGGAAAATATTTAAGGCAGGGGTAGTCAAAAAATCATTCCTAGAGTGTTCAATGCTAACTAAAAAAAAAAACTTAAGTGAAGTCTGCTGAGTATCCATCAAGGTCTAGTTGCTGTTCGACAGTTGCTAGAAGAGTGGTGAAAGATTTCTTGGACATCTTGGGGGTGTCCAGCATGTTCATGAAAAGGAAGTCCATGGGGTTCCAATGCATGCTCAGGTTGTTGACACAGATCATCCTCCCCCCCAGGGTATAGTAGAGCCCGGCATATGAAAGGAGAAGGCGGCAGAACATCAGGGTACTGACGCCGCTGGGTGCAGGCCCTATTGGGTAGAAGCACTACAGCGGGTGCAGCCAGCCGGGAAGCCTGGCGCTCTAGGACACTCTAGCAGGACCGGGAGAACCGGTCAATAACAGATGGGAAGTAAGGGAGGGGGTTGGAGACAGAAAATAGGTAGGAGGCATGAAGGAGGCGAGAGGGAGGGGCAAAGAAAGAGGGGAGGAGGGACTGAGGGAGGAGTGTGTGTGCAAGGGGGCGTGGAGGAGTGACATGAGGCCTTTTGCTATGTATGCCTCCAGTTTTTGTGTGAAAAATGCAAGAGAAGGTCATGCGCACACCGGAAATGTCGAGTATATACAAATGTTCATCAGGTTTTGTGAAGAAAGAATGAGCCTAAATTGCCCTTATGCAGGTTTGCTTGGGTGGGAGGGGAGGGGGGTGGCCTCCGGCCACACGGGCAATGTACCAGTACATACATGTTTACATACACACATCAGGTTGTGTAGAGCGATCATTTTGCTCTCAGATTGGGAAATCAGGTTCAGATACTAAATTCTCTATGTGGTTAGCCAAACAAAGATTGCAACTTGGTCCGATGACTCTTCTGCTTTCAAGTTGCAGCCTAGTAGTTTGTGTGGAGTGTTAATACTTAATAACCTATTTACATGCAAGTTGAGGCATGGGGATGAATCGACCTTGGTCAAAACGCTTTTGCCCAACCTTAAAACAGGAAAGTAAAATAAAAAGGCTGATAAACCATGTTATGAATTCAACCCAGTCTTACAGCTATGGAGCCAGAGTCCTACTAATTAACTAATATAATTGCATTTTTGTGTGTGTGTGTGTGTAGGGGGGGGGGGGGGGGGGGGGGGGGTAGTTGTAAAAAACTTTTTCAAAACTTTATTTCCCCCCTCCTTTTGTATGAAACTTCCACAATTCCAACTCCCATTTTAATCGGACACCATATTGAACATGCGGTCCAAAATCTGTCTCCCAGTCTTACAGCTATGGAGCCAGATTCCTGCTTATACAACTGTAGTCCTTCAAGGCTCGAAATAAATATCAAATATGTGCACATAATATGTCTTTGGCACATCTAATCACATTTAATGCTCACTAAATACTGACTAGACACAAAATGTGCACATGAGCATACATTGAGTCACACAAGCTTCTAGGCATCTCCCTGAGCCAGCCACTGAGCGACACCCACTGATTTCAGCGGTGCAAGAAAACTGTTGGCGTAACCTTCGAAGTGAACAAGGTTGCGTGAGTTTGGGCTAGGTAACCAGGCAGTGGAGCTGCCCAGAAGCTGCTGCTCGTCGCTGAAAAGATATGCTATGATGACAACCAAGAGCACTGTTTCTAATCAACCCTGGTGAATGGCATAATTCTGATTCTAAATGTTTTAAACCTTTTTAGTCGATGACAATCTCAGGTGTGAGAAATGTTTACGGACTTCATTGGTAGTTGGCCCCAGTGCCAGCTAACGTGCAGGCCCCCTGAACCTCAAGCCTCGTAATAAGGCGTACCATTAATCTATTTACGGACTTCAGATACCTTGGCTAGAGCCAAGTCCAAGAGTATAAACATTGTGTGGCAGCTCAGGCGCAGTAGCGGTCTGCAAAAGTAAAACACACAGTAACCATTCCCCAGTGCAAGGCAACGGGAAGGCTCCTTCAACCCCCGTGGCAAGGCAAAACAACTTCCACTTTCCAAAAATCTATGTGGCAGCTCAAGGCTACAAAGTACGCACAAAATGAAAGCTATGTTGTGCTAGCATCTAGCAGTGTCCATCCAGATACAGTCACAGTCAGGCTTTTTCTTTTCTGCCTTTCATAGCAGCTTCTAGACAGCTCCCTGGGGTACCCATGCACAGCTGTCGGCACTCTTGTCAACGACATGAGGCCTCTTGCTTCACAGGGAGCAACCACTGGGGGCCACGAGCACAGGAGGGCGACCACCTAGGGAGGCCGCGCCAGTTGTCTGAGATCAGCACTTCTGAGTGCTCTTGCAACTTACCCACACATACACTGGGTCCAACACATACATCAAACATGCAAATTTGCAATCACAGCTGTCGGAACCCTTGTCAACGACCTGGGGTCCCTTGCTACACAGGGAGCTGCCACTGGGGGCGCCAGATGTCTGATTTCAACACTTTTGAGTGCGCTTGCAACTCACCCACACATACACTGGGTCCTCCACATACATCATACATGCAATTGTGCAATCACAGCTGCCGGCTCTCTTGTCAACGACCTGAGGCCCCTTGCTACACAGGGAGCAACCACTGGGAGCCACCAGCACAGGAGGGCGGCCACCTACGGAGGACTTGGAAGGGAGGCCGTGCCGGATGTCTGTTTCAGCACTTCAACACAGCCGATTGCTCTTGCAACTCACCCACACATGCACTGGGTCCTCAACATACACGACACATGCAGTTGGGCAATCGCAGCTATCTGATGTTAGCACTTCGAGTGCTGTTGCAACTCACCCACACATACACTGGGTCCTCGACATACACGACACATGCAATTGGGCAATCGCAGCTGTCTGATGTTAGCACTTTGAGTGCTGTTGCAACTCACCCACACATACACAGGGTCCTCCACATACATCATACATGCCATTGTGCAATCACAGATGCCGGCTCTCTTATCAATGACCCGAGGCCCCTTGCTACACAGGGATACAGACGGATGGCCATTTTTGATAGGCTAACCTTAGGGCCAACCCCTCATTTAAAATAACATATGATTTTCGAAGGGATGCTGGCAAGAGCCAGTTTGCATCCGACGGGTGCGAGGAACCTTCCCTTCCTATTGACCTGGGTACGCTTAAACAACTGGATCGTTTTCAGGAGATTTGACATGAAACCTGACAAAGTAATTGCTACGGGCGTACGGAATGTTTTGATAGGCTAATCCATGAGGATCGGCAAATCATATGATACTGACCAAGGGTGAGTATGATATCATATGATGTCATATGATATCATACAAATTGCATCATATGATATTGTAGGTCATTGGTAACTTTAGCCTAGCCAGGCCGCCGGCATCATATGATACCATATTGCCTACTAATCCATGGGCCAATCCCTCATTTAAAATAACATTCATTTTTCAAAGGGCTGCTGGCAAGAGCCACTTAGCATCCAAAGAATGAGAGGAAGCCTCCCTTCCTCTTTAGCTGTGTGGGGTCGATGACCTGGGGCCCCTTGTTACAAAGGGAGCCACCACTGGGTGCCACTGGCACTGGAGGGCGACCACCTAGGGAGGACTTGGAAGGGAGGCCGCGCTGGACCTCGATGGGTGCGCTGCGGGTGCGGGAGGCTGCAGGCAGGGAGACAGAGGGAGGGGGGAGAGGGGGGTGGGGTGGGGTGAGTGTGGTAGACAGGGAGAGGGAGGGAGGGGGTGGGGTGAGTGGTAGACAAGGAGTGGGAGGGGTGGGGTGGGGTGAGTGTGGTAGACAGGGACAGGGAGAGGGAGGGAGTGGGAGGGAGAAGTTGGGGTGAGTGGTAGACAGGGAGTGGTCTTACACTCACCCACCCTTGCTGCAATAACCACAACAGCGACTCACCAGCATCTCCAGGACCACCACCTGTGATTGCCAGGTACCCCCTCCAGTGCCAATCCGCGTCAATCTCTTACAACCCTATACCTATGTTGCACCCACCTTCCACCCGTTTATTCAGCAATAACAAGTGGGCCCCTTCCCTAAAAGGGGCTGCTAGTAGTTGATCTACAATTGGTTTATAAAAGCTACGAAGCCTATGCCGCTGCAATGGACAAAAGGTAATGGCCCTGATGGGGATGCTTGGACCTTTGGGGATGCTTGGACCTTTGGGGATGCTTGAGGCCCCCTAAGGGTTGGCTAGTCCCGCCTATGTCTATGGGTGGTACTAGCTTACAGAGGAATTTACACCCACCCACCCTCACTGCAGGAACCACAACCGCGACTCACCAGCCTCTCCAGGACCACCACCTGTGATAGCCAGGTACTCACTCCAGTGCCCATCCGCGTCAATCTCTTACACCTCTAGACCTGTGCTGCACCTTCCTTCCCCCAGTCTTACACCCCCCCACCCTTGCTGCAAGAACCACAACTGCAACTCACCAGCCTCTCCAGGACCATCTTCTGTGATAGCCAGGTACCCCCTCAAGTGCCCACCTGTGTCAATCTCTTACACCCCTACACCTGTGCTGAACCACTTTCACCCACCTTCCACCTGTCTTACCCCCCCCCACCCTTACTGCAGGAACCATAACTGCAAGAATCACAACTGCGACTCACCAGCCTCTCCAGGACCACCTTCTGTGATTGCGAGGTACCCCCTCAAGTGCCCATCAGCATCTATCTCATTGTCCATGTTGGAGGTAGCTGGCAGCACGACATGCCTAGCGTGGGACTCGGCCCTGTGCATCCACATGTGGGACTTGCCGCCCACAAGGGCGCCGTAGATGGTGCGGTGCAGGTGGTCCACTGTGTCGCTGATTCCGTCCTCCTCATGCATCTTGGCCATGATCTCTTTAGCTGCTTTCAGGCGCCTACAGGGACGACGGGGGTGGTATATGTGGTATATGTGGTATATATGATACATATACACAAGGGCGCCGTAGATGGTGCGGTGCAGGTGGTCCACTGTGTCGCTGATTCCGTCCTCCTCATGCATCTTGGCCATGATCTCTTTAGCTGCTTTCAGGCGCCTACAGGGACGACGGGGGTGGTATATGTGGTACATATGGTATATATGATACATATACACAAGGGCGCCGTAGATGGTGCGGTGCAAGTGGTCCACTGTGTCGCTGATTCCGTCCTCCTCATGCATCTTGGCCATGATCTCTTTAGCTGCTTTCAGGCGCCTACAGGGACGACGGGGGTGGTATATGTGGTACATATGGTATATATGATACATATACACAAGGGCGCCGTAGATGGTGCGGTGCAGGTGGTCCACTGTGTTGCTGATTCTGTCCTCCTCATGCATCTTGGCCATGGTCTCTTTAGCTGCTTTCAGGCGCCTACAGGGACGACGGGGGTGGTATATGTGGAATGTGTGGTATATATGATACATATACACAAGGGCGCCGTAGATGGTGCGGTGCAAGTGGTCCACTGTGTCGCTGATTCCGTCCTCCTCATGCATCTTGGCCATGATCTCTTTAGCTGCTTTCAGGCGCCTACAGGGACGACGGGGGTGGTATATGTGGAATGTGTGGTATATATGATACATATACACAAGGGCGCCGTAGATGGTGCGGTTGCAAGTGGTCCACTGTGTCGCTGATTCCGTCCTCCTCATGCATCTTGGCCATGATCTCTTTAGCTGCTTTCAGGCGCCTACAGGGACGACGGGGGTGGTATATGTGGTATATGTGGTATATATGATACATATACACAAGGGCGCCGTAGATGGTGCGGTGCAGGTGGTCCACTGTGTTGCTGATTCCGTCCTCCTCATGCATCTTGGCCATGGTCTCTTTAGCTGCTTTCAGGCGCCTACAGGGACGACGGGGGTGGTATATGTGGAATGTGTGGTATATATGATACATATACACAAGGGCGCCGTAGTAGATGGTGCGGTGCAAGTGGTCCACTGTGTCGCTGATTCCGTCCTCCTCATGCATCTTGGCCATGATCTCTTTAGCTGCTTTCAGGCGCCTACAGGGACGACGGGGGTGGTATATGTGGAATGTGTGGTATATATGATACATATACACAAGGGCGCCGTAGATGGTGCGGTGCAAGTGGTCCACTGTGTTGCTGATTCCGTCCTCCTCATGTATCTTGGCCATGATCTCTTTAGCTGCTTTCAGGCGCCTACAGGGACGACGGGGGTGGTATATGTTGTATGTGTGGTATATATGATACATATACACAAGGACGCCGTAGATGGTGCGGTGCAAGTGGTCCACTGTGTTGCTGATTCCGTCCTCCTCATGCATCTTGGCCATGGTCTCTTTAGCTGCTTTCAGGCGCCTACAGGGACGACGGGGGTGGTACATGTGGTACATATGGTATATATGATACATATACACAAGGGCGCCGTAGATGGTGCGGTGCAAGTGGTCCACTGTGTTGCTGATTCTGTCGTCCTCATGCATCTTGGCCATGGTCTCTTTACCTGCTTTCAGGCGCCTACAGGGACGACGGGGGTGGTATATGTGGTATGTGTGGTATATATGATACATATACACAAGGGCGCCGTAGATGGTACGGTGCAAGTGGTCCACTGTGTTGCTGATTCCATCCTCCTCATGCATCTTGGCCATGATCTCTTTAGCTGCTTTCAGGCGCCTCAGGGACGACGGGGGTGGTATATGTGGTATGCGTGGTATATATGATACATATACACAAGGGCGCCGTAGATGATGCGGTGCAGGTGGTCCACTGTGTCGCTGATTCCGTCCTCCTCATGCATCTTGGCCATGGTCTCTTTAGCTGCTTTCAGGCGCCTACAGGGACGACGGGGGTGGTATATGTGGTATGTGTGGTATATATGATACATATACACAAGGGCGCCGTAGATGGTGCGGTGCAGGTGGTCCACTGTGTCGCTGATTCCGTCCTCCTCATGCATCTTGGCCATGGTCTCTTTAGCTGCTTTCAGGCGCCTACAGGGACGACGGGGGTGGTATATGTGGTATGTGTGGTATATATGATACATATACACAAGGGAGCCGTAGATGGTGCGGTGCAAGTGGTCCACTGTGTCGCTGATTCCGTCCTCCTCATGCCTCTTGGCCATGGTCTCTTTACCTGCTTTCAGGCGCCTACAGGGACGACGGGGGTGGTATATGTGGTATGTGTGGTATATATGATACATATACACAAGGGCGCCGTAGATGGTGCGGTGCAAGTGGTCAACTGTGTTGCTGATTCTGTCCTCCTCATGCATCTTGGCCATGGTCTCTTTAGCTGCTTTCAGGCGCCTACAGGGACGACGGGGGTGGTATATGTGGTACATATGGTATATATGATACATATACACAAGGGCGCCGTAGATGGTGCGGTGCAGGTGGTCCACTGTGTCGCTGATTCCGTCCTCCTCATGCATCTTGGCCATGGTCTCTTTAGCTGCTTTCAGGCGCCTACAGGGACGACGGGGGTGGTATATGTGGTATGTGTGGTATATATGATACATATACACAAGGGCGCCGTAGATGGTGCGGTGCAAGTGGTCCACTGTGTTGCTGATTCTGTCCTCCTCATGCATCTTGGCCATGGTCTCTTTAGCTGCTTTCAGGCGCCTACAGGGACGACGGGGGTGGTATATGTGGTATGTGTGGTATATATGATACATATACACAAGGGCGCCGTAGATGGTGCGGTGCAAGTGGTCCACAGTGTTGCTGATTCTGTCCACCTCATGCATCTTGGCCATGATCTCTTTAGCTGCTTTCAGGCGCCTACAGGGACGACGGGGGTGGTATATGTGGTATGTGTGGTATATATGATACATATACACAAGGGCGCCGTAGATGGTGCGGTGCAGGTGGTCCACTGTGTCGCTGATTCCGTCCTCCTCATGCATCTTGGCCATGGTCTCTTTAGCTGCTTTCAGGCGCCTACAGGGACGACAGGGGTGGTATATGTGGTATGTGTGGTATATATGATACATATACACAAGGGCGCCGTAGATGGTGCGGTGCAAGTGGTCCACTGTGTCGCTGATTCTGTCCTCCTCATGCATCTTGGCCATGGTCTCTTTAGCTGCTTTCAGGCGCCTACAGGGACGACGGGGGTGGTATATGTGGTACATATGGTATATATGATACATATGCACAAGGGCGCCGTAGATGGTGCGGTGCAAGTGGTCCACTGTGTTGCTGATTCTGTCCTCCTCATGCATCTTGGCCATGGTCTCTTTAGCTGCTTTCAGGCGCCTACAGGGACGACGGGGGTGGTATATGTGGTATGTGTGGTATATATGATACATATACACAAGGGCGCCGTAGATGGTGCGGTGCAGGTGGTCCACTGTGTCGCTGATTCCGTCCTCCTCATGCATCTTGGCCATGGTCTCTTTAGCTGCTTTCAGGCGCCTACAGGGACGACGGGGGGGTGGTATATGTGGTATGTGTGGTATATATGATACATATACACAAGGGCGCCGTAGATGGTGCGGTGCAAGTGGTCCACTGTGTTGCTGATTCTGTCCTCCTCATGCATCTTGGCCATGGTCTCTTTAGCTGCTTTCAGGCGCCTACAGGGACGACGGGGGTGGTATATGTGGTATGTGTGGTATATATGATACATATACACAAGGGCGCCGTAGATGGTGCGGTGCAAGTGGTCCACTGTGTTGCTGATTCCGTCCTCCTCATGCATCTTGGCCATGATCTCTTTAGCTGCTTTCAGGCGCCTACAGGGACGACGGGGGTGGTATATGTGGTATATATGATACATATACACAAGGGCGCCGTATACGGTGCGGTGCAAGTGGTCCACTGTGTTGCTAATTCCATCCTCAGAATGCTTCTTGGCCATGATCTCCTTGGCTGCCTTCAGGCGCCTGGGGGGAGAAGGGGGAATGGTATTTTAAGAGTAAAAACAAAAAACTAAAGGAACCAGGGTTGTCGGTACCGATGCATTACTCAGCCAGGGCTGACCAACCAGCAGGCACACACCAGCATTGGCGATGTGGAGGAAGACAGGGAAAGCAGGAATACCTGTACAGGTCTCATGGTGGATGAAGAATTGTTGAATAGAGGTACAAGTCATTGATCAAAATCTCATATGTGTATGGAACAGTTAAGTTAGTCAATATTAGGGAATGAATAATATTAGTGAATATTAGCTAATATTAGACGGCCGAGCCGTCTCACCAGAACTTTGAATTTGTTTGAAAAAATTGGAAAAACTAATATTATTGTGACCCTATAATAATATTACTTAAGATTACTTATCGGAAATTAATAATAGATGCCGTTCCCTACACATATATGTAGGGTGTTATCAACCAGCTACCATCTAAATATATAAAAATAATAAAAGGTTTGACAGAGCTGGTGGACTTTGCACAAATAAAAGGCAAAGTCGTACATTGGAAAGATGAAATACAATACAATACAATACAATACAATACAATACAATACAATACAATACAATACAATACAATACAATATAAAACAAGAGTTATACATTTGCAAGATAAGAAAGAATAGAATAAGAGACATGCGTTGGCAGGATGATACAACAAAATATAAAATAAAATAAGAGAAATAGGCTAGCAGGATGATAGAAAGAAAAAATAAAATAAAATAAGAGACATACATTGGCAGGATGGAAAAAAAAGACATACATTGCCACGATGAAATAAAATAAAACAAAAATAATGTATAAGACATACATTGGCAGGACGACATAAATAAATATACTATAAAATAAGGGACATAAGTTGGCAAGATGAAAGAAATAAACTATAAAATAAAATAAGAGACATACGTTGGCAGGGTGGGGAAAAAAAGACATACCTCATACGTTGACAGAATGAAATAAAATAAAATATACAATGAAATAAGAGACATACCTTGGCAAGATGAGCTCCTTCAAGGCATCCACGATCTTGGCGGCGTTGAGGTCATCAATACCCACAGGCTCTGGGCCCACGCCAGCGCTGTGGCACGCAGCACCCCAGAAGGGTTGGTCGCCAAAGAAGTAAACGATGAAGGTGGGCTTGCCTGCGTGCACCAAGGTGTGGTATAGGTGTAAACGGTGTGATATAGGTGTAAACAAAATGATGAAGAAATAAACGAGGAAGGTGGGCTTGCCTGCGTGCACCAAGGTGTGATATAGGTGTATAAGGTGTGGTGACTGGACTCTAGGTGCGATGTAAGCCCGTCCATCGCATACTTACGAGCCGGTTCACTTCATACCACGTCCTTAGAAGTGTCATCGTGACATATCTTGGAAGATGAGATTTACATATTTATATAAGGTGTGGTAGAGGTGTGAAACATTGCCAAAGGAGGAAAGATCCCCTGCGTGCATCAAGGGGTGGTAAAGGTGTATAAGGGGTGGTAGAGGTGTAAACAAAATGGTGAAGAAATAAACGAGGAAGGGCTACAGCACCACACTGCTCATGCAGCCTATCATGGGATTGCCTGTGTGCATCAAGGGGTGGTAGAGGTGTACACAAAATGATGGAGAAATAAACGAGGAAGGGCTACAGCACCACACTGCTCGAACAGCCTATCATGGGCTGGCCTGCGTGCATCAAGGGGTGGTAAAGGTGTACAAGGGTGGTAGAGGTGTAGTTTCTTGGATCAACATTGGCCTATCCATGACAATTTTATGCAATGCATCAAAGGGTATTAGAGGTGTAAACAAAATGCTGAAGAAATAAATGAGAAAGGGCTGCAGCACCACACTGCTAAAACAGCCGATCATAAGCAATGTACCCCCCACCCCACATCCCGCCCCACACACCCACCCCCCACTGCAATGCATGTAACCCCTTGTCACCAGCCAACAAGCCAATGGCTGTGGTACCCACACCACCATGGTGATCATTGAACCACACTGCCCAAACAGCCACCGGCGCAGCCCCCCCCACCCCCCCCACACACACCCAACCACACCACCCACCCACCCACCCACATTCACCCATCCACCCCGGGCCCCCACCCCCCACTGCAATGCATGCAACCCCTACTCACCAGCAAACAAGCCGGTGGCTGTGGTACCCGCACCACCATGGTGAATCACTGCACCACACTGCTCAAACAGCCAGTCGTGGGCGCAGTTCCCCTCCCCCCCCCCCCCCCCCCCCCCCACACACACACCCCTCACCCCCCAACACACACATTACCACCCCCCACTGCAATGCATGTAACCCCTTCTCACCTGCAAACAAGCCGGTGGCTGTAGTACCCGCACCACCATGGTGAATAACTGAGCCACACTGTTCGAACAGCCAGTCGTGGGCGCAGTTCCCCTCAAGCATGAACACGTTCTTGGGGACAGTCTTGACTCCCACTCCCAAGCCCCCCCATCCTTTCTGGATGATGGCACGCAGACCGGTGACTCGGAGGGCCTCCAGAAACTGAGCTGTCAGCTTTGCTGGGTTGCCCACCACCAGGGAGCCGAAGCCAATGTAGACTGGTGGGGCACCTGAATGAAATTTGGGGTGAAGGAGAGGTGAAGGGGGGGTGAAGGGGAATGGGAGCAGGGGAGAAGGGGGAGAACATGCGAATGAGTTGTGGTATGGGGTTGCTGACCACCAGGGAGCCGAAGCCAATGTATCCTGGTGGGGCTCCTGAATGGAAGGGGGGTGAAGGGGGGAAACATGAGAATAAGTTGCGGAAGGAAGATAATGATCCTGAATCAAGTTTAGAGTTGTCAAGGACAATATCATGGATATATTATATATATTGTATGATATATCGGCATATCGCACATTAGCTTGTAAACCTCAAACTTGATGAAGCCAATCCAAGCCAAGCAAAGCCAATCCAATCCAAGTCAAGCCAAGCCAAGCAAAACATACAGAACACAACAGAACAAGTGCCCAGTAGTGAACGACACCGAGCCCTTACTATAAGCCAGGAAGTCTGCTAATTCCTTAGGCGGCTTGTACTTGGTTAGCTTGTCAACCTCCAACTTGATAAGCCAAGCCAAGCCAAGCAAAACAGACAGAACACAACAGAACAAGTGCCCAGTAGTGAACGACACCGAGCCCTTACTATAAGCCAGGAAGTCTGCTAATTCCTTAGGCGGCTTATACTTGGTTAGCTTGTCAACCTCCAACTTGATAAGCCAAGCCAAGCCAAGCCAAGCCAAGCCATAACGTACAGAACACAACAGAACAAGTGCCCAGTAGTGAACGACACCGAGCCCTTACCATCCGCCAGGAAGTCTGCTAATTCCTTAGGCGGCTTGTACTTGGTTAGCTTGTCAACCTCCAACTTGATAAGCCAAGCCAAGCCAAGCCAAGCCATAACGTACAGAACACAACAGAACAAGTGCCCAGTAGTGAACGACACCGAGCCCTTACCATCCGCCAGGAAGTCTGCTAATTCCTTAGGCGGCTTGTACTTGGTTAGCTTGTCAACCTCCAACTTGATAAGCCAAGCCAAGCCAAGCCAAGCCATAACGTACAGAACACAACAGAACAAGTGCCCAGTAGTGAACGACACCGAGCCCTTACCATCCGCCAGGAAGTCTGCTAATTCCTTAGGCGGCTTGTACTTGGTTAGCTTGTTGACCTCAAGGTTGATGAAGCCAACGACCTCACAGTATGAGGGCCAGTCCTTGGGGCGGCTTACGAGGGAGGGGCTCCAGATGTAGGTGAAGGGCACCTGGGGGTTGGTGGTGGTGTTGCTGGTGGTTTTTTGTGTGTTCACGCGGGGGGAGGGGTGCCCGAGGAAGGTGAGGGCACCCTTCTGCCACCCCGGTGGCGGGACGTGATGGGATGATTGTGAGGGGGGAGGTGGCGGTGGGGGGGGTGGGGGGGCGGTGGGATCGGGTGGTTGCGCTGGGGTGTGGGCGGGTGGAGGGGGGGGGAGGAGATGGGGGGGGGGTAGTGGCGGGGTTGTGGTGGGGGGGGGAGGGTGTGGTGTGTTGTGGGGGGGTGCCCTGTGGGGGGGGTGGGTGGGGGGGCGGTGGGGGGGGGGGGGGTAGTTATGTGAGTAGGAGAGTGCTTTTTGCAGTGCAGTATGAGGGCCAGTCCTTGGGAGGCTCACGAGGGAGGGGCTCCAGATGTAGGTGAAGGCCACCGGGGGAGGTGGGCGGATGGGGGGCGGGGAGCGGGCGTACGGTGGAGGGGGGGGTGCGGCGGTTGGGGTGGTTGTGGTTGTTGGGGTGGGCGGTGGCGGGGAGGGGTGGGGGGTGGGGGGAGGTTGTTGTTATTGTTGATGTTGTTGGTGTTGGTGTTAGGGCTGGTGTTGTGTTGTGTTGTGTGTGTGTGTGTGTGTGTCTGTGTGTGGTAGTTTAGTGTAATGTAGGAGCAAGTGTTGCAGTAGGGCCAGTCCTTGGGAGGCTCACGAGGGAGGGGCTCCAGATGTAGGTGAAGGCCACATGGGGGCTGGTGGTGTTCTTTTTGGTGGGGTTATTTTTTTGTTCTTGTTGCTGGTGGGGTTGTTGTTGTTACTCATACCTTGGAGTGGTGTAGTGCATTCGACGTGTGTCCCGTGTTCCATGTCTTGATGCCCAACACACGCTCTCTGAAGTCTTCCACCATGCCGTAGTGGTGGTGGTGGTGGTGGTGATGATGATGGTGGTGGAGTGTATGGACCCTACATTACTATTACCTTAGAGTGGTGGAGTGCATGCGATGTGTGTTCCTTGTTCCATGTCTTGATGCCCAACACACGCTGTATGAAGTCTTTCACGATACCGTGGTGGTGGTGGTGGTGGTGGTGGTGAGTAGTGTGGATAGGGTGGTGGTGGTTGTGGTGGTGGTGGTGGTGGAGTGCATGGACCCTACATTACTCTTACCTTGGAGTGGTGGAGTGCATGCGACGTGTGTTCCTTGTTCCATGTCTTGATGCCCAACACACGCTGTCTGAAGTCTTTCACCATGCCGGACATACCAAGCCAAGCCAAGTCTTCCATGGCGAAGTAGGAGAGCCAGTTCATGATCTGCAATGCAGGAAGATGCAGATTAGATTGAGAAGAGTCCAGATTAGATTGAGAAGAGTCCAGATTAGATTGAGAAGAGTCCAGATTAGATTGAGAAGAGTCCAGATTAGATTGAGAAGAGTCCAGATTAGATTGTAAAGAGTCCAGATTAGATTGAGAAGAGTCCAGATTAGATTGAGAAGAGTCCAGATTAGATTGAGATGAGTCCAGATTAGATTGAGGAGAGTCCAGATTAGATTGAGAAGAATCCGGAAGAGTATGGCTGCATGAGTGGAGAGGGTGGGTGACTAGGTGGGTGGGTGGGTGGGTGGGGTGGGGTGGGGGGGCACGAGATCATGATCTGCAATGCAAGAAGATGCAGATTGGATTGAGAAGAGTCCAGATTAAATTGAGAAGAATCCGGAAGAGTATGGCTGCATGAGTGGAGGGGGTGGGTGAGTAGGGGGGTGGGCGGGGAGGTGGGGTGGGGGGGTGGGGGGGCACGAGATCATGATCTGCAATGCAAGAAGATGCAGATTAGATTGAGAAGAGTCCAGATTAAATTGAGAAGAATCCGGAAGAGTATGACTGTACGAGTGGAGGGGGTGGGTGAGTAGGTGGGTGTGTGGGGGGGGTGGGGGGGCACGAGATCATGATCTGCATTCTGCAATTAATTTGTGTGATTTAATTAATGTTATTTGACTTATCCCACCTCTTGTTCCCCGCTATTGGTACCAATGATGACTGTCTTGCTTCGCTCATTTGCTTTCATTTTAATTTTTGATTGATTTAAATAATGTTATCTCACCTCATGCACCCTGCTATTTGTGTCACTGATGACGGTCTTGATTCGTGTTCATATGTGTGAGTGATTTAATTCATTCTTAAGATGCAATTAATGTTATCTCACCTCTAGTGCCCTGCTATTCGATTCACTGGCGACCGTCTTGATTCACGTCTTTTGTGTGACTTTATTTATCAATTTGTGGTTTAATTCATGACATCGCACCTCCCGTGCCCTGCTATTCGTATCGCTGATCACCGTCTTGATTCGTGCAAAGGGGCTGGGAAAGGCTTTGGTTGGGGACCAAGGCATGGTGAAGATGATGTGCAGAGGGCAGTTCAGCTTCTCCGCACAGTGGCTGTGGCCGTAGGCAGGTGGATTGGCCACGATCGCATCAGCGACAAAGGGCTTTTGAAGATTCTCTGGGTCAGGGTCCACACAGGCCCCCCAGGAAGAGTACAGAATCTCTCTCACCTGTTGGTGGTGGTGATGTTGGTGGTGATGATGGTGATGATGATATTGGTGATGATGGTGGTAATGATATTGGTGATGATGGTGGTGATGATGATGGTGGAAAGATAGTTAGTCAGATGCTAGCTTAGTCATAGGCTCAAAGCTCATTCCAAATGATAAGGTTGGATATTTTGTGTGCTGCACAGGGGCTGTGGCCGTGGCAGGTGGCTTGGCCACGATTGCGTCGGCAGCAAATGCGTCAGCAGGTGGATTGGCCACAATCGCATCAGCGACAAAAGGGCTTTTAAAGATTCTCTGGGTCAGGGTCCACACAGGCCCCCCAGGAAGAGTACAGAATCTCTCTCACCTGCTGCACGATACCATGGGTTTACGGTTTGGGGTTTAGGGTTTTATACTGAAACATTTCCACATGTTGCACAATACAATGGGTTTGGGGTTTAGGGTTTTATACCGAATCTCTTTCACCTGCCGCAAGATACAATGGTGCTGATGGTGGTGGTGGTGGTGCTGATGGTGATGGTGGTGGTGGTGTTGCTGATGGTGGTCATAATGGTGGTGATGATGATGGTGGTGGTGGTGATGGTAGTGATGGTTGTGGTGATGATGGTGGTGATGGTGGTGGCGATGTTGGTGGTGATGAGAGTGGTGATGATGGTTGGTGATGATGTTGGTGATGATGTTGGTGATTTCGGTGGTGATGATGGTGGTGATGATAGTGATGATGGTGGTGTTGGTGGTGGTGATGATGGTGGTCATGATGTTGGTGATGATGGTGGCGATTTTAGTGGTGATGATGTTGGTGATGATGTTGGTGATGATGTTGGTGATGATGTTGGTGATGATGGTGGTGATGATGATGGTGATGATGTTGGTGATGATTGTGGTGTTGATGGTGGTGATGATGGTGGTGATGATGATGTTGGTGATGACGATGATGATGATAATGATGATGATGGTGGTGATTATGGTGGTTATAATGGTGGTGATGATGGTGATGGTGATGGTGATGGTGATGGTGATGGTGATGGTGGTGGTGGTGATGGTGGTGATGGTGGTGGTGGTGATGGTGTTGATGATAGTGTTGATGATGGTGGCGATGTTGGTGGTGATGTTGGTGATGGTGGCGATGGTAGTGGCGATGGTGGTGGTGATGATGGTGGTGATGGTGGTGATGATGGTGGTGATGATGGTGGCGATGTTGGTGGTGATGTTGGTGGTGATGATGGTGGTGATGATGGTGGCGATGTTGGTGGTGATGATGGTGGCGATGATGGTGGTGATGATGGTGGTGGTGATAATGGTGGTGATGATAGTGGTGGTGGCGAAGTTGGTGGTGATGATGGTGGCGATGTTGGTGGCGATGTTGCTCTCTCTCTCACTCTCTCTCTCTCTCTCTCTCTCTCTCTCTCTCTCTCTCTCTCTCTCTCTCTCTCTCTCTCTCCCCCTCTCACCTGCTCCCTTTGCTTCAGAGCATCCTTAATATCAAGGCCAGGCATGATACCTCGATGCTTGACCACGTACTCAGACAACACCTTAGGACATCCGCCAAGTGGGTAGAACTCCAGGCCAAAGCCCTCCACAAATGGGCGATATATCTGTGGCATTTGGGTTTGGGTTGGATTTGGCCTGGGTCTGGGTTTGGGTTGGATTTGGGCTTGGGTCTGGGTTTGGGTTGGATTTGGGGCTGGGGTCGACAGTTTGGGAATATGAGGTACCTTACGACATCCCCTGAGGGGCTAGAAGTCCAGGCCAAAGCCCTCCACAAATGGGCGATAGATCTGTGACATATGGGTTTGGGTTGGGTTTGGGTTGGGTTTGGGTCTGGGCTTGGGTCTGAGTTTGGGGCTGGGGTTGAAAGTTGGGGTATATGAGGCACCTTACGACATCCCTCCAATGGGCAGAACTCCCAGCCAAAGCCCTCCACAAAAGGGCGATGGATCTGTAACATTTGGGTTTGGGCTGGATTGGATCTGGGTCTGGGTTGGGTTGGATTCGGGATTGGGGCTGGGGTCGACAGTTGGGGTATATGAGGCACCTAAGGACATCCCCTCAGTGGGCAGAACTCCAGGCCAAAGCCCTCCACAAAAGGACGTTAGATCTATCACATTTGGGGTTGAGGTAACTCATGAGTATGTATGTGTGTACTAGTTTGGTTTGGTTTGGTATGGTTTGAGGTTTGGGTTTGGGTTGAGTTTAAGGTTTGAGGTTACTGTTTGTGTACATCTTAGTGTTGCTGTTTGAGTTGGATTTGGGTTAAGGTTGGGGGTGACAGTTGAGGTTAGCGTTTGTGTACATCTTAGTGTTGCTGTTTGAGTTGGATTTGGGTTAAGGTTGGGGGTGACAGTTGAGGTTAGTGTTTGTGTACATCTTAGTGTTGCTGTTTGAGTTGGATTTGGGTTAAGGTTGGGGGTGACAGTTGAGGTTAGCGTTTGTGTATATCTTAATGTTGCTGTTTGGGTTGGATTTGGGCCAAGGTTGGGGGTGACAGTTGAGGTTAGACTAGTATAGCAAGGTATTCTGTCGTGGTAGTCATAAGACCATACCACTAACTAGACAGAACTTGATGTCTAGTTGGTGATATGGTCTAAAAGATACCATGGTAGGATCCTTAAGAACCCAGGCAGACACCCAACCTAGATCACACCCAACCTAGTTCACACCCAACCTAGTTCACACCCAACCTAGTTCACACCCAACACAGCCTCACACTCCAACATCTAAACCAGCTCTACAGGTACGCATCCAACCAGGGAACTACATGACGCGCGCTATTGTGCACTAGCGTCCAAGGTTTTGGATGTCGACTGTGCGATTGACACAATTTGCTAAGCCCCCTCTGGGCGCAGCGTGCAGATTTTCGTTTTCAGTTGAGCCAAAAGCGCAACCAAAATGACAAAATGTAGTACCCTGCACCCAACCTATCCCACAGGCTTACCTTGTGAGAGGCAATGCGCACTCAATGACACACCACATGTGTCCCACGCAAACCCACATGCTCACACCCAACACAGCCTCACACTCCAACATCTAACCCAGTTCCACAGGCAGACACCCAACCTACCCCACAGGCAGACACCCAACCTACCCCACAGGCAGACACCCTATCCCAGAGGCTCACACACACACACACACACACACACACACACACACTCACACCTATCCCAGAGGCTCACCTTGTGAGAGGCAATTCGCACTCGATGCCCAAACTCCTTTAGCTTCAACCCAATACCAACAAAAGGTTGCACATCTCCTCGTGTGCCTGTAACGGGGGTGCAGGTGCAGGTGCAGGTGTGTGGGTGTGGGTGCAGGTGTGGGTGGGTGGGTGGGTGGGGTGAGTGCAGATGTTGGTGTGGGTGCAGGTGTGGGTGCAGGGGTGTGGGTGTGGGTGTGCCTGTAATGAGCGAGATAACAATGTTGTTGGGTGGGTGCAGGTGTGGGTGCAGGTGTGGGTGCAGGTGTGGGTGCAGGTGTGGGTGGATGTGGGTACAGGTGTGTATGTGGGTGCACCCTCCCTAACCTCCCCCTGAGCAAGTATCTCCTAAGGCTATACTGTTCTCTTGAACCCGTAATGAGCATAACGATGTTGATGAGCTTGATCTTGCCGTCAATGAACCCAACGTTTTTGGAACTAACCCAACGTCAATGAACCCTATGTGTCTGTACCTGTATTGAGCATTGCCGTGCTGATGGGCTTAACCCTGGTGTGGGTGTAGGTGCAGGTGTGGGTGTGGGTGCAGGAGCAGGTGTGGGTGTGGGTGTAGGTCAGGGTGTATTTGTACATGTAATGAGCATTACGATGCTGATGGGCTTGACCTTGCTGTCAATGAACCCAACATCAATGAACCCAACATCAATGAACCCAACGTTGATAGAACGAACCCAACGTCAATGGACCCAGCGTTGATAGAACGAACCCAACGTCAATGAACCCAACGTTGATAGAACGAACCCAACGTTTTTTTAACAAACACAACGTTTTTGAAACGAACCGTATATAGATGAACCCAATGTTTTTGGAACGAACCCAACGTCAATGAACCCAACATGTTCGTAAATGAAATGAGCATTACGATGCTGATGGGCTTGACCTTGCTGTCAATGAATCCAACGTCAATGAACCCAACGTTGATAGAACGAACCCAACGTTAATGAACCCAACATAAATAGAACGGACCCAATGTCAATAAACCCAACGTTTATGGAACGAACCCAACATCAATGGACCCAACGCTTTTGGAACGAACCCAACATCAATGAACCCATCGTTTTGGGAACGAATCCAACGTGTCTGTACCTGTAACGAGCATTACGATGTTGATAAGCTTGATCTTGCCGTCAATTAACGCAACATTTTTGGAACGAACCCAACGTCAACGAACCCTATGTGTCTGTACCTGTAATGAGCATAACGATGTTGATGGGCTTGATCTTCCCATCAATGAATCCAACGTTGATGGAACGGTCTAGGTCCGCTTTCTCTGCAGCCATAGCAGCCGCCACATCAGCCCCAGCCGCTGCGGGACTGCCCATTTTAGCCTGGGAAGCCTTCAAGGAGGCAACCAAAATCTGCTTGGCTGCCGCCTCAGGCAAGGAGACGGGAGTAACGGATGCAGCAGCAGCGGCAGCGGCTGTGGCTGTACTGCTCGCTGCCAGCTCAGGTGGCAGTACAGAGGACTGGCGGGTGGAGGGAGTAGCTGAGGATCCGCCCTTGGCTGACAGTGCTGCCGTAGACTGTTTGGTTGAGGACTGGGCGGTTGAGGTTGACTTGGCGGGAGGGGTCAGTGCATCCGCAGCTGGCTTGGCCCCAGGGGGGGGAGAGGCCAACGGGGAGGGCCCCCCCGGTTGCGGTGATGGCAGGAAGGAGGAGGTGGTAGAGGTGTCGATGCTGTCCAGGTGAAGTTTGGGTCTAGCCATGTGAGCTTGGAGCTGCTCTCGGATGGCCTTGGCCAGGTCCTCCTTTTTGCTCTTCATCAGGTCTGCTCGATTCTGATCTGCCACACGAGGGGTGGAGAGCCTAGAGACATATAACTCACCTACAATTGGGTTTGGGTTTGGGTTTGGGTTTGGGTTGGGTACTTGGGTATGGGTTTGGGTTTGGGTTGGGTACTTGGGTTTGGATATGGGTTTGGGTATGGGTTGGGTACTTGGGTTGGGTACTTGGGTTTGGGTATGGGTTTGGGTTTGGGTTGTGTACTTGGGTTTGGGTATGGGTTTGGGTTAGGGTTGGGTACTTGGGTTTGGGTATGGGTTTTGGCATGGGTTTGAACTTGGGAAGGGGAGCGGGAATGGGTGTGAGTTTGGGTCTGCTCGATTCTGATCTGCCACACAAGGGGTGAAGAGCCTAGAGGCGTATGGTTCAACTAGGATTGGGTATTGGTTTTGGTTTTGGTTTGGGTACTTGGGTTTGGGTATGGGTTTGGACTGGGGAATGGGGGCGGGAATGGGTGTGGGCGTGGGTGTGGGTCTGCTCGATTCTGATCTGCCACACAAGGGGTGAAGAGCCTAGAGGAGTATGGCTCACTTGCGATTGGGTATGGTTTGGGGTTGGGTTCTTGGGTGTGGGCATGGGTATAATTATGGGTTTGGGCTTGGGAATGGGTGTAGGATTGGGTGTGGGAATGGGTGTAAGAATGGGTGTGAGAATGGTTTTGGGTATGACTTTGGTTTTGGGAATGGGTGTGAGAATGGGTGTGGGAATGGATTTGGGTATGGTTTGGGGTTGGGTTCTTTGGTGTGGGCATGGGTGTGGGAATGGGTATAATTATGGGTTTTGGCTTGGGAATGGGTGTGGGAATGGGTGTGAGAATGGGTGTGGGAATGGGTTTGGGTATGACTTCGTTTTTCGATACTGGGTGTGAGAATGGGCGTGGGAATAGGTGTGGGTATGACTTCGGTTTTGGGAATGGGTGTGAGAATGGGTGTGGGAATGGATTTGGGTATGAGTTCGGACTTGGGAATGGGTGTGGGAATGGGAATGGGTGTCGGAATGGTTTGGGGTATGACTTTGGTTTTGGTAATGGGTCCAGCTTTGGATGGGCAGCTAATCTCACCTGCACCATCTGGCGGCTTCGGCGTGACTGGCTTCGACTCCTTGGTGGCGGTGGCACCCGCACCCATGGGCGAGGGTGACATGGGCCTGGACCCGGGTAGGAGCAAAGACAGATCTGTTGGGAGTCGCTCCCCAGATACAGAAGAGGGGCGCGAAGTGGGCTTCGGGGGCTTTTGCATGTCAATGCCCGAACCCAGGGGGGGAGTGGTGGGCCTGCTACTCTGCGGGCCAGGTGAGGATGCATCGGCTGACAGCAGAGGGGGGGGCAGACGGGAGGCACTAGGCTCCCGCTTGAGGGAGGTTATCCTGGCTAACACACCTGCAGGGTTGGTAGGGGATGGGTATGGTTTTGGGTTTAGGTTCTTGGGTTTAGGTGGAGGTTATCCTGGCCAGCACGCCTTCAGGGTTGGTAGGGGAAAGCTGGTCAGCACTTGGTTTTAGGTGGTTTAGGTGGTTTACGTGGTTTTAGGTGGTTTTCAGGGTTGGTAGGGGAAAGCTTGTCAGCACTTAGCAGGTTAGCACTTGGTTTTAGGTGGTTCAGGCTTAGGTGGTTTAGGGTTTAGGTGATTTAGGCTCATGTAATTGTGTTGTTTAGGGTTTGGTGGTTTAGGTGGTTTAGGTGGTTAAGGTGGTTTAGGTTTAGTTGGTTTACTTGGTTTAGGTTTAGTTGGTTTACTTGGTTTAGGTGGTTAAGGTGGTTTAGGTTTAGATATGCTGACCAGCTTCTCCCTACCTTCAGGGTTGGGCTCAGCAGCAGTACCAGCAGCAGTTCTACCAGAAGAGGCGGGTTGGCCCTCCAGCTTGTCAGAGCTGGCCTGCCGACTGAGGGGGCGTGAGCGGGGGGTGAGCATCCCTAGGAAGCTGGTCCTCCTGCTGGCAGGCTTGCTGCTGGTATCAGCAGGCGGGGCGATCGTGAGCACCTCCGCTGCTCTGCTCAACTCCGGGCTGGGCAAGGGTTCACTGCTAAGTCCTAAATTGGCCATCATGTCCTCATGGGCCTGCTCCTCTTCCATCTCGTCCACCATCCCGAACTGCGCCTCTAGCACAGCCTCTAGCTTCTCCAGGTTGGCCAACTCGAAAAACGTGTCGAAGTTGAGCGCCACCCCCCCGTCCTCTGTCATCTCCTCAAACTCCCATGTGGCCACTCGTGCACCCTCGTCGCCCTTCAGGCCTGACTCCGGTCGCTCTCGAGATGCACTTGATGCCCGAGAGGAGTTCCGCGAGGACATGGCTGGGTCGCTGTTGCTGTGGTGTACAGGCGGCATGGCTGGGTCCCTGTCGCTGTTGCTGTGGTGCAACTGCGGCATGGCGGGGTCGCTGTCGCTGTTGCTGTTGCTGTGGTGCACTGGCGTCAGGGGCTTGGGGCTGCAGATCTCCCTAGACAGCTCCAACAGCGAGGGTCCATTGTATAGCTTCTGCTCAGGCTGAGGCTCGCAATCGCACTTGTGATCGCTACCCAGGGGGGCGCAGAGGGAGCACTGGTTATTCGCGCTTGGGGAGGTGAGCGGAGTGGTAGAGCTCTCCCCACCAGCTGCTGAGTCGGTGTCTGCACCGCTGGCTGCACTGGTGAAGGGTGGCTGCGTGTCAGACTCGGTATGAGTCTGGAGGGGTTGGGCCCCTCGCCTATGGGAGCTGCCAGGCCTGGCAGCGGGCGTGGCAAATGTTGAAGCACCTGGGAGCATTGCAGACAACAGGTCCACACCTGCGAATGAATAAATGAATAGTACGCCTTATTATGAGGCCTGAGGTTGAGGGGGGCAGCCCGTTTGCTTGCACTGGGGCCTACCACCAATACACATGTGAATATAATCATATAATTAAATTATCACTGTAGCACGAACTCAGGGCCCCCGCCAGTAACAATTGTTTCAGGTTCAGTTCATCAGTTTTTCCCCGTTTGAGCCGCTCCTGATATCATGGTTCGGCAAGTCTCTTCAGCCTATTTGGCTACGCCTTGACTTTAACATGCACATATATACATTTAGAGAGCAGGTTGCAAGCCAAATCAGGCAGTGTAACAGGCAGAATGAACAAAGCAGGTATGCGCCCAAGGTGCCTGTATCAATAAGGCCAGGTAGTGTTGTACCAGGGTACCGGCACACATACATAAATACATACTAGGTTGTGATAGCTTTTAGTAGTAGCCATGCAGACCAGTCACAGTGCCCAGTAGGGCCTATGGTAGTGACTAACGTGACATTGTTGACATACACTAGCTTAAGACAAGTCTCTTTAGCCTATTTGGCCTACCCCTGGACTGTAACATACATACACTGGTGACATTGCTGAAATACACTAGCTTAACCCAAGACTAGTGTATGTCAGCTTTAAGGTGCTCGAGATTGCGCTTAGTTTGGCTGAATAGCCAATCAAGGGAGCTGCCTAGAAGCTGCCGATTGTAGCTGAAAAGAAACACTGGTCACAGTGCCTAGCAGTGCCTATGGCAATCACTAACGTGACAGTGCTGACATACACTAGCTTAAGACAAGTCCCTTTAGCCTAGTTGGCCTACACACTGAACTAAGGCCCCCGTCGGTAAAACGATTGTTTGGGGTTCAGTTCATCGATGCTTTTTATTTTGAAGCCCTTCCTATCACGGTTGGGGAAGTCCCTTTAGCCTATTTGGCCTAGCCCTGGACTGTAACATACATACACATACACATACACAAGATGAAGACAAGACTGGGTGTGTGCAATATTCCACAACTGCGTCCTGGGCCCCCCCATTTGGGTGATGATGGTAAATATTTCATGGAGCCCATATGTTCGCTTGGTGTACTATGATATGTTGTGAATCCACTGATTCATGATTTGGACCCAAATCTAAATGCAAGGTAGGTTCTAGGTGTACATGTAGGCGGACAAGTTCTAAGAGCGTGTTGCAAGCGACACGGAAAATCACTTTGGCAGTCACCGGCAGGGAGTTTTGCAAGTAGTGGAGAAAGTAGCTACTCTTAGCCGAATAGAGCTACAAACATTGAACAACTTTTGTGAAGGATCTTGACCGCTGCGATGCTGATAGCACTAGTCTTGCGCACTCCAACTAAGAGCAGAAATTGTGGGTGCGGAGGTGGTTGGAATCGTTCAAACGCCTGGACATCTGTCGGACAGATGAAGAGACGGACGGACAGACAGACGGCGGAGAGAGACACGGGGGGAACTTAGGGCTTCAGCCCCGGTACCCTGGGGGGTCCAGAGAGGGCTAAAGCGAAAACATAATATAATCCACACCTGCGTCCTGGGCCCCCCCATTTGCAGAGGACCTTGAGCTGCGAGTGGGGATGAGAGCCCTGCCACTATTTGAGGTCTTGAGGGAGCTTTTAAACTCTAGGCGAGCTGGGGGTAGGTCAAAGCCGCCTGGGGGTAGGGCCAAGCCACCTGTGGGTAGGGCGAAGCCGGCTGAGTTGGGCCTAGATCCATTGCGGCCGGAGCCATCACCCGAGAAGCGCTCCCTGCAGCTGTGTGTGCCTTGTGAGAGTCGTAATGAGTTCAGCCCCCCCCCTCCGCTGGACCTGCGGGGCTGCAATCGGGGAAAGACAGACGGACAGGTAAGAGGGTATGTGTGTTGTGTGTGTGTGTGTGTAGGGGGGGGGGGGGGGGGAGGGGGGGGGGGCGTGTGTGTGTGTGTGTGTATGTATGTATGTACTTCCCAGTCGTTGGACAACATGCCTTTATGTGGCTACAATCGGGAAAAGACAAACGGACAGGTAAGAGGGTGCGTGTGTGTGTGTGTGGTGGAGGTGGTGGGGGTGATGGTGGGGGGAGGTGTGTGTGTGTGTGTGTGTGCGTGTGCGTGTGTGTGTATGTACTTCCCAGTGGTTGGACAACATGCCCCTGCGTGGCTACAATCGGGAAAAGACAGATGGACAGGTAAGAGGGTGCGTGTGTGTGTGTGGGGGGGGGGGGGGGGGGGGGGGGGGGGGATACTTCCCAGTAGTTGGCCAACATGCCCCTGCGTGGCTGCAGGGTTGGTGGGGGGAAGTTAGCCTTCACTTAGGTTTAGGGGGGGGGTAGGGGGGCTTTAGGGTTTAGGGTTTAGTGGGTAAGGTTTACATTCAAAGGTTTAGGGTTTATGGGGGGTTAGAGTTCAGGGTTTAGGGTTTACTTAAGTGGAGTCTAACTTAAGTGGAGTCTAACTGAAGTGGAGGCTAACTCCCACATACCTGCGCTTGAGTGGAGGCTAACTTCCCCATACCTAACATTAGAAACCTGGTTTTAAATGCCTGGTGCGAAATTAAGACACCATTGAATTCCTGGTTAAATGAAAAGATAACATTTAATAACTCTAACTACCTTCATACCTGCAGGGTTTTGGACAATGCCTCCTGCTTCTTCATCACTCTGAAGGTGCTGAACAGCTCGCCCATGGGCATATTGTCAAACATAGCAAATGCTGAGGCGACCTTGTCCTCCATTATCTTCTCTCGCTCCGCCACCAGCTTTGCCAGCTCATCATCCACATCCTCCTGGGTGAGGGCAGGGGGATCAACTTCACCCTCATCTTCACCCTCATCTTCACCCTTATCTTCCCCCTGAACCTCATCCTGAACTCCACCCATATCTCCACCCTGAACTTCACCCTGAACTTCACCCTGGCCGGTAGCTCCCACACCATCATCATCATCATTGCTATCAGCACTATGTGCCGGGCTGTCTTCGCCCCCCTCTGGACAATTCTCCTCAATAGCAGAGATGGAGGGCAGTGCAGGGCTAGGCCCCCCCTTGTGTTGCGAGAAACCGCCCAAGGATGTTCTACGGCTGCTTGCTGTTGAACCAGGTCGGCTGCTCGGACCTGGGGATAAGACAGATTGTTTAAAAGTGTTCCAGTCAGTCTGTCTGGCACATCTTTTCGGGATAAGAAATTCAAATAGTGGATTTGAACAGAGGTTCAAATTATGGACTTGAACAGAGATTTAAATAATGGCTGCTTGCTGTTGAACCAGTTCGGCTGCTTGGACCTGGAGATAGGACAGGTTGTTTAAAACAGGGTTTTTCTCGAATTTGAAAGTGGGTTTTTTGTAGCTTTATGGTTTTTAGCCTCCTCCAGGGAAAGCGTTTTAGTGCTTTTTAGAGCTTGTATAGCATTTTATAGGTTTCTAGGGCCATTATGGGGGGGGAAATAAAAAAGGCAGGTTGGACCTGGAAATAGGACAGATTGTTTAAAAGTGTTCCAGTCAGTCTGTCTGGTACATCTTTTCGGGGTTAGAGATTCAAACAATGGAGTTGAAAAGAGATTCAAATAATGGAGCTGAACAGAGATTCAAAAAATGAATTTGAACAGAGATTCAAATAATGGTTTTGAACAGAGATTCAAATAATGGAGTTGAACAGAGATTTGAATTATATGCGGCTGCCCATGAGTCTAACCTGCATTGCTGCATATTTTGCCCTTCAATGTTTTTTATGGACAGTTCACATGGGGTCTCCAAACATATATAAACATTCGCATGGGGAATCCGCATGTCTAGATGCATACCATGTCACTTCCTTTATTTTCAGCCACATCAGCTTCTAGGCAGCTCCCTGAGACTGCCGCTGGGCCCCAACCCAAAGATTCCTGAGCACTGGAAAGCTTCCAGTAGCATGAGGTTGCCTCAGGTTTGAATGAAGAGAGAGCTTGGGGAGCTGCCCAGAAGCTGCTGCTCTCAGCTGGAAAAAATGCTATGGTGCGTGTACAGTACACATACTTGCACACACACATCTGCATGGCGCATGCAAATGGTGCAAGTGCGTCATATGTACTGCATGTAAGTAATATGTACTGCATGCACTAAAGTGCATTCACGCTCACGGGGGTGCACTCACACGCATTCGACACATGCATGTACAGCCTCATGACCACATGCATGTACATTCACATGGCCACATGCATGCCTTGGTTTTATTTTCAGCTATGGGCAGCAGCTACTAGGCAGCTCCCTGAGCCAGCCACTAAGCTAAGCCCCAAGATTTTGAGCTTTCTGGACAGCGGAAACTAGCAGCTTCTAGACACACTAGGTTGCTTAAGCTTTGGCTAACTAGTTAGTGAGGGGAGCTGCCTAGAAGCTGCTGCTTTTAGCTGAAAAGAAAAACACTGATGCATACAAGCTTATGTATTCATGCTTGTACAACTTTTGTGAGGCGCTATACATTAGATGCCAAGCAAGCGTTCCCCCATGAACCAAGCTGAACACATCCACACATACATATAAGCTAATGTATTAACGCTCGCACGACTTTTCAGCATTTGTTAGGTGCCATACAAAAGATACCAATTTAGCATTTTTCCATGGACCAAACTGAAGAAACAACAAAATTAAGAACGTGCATCCTCTCCCCCATCAGTAGAAGCATCAAAATAACTTCCTGGCAAGGCTAAGTGGATAGGGCAACTACTGAAATAAAGTTAGATGTTGCTTTTGTTCACCTGCTCTATTCCAGTCCCCGAGGCTAGCGCTGCCCATGGCGTTGGAGATACCGAGTAGGTCACTGCTCTGCTCGGCCATCGAACCATTCGCCTCGGCTGCAGCGGCTTCAACGTCATCGTCTTCAGGTTCGTTATCCGCAGTCGCAAAGGGCTCCGGTAAGTCCTCGAATGTGCTGTTTGCACCTGCGTCCGCATCTGCCTCGTCCACAGTATCCAGACAGGGTACGTCTAAGGCATTGGACTGGCCAAAGGCGTCGGAAGCCCTCAACGGATCCACGCGCATGTGCGGAGTGGGCGCTTCCATACTCTGGCCGAAGGCATCGAAACTGGTAGAGGGGTCGTCGATAGTGGGCAGTTGAATGCTGGCGAGGGAGTCCCCGACCCCAGGAACGTCATCGTCCATGGCACCAACGGTTAGATAACACGGATTTTACGATTGTGGGGGTGAAGGCAACGTTGTTCGCAAAATGAGGGCAAGCGGTTCGAAGGATGGGGATACCGCGAGGAGAGGAGAAACCTCAGAGCATACTTCGACCAAACCAAATACACAGAGTGTTAAGGCAGCTTTCTTCAACAGTATTATGCAAGATTGAGCTAAGCAAGGAGCTCCAGAAGTGATATCGCGAAGGAAAACCATCCTACAGTACGGTACACCGGTCATGCACTGATCACAGCACAAGCACACTACCCCGCGGCCTCTCGCACAACTGCGGCCCCCCACAAACCCGCCTCTACGCGACTCCATTTCCGGACCTGGCCACTCACTGAATCCCACCCCAAGGGGCCCAAGGGGTTGTGCTCGTCGCTTTGGATTACGCCACGCGAATTCTGACTCCTCAGATCAGCTCTGCGATGATCTCCATATCGGCTGACCTGGCAGGAGCAGTTGTTCTCAGCCCTAGCTGTGGGGACCATTCATTGAACCCCACTCACAACATCTCTAGCCCTGAATTAGCCCTAGCTGCAAGAACCAGAGGGCACCCCCCCTAGCGATAGTGTTCGTGCTGAGTTCTCTTTTAACTAGGTAGAAGCATTAGCCTTATGTCCTAGAAATAACCTGGGAGACTGATAAAAACCCGGCAACAAAGAGCTCAACCATGACATGCTCTTTCTGGTAGGACTGGCCACGCCTTCTTCTACATCCCTTGCGTGGCTGGTTTGCGTCGACAGACATATCTCCTTGGGCGAGTTTCCTTTTTCAAGAGCAACACAAGATGGCATCTAGTAGATGGGATTGGGATTCGAGGCCCCGCTCCCCCCCTGATATGGGACCCCCTGCCAAGGTCCTCCCTTACCTCCACCTGGGAGGCGCATGCAATGAGAGGGACGCACAACAGCTCAAGGGCAGTGGGATCACACACATCCTGCAGGTTAGTGGTGGGCTGCTCTTGCTGGTTGGGTGTGAGTGAGGACACACACTACGAGAAATCTGCTCAGGCACACATGTGTACAAACTAACACACAACTTGTTCTTATGTTTCTTGTTATTGCCTGCACGTCAGTGTGTGTGAGATTATGTGATGCACAACAGCTGAAGGGCAGTGGGATCACACACATTCTCCAGGTTAGTAGTGGTCTACTCTTGCTGGTTGTGCGTGAGTGAAGACACACACTAAGAGAAATATACCCAGGCGCACGAGTGTGCAGACTGACACACATCACGTGTTTGTGATTGTGGCATGTGCTTGCTGGTTGCGCGTTAGTGAGGACAAACACTAAGAGAAATATACTCAGGCGCACGAGTGTGCAGAACACACCTCATTTTGTGATTGGCTACGCGTCTGACTAACTGACGTCAAGTACAAACATGCACAAAAGTGTCGACATTGAGTCACATGCACCTCATTACCCAATGTCACCAGATCGGTATAGAGTTGAAGCCCACCCATCCATCGGATTTCTTGTATCATCATGTGGCCATCGACGACAATGAATCTGAGGACATTATCCTCACCCTCCCCACTTGCTTCAAGTTCATTGAGGCTTGCAGGGACTCAAATGGTAAGTGTGCTGTCTGCTTGCTTTTTGCTTTTTGCAACCCGATTTGCTTTTGTTCATGATTTGCTTTTGTGTACATGCTTTTTGTACATGCTTTGCTTCAAGTACTCGCTTTTGTGTACCTACTTTTTCGAACCTGATTTTCTTTGAATACCTGCTTTTATTATTTACCTGCTTTGGTTTTTGTATTTGATTTGCTTATTAGTACCTGCTTTTTTGTACCTCCTTTTTTGTACCTGATTTTGAGCAGAAAGCACCATTCATCAATGCCTATGATGCCCAAGCATGGCCATCATAACTTTGTTTGATGCCCAAGCAGTTTGTATGATGACCAGCCATGTTAGTAAACTATGTATATGATGTCCAAGCAAGATAACAATGTACGCTTTTGATGCCGAAGCAGGGTAATTTTATATTGTCCTACACAGGCCACTGTTGACCCAATAAAATGTATATGTACATCTCATATACAAGGGCTGTTATATTTGTTCCCTTTCAAGAGTGCTGTTAGTTCATTAGATTTTCCTAGACAGGCTAATATTGACCCAATAATAACATGTATATGTCCTCATTTACAAGGGTTGTGTGTATGTTGCAGTCCAGGGGTAGGCCAAATAGGCTAAAAGGACCCAACCGTGATAGGAAGGGCTTAAAAAGAAAAAGCATTGAACTGAACTGAACCCCAAACAACATGTTTGCCAACAGGGGCCCTGAGTTCGTGCTACAGCGATCATTTACAAGATCTGTGATATTTGTTGCCTTCAGGAGTGCTACTAGTTCACTGCATGGCTGGTGTTTCACGCTCTGCCGCTGTTGTGCTAGCGTGGAGGATGCAGGAGGAAGCCCTATCAATGCAAGAAGCTTTGAAGCAGCTAAAAGCTTTGCGCCCGTTTGTTTACCCCAATCTGGGATTCAAGTTCCAGCTGGAGGAATGGCAAAGTCAAGGCCGTATCTTTGAGAATTGGAGGCCGTGGAGCCAGCAGCGTTTTGAGGAGGCTCTTGGCGAACAATGCGCAAGGTCCTGACGCTTTTGTTTAATGTTTTGGGATGCCTGCGAAAGCTCAGTCCATCCTATGAAAGCGTCAGCTATCTGGATATCATCAGCAAATATGTTCACTTTCCCTGAATCCCTGTGGTACACTTTAGGGCAATTTTTCAGTATTCCAAATTGTGGTGTTCCAGTACCGGTATATAAATTGAAATTGAAACTGTTACATCGGTGTAATACAGTTACTCACAGGGCGTGATGTTAAGGACACCACAGCATAAGCCGGAGCTATAGTCACCGTACCGGTATATAGCTATAGTCACCGTACCGGTATATATGAGACCTGAATCACAATTACATTACATTACATGTTAAAGTCTACTTGACACCGCGAGGGTGAATGAGACTCTGTGCTTTAAACAAAAAGAATGTAAGGTTTTTCAAGATTACTTATTCTAGATCTTCAGTATAGAGTTGGCAGAACAGGTGTAAAGATCGAATTTTATTCTCATGGTCTCAGTTGAAACTGTAACAATCAAATGTAATTCTCATGGCCTCAGTTAAAACTGTAACAATCGACGGGTATTCTCATGGCCTCAGTAAAAACTGTAACAATGTTATTCTCATGGCTTCAGTTAAAATCCTTGGTTGTAAACGCTCGCTTCAAGTTAATGAGGGAGAAGATGAACTTAATTTCTCTTGAAGGGAAGGTGTTGGGAAGGTCAAGGGATATGAAGTTCATCTGAAAAATGAAGGAAAAAAGTGATTTGTTCGAGTTTACATTTTCCTGGTAATAATTTTTGTATTGCCGAAGACGGCCAGCAGCCAAATTGCTGGATGAAGCTATGTAACCAAGTTCAAGTTCAAGAAGTTCATCTCCTTTACAGAGGTGAGCTACACATGTACAAAGCTACTCAGCTGAGACAGATACCGCAGAATCAGATCAAGATAACGGATCCCTGTCAGTCCCACCACAACTCCCTCAGAACTGGTCGGTGCATACTGCAAGGAACTCGACATACAGTTGAGGGCAAACCGATGGTGGGATTTGGGGGCTGCGGTTAACTGCAGTGAAAATTGGCAATACCACAATACCGTGAGGTTTGTCCTACCCTGAACCTGGCTACAGCTGGGCTAAACATATTAGTACATACATGACACATATGATTATATGACACACTTTAAACTGTCCGCATACTATAGTATGCTGATTGATTTCTGGGGCTGTAACTGTGGATATCGCACGGGGTGACTTGGAATTGGAAGACGGTGAGCAGCCCAGAGTTGCTGAAAAACCATGGAATAGAAAAATCAAATCAAGTGTATGTTGTCAAGGGCGATGTCATGCAACACTATATCGTACGACTAGCAGGTCGTCGTCAACCGCGATGGCAGCTTGTCCAGTTGAGGTAGGAGACCGCTCCCCACCCGCGTACGACGGGCTCCCTTAACACCACGCTCCACCAGGCGTTATCATTATCGTACGACTACGACAACAACAACAGTTTTTATCTGTCGCTGTATGACGATTCGTCACTGTACGAAAATGTCGTCCTGATGTCTTGCTCTATGGTCCCGAGATTGTCCTGATTTCGTGCTTCGTCAGTCGCCATACAATATTGTACGATATATCCGGAATATGAATGTAAATATATACATATATCGTAATTGTACGATATATACAGGATGGTGGAAAACAGGACGACATTGACCACCCTAAACGATACAGTTGCAGTGAACGCACTTAGCACTTGTGTTGGTGTTGGTGTGGTGGTGTTGGTGTTGGTGTTGGTGTGGACACACATGCAGCGGACACACTTAGCACTTGGCATTTAAAAAAAGTTGTGAGGTATTTCACCCCAGGAGGTGGTTCTCCCAACACAAACCAACGACACAGAGGATTCAGTTTAGAATTAGGCCTCGATATCCTCCACCTCCTCAGGTGTGGCCCCGAACTCTTGGGCCAGTAGCACCCAGTCCTCAACCTTGAATTCACGCAATCACACACCACACACAAACCAATCCTGTGCCCTGAGGCGATATCCATGCTGCCCCCTCCCAACCACCACCACCACACACACACAAACCCATACCCTTCACACATCTTGCTCTATGGCCCCGAAATCGAGCCAGCTGCACCCAGTCCTCAACCATGCGCTTGTAGCTGGAGGCCAGGACGACATTGACAACCCTAAATGCATGACAACCTTATGCAGCGGACACACTTAGCACTTGTGTCTGTGTTGTTGTTGTTGTTGTTGTTGGTGGTGGTGTGGGCGTCCTTGTAGTGGACACACATAGCACTTGTGTTGGTGTTGGTGTGGTGTGGTGGTGGTGGTGTGGACACACTTGCAGCGGACACACATAGCATTTGGCATCAGGCCTCAACTTCTTCCACCTCCTCAGACGTGGCCCCGAACTCTTGGGCCAGCAGCAGCCAGTCCTCAACCATGTGCTTATAGCTGGAGGCCATGACGCCGGTGAACTTCTCAAGCATGCGACGGAAATCCTCTGTCATCTCCTTGCTGAAGCGCTCCCGCTCCTGCACAACCAGTATGATGGTGATAATGATGGTGATGATAATGCTGTTGCTGCTGATGATTATAATGATGCTGATAATGATGGTGATAATGCTGCTGATGATAATGATGGTGCTAATGATGGTGCTGGTGCTGATGATGATGATAATGCTGCTGATAATGCTGATGCTGATGATGCAAGCATGTGATGGAAATCCTCGGTCATCTCCTTGCTGAAGCGCTCCCGCTCCTGCACAACCAGCATGATGATGATGATGATGATGATGATATTGATGGTGCTGCTGATGGTGGTGGTGGTGGTGGTGGTGCTCCTGCTGCTGATAATGGTGATGATAATGATGATGATTATGCTGAATATAATGATGGTGATGATGATAATGCTGCTGCTGCTGCTGCTGCTGCTGCTGCTGCTGATAATGATAACGCTGCTGCTGCTGCTGCTGATGATAATAATGATGGGTGGGAAGGTACACATATTACACCGGATGAAGAGCCATTTGATCTAAAGGATTCGTGTTGACCGAGGCTTCCGTCTACCGTCCTGACGATGCCGCATGAGCGTGTCTTACCCACATCCGTCTTGCCATCGCCTGCAAACAGCGGACGTGCTACTTGCGAACGTGCAAATTGCGCATGTGCTAACCTTGTTGAAGCGCTCCCACTCCTGCAAAGCCATGATGCTGATGATAATGCTGTTGCTGCTGATGCACAGCCAGGATGATGATAATGCTGATGATGATAATAATTAAGGTGCTGCTGATGGTGCTGCTCCCGCTCCTGCAAAGCCAGGATGCTGCTGATAATGATGGTGATGATAATGCTGTTGGTGCTGATGCACAGCCAGGATGATGATGATCATGCTGTAGCTGATAATAATAATGATGATGGTGCTGCTGATGGCGCTGCTCCCGCTCCTGCAAAGCCATGATGCTGATGATAGTGATGATAATGCTGTTGCTGCTGATGCACAGCCAGGATGATGACGATAATGCCGCTGATGATAATAATGATGGTGCTGCTGATGGTGCTGCTCCCACTCCTGCAAAGCAAGGATGCTGCTGATAATGATGGTGATGATAATGCTGGTGCTGCTGATGATTAGAATGAGGGTGCTGCTGCTGCTGATGATGGTGCTGCTGCTGATAATGATAATGAGAGTGCTGCTGATAATGATAATGATAATGCTGATGATGCAAGCGGCGCGGAAAAGTTGCGGAGATTGTTGGCTATCGGAGCGACAGGTGGCACTGGAATCGAGTGCAGCCGACCAAAGCCAGGGTTTATAACGTAGTTAGGGCCAGGGTTACGTGCCAACAACACGACAGACAGACAATCAACTGAAGCAAGGGGTAACTCTGGGGGCTCCGCCAAAAACAACAAGGACTCCGAAGACAACACATATTGTGGCTGCAGCCAGCTGCAGCAATAAATATGTATGCAAATGTGAACATAAATAAAAATATACATGTACACAAAAATACAAATATACATACCAATAAACCAGGCGCTATATAAGTGCTGGTAAGTTTGAGCACCAGCAGAGATGAAGGCTTTTAGCACCATGAGTGTTGTTGATATAAAATACAAGAACAAACACAAGTACAAACACAAGTACAAACACAAGTACAAACACAAGAAATATATTTTACAAGCAGAAACAAAATACAAACAAATGCCTGTCTTCACTGTCTGTCTGCCTGTCTGTCTGTCTGTATGCATGCACATTACCCATGCCTTCCTACGTACCCATTCGTTCAATGCTTTTAAGTGTACATACTCCAAACTGCCTGTTTTCACTGTTTTCTGGAGTTTCAGGCTTTTCTTCTGAAGCTCCTTCTTCTTCTTTTGGGCCTCCTTCATGGATGTGGCTAGGGGGGTACCGCTGCGGCCAAAGCCCTACACCCAGGGGAGGGACAAGAGTGGTGTGGATGTGGGGTGTGGGTGTGGGTGCGGCTAGGGGGGTCACGCTGCGGTCAAAGCCCTATACCCAGGGGAGGGACAAGAGTGGTGTGGATGTGGGGTGTGGGTGTGGGTGCGGCTAGGGGGGTCACGCTGCGGTCAAAGACCTATGCCCAGGGGAGGGAGAAGAGTGGTGTGTGTGGTGTGTGTGTGTGTGGGTTATGGGTGTGTGCGTGGGGTGTAAATGTGTGTGTGTGTGTGTGGGGGGGGGGGGGGGGGAGGGGGGGGGGGGGATGTAGATGTGGCCAAAGCCCTATACCCAGGGGAGGGAGAAAGGGTGGAATCGTTGGAGGAGTGGGGAGGTGGTTAGTGAGGATGTTGGGTTGGGTTGGGTTGGGTTGAGTTGGAATAGGGTGGGGGTTGGGTTGGGATGGGTGGGTAGGTGGTTTGTGAGGATGTTGGGTTTGGTTGGGGTTAGGATGGTTGGGGTGGAAACGGGATAGGGTGGGGGTAAGGGGTTTCCGCAGCACCTTGTTCAATGGAGATACCATTGCGTCTGTAGACCTATACCAAGGGGAGGGGGAAGAGTGAGATCGTTGGAGGGGTGGGTAGGTGGTTTGTGATGATGTTGGGTTGGGTTGGGTTGGGATGGGTTGGGTGGAAACGGGATATGGTGGGGGTTAGGGGGTTCTAAAGCACCTTCCATTCCTCCTGTAGCACAGTGCCAAGGGGAGGGGGAAAGGGTGGGATCGTTGGACTGGTAGGTGGGTGTTTTTTTAGGGTGGGGGAGTGGGTTGGGTTGGGATAGGGTGGGGCTGAGGTGGGGGCAACGCCAAACCTATGCGTCGCCATGCAACGACGGAATGGCGATGCAGAGGCGACGCGTCGTCGGAAAAAAAGAGTGCCCAGAGCCAGACCCCAAACAACATACACTCAGGTACAAGCATGCCTGTACCGGAATGTCTATTACTGTCCAGGGGTAGCCAAATAGGCTAAAGGGACCTGTTCAACCTTGATGCAGGAGGGGCTACTACAAAAACAAGCACTGATGAAGTGGGCCCCAACAAATGAAGTGGGCCCCAACAAATGAAGTGGGCCCCAACAAATGAAGTGGGCCCCAACAAATGAAGTGGGCCCCAACAAATGAAGTGGGCCCCAACAAATGAAGTGGGCCCCAACAAATGAAGTGGGCCCCAACAAATGAAGTGGGCCCCAACAAATGAACTGGGCCCCAACAAATGAAGTGGGCCCCAACAAATGAAGTGGGCCCCAACAAATGAAGTGGGCCCCAACAAATGAAGTGGGCCCCAACAAATGAAGTGGGCCCCAACAAATGAAGTGGGCCCCAACAAATGAAGTGGGCCCCAACAAATGAAGTGGGCCCCAACAAATAAACTGGGCCCCAACAAATGAACTGGGCCCCAACAAATGAAGTGGGCCCCAACAAATGAAGTGGGCCCCAACAAATGAAGTGGGCCCCAACAAATGAACTGGGCCCCAACAAATGAAGTGGGCCCCAACAAATGAAGTGGGCCCCAACAAATCGTTTTACCGGCAGAAGCCCTGAGTTTGTACTGCTGAGGTAATTACACATACAGCAAAGCATTATGATTGATGACACTCACCTCAATTTCTCTGATCTCCCTATTGCACATTTCAAGATCTGAATATTCACTCTGCATGGCGGCCAGCTTCTTCTCTCGGGTCCTACATGCTTTCACGCCTGCCTGCTGACCGAAAAGGAAAAAAAAATTAACTTCAGTAGGGCTTCAATGCCAGTCTGTATGCATGCATGCTACCCGTGCATCCCCCCTTACTCATTCGTTCAACCCTTTCATGAGCACATACCCCAGGGTGCCTGTCTTTTCTGTCTGTCTGCCTATCTGTCTGTATGCATGCATGCTACTCTGAATATTCACTATGCATGGCAGCCAGTTCTTCTCTCGCGTCCTACATGCTTTCACGCCTGCCTGCAGACCAAAAAGGAAAATTATGGTTTCACTAATGCGTCCTACATGCTTTCACGCCTGCCTGCAGACAAACAAGGTAAAACATGATTTCACTCTCGCATCTTACATGCTTTCACGCCTGCCTGCAGAAGACATACACGATTTCACTCTCGCGTTCTTCATGCTTTCACACCTGTCTGCACAAGAAAAAAAATGATTTCACTATTTCGTCTGACATGCTTGCTTGCCTGTTTGCAGACAAAAAATAGGAAATATGATTTCGCTTCAATAGGAAAGTGGCCTGGATTTATTTTGTAACATCGAGTTGTTGTATTGGGTTGAAACATAATAATGTCATTCTTGGAACGCCCCTTTAGCTGAAAATGGCAACATGTTCACACTTTTATGTGCCAAGTTTCAAATGAATCTTGCAGCATCAGTTCTCCGTGGATCGTGCCAACACGACAGACAGAGACAACCAAGACCAACCAACCAAGACGTACCGGCACAACCAACCAACCAAGACGTACCGGTACCACCAGCCTGTACTCGTCAATGGTTCCCAGGTGCTAAGCTGAGATAATTCCTGCCTTAGTGCTGATACGCACCGCCTTCATAAGGATCTTGCTGGTGCTCTTCGAGTCCTTAACCACCCACCCGACCAATAAAGCGCTGATACACGCCGCCTTCATAAGGATCTTGCTGGTGCTCTTAGAGTCTGCAACCAACCAACCAATCAACCAACCAACGGACCAACCAACCAACCGCTGATACGCGCCGCCTAATCACAGAATGTCAAAAATAGAATGATGATGATGATGAAAAGAAAAAGAAAACACATTTTTAATTGTTACCGCACATCCTCCTTATGTCATATATAGTATATATATCCTAATTATACTGGTGACTACTGCTAGCTCCGGCTTACGCAGTGGTGTCCTTAACTTCACGTCCTGAGAGTGGCGCATTACTCGGATGTAACAATTTCAATTTCAATTTCAATTCCTAAGTATACTACTGCTGATGGACACCACACACAATCAATCTGTTATCAGATCAAACATGTTATCAGATTATCAGATCAATCTGTTATCAGGTCAAACAACACGTACCGGCACCGCCACTCTATATTCATCGATAGTTCCCAGATGCCGAGCTGAGATAATGCCTGCCCTAGAGCTGATACGTGCCGCCTTCAAAAGGATCTTGCTGGCGCTCTTAGAGTCTGCTGCTAGCTGGATACCTGGATACGATGATGGGAGGGTTGAAAACTTAATCTGTTTTTATATGGTTTTCATCAAAAAATCCCAGGGCCTGGGTGTCAAATCCCACAATAGGCACCCCAGATCACTCAATCTCACTCCAAATACACACTAAGGAACCTTTCTCATTTAGGGGGGCTCAGAAGGGCGGTTGAAGTGCAGACGTGCAGTTTCGGAAGGATTGGATGAGGGAGCCGCAGCCAGGTGGATACCTGGATATGATGAGGGGAGGGGTTGGGTCAGTGGATGGTTGGTGGGTCCCTGAGCTAATTGGAGGGTTGGTGGCTGAGTCCCTGAGTTGGTTGGATGGATGGTGGGTGAGTCCCTGCAACCAGCTGGATACCTGGATACCTGGATACGATGATTGGAGGGGTGAAGTTTTAGCTGATATTTCATGTTTGGAGAGTCTACTTGCAAATCCTATTTTTGCAATATTTAATGTCAAGCTATTTAAAATATATATTTTATGTCCAGCTGATATTTCATGTTTGGAGGGTCTATTTGCTGACCCCATTTTTGCAATACTTAATGCCAATCTATTTTTAATCTATATTTCATAGCAAGCTGATATTTCATGTGTGGAGGGTCTATTTGCTGACCCCATTTTTGCAATACTTAATGCCAAGCTGTTTTTCATGTAATTCATGTCAAGCTGATATTTTATGTTTGGAGATTCTACTTGCTGATCCCATTTTCTTGTCATCGTCTTCCGCAAGTTATTTTACAATTTAAATTTAAATTGTTACATCTGTGTATACATTCACTCACAGGACGTAAAGTTAAGGACACCATAGCGTAAGCTGGAGCTAGCTTTAGTCACCGTAAGTGATTTTAATATACCTTCAATCTGCTTACAATCTAATCTGTAAGAGATTTTATTAGGTTGCCTTCAATCTGCTTTCAATCTACCCTTGAAGTGATTTTATTATATTACCTTCAATTTGCTTTAAATATACTCTTTATGTGATCTTAAAATATCCTCAATCTGCTTTCACTCTACTTTTTAAGTGATTTTATAATACCCTAAATCTGCTTTCAATCTACCCTTTATGTCATTTGATCAGGTTACCTTCAATCAGCTTTCTATCTACCCTTTAAGTGATTTTAGAACACCCTCAATCCACATTCACTCAACTATTTTCATATTCTCTCCCAGTATACAGCAGAAGATTCCTGGCTTGAATGAAATGAACACAATTCTTCTTGTCAGAAAAACGAAACTACGCTACAACATAACAATACAATATTAAATACATTCAGCATTAAACATTTGGTTTTAATGAATAAAATACACCATTAAATAACAATACAATATTAAATAAATTCAGCATTAAATACCTTGTTTGAATGAATAAATCCACCATTGAATAACAATACAATATTAAACACCATCAGCATGAAACACCTGGTTTGAATGAATGAATTCACCATTCAATAACTAAACAATATTAAATAAAGTCAGCATTAAAACCTGGTTTTAATGAATAAATGCAACATAAAATAAAAATACAATATTAAACACATACAGCATTAAATACCTGGTTTGATTGAATACATTCACCATTACATAACAATACAATATTAAATACATTCAGCATTAAACACTTGGTTTGGATGAATAAATCCACCATGAAATAAAAATACACTATTAAATAAATCCAGCATTAAAACCTGGTTTGAATGAATAAATTCACCATTTAACACCTTGTTTTAATTAATAAATCCACCATTAAATAAAAATACAATATTAAATATATTCAGCATTAAATACCTAGTTTGAATGAATAAATCCACCATTAAATAACACAACAATATTGAATACGTTCAGCATTAAACACCTGGTTTGAACGAATAAATCACGATTAAATAACAATACAATATTTAATAAATCCAGCATTAAAAACCTGGCTCAAATGCCATATTTCCCACACCGTAGTGTGAGAAATGAAGTATTCTGAGGACCGACACGGATACCACAGCCGCAACACAAATTTTCAAATACTAAACCCCAAGGTGAAACCGGAGTACCGTGAACCGCACATCATTCCGCTGTACAGAGTCCTGCCGGTATTTGATCCTAGCGCTTCCAGAATGTAGCACCATTTTTTGCTTAACATTCTGTAAGCGCTCGGCTTAGTGCCAAATTTATCGTCCCCACCATCTTACTTCTGTCTCCACAAGAGTTCCCCATCTTCAGAAGCTACCAGAGCCTCCCAGGGGAAGTAACTCTGTTATTATTTGACAGTAGCGACTCTTTTAGTAGTAGCCCAAAGACAGACCTGTCAGGTCTGGACACACAAGCTAAGTAGACGGTGCAGTATACTTATTTTAAGGTACTGCAGCAAGTACAAGTGCAGTCTGAGGAAGGATCCAGCTCCCCACTTGGGAACAAGGAACACCTCCAAAGAACAAGCACTTTGGGAAAGCTCAGACCCTAAAATAGTTACTGCACACCTACCGAAAGGGGCCCCATTTGAAGATGCGCTGGGCCTCTATTGCAGTGTCGTTATGCCCAGCAAGCAGGCCCCTTAACTTGTGCAAACTCAAGTATGACAATGATGATGCCTGCTAACGCTGATTTTCCTAAGTCCTTTGGGGCTATTGGGCTTGCCCAAATTTAAATATGTACTAAGGAAAATGTGAAGCGGCCTGTCAGGTATCTGAGTCAAGTCATCTGAATTAATAAATTCACCATTAAATAACAATACAATATCAAATAAATTCAGCATTACACACCTGTTTCGAGTGTGCCACAATGTTTGACCATAATTGCCCCGTCCTCTTCCTCATAGCTTGACATACGGGCGAGTGCATTGCTCAGCTCCATCTCTGCACCAGCTCGGGTGCGCAACACATGGACCACAAAGTTGACCTGGGACAGGGAAGGCCAGGGTGATCGTTATTTTGGTGTTGGTGTTGCGTTGGTGGGGTGGGTGGGTGTATGTGGGGTGTATGTGGGTTAATGTTGGTATGTGGGTGTGGGCGTGGGTGTGGGTGTACGTTGGTGTGTGGGGTGGGGGAGGGTGTATGTTGGTGCTGGTGTTGAGGTGGGGGCGGTGGGAGTGGTGGTGGTCGTTGTTGCTGCTCATAGCTTGACATGAGGGGGAGTGCGTTGCTCAGCTCCATCTTTGCACCAGCTCGGGTGCGCAACACATGGACTACGAAGTTTACCTGGGACAGGGAAGGCCAGGGTGATCGTGTTTTGGTGTTGGTGTTGCGTTGGTGGGGTGGGTGGGTGTATGTGGGGTGGGGGTGGGGGAGGGTCTATGTTGGTGTTGGTGTTGCGGTGGGGGCGGTGGTGGTGGTGGTGGTCATTGATGTTACTCATGAGGATGAGGATGAGGACGAGGATGAGGATGAGGATGAGGATGAGGATGAGGATGAGGATGAGGATGAGGACGCTGATGAGGATGAGGATGAGGATGAGGATGAGGATGAGGATGAGGATGAGGACGCTGATGAGGATGAGGATGAGGACGCTGATGAGGATGAGGATGAAGACGCTGATGAGGATGAGGATGAGGACAATTATGAGGATGAGGATGAGGACGATGATGAGGATGAGGACGATGATGAGGACGAGGATAAGGATGAGGATGAGGACGATGATGAGGACGAGGATAAGGATGAGGATGAGGATGAGGACGATGATGAGGACAATGAGGATGAGGATAAGGATAAGGATGAGGATGAGGATGAGGACGATGATGAGGACAATGAGGATGAGGATAAGGATGAGGATGAGGACAATGATGAGGTTGAGGATGAGGATGAGGATGATGTTGAGAATGAGGACGATGATGAGGATGAGGATGACAACGAAGATGAGGACGATAATGAGGATGAGGACGGTGATAAGGATGGGGATGAGGATGCCTCTTATGTTGATGGGAGGGATGGGATAGGGCTGGATGGAGGGAGGTAGTAATAGCTTATCATGTTCTCATTTGTGTTTGTGTGCGCATGTTTCGTGTATGCACTGCTACTCACCACATTGGATGCAAATATGAGCTGATCTTGAAGCTCTTCCTTGTGCGTGTGTGTGTGCGCATGTTCTGTGTATGTATTGGAAGTCACCGCACTGGATGCTGAGCTGATCTCTTAGTTCTTGCTTGAACACAAGTGTCATCGTGTGCACTTGTTTCGTGTATGCACTGCTACTCACCACATCGGATGCAAATATGAGCTGATCTCTAAGCTGTTGCTTGTGTGTGTGTGTGCATGTGTGTGCATGTGCGCATGTTCCGTGTATGCACTTCCACTAACCGCATCGGATGATGAGCTGGCCTCTAATTTCTTGCTCGTGCTTGTGTATGTTTGTGTGTGTGCGCGCATGTTACGTGTATGCACTGCTACTCACCGCATTGGATGCAAAGATGAGCTGGTCTCTAAGCTGTTGCTTGTGCGTGCGTGTGTGTGTGTGCGCATGTTACGTATATGCACTGCTACTCACCCAATGGATGATAAGATGAGCTGATCTTGAAGCTCTTCTTGCATGTGTATGTGTTTGTTTGCACATGTTCCGTGTATGCACTGCCACTCACTGCGTTGGATGCAAATATGAGCTGGTCTTTAAGTTCTTGCTTATGCTTGTGTGTTTGTGTGCGCGCATGTTCCGTGTATGCACTGCCACTCACCGCATTGGATCCAAAGATGAGCTGATCTCTAAGCTGTTGCTTGTGCGCATGTGTTTGTGTGTGTGCGTGCGCGCATGTTCCGTGTATGCACTGCCACTCCCCGCATTGGATCCAAAGATGAGCTGATCTCTAAGCTGTTGCTTGTGCGCATGTGTTTGTGTGTGTGTGTGTGTGCGCATGTTAGTGTATGCACTGCCACTCACCGCATTGGATCCAAAGATGAGCTGGTCTCTAAGATCTTGCTTAAGCTTGTGCGTGTGCATGTTACGTGTATGCACTGCCACTCACCGCATTGGATGCAAAGATGAGCTGATGTATAAGCTCTTCCTTGTGCTTGTGTGTATGTGTGTGTGCATGTTACGTGTATGCACCGCTACGCACCGCATTGGATGATGAACCGATCTAAGTTCTTGCTTGTGAGCGAATGTCATAGTGTGCGCATGTTTCGTGCGTGCACGGCTACTCACCGCATGGGATACAAAGAGGAGCTGGTATATAAGCTCTTGCATGTGCTCGTGTGTGTGTGCGCGCGCATGTTCCGTGTATGCACTAGCACTCACCGCTTTGGATGCAAAGATGAGCTGATCTCTAAGCTTTTGCTTGTGCTTGCACGTGTGAGTGTGTCTGTGTATGTGCGTGTGTGCGCATGTGACGTGTATGCACTGCTACTCACCGCATCGGATGCAAAGATGAGCTGATCTCAGCTTTTGCTTGTGCTTGCATGTGTTAGTGTGTCTGTGTATGTGCGTTTGTGCGCATGTGACGTGCATGCACTGCTACTCACCGCATTGGATGCAAAGATGAGCTGGTCTCTAAGCTCTTGCTTGTGCTTGCATGTGCGAGATTGTCTGTGTATTTGCGTGTGTGCGCATGTGACGTGTATGCACTGCTACTCACCGCATTGGATGCAAAGATGAGCTGGTCTCTAAGTTCTTGCATGTCTACTCGGTACTGCCTCAGCAACATCTCATCCTGGGGAGGCGGTACCTCCCAGTCCAGTGGTACGTAGTCAGGACCACCTTCGGCCCTAGCTGAAAAAATGCTGTCGTTTGGACCAGCAGCAGCCTGCAACGGTAATCAAAGATCAAGAGGAACTTCAGTGTATTCAGGACCAGAAGCCAGCAGCAGCCTGCAATCGAAACTGACGATCAAGAGGTGCATAAGTGTATTCAGGACCAAAAGCCAGCCGCAGCCTGCAATGGAAACTGATGATCAAGAGGTGCCAGAGCGTTTTCAGGACCAAAAGCCAGCCGCAGCCTGCAATGGAAACTGACGATCAAGAGGTGCATAAGTGTATTCAGGACCAAAAGCCAGCCGCAGCCTGCAATGGAAACCGACGATCATGAGGTGCACAAGTGTATTCAGGACCAAAAGCCAGCCGCAGCCTGCAATGGAAACCGTCGATCAAGAGGTGCATAAGTGTATTCAGGACCAGTAGCCATCGAGCTGCGGATGAAAGCATTCTGGGCCGAAAGACATCATGGGGTGCATAAATGTATTCGGGATCAAAACTCATCAACCAGTGCATGAATGTACTCGGGACCAAAAGTCATCAACCAGTGGAGTACATAACTTTAGACTGGCAGGAGGATGCAGATTCTGGGGGACGTGAATCTCTGTCAGCTGTGCGCCGTACAGGTGGGTGGAGGCGGAGATGGTGCACACGTAACATGAGCCTAACACGAATGCATAATATGCATTACTATACATGCTCCATACCCTTAACCCGGAACCCTATGCTCCATACCTGGGCCTCCTCTACCACCGGGCTGGCAGGAGTTTGTAAATTCTGGGGGCGTGGACATCCGTAGGCTGTGTGCCATACCCATGGGTGGAGGCTGGTATGGTACACATGTAACATGCACAGCACAGCATAGCATAACCCTACTGGCCACGTACCCGGGCCTCCTCCATCACCAGGCTAGCAGGAGGTTGCAGATTTTGGGAGACGTGAATCTCTGTAGGCTGTGCGCCATACAGGTGGGTGGAGGTGGAGATGGTGCACACGTAACATGAACCTTACATGAATGCATAATATGCATAGCTATACATGCTACATACCCTTAACCCGGACCCAATGCTCCATACCTGGCCCCGCTCCCTCTCATTATTACTGTGCAGGAGGTTGCAGAGTCTGTGTGTACCTTTAATCACTGTATGCTTGTGCTCCATATAACAGGGGGGTGGGATCGCGGAGGTGTAACATACTACATTTCAATAGCCAATAGCTTCCGCCTATAGCATATCATAGCCATAGCATACTCCAGCATAGCATAGCAATAGCCTCACTGCCAGAATAGCATAGCAGAGCAATAGCCATAGCATAGCCCAAAAAATATAGCAATAAGCATAGCATAGCATAGCATAGCATAGCTCAGCATAGCATAGCATAGCTCAGCATAGCATAGCAGTATCATAGCCTAAATTAATAATCAGAACATAGCCTAGCAATAGCCAAATAGCAATAGCTAGCATATGCATAAAGCCAATACTCAACCCATAGCGTATCCATAGCCATAGCATAAGCATAGCTTCAGCATAGCAAATAGCCAATAGCCATAAGCTTTCAGCATATCATAGCATAGCATAGCATAGCAAATAGCTAGCATAGCATAGCCAATTACATAGCATAAGCACAGCCAAATACATAGCATAGCATAGATAGCAACGCGTTAGCATAGCATAGCAATAGTTTAGCGTACAAAAAATAGCCCATCAGCATATGATAGCATAGCAAATAGCATAGCAATGCATAGCATAGCAAGGCCCATATCCCTTCAGCCATACAATATCATAGCGTAGCAATAACATATAGCCGTAGCATACATAGCAGTAGCATAGCATAGCAAATAGCAATAAGCCACTAGCAATAGCAAATAGCTCAAGCATAGCATAGCCTCAGCATACCCATATCATAGCATAAAGTGTATCATTAGCATAAGCCATAGCCGAAAGCCTTAGCATAGCATAGCATACCTAAGCATAAGCATATCACGAAGCCAAACATAGCATAGCACTACATAGCAGAGCATAGCATTAGCTAGCCATACAGATGCATAAGCCTAGCATAGCAACATTGTAGCAAATAGCCATAGCAGAGCCGTTAGCAAGTTTAATAGCAAAATCATAGCAAGCAAGCATTCGCCCCCATAAGCATGCATAACAAAAGCAATAAGTCTATGTATTGCTCCATACTGGGCCCCTCCCTTCAACCACCAGGCCTGGCAGGAGTAAAAATTTCAGAGGCGGCGGGGCCCTCTGTAGCTGTGCGCCCAGACAGGTGGGGTGGGGGGGTGGAGATGGTGCCACTAACAGGAACCCTTACAATGAATGATAATTATGCCAATAACTATACATGCCTCATACCCTTAATCCGGACCCAATGCCCCCCATAAACCTGGGCCTCCTCTTAACCACCAGGAATTGGGCAGGAAGGTTGTTGCAAGAGTCTGGGGGGACCTTGAAAAAATCTCTGGTTTAGGCACCCCTCCGCCACACATGTGGTGTCGGGCAAAGAGATAGTTAACAATACATTAGAATAGACAGCAAGCTCAGCATAGCATAGCATAGCATAGCATACATAGAATACATAGCATAGCATAACATAACCCTACTGGCTACAAACCTGGGCCTCCTCCACCACCAGGCTGGCAGGTGGTTGTAGATTCTGGGGGACGTGGACCTCCGTTGGCTGTGCGCCATATAGGTGGGTGGAGGCGGAGATGGTGTACCAGCGGAAATCCTGAGACAGGTCTGACTCGACCTCCAAGAAAAGGCGCACCTCCTGCAAAAAGCAATACCGTCAGTTGTGTGAGTGTGTGTGTGCAAGTGTTTGTGTGAGTGTGTGTGTGTATGCGTTTGTGTGTAGTTATGGAAGACTGGTCCAACTCAACTCCCAAGAAAAGACACACCTCCTTCAAGGAGCAATACCGTTACTTGTGTGGGTGCGTTTAAGCGTGTTAGTGTGAGCACGTGTTTGTGTGTGTTAGTGTGTGTGTTCGTGTGCAGGTGAGGAGTGCAGGTCTAACTCGACATCCAAGAAAAGGCGCACCTCCTGCAAGGAGCAATATCGATACTTGTGCGTGAATGTGTGCAAGTGTGTGCACGTGTTTGTGTGTGTGCGTTTGTGTGGAGGTGTGGAGGGCGGTCAGACTCAACTCCCAAGAAAAGGCACATCTCCTGCAAAAAGCATTACCATTACTTATGTCTGTATGTGTGTTTGTGTGAAGGTTGAGGAGGCCAGGGTCCCTGAAACACAAACCTCCCTAAAAGAAAGGGTCGCCATCGCGCAGCAAGGATCAATTCAAAATACTTGTTGTTGGCATGTGCGCCCCCGGTTGGTGTTGCCCCGTTGTGTGATTTAAGTTTGTTGCGCGCCCCCCCGTTTGTTGGCGTGTTTTGTGGTGTGTTTCCCGTGTACATTCATGTGTGGACATCCTTCTTGTAAAAATAAATAGACGTTTGGGCACTTGCAACTGGTCTGTTTTAATTTGTGTGTGTTTTTTCGGTTATACTCCCCGTTGCCATCAAACTATAACTCTGAACCCTGACTGTCAGGGCCCAACCAACTCCCGCCAAAAACCATCTCACCTTACCAAAAGCCGTGCCAAATGGACCGTGTGGCAGTGCCTAGTCTTGTTACCTGCCAGGAGGGCCAAGCCCAACTCCCTGCCATCCACGCGAGTTCCCTACGGCCCAGGGCCCCAAGCCATCTCCTAACCATCTCCTGGACGGCCCACATCCCCCATGCTAGCCAACTCCCTCCTCCCTCCCCCGAACTGCCAGGGCGCCAACAATCCCAACTCCCCACCAATCCCATCGATCCACCCCCTCAATCAGCATGCTATGACAGGTGCAAGGCCCACTGGTTACTTGGCCAGAAGGCCCAAGCAGCCGCAACTCCCTAACCATCTTTTGACTGCCTTAGGGCCCCAACCCACTTCCCCTACCATCTGATCCCAGGCCCGAATCCAACTCCCACCCATCTCAAACCTCCACACAGCGTGCCTAATGGATCAGGTGGCAGTGCTATCCTTGGTTTACTACTGGGCCAGGGGCCCCAAGGAAGGCCCCAACACCACCTCTCCTCCATCTCTGGACTTACTTCCTCCCCTGAAACGGCCCAGGGCCCAAATCCAAACCTCCCTACGATCCCCTCACCTCACAGCCGTGGCCTAGTTGACCGGGTGCAAGGGGCCCAGCTGGTTTGAGAGGCCCCTAAAGCAATGGCCGCCCGCCACTCTCCCCTTTCCGACACAGTTCCCTCCTTGCCCATTTCGGTCCCAATAAGGAACGAAGTTCTTTGTGGGGGCGAGGGGAAACAAAAGTTAGCCCCCTCGGAACCTTATTGGGGGTTGGATGGTGGTGGTAAGGTTTTGGTTTTGAGTTTTGGTTCGAGTGGGTCCTCATAAGGACAAGGTTTTTTGGTGGGGGCGAAGGGGGTAACAAAGCAGCCTCCGGAACCTGAGATGTGGTTTGGGTGGTGGAACGTTGGTTTTGGTGTTTTTTTGGTTTTTGGATCGTTTTTTGGGGTGGGTTTGGGGTTGGGGTTGGGCGGTGTTATATTTTTGGTTTTGGTCCCTCCCCAATGAAGGGAAAAGGTTTCTTGGGTGGGGTCCCCCCGAGGTGGGAACAAAGTATACCCTCGGAACCCCCTCAGAGGGGGTTGGGGGTTTGGTGGGTTTGGGGTTTTGGTTGGGTTTGGGGTTTGGGTTGGGTTTTGGGTTTTGGGTTTGCTTTTTGGGTCTTGGGTTGGGGTTGGTTGTGCGGTGGTTCGGCGGCTTTGGATGTGGTTGTTGCGTTTTTGGTTTGGGTTTGGTTTTGGGTGGGTTTTGCTGGGTGCGTGTGGGTTGGGGGTGTGGTGGTTGGGGGGGTGTGGGTGTTTGGGGTTTAGGTGGGAGCCCTCATAAGGGACGAAGTTCCGTGTGTTGGGGCCGTTGGGGAACGAAGTACCTTTAGAAACCAGATTTGGGGGTGGGGGGGTTGAGGTGGGGGGGGGTGGGGGTTGGGGGGGGGTGGGGGTTGGTTTGATCCTCAGATGAGGGGAACCAAGGGTTCTTTGGGGGGGGCCGTCGGGGACAAAATAAGCGTTGAACCTGATTGGATGGTTGGGTGGGGGTTTGGTTGGGTTGGTTTTGGGTTGGGTTTGGGTTTTGGGTTGTTGGGGTTTTTAAGGGTTTGGGTTTTGGTATTTGTGTTTTTTTCACACGTTTTTTTTATATGATGGATGAGATGAGTGATGATGAATGATGATGGACGGATTACATTATGTCATCGGTGGCAATCGATGCTCTGACCCTGTAATGTTTTTTTTTAGTATTTACCATTTATCAATCAGACAGGTGTGCAGGTTTTCCGAGCCCCCCTGGGCCAGGTCAACACAATTTCAGACTTTTTTGTTGTTGAACCCCCCTCGCTGGCATTTAAACACCGATTTTTTTTTGTTTCAAAACCCCTTGAATGGCGCTGCAAGCAGTTTTTGTTGCCAGCTTTTTTTGCACTACAAGCCCGCCATTTTTTTTTTTTTTTGTTTTCAACGTGCGCTAAAAACAAAGCCAGCTCGGCCAATTTTGGCCATTTATTTTTTGTAGTCACCCTGGTAAAACCAGTTGCGACAGAATTGTTTTGGACCACTCCTTTAGCTGCGTTGAACAAAAATGATTATAATCCAGGGCTTAATTTGTTTTCAGAATTCAAATCCAAATCGATCCCTCCTGAAAAAAAACAGCTTACAAAAAGGAACTACTTTTCAAGAACTAGCCCCACTTTCCATTTACAAATCCATTTATTAACCCCTACCCCCCCCCCGCCAATAACTCAACCTGGCCCTGGGTGATTTCAAAGGTTTTGTGGCCCAAGTGCACCAACACCAATTTGAACCACTTTCTCTTGACAAAAAGTGAATCCCAATCAGGGCCTTTTAAAATCTAAAATCAAATCCAAATCGTTAAAAACCAAACTATACTGCTATAAAGGAACTACTTCAAAGAACGAGCCCCATTTTCCGTTACAAATATCCATTTAACTCCTGCCAATACTCAACCTGTACTTTCAAAGGTGGGTTGCCAATTTTGCGACAAACACTATTGACCACTTCATGACCAAAGTGATTACAATCATGGACTTTCAAAATCCCCGTTTTCAACAAAAAACAACCCCAACGAATGCTCCCAATGAGAGAGCCGTCGTTGAAAACAAGAAAGGTTGCGGGGTTTTCGAATCCCCTAACGGCTGCCCACGTTTGTGTTTTATTTTTCGCAGTGGCAGTCAACGCCAATGGGTACCCTTTGTGTCCCAGGTTATAGTAGCAATAGCCCTTTATTCCTAAATCCTATATAAAAAATCCCCCCACGCAGACGGGGCCCTCCCTAAATACCACAACCCCACCAGGCCGTTATCATTACTGAAGGAACTAACCTAAATCTTTTAAAGGAAGTGTTTGGTGGCCAGTGCGACAAAAATCGTTGAAATCTGCGCCGCCCCCCTCAAGCCCTGCCACCGCAGAATGCCAAGGTTGTTGTGGGTTCTGGAAATTGAGACCAGTTGGATTCTTTTTTTTTTTTTTTTTTTTTTTTTTCCAAATCTGAAGTTGGGTTTTTCCTCCCCCCTACCCCTTAAATGGTTTGTAGGCCTCCTCCAGGGGAACAACCCGTTTGGTGCTTTTTTTATAATAACCTTTCTTTTAATTATACCTTTTTGTTTTGGGTAGCTTTTCCCCTTTTTCTGTTTTTCCCCTTGGGGCCATTTTGGGCCAACAAATAAAACACTATCTAAAACACTTTTTTTTTTTTCAAAACTTTTTTATAAAAGTCGATAATTTCTTCCAAAACGGGTTCCAAACAAAAACTCGCGATTGCTATATATAGCGGAAAAAACAAAACATCCCTGGTATGGAGCCAGCAAAGACAATATCCAGCATCTGTGCAGATAAAATACAATTACAATACATAAAAATAAGCATAGTACAAATGAATGCCGAGGGGGGTGGCAGAAAAAAAATATTTTGTAACCCTCAATGTTCAATAAGGAATAGAAAACAGTCGCAGCCCAAACATTTGAATAACACAAAAAAAAATTAATGTTTCCATACAACCCCACATAAAGAGGCCGCCTAGAAATAGGGGGTGGGGGGTGGGGGGGTGGGGGAGGGGTGCTGACGCGTTTTTTCCCCAACTTGTAATTTTGTACCGGCATGAAATTTAATTATTTAATTATATTAATAATGAAAGAATACACGTAAGACACGCAACAATGCCTTCCAACAGCATGTTTATAAACACCATTACAATGCGTTATAACAACACAGTACTTCCACCGTTATGAATTAACCTTTACACCACAACACAGAACAGATGCATCTTCAACCCCACACCCATGCAGAAATTATACGTTTGCCCCACACTATCCCCTTTCCCAAAATCAACAGCTACCCTTCCCACCCTGCATACAGTTGCCAGATAACCTCACCCGCACACATTACGATACACCCACACACGCCGCACCGCTACCACAGTACAGTCTACATAGGGCCCCACATGTTTTAACGAAAAGTACGAGATAACACCTGAGGCCTGCCCGCACCAACCAAGTAACAGCTACATATGCACATGTACAAAGTACAGATACACCTGGAGGCCTGCGCACAGTACAGATACACCTGCATACGTACAAAGTACAGAGAGTAAACAACCTAAGGAGGGTGCTGCGCCTACATACACATACCTGACTGGTCCCTACACAAAGCCCCACGAGCAACAAGCCAACTTCCCCTGCCACCTCAAACATAAAACCCCGCCTACTAACACCTCCACGACCACCAATCACCAACCACAACCACCACCAACCACAACCACCAACCACCCACCCAAAACAAGGGACATAACCATCAAAACCCCAACCAAATTCCACCACAATACCACCCCCCACACCTACCACCCAAACGCCCCCAACCACACCCCACACCAAATCAACCCCCCAGAAAAAAAAATCCAACTACCATACCCCCGCCACCCGCGCACCACCAGGCCCAACCAACCAAAAAACCACCCCCCCACCCAATCAGTCACCCCCCCAAACAATTCCAACCGAAGACCACCTAACTTACTGTCCCTAGTACCCAATCACCAAAACCACCACCACCACCAAGACCAAACCCAACCAACCCACACCCAACCATCCAACCCCCAAACAAATTCCACCACAAATACCACCTTCATAACTGTCTAGACCCCACCCCTACTAACATACACCCACATGCCATACAACCATTTTACAGGGACGAACAGGACAACACAATGTGTGCGGGTTTTGGTCGCCAGAAAATGCCGCCACCATGGTTGTTTGTTGTCAGGCCTATGCTGGCGGCTTGTTAGCCTTTGCATATAACGTGGCCGTTGAAAAACCTGTTAAAGTGAATGTGCATAGTTATTAATACCATAAATCGGCCGCGATATAGGTGATGTGTTTCGTACATGGTGTGGTGTCGGCATACCTGCGGCTCACAGCCTTGTGTATAGGTGGCCGTTGAAACTTTGTAAGTGATGTGTTTAGTATATCGGCGGTATATAGGTGAAATGGTGTTTTGTAATTATGGTTGGTGGGTGGTCCCCGACCATAAAATACCTGCCTGCGGCTCCCACAGCCTGTATGTAGGTTGGGCCGTTTTGAAACTTTTGTAAGGTTTTGGAAATTTTTTATAATATAATCATCGCGCTAGTATTTGGTGATGTGTAAAATATTACAGGGGGTGTTTGATTCGTCAATAAGCTCAGCCTTGTAGCCTTGTTAGCTACGGTGTTCCGTTTGAACCCTTGTAATTGGTGTGTTATAAGTATTTTTTCGGCTGTATATCGGTAAAGTTCGTAAAATTAAAACCAGTGTGGTGTCCGCATCAGATACCTATCGGGCTTTTGGGTGGTCCGTTGAAAACCTTTGTAAGGTGTGTGCATAGTATATTGGTAGGGAACGGCACAACTATATTAGTGTTTTTGAAACAACTTAATATTTAACTAATTATTTAATTATAGTGGTCACAATAAATATTAGTTTTTTTTTTTTCAAATAAATTTGGAATTTCCTGGTGAGAGGCTCCGCCCCCTCCCTAATATACTATAATTATCTAATAATTATTTATTCCTAATATATATAACTTGTTGCCGAACCCCCTCTATATTGGTAAATAAAAAATGTTTGCGTATAGATAAACCACTTATTTTGGGTGTCCGCATTACCTGCCGGCCTTGGTGGTGTTGAGAAACCACCGCTTTAAAGTGATGGTGGCATAGTTATATTGGTGATGCGTATAGTAAACAGTGTGGTGTCCGCATACCTGCGGCTTGGGTTGGTCCGTTGAACAACTTTGTAGTGGATGTGCCATAGTTTATATGGTAAATTTCGTATAGTAAACCAGTGGAGGTGTCGGCGTACAATGCGGCTTTTTGTTAGCCCTTGTAGATCGTGGATATAATGGGTGGGGTATTGGTTAACGTGGTCATGCCGCACATGGTGGTTGTCGGCATACTTTTGCGGCTTTGTAGCCTTCAGCTTTGGGTTGGTCGTTTGAAACTAACTTTGGTAAGTAATGTGGCCCCCCGTGCCAGACAGGCCCTAATTCAAGTATTAAGCTGTTTTGTGTGTGGTGTGTAGTGGTGTTGTGGGTTGTGTGGGTGGTGTGATGGTGTGTTGTTTTGTGTGTGGTGTGTGTTGTTGTGGTTGATGGGTGGTGTTGTGGTGTGGTGTTTGATTGGATTGGTGTGGTGTGGTTGTGTGTTGTGTGTTGTGTTGTGATGGGTGGGGGGGGGGGTAGTGTGTGTTTTGGTTGGTGTGTGTCTGAATGGGTGTTGTTATGTTTGTGTTTTGTTGTGTGTGTGTGATGGGTGTTGTTGTGGTGTTGTGTGTGTTTGATTTTTGTTGTGATGTGTTGTGTGTTGTGTGTGTTGTGCGTGTTGTGTGTTTTGTTGTTGCTGTGTGTGCTTTGGCGGGTTGTTGTCCGGGGGTGGAAAAGTGGTGAAGACAAAAGACACGAAATGGCAGGGAAAAGTGAGGTCTCAAGCGCATTTACTTTTTACTTTTTTTGACTGGAGGCTGGTTTAGGGGTGGGCCCGTGTGGGGTTCCTTGGGGGTGACAAAGTTGTGGCGAGGTAGAATGGCCTGCAGGGAGCTCCAATAAGCCGCAACTTTTTTTGGACAGAGGCTTGTTTAGGTGGGGGGCCGTGGGGGTCCCCGCTGGGGGGAACGGGTGCGCGAGGTAGAATGCCATCCCCAAAGAGGGAAGCTCCATTTTAATTCATTTAGGCGCATGAACACCTTTTTTTGGACTAGGAAAGCCGGTTAAGGTGGGCGTGGGGGTCCATCGGTCTGGGGGCGGTGGAAAGGGTTGGGCGAGGTAGAATGCATGCCAGAGGGAAAGCCTCAATTATAAGAATAATCGCATAACTTATTTTGACCTAGAGTTACTTTTTTTTTGAACTAGAAAAATTCTTTAGATTGGGAGGTGGGGGTCCCCCCCCCTGGGTGGGGAAAGGGTGCGAGTAGAATGCATGGCAGTGGAGGCTCATAAGACGCATACTGTTTTGTGACTAGAGCTGGTTTTTGGGTTGGGAGTGGGGGTCCCTGGGTGAAAAAGGAGTGCGAGGTTAAAATGCCATTTTGCCATGGAAGCTGCATAAAGCCGCATAACTTGTAAACTTTTTTTTGAACTTATAGCCTGGTTGGATGGGACGTGGGGTTCTGGGGGTAAAGGGTTTGCGAGGGTAATAATGCCAAAAATGCAGGGAGCATTCATAAGCGCATTACTTTTTTTTGAAAACTAAGAGCGGTTTAGGGTTTGTGGTTTTGTGGTTGGTGGTGGTGGGTGTTGGAGAGTGTGGAAGGCCAAAAATGGCAGGCTTAATGAGGTCCTAAAGCGCACTCCCTTTTGACTAGAGCCTGGTTTTGGTGTGGCCCGTAGGTGGTTCACCCTGGGGGTTAAATACGAGGTTTGCCCCAGCCACTGCTTGACACTTCCTCATCTTGGAAAAACAGGTAACAACTTTATATGCACACACAAACACAATGGAAGGACCCGAACCCCGCAATGAGACCATTAATAATGATGTTTCTAAAATAAACAGAAAAAAAAAAAAAAATAAAAAAAGCCCATCTTAATTTTTTCCTACAATACATAAGCCACGACCATCTGCCTGATGCCTTCACCTAACCACACACCATCGAGTCATATTAATCCAGACCGTAAAAATCATCAGCCTAAATCAAATCAATGTGTGCTCCCACCTACCATCAATCTGACCACCTAAGTCCATGGTGTCTCACCGATAGTGGTGCTCACCTTACACCATCGGAGTCAATGGAAAAACCCAACCTAAGGCATGTGTGCTCCCTTCCCATCAGAGTTCATGACAAACCGTAATCATGTGTGCCCCCCCCCCTATTCTGCACATACAAGTTAGGAGTAATCATATGAAAATGTTTTACCAAAGGGAAAGCAAAGTCGAGTCAGACTATCATATGATATACATAACATAAAAATTGCATCATGTGATAAATTGAAACATTGAACATAAAACAGTTAACTTCCCACAGCCCCTCAGTCAGACCAGAGAAGAAAACTGTCTGGCATCACATAATTGATTTCATATGTTAAATCATATGATGATATGATATATACGATATCATATTTGGGTCCATTTTTTTATTTTTTTTTTTTCTGTTTATTTGTTATTTATTCGTTGTTACGTTTCCAAAGAGAGAGGAAAAAAAACTGTGAGGGTCAGCTGATTGCGTTTGGTGGTTTGGTAGTGGAGGGTGGGGTGGGGGCTGGGGAGGGGTCAGCTGTGCCCAGCTCACTGCCGGTGGTAGCTGTGGCGCTGGTGGCGGCGAGAATGAAAGGCTCAATGCTAGACTGCTTGCTAGCATCCATGCTGCTGGTGCTAAATGTCTCCCCAGCCATCTCCCCTGCATCTGCTGAGTTGGCCACTGCCAGCGCCTGGAATGGGTCAAAACCCAGAATCAGACTGCCCATATCACTAGCAGCACCCTCAGCACTAGCCCCCACACTCGCACCAGCACTGGCACTACTGCCACTGCCGCCTGCACCAGCGCCGCTGACGCCTGGAACACTGCCACTGACACCTGCACCACCACCACTGATGCCTGCACCACCACCACTGACACCTGCACCACCGCTACTGACGCCTGCATAAGCGCCACTGATGCCTGCACCAGCGCCGCCGTTTACCCCGGGAGATGTCGATGCATGAAATGGGTCTACGAGCTGATCACCCCCACCAGCTTCAAGCCCCCCAAAAGGGTCGAAGTGCTCTTGGCCCTGCTGCCTCCCTGTGCCCTCTCCACTGACCAGGTTAGATAATTCCTTGTACTCGTCTGCAAGCTCTTTGCTTGAATCTGGTCTCTCATCCTTTGTTGTTGAGGGGCTAGGTCCCAGATCTAGGTCGAAGCCCAGTAGGTTGTCGCCAGGCTGTGAAGGGAATGTGCAGTCGGTATGGTGGGGGGAAGTTAGCCCCCACTTAAGTTAAGGGGGTTAGGGATTTGGGGTCTAGGATCTAGGGTTTTAGGTTTTGATTCAAAGGTTCAGGGTTTAGGTGGTTCCAGGGTGAAGGGTTTAGGGTCTAAGTGGGTTGAGGGTTTAGGTAAGTGGTGGCTAATTTAAGAGGGGGCTAATTTCCCCCTCCAGCTGGTATGCGTGAGTTGTTGTGGATTGCTAAGTGGCGTATATTATGAGCGCACAGAGGATTTATTATGCACATTGCGACGTTTATTGACAATGAGTTGCGTGTTGTGTTGCGTGTCGTATGTGGTGTGTATAGTGTAGTGTGTAGTGGGCAGTGTGTAGTGTGTAGCGTCCAGGATGCAGTGTGCGTGTATACGTTGAGTGCTCGTCTGTAGTCTGCGTTTTGTAACCCGTGCCAGCGTGTCTAGTGGTGGTTAGAGGTGGTTAGAGGTGGTATTGTGGCTTTTGGTCTGCTATGTGTGTGAGTTAAGTTTTTGGACATGGCACGGAGCACATCAACTATAATCATCAGTGGCGTGGTCCTGTTCTGATAAACCCAACAACAGGACTGCACACTCATTTAAAAATAAACTGAAGAGCAGAGTAGAAATACATGGATAAGCCTCATAACCAAAAGGCACAGCTAAGCATCTTGGCCGAGCTCAAATTCAAAAAGCATATCAATGGATCATGTGTAACCTCAAAACTCATAAAGCATTTCAAGGAATCATGGATAAATTGTCTGTCTGGTTACCTTCATGGTTGGAATAGATGATGCAAGGGGCTATGCTTTCAACAGCAGATACTGAGGGACATGCCAATTTGTGCCAGCAGAGTTGCCCCAGCTCAAAAGTAACCTTCGCCTCTGAGATGCTGCTAACGACCTATGGCGTTCGGGGTGTACCAGGGAGTTAATTTCAGAGGTGCAACAGGCCGGGAACGCAAAATGCGTATCTTAGAATTAAAAGCTGTGCTGGGTTGCTCGTCTATTAAGCGCGTGGACGATCTAGTCTGACTGGTAGATAAGCGGAGGTGTGTCGCAAGCGATATCGGAAGAGATGAGCTGTGGAGACAAAGCAGCAGCGACGAAACTGAAATTCATTCATGCCTGTTGGTAATCTGAGTGCCGGTGCCATGATGGTACTGCTGCCGGGGTCCGCCCAGGGGTCCGCCCCGGGGGGGTCGCAGGTCCTGGGCCAGACCAAGAAACGCACGTGAAACAAGGAAGTGCGTCACCCACTGCCGCGGGTGGGGCTATTGAGCCACGCCAATCGAGGTGCTCTCCCTGCTCCCTGGTCGTCCCTGGTTGCGAATGCCATGGACATGATGACCCGGCTGTCCAAAGCTTGCCGAACTCATCTAAAACCTCAGAGTGCCCCAAATACAAGTAATTGATCAGAACAAGCATTTACTGCACCGCATGCGCTTTGGGGATCGCCCTGTTTCCGCTTCGAAACTATGCCTCGCGTCGCTTCACTTTTAACTGCTAAATTATCTCGCCCCTCGATGGCCTTGCTCAGATCCCCAGTATTAACGTCGGAACTCAAAAATTACTCCCGAAGCTGCTCGCGCTAAGACAGGGGAGCGAACCATGAAGATTGTTTTTACTCTCGTTATTTGGTTGCTACCTCTGCTCTGGACGCCGCTGAGGGCCAAACTCGATGCCTCTACAGCCTCTGCTAGGCTGCTGGACGCTAATTTCAGGCTGAGACAATTGAAAGTGAGAAGTCAATTAGGGCTTAGCACATGGCTGGGTCCATCCTGTATAGTGGTATACTTGAACTTGAACTTGATGACATGGCTCCAGCCAGCAATTTGGCTGCTTGCTGTCTTCTGCAGTAAAAATAATTGCTAATAAAAATGAAATCATTAGCATCATCATTAGCATCATCATCACCACCATCATCAAAACAATACAAATGTTCAGTGGTAAGCTATTGGTCATCTTGTGGATGGAAATCTTTCCGCAGTAGACAGGAGTCGAGTGTGTACTGCATTAGAGTGTGTACAACAGGAGATGTGGTAGTAGAATGTCATCTTGTGTAGAGAGATCTGTTTACAGCAGATGTGGTAGTAGTGTTCGTTAGCATCCTTGAAGTTACTCAGGCCAGTGGGAGTAGCTGGGTAGCGCTACCTAGCGCTACCTGCCGTGCTCGCATAGCTGGTTTCGAGCTATTAATGTCGATAACTTGTCCTCGAATTTGCTATTTGGTACCGATTTTTCACAGCTTTTCACAAGGAATCCGAATTTCGCATTCGCCATGCGTGATTCCGTTCATATAGGAAGGTAATCCGGAGCCTGTCGCGACATACCCTTTCTTATGGTAAGATTTTCAATGGCTACATTTGGCTAAATTCCCAGCTATTAGGACTAACCCAGCTATTAGGACTATTAGTCCTACTTTTGGCCGCGGTTAGGGCTACCTGCCGCTCCCTAAAAATATGCTATAATATGTGCTCCAAAAATATGCCAAAGGTGCTACACATATGCTGCATAATATGCCCATGGTGCTACACATATGCTACAGAATATGCCAATGGTGCTACAAAGATGCTACAAAATATGCCCAAGGTGCTACACGTAAACTACAAAGATGCTAAAGGTGCTACAAATATGCTACAAATCTGCTATGAAATATGCCAAAGGTGCTACAATTATGCTATAAATACGCCAGAGGTGCTACAAATATGCTACGAAATATGCCAAAGTTGCTACAAATATGCTATAAATATGCCAGAGGTGCAACAAATATGCTACAAATGTGCTATGAAATATGCCAAGAGTGCTACAAATATGCTATGAATATGCCAAAGGTGCTTCACATATTTTTACCATCGAAGATGTGCTGGGATTGGCGGTGCGATTCGCCCAGGGTTAAAATGGGTCCAGCCATGATTGAGAACCTGAGGTCAAGTGCTATCCAGAAAATTTGCAGCACTACGTACCATACACAATCTTCTGGGGGACCCGTGTTTCAATTGCTGGCCACATCTTCTACTTTTGATTTGCTAATTCCCAACAAATTACACTCAAGCAACATTGCTAATCAGGAAAATTGCAGCAACACGTACTGTACACAATCTTCTAGAGGACCCGTGTTTCAATTTCTGGCCACATCTTCTACTTTTGTACGTCCTGGCCCTTCACAAAGCGTACTAAAACAACATAGCTAATCAGAAAAAATGCAGCACTACGTACCACACACATTCTTCTGGAATTATGTGCTGACCAGCTAAGTGCTGACCGTCTAAGTGCTAACCAGCTAAGTGCTGACCAGCTAAGTGCTGACCGGCTAAGTGCTGACCAGCTAAGTGCTGACCGGCTAAGTGCTGACCGGCTAAGTGCTGACCTGCTAAGTGCTGACCAGCTAAGAGCTGACCAACTAAGTGCTGACCGGCTAAGTGCTAACCAGCTAAGAGTTGACCAGCTACGTGCTGACCGGCTAAGTGCTGGCCGGCTAAGTGCTGACCAGCTAAGTGCTGACCATCTTCCTCCTACCTTACCTCTGATGCAGGGGATATGGAGTGAATCAAAAGAGGATGAGGGTCCTCTCAATGCAAGCGAGGTAAAGATATTGAGGTGAGTTTGGCGGCTGGCCCCAGTGCAAGCAAACGGGCTGGCCCACTCAACCTCCCGCCTTCAATAAGGCGGACTTTTTTTTATTGAAGTGAGATTCAGCTTGTCTGAGCAAGTTCAAGATCTAGGCGCATCGCAAGCGGCACAAAAAAAGGCGGAGAGTGTAAGCTATCAGAGCGACAGGTGGCAACCAAATGGGGTGCAGCGGACCAAAGCCAGGGTTTATGAGACAGTTGGGGGCAGGGTTTCTGGTGGTCGATCAAAGGACAAGGGGGTGACCCTGGGGGCTTCCTCCCCCAGAAGGGGGGGCTCCGCCAAAGGGGACAGCATGGGAGCTTTTGTTTTGGGCAACTGGGAGATATACCGGCACCAGAAGCAGTTTAGGGATGCTATGAGTATGGTTGGTGGATATCTTGTATGATCTGCCTTAGTGGTCATGTGGTGGGGCCTCGTCATCTTTTGAGTCCCTCCATTTCTTGTGGTGATCATGTGGTGTGTCAAGATCAACTCTGAATTAACAGTACTTCCAATTAGCCCCCTCCTGTTAATCTAACTTGAAGTTGAACTTGGTTACATAGATCCAGCCAGCAATTTGGCTGCTTGCTGTCTTCGGCAGTAAAAACATTATTGACAGGAAAATGTAAACGCGAACAAGTTCCCCCCCCCCCCCCCCCCCCCCCCCCCTTCCCGTTATCCTAATTGAGTTGATATAGGCTGTTAGAGATTGCTAGCCTATTGGGCTACTTCCTGGATGGCAGCATACATACATTTAGATGTCAGTTAGCTAGCAAGATAATGCAGTTCAACAACGTCCGGTACATAAATCACACGTACATACCGGTACTTGCAGCTTTATAAGGCTTACTCTTGGATGCACTATAATACCACGTGCCTAATCACTTTTTGTGCATTTATTCTACATGTTATGCAAAATCAATGTAACACTTCACGGACCAATCCGAGTGTCTCTCCTCGAGCACCTATTGTGGTTGGGTATGAACTTTGTTGCATGGCTCCAGCAAGCAATTTGGCTGCTCGCCAACTTCGGCAGTAAAATCATTAATGTTCAATTGGTGTTAAAAAGATTAGTATTCCAAAGAAACGAAAGAATATCCTTGGTATTACAATACATTGTTTTATCCCTGTTTCGTCGAATGGCTCAATGGTAGAGGTTGTTGAAATGATGAAGGAGCGGGGTTTAAATCCTTACGGGTGCGCTTTAGTGTTTCGCGGTCACTGTCAACCGCCATGGTAGCTTTGTAAAGGTAGAGTAGCAGCTCGTTCCCTACCGTAGAAACGCGGGGCTCCCTTAATACCACGCCCTACAAGGTTTTATCATTACATTCTTAGACAGGGTGCACTGCATTTGACCTGAACAAGCCTGCTCCACAACATCCGGGTGTGTTTGTTTGTGGGTGGGTGGGTGGGTGGGGGGTCTTCCAACAAGGGCGCCGTCAATGTGAGTGGGATAGAGATATTGAGGTGAGAGGTAGCTTTTGAGCAAAACATAGAACAGCATGTGGAGCTGTAGGTGACAGCAACTGGGAGACATACCAAACGCAGTTTCGGGATGGTATGTGTTGCATTGGTGGATAGCTTGAATGATCTGCCTTAGTGGTTATGGTGTGTGGTGATGTGGGGTATGGAGTGACTCAAAAGATGGCAAGGACCCCCTAAGTGTGAGCGGGATGGAGATATTGAGGTGAGAAGTAGCTCTTGGGCAAGACAAAGGAAAGCATGTGGAGCTTTTGACAACTGACAACTTTTGACAGATAATGTGGACCCCCTAAATGTAAGTGGGATTGAGATATTGAGGTGAGAGGTAGCTCCTCAGCAAGACAAAGGACAGCATGTGGAGCTGTTGGTGTCGGCAACTGGGAGATATACCGAAAGCAGTTTAGGGATGGTATGCCTTGGGTTGGTATCGATAGCTTGTATGATCTGCCTGAGTGGTTATGGTATGTGGTGATGTGGGGTATGGAGTGACTCAGAAGATGACGAGGACCCCCTAAATATGAGTGGGATGGAGATATTAAGGTGGGACGTAGCTCCTGTGCAAGACAAAGAACAGCATGTGGAGCTGTTGGTTTCGGCAACTGGGAGATATACCAAAAGCAGTTTAGGGATGCTATGTGCATGTTGGGTGGATAGCTTGAATGATTTGCCTTAGTGGTCATGGTATGTGGTGATGTGGGATATGGAGTGACTCAAAAGATAACAAGGACCCCTGAACTGTGAGTGGGATTGAGATATTGAGGTGAGAAGTAGCTCCTGGGCAAGACAAAGGACAGCATGTGGAGCTGTCGCTTTTTACAACTCAGATAATGTGGACCCCCTAAATGTGAGTGGGATAGAGATATTGAGGTGAGAAGTAGCTACTGTGCAGGACAAAGGACAGCAAGGGAGCTGTTGGTGAAGCTGATTATCCATTGTTTGGCATGTCGTTGGGTGCTATGAAGGCAAGCCACCTGTTATGGTGCACAACACAGTACCCCCTGGTCCTAGGCTGCATCAATTATATGTGCAACGCGTTCCCCCTGCTGCATAAACAGTACCCAGATCAAGCTGATTATCCATTGGTTCGATACATGTCTTCCGGTGCTCTAAAGGCAAGCCACCTGTTATGGTGCACAACACAGTACCCCCTGGTCCTAGGCTGCAGCAATTATATGTGAAATGCGTTCCCCCTGCTGCATAAACAGTACCCAGATCAAGCTGATTATCCATTGGTTCGATATATGTCTTCCGGTGCTCTAAAGGCAAGCCACCTGTCTGTAATCATGCATAAACCATACACAGATCAAACCTACTGTCCATTGCTTGGCATGTCATTGGGTGCCCTGTAGGCGAACCACCTGTTATCGTGCACAACACAGTACTCATATCAAGAAGACTGTCTATCCATTGACATGTCTGCCGGTGCCTTCAAGGCAAGCCACCTGTTATCGTGCACAGCACAGTTTCCAGATCAAGAGGACTGTCTATTAGTTGGTATGTCTTACTTGACTATTAAGGCAAGCCACCTATAATCTTGCATAAACAGTACCCAGATCAAGCTGACTGTGCATCGCTTGGCATGTCATTGGGTGTCAAGGTGAGACACTCACAATCGTACGCAAATAAATAAATAAATAAATAAACCGTAGGCCTTATTACAAGGCGTGAGGTTGAGGGAGCCAGCCCGTTAGTTTGCAATAGTACACTCTCTTATCTTGCCTGCCTCGTTGTTCTTAAGCGCGTGTCGCTTGCAAAAAAAACGCTTTAGCAGTCACGGGCAGGGGGGAGGGGGCGGAGGGCAAGACTGCAATTTACAGTACATTTACAGGACATCGGAAGAGAACAGTACCCCAAGGCCAACATTATAATGTCAGGCTCTCCACTGGTTCTCTTAAATTTGTCATTGTAATGTAAGCATCATCATTATACATGAAATACATTACTTGTGCTCACTTGCCTGCCTCATCTTGCCTGCCTTGTTGCCTGCCTTGCTGTTCTGCAACTTATGACCTGGACAAGAGCTTAAAATATCTACTCTGCTTAGTGTGCCCCCTGATTTCTGTGGATGCCGCACGGGGGGACTTGGAATTGGTAGACGGTGAACAGCCCAGAGTTGGTTGAAGAATCATGTAACGATTCAAATTCAAATTCGAATTCGTGTTGTTCTGCTTCACAGGGAAGAGGCGTGGGAGATGTTCGACCATGGCTACAGCAATTATATGCGCCATGCCTTCCCCCTGGTGAGTGAAACATGGCAAATGGTTGTGGACATGAGATTTGAAGTATTGATGCTGCCCTGAGCACTTGGAACGGAAACAGGACTGACACTCCGGTGCTGTTTGCATGATATGGTGGACCAAGCCTTCAGTAATTGTATGCGCCATGCACTCCCCCTGGTGAGTGTAACATGGCAAATGATTGGGGACATGAGAACTTTGAGTATTGATGCTGCCCTGCGCATTTTGAATGGAAACAGGACTGACGCTCCGACACTGTCTGCGTGATTTGGTGGTATATGGCTGCAGCAATTGTATGCGCCATGCGGCCATGCGCTCCCCCTGGTGAGTGTAACATGGCAAATGATTGGGGACATAATAACTTTGAGTTTTGATGCTGCCCTGAGCATTTTGAATGGAAACAGGACTGACACTCTCAATCTGTCTGTCATGATTTGGTGGTCCATGGCTACAGCTATTAAATGCGCCATGCCTTCCCCCTGGTGAGTAAAACGTGGCAAATGTTTGGGGACATGAGAACTTGTGTATTGATGCTGACCTTAGCATTTGGAACTGAAAGAGGACTGGCGCTCCAACGCTGTCTGTCATGATTTAGTGGTCCATAGCTACAGCAATAAGTTGTACATACATCTTACATACATCTAACACTCATCTTACATACATTTACACTCATCTTACACATATATTACACTCATCTTACATACCTTTACATGCATATTATATATATATAACACTCATCTTACATACATCTAACACTCATCTTACATACATTTACACACATCATACACATATATTACACTCACCTTACATACCTTTACATACATATTATATATATATATATATATATATATATATTACACTCATCTTACATACATATTATTTTCATCCTCTATAAGGACACATTCATCATACGTGAACCTCAAACTCTTGTATTCGGTCCATGCACAGGACAACCTGCTCCCTGTGAGCTGCCGAGGGGAGGACTGGCAGGGGGGGCTTGGTCTCACCCTTATTGATGCACTGGATACTCTTTTGGTGAGTGGGTTAGCTTGGATTCATTTGAATGATCTAAATGATTCATTTGAATGATCTAAATGATTTATTTGCATTATTTAAATGATTAATTTGAATGAACTGAATGATTTATTCGAATTATCGAATTGATTTAGTTGAATGATCTAAATGCTTAATTTGAATGATCTGAATGATTTATTTGAATGATCTAAATAATTTATTTGAATGATCTAAATGATTTATTTGAATTATCTAAATTATTTATTTGAATGATCTAAATTATTTATTTGAATGATCTCGGGTGTATCAGTGTGGGGGTTTGCGAGGGGGTATGTAAGTGTGTTAACGCCAGAGTGTGTATGTGTCGGCAGGAATGGCAGCGGGGCCTTGGCCTCACCCTTATTGATGCACTGTCTAAATGATTTATATGAGGCATCTCTGGTGTATCTGTGTGGGGGGTTGCGTGGGTGTGTGTAACTGTGTTAACGCCAGAGTGTGTCTGTCGGCAGGGATGACAGGGGACACACACACACATACACTTACACACACATTCACTCACACAAACATACACATACACACATACACACTCACGCACACACATGCACCACACATACACACAAGCACACACCCACATACACATGCACTTATACACATACACACACATACACACACATCCATACGTACACACAGACACACATACTCACAAACAAACAGACACACATACACGCACATACACACACGCACGCAAGACCCGACCCAATTGTTGGGCACTGTTTTTTTATTCGTGCGGCGCGTCGCAAATTGAGCAACTTGGTGCGACCCCAGTGCGACACGCTGCCCCCCAAACCCTGCCGAGCCCAATGGGCGGAGCCAGAGGGGTTTGTGGGGGGCATATCTGACTATGTATGTATGGTACAGTCCAGGGGTAGGCCAAATAGGCTAAAGGGACTTGCCCAACCGTATAGGAAGGGCTTAAAAAGAAAGAGCACTGATGAACTGAACCCCAAACAATGACTAGTTAAGCTTGACCCATGCGTCGACATGCAGAGACGGAATGGCGACGCCTCTCACACAAAAAACTGTTTGGTGTGTGTACTTTAGCTTCTCTCATTTTCCCTTGTTCATGGTCGCAGCTCATGAATCGCACTGAGGACATCCGCATCGCAGTTGACCTTATGGAAAAGAGCATAAACTTCGACAAAGATGTCAAGGTAGGATGGCGGCAAGGTATTTTCAAAATTCCTGTGTATTCTTTACTGGAAGCAATCAGGGATTCTTTCCCCCCCTATATATAGCGATCGCTAGTTTTGACCCTGCTTTGGCATAATTCTTGCAATAAAATGTAAATAACAAGTTTTTTTTTTTGTGCCCTGAACATTTTTAGAAAATTGTTTTGTTTGTGCTATAAAAAGCTTTACAATGCTGTCCCTGGAGGAGGCCTAAAACCATGAAGCTAAAAAACAAATCACTAAAAAAAAACAGATTTGAAAACAAACTGGAAGTAATCCCTCCTCACCCTACTAAAACAATTGGGGACACTGAGTGTTTATGTAAGGCTCAGCATGTAAATGTTTGTTTTTGCGTGGGGTTGTGTTTGTGTGTTTACGCCAGAGTAGGTCTGTGTTGGTAGGTGCGTGCGTGTCTGGATCCGCATCGCAGTTGACCAGATGGAACAACGCATCGAATTCGACAAGAATGTCAAAGTCAAAAAAGTCAAAGGATCGCGGCAGGGTCTCTTGGACAGCCCTGTGCATTCTTCACTGTCAGCCCTAAACCCTAATCCTCCCCCTCAAATGGTGCACGTATTTGAGACCGTCTAAACCCTAATCCATACACCCTAAACCCTAATCATCCCCCTCCATAGGTGCACGTCTTTGAGACTGTCATTAGAGGCCTGGGAGGACTGCTCTCAGGCCACGTGCTGCTGCGTGACAAGCCTGACACCGTCCCTGGATACAATGGCATGCTCCTCCGCATGGCCGTAGATCTGGCAGATCGATTGTTACCAGCGTTTGATACTCCAAGTGGGCTACCGGTGCTATTCGTCAACTTGCAAGGGGTAAGTTCAGCACTCGACCTTGTGTATCTGAGTTGAGCGCCCTACCTTGTTTATCTTAGTCTGTTTTGACCTGTCTGTCTGTCCGTCTATCTGCCAATCTGTCCATGTGCTGTTGCGTGACAAGCCCCATACTGTCCCTGGATAAAACGGCATGCTACTGTGCATGGCTATATATCTGGCAGATCGATTGCTACCAGCCTTTGATACTCCTAGTGGGCTGCCGGTACTATTTGTCAACTTGCAAGGGGTAAGTTCAGCACTCGACCTTGTGTATCTGAGTCTGTTTTTACCTGCCTGCCTGTCTGTCTGTCCGTCTGTCTGCCTGTCCATTTGTCTGTATGTCTTTTTTGACCTGTCTGTCTGTATGTCTGTCTGTCTGTCAGTCTGTCTGTCCGTCCGTCCGTCTGTCTGTCTGCCTGTCTGTCTGTCTGTCTGTCTGTAAGTCGGTGATTCAGTCTGTCTGTCCGTCCGTCTGATTAACAGTGTCCGTCCGTCTGATTAACAGAAGTTATGGTCCAGCCGTCCAGGAAAAAAAAAAAATGGTCAGCAATAATCTGAATAATAATAATAATAATAATAATAATAAAAAAAAAAAACGCCAAGCGTGTGCTTCGACACGTCAATGAGGAATATGAGAAATAAATTATGTAAGAATTAATATGCTATAAATGAGGAGTAGCATAACCTATCATGACATACACAAACCTGAAAATACCCTTTTGTGTCGCTCTGCCTTTTTTTCGTATCTGACTTAGACCTCCGGCCAGCAACTATCTACCTGTCAGGCAAGTATTTTTTGTGTCGCTCTGCCTTGTTTATCTGATTAAGACCTTTGGTCAGCAACAATCTATCTGTATGACGAGTAATTTGACTCGTCAATGAGGAATAACATTACCTAACATGACATGCACAAACCTAAATATATGATTATTTGTGTCGCTCTGCCTTGTTTATCGTATCTGTCTAAGACCTTTGGCCAGCAACTATCTATCTGTCCGACTAGTGATTTGTCTCATCAATGAGGACACGCAATGCCTAAGATGGCATGCACAAACCTACAAATACGCTTCTTCGTGTCGCTCTACCTTTTTTTATTTGGCCAGCATCTTTTTATCTGTCCGGCAAGTGATTCGACTCGTCAATGAAGAATAGCATTACCTATCATGACATGCACACAACTGAAAATACCTTTTTGTATCACTCTGCCTTGTTTATTGTATCTGACTTAAACTTTTGGCCAGCAACTATCTATCTGTCAGGCAAGTGATTTGACTCCTTAATGAAGAGTAGCATTACCTAGCATGACATGCACAAAGCTAAAAATATCATTCTTTGCGTCGCTCTACCTTGTTAATCTGTCAAACAAGTGATTCAACTCATCAATGAGGAATAGCATAAACTAGCATGACATGCACAAACCTAAAAATATCATTCTTTGCGTCGCTCTACCTTGTTAATCTGTCCAACAAGTGAGTCAACTCATCAATGAGGAATAGCATTACCTAGCATGACATGCACAAAGCTAAAAATATCATTCTTTGCGTCGCTCTACCTTGTTTATCTGTCTAAGAGCTTTGGTCAGAATCTATCTACCTGTCCAACAAGTGATTCAACTCATCAATGAGGAGTAGCATTAACTATCACGACATGCACAAACCTTAAAATATCTTTCGTTGTGTCGCTCTACCTTGTTAATCTGTCAAAGTCCTTCGGTCAGAAACCTTCTATCTGACCGACAAGTGATTTGAATCGTCAATGAGGAATATCATAACTTATCATGACATGCACAAACCTAAAATACGGTGCGTTCGGTGCGTTGCCCTTGTTTCACCCTCCAGACCTTCGGGCCAACGGTCTAGACCTTGGGCCGCGTCCCAATGTTTAACCACAGCAAAAAGTGATTTACGTGCAACTTGGGGAATCGGATTACCTACACGACACTGAAGAGCAGCGCTGAAATACCGTCTTCTCGAGTGGCGCCCGGGGCACAAAAGGCGTGCGACACACTATGACGTGCACTGGAAATTTTCAAGTGGTAATAAGATTGTAAGCTTTTGTGTGCGGGCTGAATACGGTTCTGTGCCTCGGGGCGCAGGCTGCGTTACCGAACACGGGTGTGCACTGGAAGGGCGAATCAGAAGTACAAGACACTGTGTGACATTTGTTAAAGGGGAGGGAGAAAACAATTTTAAAGGTTTGAGACAAAACCGGGGGGGGGGCGCTGGTCCAGGGCTTCGAGACCGGAAAAACTTGGCGCGTGGGCTGCACGAGACGAATTAAATTTCAAAAGTCTAGTCGCATTAATAAGTGTAAATTGAAAGAAAATAAGTGGAGTGACAGTCGGAAAAGACCAGGGGGTCGTGCGCGCTGCAACAGGGCGTGGCTTCATTTTTAGCGGTTAATAAGTGCAAACACCGTCTCGTGAGCTCTGTTTCACCGGGCCGGGCGATGCGGCAACAACTTGACGTACACAGAAAGGTGATTCGGAAGAAAAATTGATAGGTTATTCGAGAAATAAAAAAATGTTGATTTTTTTGTGTAATGTTAGTTCGTACAAATACTGTCTTTCGATGCGCTCATGTTCACAGGTTGCTATTCGGACGACACTTACGTGTCACTCTTGTGCTGGTACATTACTCATGGAATTCGGGATGCTGTCTGCCTTGACTGGCAGGCCGTCTACTGAGGCTGCCAACGAATGGCGAAGGGTATGTTTAGAAATAATACTAATTTAACCCTAAACCAAGAAACAAACAAACAAATACCAATAATTTAACGTATTAAGCAAAACGCTTAAGACATGAATACATGGTAGTTTTCTTGCAACGGCCCCAGGTGGCCAAGGTAGGATTTAACACAATAAACAATAGACTGTTATACTACAACTATGCTCGATACAGGCAAAGTGCGCACTAATTGTAGGTTTATATTGCATCAAGACCTACCGGACAGCCAGAGGTATATTTTAAATAAAAACAAACAAAACGCGCTTAACTCACCAGACGACATTAGTTTGCAATTACAACGTAGTGGCCAAGTGATATTCTCCGTACAATCAGGTTTAAGGGCAGCCCCTAATTACACATACACTTAAGCGGAGCGAATATAGGGTTAATGCAATGTGGGTAATAAGGCCCTTATCTAAGGCAAACAGGAATCGAACGTAAGGTTAATAAGCCAAATTTTAAGCACAGGAACAATATTGTACTGGTCCCACCACCCTCATCCTCATCCCATTGCACACAGGCCCATTTTGAGTTCCCTCCTCCCTCCCCTATAGCCTCGTTCTCTCACCCTCAGAACCCCCTCCCTCATCCTCATCCTCCCCCGCGAGCCCCCCCCCACCCTCATCCTCACCCGCATCCTCACACCCTACGGCCCACTCGATCACATGCACGCAGGCCTTGTTTGAGTTGTGTTCTCCTCTAGGGCCTTCTGTTGTATCTTACTTGCATGTCTATACCATTAAATAAACCACACAGACTATTTGATCATAGAACCCACCCTCACCCTCATCCCCATGCACATGCACACAGGCCATAGCTAGGTGTACTCTCTGCTACTCTCCCCCTAGGCCTTGTCATCCCTTTCACCCGCTCTTATTCCTCAACCCTCCCACCCTCACCCTCACCCTAGGACCCACCCTCACCCTCACTTTCATCCTCATGCACATGCACACAGGCCATGTTTGAGTTACCCTCTCCCCTAAGCCTTGGTCTCTCACCCTCACCCCTACCCTCACCTCCACCCTCATCCTCATCCTCATCCTCACGCACATGCACACAACGCATGGTAGCGGGTTGCCTATTCCCTAGGGCCTGGTCTCCGATCCCCCACCCCAATACGCATCATCCTCATCCCTGCACCCGCGCACCGCACGCACACATGCCATGTTTGAGTTACACGCTCCCCTATGACTTGGTCCCCCACCCTCACCCCCACCCTCACCCTCACCCTCACCCCCTCCCTCATCCTCATGCACATGCACACAGGCCATGTTTGAGTTACCTCTCGCTCCTCCCGAAGCCTTCGTGCGCTCACCCCCAGCACCCACACCTCATCCGCACCCCCATCATCCCCCTCCCCCTACCCTCATCCTCATCCTCACCCTCAGCCTCAACCAGATCCTCACCCTCACCCCATGCACATGCAAACCGCAGGCCTTGTTTGAGTTGACCATCTAAGCGCTCTCCCCCCTAGGCCTTGTTGGCTCTAGGCCGGGTGTGAGAGCCTATAGACCATCACAGATAGTTGAGACTCATAATAACCCACCCTCCCCGCAGCCTCATCGCACATGCGCACCAGAGCCATGCTTGAGTTCTCCCACCTAGCATTGTTCTCATCACCCTCTTCCTCAGACCCTACCCACCGTCACCCTCACCCTAGGAACCCACCCTCTCACACCGCTCACCCCACCTCACCTCTCACCCTCCCCCTCACCCCTCACCGACCCTCACCTCTACCCTCACCCCCCCTCCACCCCATCTCATGCCATGACACACAGGCCATGTTTGAGGTGCGCTCATCCTCCCACTATCCCTGGTTTGGATCCAGCCATAAATAGGACCCACAGATACTGACCATAGGACCACCCCCCCCCACCCTCTTCCGCACCCTCAACGACCCTCACCCTCACCCTCTCCTACGCCCCCCTTCACACCCGCCCCCTAGGACATCACCCCTCAACACCCCTCACCCTCCTTTCCTCAACCCTCTCCAACCCGCCCCAGCACCCCGACGGCCCCTCCCCCACCTAGACCGCCCTCCCCTCACCCCTTAACTCTTTCTCACCCACCCACCCCACCCTCCCCTAGACCCACCACGCACCCGGCACCGCCCTTTCTTCCTCACGCCTCCCACCCTCACCCTCACCTACCCTCCATTCCTCACAATGCCCCCCATGCCGTCTATCCCGTCACGCCTCCCCGCCGGTTTCCTGACACCCTCTTCCTCACGCCTCCCCCCCTCACCCTCACCACGAGCAACCCACCCCACCCTCCACCCTCACCCTCACCCTAGGACCCGCCCTCCCCCGTCCAACCCCGCGTTTCCTCGCCCTCACCGCGTCACCCCTAACTCCAACCCCAACCCCTCAAACCCTCACTCAAGAAACACCCTCACCCGAGGACCCCCCTCACCGCACCCTACCCTCTTCTCCCCCTCCCAACCACTCCCACCCGCGTGCTGCGCTCCCCCTATGACTCCACTCATCAACTCCTCCTCTTCCTCAGCCCTCCCCACCGCTCGCCGATCCACTAGTGTGAACCCATCGCACCCATACCGGAGAGATCCTCCCACCCCTGACCCGCATCCCGCCCCTCCCCGCGGGCCACCCTCCCGTGCCCTCGTCCTTTCATCACAACAGGGCACCCAAGGCCAGGTGTAGGGAAGCGTGCGCTCCGATCCCGTAGCCCGCTGGTGATCCTGGGCCCCATGGATGGTGAAGAATCCATAAATGGGACGACACAGATTCTGACCAGACAGAACCCGACCCCACCCCGTCATTCCCATGCCATCGCCTACCAAGGTCCACAGCGTTGGAGTTACGCTCCCCCCGCGGTCCTTGTGCTCCTACCCTGTGCCCCCCTCCGCCCCTGACGCATCACCCTAGGACCTACCCTCATCCTCACCCTCATCCTCATGCACATGCACACAGGCCATGTTTGAGTTGCGCTGTACCCTAGGCCTTGTAGGCTCCATCCTGGATGTGAAGCCATACATATGACCACAGATGCTTGACCATAGGACCCACCCTCACCTTCACCCTCATCTTCATGCACATGCACACAGGCCATGTTTGAGTTGCGCTCACCCCTAGGCCTGGTTGGCTCTAGCCTGGATGTGAAGAACAATAAATGGAGCCACAGGGGAGTCCCATGGCGACCAGAACGATTTCTTACAGAATAACCTGTTGAAGGTCCTTGGTAAATTTGCGTCTTGGTTCGGTTGGGCTTGGTCTATGTTTTGATCGACTGGGGGATGGGTTCGGGGGGGTGAGATAGGGGTTGGGTGCATTCCGACCTGGGTTTGGTTGGATAGTCGGGGGTGGTGAGGCCATTGTGGTTGGGCGTTTCCACCCCAATCAATGTGAAAATCCATTAATAGAGTCACTGAGAGATAACCATCAGACCAGGAACAGATTCCTGGTATGAGCACATGTTGACCTTACATTTGGTTGGTTGGTTGGTTGGACTGGTGGCTGGTTGAAGGGTTAGTTTTGGTTGATTGACTTTATTGTTTTTGATAGTGTGGGTGACCAAGTGGTAGGGCCTTTTTTCGTCTCTAAAGGATGTCACACCCATTGTTGCCACTGAGATCACCATCTGACCAGGAAGATATTTATAGTATGAATGCCTGTGCTATGTACATTTGGGGTTTAGGTTTCTTGTTGGTCTGGGTGGGACTCGGTGGCTGTGTGGGGGGGCGGTGGTTATGTTGGTTTGGTAGGTGTGTTGATAGTGGGTTGTATGTGGTTTTGGTGTTTTCCGCCAAAACGGATATTTAGGTGACCCCTATAGGGAGGCCACGAGCAGCAAACCCCTAGACTAGGAAGATATTCCTGCCATGAATACCTATTGAAGGTACATTTGATGGTTGGTTGGTTGGTTGGACTGGTGGGCTGTTAGATTGTGTGGAAGTGGTTTGGGAGATGGTAGATGTGGCTTTGCGCGTTTCCTTTCCCCTACCTCTGCATGTCACACAGATCTATAAAGGGAGCCGCAGAGAGATCACCATCGGACCAGGAAGAGATCACTGCTATGAGTACCTGTTTTAAGGTACATTTGGTTGGTTGGTTGGTTGGTTGGTTGGTTGGTTGGTTGGACTGATGGCTGGGTGTGTGTGTGTGGGTGGATATGTGGGTTTGGTAGATTGGTTTGTTGGATAGGTGGGTGGTAGTGTGGTTAGGCATTTCTGCCAAAATGGATGTGAAGACCCATAAATGGAGCCTCGGAGAGATACCCATCTGACCAGGAAGAGATTCCTGCTAAGAAGACCTGTTGACGGTAATTTGGTTGGTTAGTTAGTTGGTTGGTTAGTTGGTTGGTTGGACTGGTGGCTGGGTGGGTGGGTTTATATGTGGGTTTGGTAGATAGGTGGGTTGGTAGGTTGGTTGGATAGGTGGGTGGTAGTATGGGTTGGCGTTTCCGCCCCAATATATGTGAAGATCCATTAATGGAGCCACAGAGAGATAAACATTGGACCAAGAAGAGATTCCTGCATTTAGCACATGTTGACGGGAAATTTGGTTGGTGGGTTGTTGATTTGGTTGAGTTGGTCGACCAAGAACACGATTTGGTAAATATGAGCACCTTTTTAGGACGTACACTTTGGTTGGGTTGGTTGATTGGTTGGTTATGACCAAGAACAGATTGTAACTATGAGCACCTGTAGACGGTACATTTGGTTGGTTGGTTGGTTGGTTGGTTGATTAGGACCAAGAACAGATTTTGACTATGAGCACCTGTAGACGGTACATTTGGTTGGTTGGTTGGTTGGTTGGTTGGTTGGTTAGGACCAATAACAGATTTTGACTATGAGCACCTGCAGACGGTACATTTGGTTGGTTGGTTGGTTAGGACGAATAACAGATTTTGAATATGATCACCTGTGTAAGCTAAATGTGAGCTTATGTTTTTTCGTGACTTAAAAGAGGTCCATCACTGGTTGGTTGGTTGGTTGGACAAGTGGGTAGGTTGGACAGGTGGGTAATTAGGTTAGTTGATTGCTTGGTTGGGCAGTAAGGTGGGTAGTTGCGTGCTTGTGGTTTGGCGAGGTGTTTTTTGTAGGGTGATAAGCTTATTGTACATGTGGGTATTGTTTTGGTCTGTTGGGTGGTTGGTGGGTGGGTGGAGCAAGGGCCTTCGGTGGGTCCCATAGTGGGTGTGTTGGTATGATCTGGACAGAGAGCGGGGTAGCGTGTTGCTTAAACTTCGCGCAACCAGAGCAGCCCGTTGCAGACCGTAGGTCATGCCCATCCTCTCAATCTCATCACACCATGCTCATACTCATGCTCCTCATGCTCCTCATGCCCCTCATGCTCAAGCTCATGCCCATGCCCTGATGCCCAGGCCCACAATCATGCTCATGCTCATGCTCAAGCTCATGCCCATGCCCTGATGCCCAGGCCCACTTCATGCTCTGCTCATGCCGCAAACTCATGCCCTATGCCCTTGATTCCCAGGCCCCCACAATCCTGCTCACCCCCGCTCATCTGCTCAAGCTCATGCCCTGAATGCCCTGACGCCAGGCCCAACAAAATCAATGCTCATGCTCCAAATCCGCTCACGCCTTCATGCCCTGATCCCTTATGCCCGAGCCCACATTCATGCTCATACTCATGCTCAAGCTCATACGCCCGCGCTCTGATGCCCGTCCCCAAACATGTCCTTTGCTCTCCTCATCTCATGCCCTCCCTGATGGCCCCAGGCCCACAATCTCATCTCATCGCCATGCCTCAAGCTCATCCCATGCCCTGACTACCCAGGCCCCATCATGCTCAGTCCTCATGTGCGCTCAAGCCATGCCCATGCCCTGATGCCCAGGCGGCCCACAATCAAGCCTCAAGGACGCGCATGCTCAAGCTCTATGCTTGCAGTGCCCTGATTGCCGTGCCACACGTTCATGCTCGCTCATCGCTTGCCTCAAGCTTCGATGAGCCCAGGCCCTATGCCACAGGGCCACATCAGCTCATGGGTTGCTCAAGCTCTAGCTCATTCCCATACTATGCCCTGATGCCGCACGGCCACAATACATGCTCATCGCTAGGAGAGCTCAGTGGCGTCGTGCCCAGTAACACGCCCCTGTAGGCCCGGGGTCCCACAATCAGGCTCAGGCTCAAGCTCATGGCCCCATGCCCATATGTGCCCCAGGCCACATCAGGCTCATTCGCCCATGGGGGAGCTCAGCTGCAGCCCATGCCCGAGTGCGCAGAGGCCCACAACCATCACTCATCGCCAGGGACCGCGCAGCTCAGGGCCCTGATGCCCTGATCCCAGGCCCACAATCATCTCATCTCCATGCGCACGTCGGCTCTGATGGCCCCTGTCCCCAGGCCACATCATCGCCTGCTCATGCTCAGCTCTGGCACTGAGGGCCCCCTGATGTGCCGAGCCCCAATCATGCTCATGCGCAGCGCTCCAGCTCATGCCATTCGTCGTGACTGCCAGGCCCCCCAATCATTGCTCTCTTTTGCTCAAGCTCATGCCCATGAAGCCCTAGAGGCCCAGGCCCACATGCATGCTCGAGCTCATGCCAACCCAGGCCCAGTGCAGGGCCCTGTATGTGGCCCAGGCCACAATCATGCCACTGCCGCCTTACGCTGAAGCTCATCCGCCTGGCCCTGATGTGGCCCAGGGCCCACCAATCAGGCTCATGCTCATGCTCAACTCATGCCCTAGCTCCTTATGCCGCAAGCCCACACAATCATAGCTCTGCTCATTACGGTCGTCAAGCTTCATGCCCATGCCCTGATGGCCCGTTCACACAGCATGCTCATGCTCATGTCGCTCAAGCTCATCTCCCCCATGCCCTGATGGCCCAGGGTCGCCCAATCATGCTCATGGATGCGCACTCTCTACGCTCAATGCCCAGCCATGATCCCCAGCCCACATCATGCTCATGCTCATGCTCAAGCTCATGCCCATGCCCTGATGCCCAGGCCCACAATCATGCTCATGCTCATGCTCAAGCTCATGCCCATTCACCTATGCTGCCGGCCGCAAATCATGACTCATTGCGCATGCTCAAGCTCCGCGCTGCCTTAGAGCCCGACACTGCCCAGGCCCCCAATCATGCTCATGCTCATGTCAACTCATGCCCATGCCCTGTATGCCCCAGGCCCACAATCAGGCTCATGCTCATCTCTCTAGCTCATGCCCATCGCCCCTGATGCCCAGATTGACCACAATCATGCTCATTGCGCATAGCCCCCCCTCACAGCGCTCGTGGCCCATCTTCACTGATGCCAGGCCACAATTCAGGCTCATTTTCTCAAGCTCAAGGCTCATGCCATGCCCGGATGCCTCAGCCCACATCATTCTCATGCGCATTGTGCTCAAGCGCATGCCCGGATGCCCCTGATACCCCGCCCCAAAGCATGCTCATGCTCATGCTCAAGCTCATGCCCTGATGCCCTGATGCCCAGGCCCACAATCATGCTCATGCTCATGCTCAAGCTCATGCCCATGCCCTGATGCCCAGGCCCACAATCATGCTCATGCTCATGCTCAAGCTCATGCCCTGATGCCCTGATGCCCAGGCCCACAATCATGCTTCAGGCTCAATACGCGCAAGCTCATGCCCTGATCGCCTGCTGCCCCCACGAATCATGCTTCATGCCTCATGCTCAAAACGCTCAGGCCCTGCTCTGAGGACCAGCCCACAACATCATGCTCATGCTCATGCGCATCTCTGCCCTGCCCTATGGCCCAGGCCCACAATCATGCTCATGATCTCATGCCAGGCTCATCGCCCATGCCCTATGCCCAGGCCCCATCATTCCGCATGCTCATGCTCAAGCTCATGCCCAGCCCTGATGCCCAGGCCCACAATCATGCTCATAGCTCTATCGCAGCTCAAGCTCATGCCCATGCCCTGATGCCCAGGCCCACCAATCGATGCTCATTTCCCTTACCTAAGGCATACGTATGCCCATGCCCTGACCCCAGCCCACATCATGGCTCAATGCTCAAGCTCAACTCATGCCCATGCCCTGATGCCCAGGCCCACAATCATCCATGCTCATGCGCAAGTCATGCCCTGATGCCCTGCGTGGCCCAAGGCGCACGCACATGATTCGATGGCTCATGCTCACCGCTCACGAGCTCATCAACTGAGGCCCAATCCCGGTCCACGAATAGGGCTCACTGCTCATAGCTCTACCGCATGCCCTGATGCCCTATGCCCCAGGCCACATCAGGTGCTCAGGGCTCATGCGGCTCAACTCATGGGCCCTGAGGCCTGATGCCAGTGGGCCCCACATCAGGCTCTCGCTCATGCTGCAAGCCTCATGGCCCATTGCGCTGATTGCCCAGGCCCCACAATCGCCATGCAGCGCGATGCTCAAAGCTCATGCCCAGAGCCCTGATGCCATGGCCCACAGATCGGGCGCAGTTCTCATTGCTCCGGCTCATGCCCACTGCCCGGATGCCCAGGCCCACAATCTTGCCATTGGCTCATAGCTCAAGCTCAGTGCCCATTCGCCCTGTGCCCAAGGCCACCTCATCGCTCATAAACCAAGCCATGCTCAAGCAGCTCATGCCCATGGCGGCCCTATGCCCAGAGCCCACAAGCTGTCGCCATCCTCCACGCTCCAAGCTCATGCCTCCCCCGGATTCCGCAGGTCCAACAATCATGCTCATGACAGAAGCCATAGCTCAACTCATGCCGCCATCACATGATCCCAAGTTGCCCACATCATGCTCGATAGCTCATGGCTCAAAGCTCATGCCAAATATGCCCTGATACCCAGGCCACCAACTTCATGCTCAGAAGCCTCAATCCAATGTTCTCAGTCTCATGCCATGCCTGATGCCCAGCGCCAGCAATCATGCTCATTCTCAAGCGCTAGCTCATCCCATTCCTGGCCCTGATGCCCTGCCCAGACCCAACAAACAGGCTCATAGCGCATTCGCAATCTCATGCCATGCGCACCCGATTGCACAGGCTCCCGCACAATCAGGCTCATCAGCGACACATGGGGAGCTCACGCATCAGGCCTGATAGAACCCTGATGCCACAGACCCAACAATCATGCTCCATGCGCGTCAGAGGGCTCGAGCCCTCCCCTAGCCCCTTGATAGCCCAGGCCCACAATCATGGCTCATGACAGCACCGGGGCTACAAAGATATGCATCACTGCCCTGTCCCTGATCCCAGGTCCCACACTCGATTTCATGGGCTCATCCTCACGCTCTGTGCACCGATGAGAGTGCCCGACGGCCCAGGCTCGACAATCCATGCTCATTGCTTCATCCTCAACGCTCATGCCCATGCCTGATAGCCGCGTGCCCACAAATCCATGCTTCATGCGCATCCGCTCACAGCTCTTGCCCCATGCCCTGATTGGCCAGTCCACAATTCATGGATGCTCATGCGCATGCTCAAGCTCATGCCCATGCATATAGCGGCCTTGATCCCGGCCGCGCCAATCAGGCTCTGCCAAGCTCCTGCCCATGCCCTGTGCCCATGCCCACAACATGCTCATGCGCAAGCGTCATAGAGTCATTCCCATTCCCGATGCCCAGGCCCACATCATGCTCATTGCGCGTGCCAAGCTCGTGCCATGCCCTGATGCCTGCCCAATCATGTCTCATGCTCATTCTTCAAGCTCATGACCCATGCCCTTCCCTGAGGCCGGCAGAGCACCCAACAGCCTGCTCAGGCGCATGCTCACGCTCATGCTCATGCCCTGATGGCCCGTAGCAGCACAAGACATGCTCTTGCTCAATATGCCAGCTCATGGCCTGAGGCCCGGATGCCCAGTGCTCCCCATGTTCATGGCTCGGGCTCATCTCAAGCTCATGCCCCTGATGCGCGGTTCGCCAGCGCCATTCTGCCTCGGGGCTCATGCCTCAGCTCATGCCTGACATGCCCCGAATGCCAGGCCCCACAAATACTGCTCTGCATCATATTCCGCAAGGCGCAGGGCACGTAGATGCCCGGAGTGCCCCCAGGCCCACAAGCATGGCCATGGTCCGCGCATAGCTCACGGCGCATGCCCTGGTCGGAATCGTCCTATGCCCAGGCCTCCCAAGCATGCTGCTTGGTCTCAGCTCAAAGCGACACAAGCCCAATGGCCCTGATGCCCAGGGGGCCCACAATCATCTCCATGCGCATGTGGGAGCTCAAGGCTCTCCAGGCCCGGGGCCCAGGCCACAATTCATGTCATGCTCATGCTCAAGCTCTGCCCAGTCCCGGATGCCCATACTACCACATCAGGCTCATTCGCTCGAGGCGCAAGGGCTCATGCCCATTGTCCCGGGTCGTGTGGCCCAGGCCGTGCTAATCATGCTCATCTCATCGCTCAAGCTCATGCCCAGCCCGATGCCCAGGGAGCCCACAATCGGCTCATTCGCTCATTGCTCAAGCTCATGCCCGCCTACGGCCCTGATGCCCAGGCCCACATCAGCTCGTACAGAGCTATGCTACAACGTCTCCCTGCCCTGATGCCCAGGTCACAATCATATCTCATTCTCATAGCTCAACTCATGCCCATAGCGCTGATGCAAGCCCCAACAATCATGCTCATGCGCATCGCTCAAGCCAGGGCCCAGGGCCCTGCCAGGCCACAATCATGCTCATGCTCAAGCTCTAGCTCATGCCCATGCCCTGATGCCCAGGCCCCACAATCATGCTCATGCGCATGCTCAAGCTCATGCCCAGCCTGATGGCCCAGGCCCACACTGCATGCTCAGTGGCTCAAGCTCTAAGCGTCGTATTCCCAGTCCCTATGCCCAGGCCCCCAATCAGCCTCAAGGGTCCGCTCAGTGCTCAAGCCTCATCGCCCATGCCCGATGCCCAAAAGGCCCGCCCACATCATGCTCATGCTCAGGCCACGCTCAATCGCCCATGGCCCCTGATGCCTCCTGCCCAAATCATGCTCATGCTCATGCTCAAGCTCATGCCCATGCCCTGATGCCCAGGCCCACAATCAGCTGCATGGGCATCATGGGCGCCAAATGCATCATGCCCATGCCCTGATGCCCACATTCGCCACACCCACAATCATGCTCATGCTCTCAACGTAGCCTCAAACAAGCTCATGGCCCCATATGGCCGATAGCCCAGGCCCACATCATGCTCTTGCTCATGACTCATGCTCAAGCGCATGCCCATGCCCTATGCCCAGCCCACAATCATTGCCGCATGCTCCATGCTCCAAGTCAGCTCAAGTCTCATGCTCACCCTTATTCGTATGACCCCCCCCGCCCCTGCAAACCACCCCCCCCCCTACTTGCTCCTAACCTACATGTGGTTGTGCGACTATCAATCTCTCACTTCATGATGAATTTGCTGAGCAGTACCTTCACTGTGGGCTGGCGTAAAACTCACTGCAATCTCGATTTGTAACCACATGGCTACTATTGCTTCTATCGTTTACGGAGGGCCATGTTTTTAGCTTCTGGCTTATCGTCATGCTTATGCCCCCCACCCCCCACCCCCCACCTCTTACTTGCATCCTACCTAATGTTTGGAAATATATCTCTCACCTTGAGATGTCTGCGGAAATTTATGCATCAACACCATAGCGCTACCTGGCCGGCATGCCAGTGAACGGTGAAGGCTTTGCGTTTCCTCAGGACGGCAACATGGATACAGTGTTTTCCGTGTTTATATCTCTGTGACACGGGAAGGCTCTTGCTTTCCTTATGTGTATGCGTCAATAGGGATACAGAAGTGACCTCGTAGGACCCGGCAATAGGACTATCATATATAGTCATGCCTCCACCACGATTGCATATCATATGTGCGCGGGCGGTCGGACTTAGGTAACCTTCGCCTCAGGCGCACCAATACCATCATAAGTCGAAGTCATGATTTAACCTCATACTACATGGTATATTATATGATATCGTAATAATGAAACCATACCGTCTAGGGTCTCACATCATATGATGTGGTTTTCCGCACAAAGTATCTAGTCATGACGGGCGCGTCGAATGGCCGTGTGACAACTGGGTGGTCGATGTGGGAAAGGCGTGGAAAAGATGTCATGGCGATATGCAAATCGCCTTGGCGTTCCATTGAGTTGCTTAGGAAGCCAGCGTGGGGGGAGCTGGGGGGAAAGGCAAGAAGCAGCGGCAGGGGAAGCGACGTCTCACTGATATAACTTCTAATAGATGTGTGTGTGTGTGTTTGGAGTGCACCGCTGCCGAAACGTGACGGTGAGCCCAATCCACAATCGTCCCACAATTGGATGTCGTGTCTGGTGGTTGAATGACTGTGTCTAGACGACACAAGCCTGCGACCAACCGGCGCAACGGTCCTGGTTGACATAAATTCACTCCGTACTCATTTTACCTGTTCGCGCCGTCGAACACGTGCGCGCCGCCATTTTAGCAATCCATTCACGACGCTGCAGGATAAACTTGGGTAGTTGTCCGTATAATATTCTGTGCGTGTGTCTTGGGCACTACACTACGTTGTAGAGTCAGCGTACAGGCACCAGCAAGGCACGGAGACATTTGACTGTTGGATACATGTGATTTAGCATGGCAGCACTGAGCGACGCACTGCTGACGGCCGACAGGCAGGAGGAAAGCGGAGGGTGCACTTCAGATTTTTTATAGTGTTCGTGGGGGGTGTGTCGTGCGCCAAGCTGTGTTGCATACTCCGACGCCAAGTCGGTACAACTCTCGGTTTTAGGAACCCCAGGAGCAGACACAGGTCAGCATCGCCTACCTGCAAGCCAACCCCACGAGCGAGGCTCGGGCGTGAGAGAGTTGACATCCTTGGACCCTCCTGCTCAGCGAAGTGAGCTGGTCGCCCTGGACTTGAGAGTCAGCCCTTGTCAGTATCCAATGCTGGTTTGGCTGATGAGTGCACAGCAGGGTGTAGCCTGGGGTGCAGGGCATGCGGTGGGGGTGTGGGCGCTTGGGGGTGGGGGGATGGGGGGCTTCCGACTGACGAGCCTCCTTTCTTACACCACACGACCCCCCCCCTACCCGGCCGCTGCGACACACCCCCCCCCCCCCCAAACGTGCCACGCGACCATACTCACACCTGGTACAATGTGGGGGCCAGCTTGGGAGGTGTCACCTAAAGGGGCAGTGGGTGGGTGCTTGGTGCAGAGCGCTGGAGTGGTGTGTCCTTTCGACTGGATGAGCCTCCCCGTGCACCCCCCTTTCCTTACAACAAACACAGTACCGTGCCAGGGCACACGCCCCGCCCCTGTACTCCCATCCCATACTCCTTCCTCCCCCCTCGGCCATGCACAAACAAGCACACAGGGATCACTCACTAATTACTGTAGCATGTGTTGGCAGCTTGAACTCACAACAGAAGTCCCTCCTTACACACCACACACTGCCCCCCCCCCCACCCTCCCCCCCCCACACCCGCACACACATACACACACACTGCCCCCCAACCATCCCAAAAACCACCCCACCCACCCAATGCACACACGTAAACCCTGGTACAATGTGTTGGCAGCTTGAAGTTACAACAAGGGTCGTGGATGATTTGAAATTGTGAAAATCACGCATTACTCCATATATAGCAAAGCTATTTATGTCGTTTGTAGCACACACAAAAAAGGGCGAGGAGATTTATCTTGATTATTTATTGAGGTCAGGCAAGTCCCTTTAGCCTTATTTTATACCCCTGGACTTGAGCAACATACACACTCACATTCAAATGTTGTTGGTAGTTCAGAGTTATCTTCATTATTCAAGGACAGGCAAGTCCCTTCAGCCTAATTGGACGCCCCTGAACTATAACAACAAGCACGCTTACATTCAAATGTTGTTGGTAGTTGAGAGTTATCTTCATTATTCAAGGACAGGCAAGTCCCTTTAGCCTAATTGGATCCCCCTGAGCTATAACAGCAGACACACTCACATTCAAACGTTGTTGTTTGCTGAGAGTTATCTTGATTATTCAAGGTCAGCAAAGTCCCTTCAGCCTAATAACTTGACTAAACAAACAGACACAATCACATTCAAACGTTGTTGCTTGTTGAGAGTTATCAAGATTATTCAAGGACAGGCAAGTACCTTCAGCCTAATTGGATACCCCTGGGCTATAACAACAGACACACTCACATTCAAATGTTGTTGGTAGTTTAGAATTATCTTGATGATTCAAGAGAAGGAAAGTCCCTTCAGCCTAATTAGATACCCCTGGACTGCACTAGCATATATTCATATATCAGGTTGCTAGCTTTTTCAAAGATAAAGGTAGAGCAACAAGCATAATGAACAAAGCAGGTATGCGCCCAAGGTGCTTGTATCAGTAAGGCCTAGTGTGCACCATACACTCCGTATACTTGACCACAGGCTTTGCACCAAGATCGGCAGAGCCAAGGAAATAACAAAGCAGGTTATGCGCCCAAGGTGCTTGATCAGTAAGGCCTATTGTGCACTACCACATACGTTCACTTGACCAACGTTGCTAGCAAATAAAGCAGAGCAACAAGGGAGACTAACACATCAGGTAATGCGCCAAGTTGTTTGTATCAGTGAAGGCCTAGTTTGTGGCATCACACACATACGTATACATTGACCACAGGTTGCTAGCAAGATAAGCAGAGCAACAAGGAGAATAAACACATCAGGTATGCGCCCAAGGTGCTTGTATCAGTAGGCCTAGTTGTGCACATACACACATACGTATACATTGACCACAGGTTGCCAGCAAGATAAGGCAGAGCAACAAGGAGAATAAACACATCAGGTATGCGCCCAAGGTGCTTGTATCAGTAAGGCCTAGTTGTGCACATACACACATACGTATACATTGACCACAGGTTGCTAGCAAGATAAAGCAGAGCAACAAGGAGAATAAACACATCAGGTATGCGCCCAAGGTGCTTGTATCAGTAAGGCCTAGTTGTGCACATACACACATACGTATACATTGACCACAGGTTGCTAGCAAGATAAAGCAGAGCAACAAGGAGAATAAACACATCAGGTATGCGCCCAAGGTGCTTGTATCAGTAAGGCCTAGTTGTGCACATACACACATACGTATACATTGACCACAGGTTGCTAGCAAGATAAGGCAGAGCAACAAGGAGAATAAACACATCAGGTATGCGCCCAAGGTGCTTGTATCAGTAAGGCCTAGTTGTGCACATACACACATACGTATACATTGACCACAGGTTGCCAGCAAGATAAGGCAGAGCAACAAGGAGAATAAACACATCAGGTATGCGCCCAAGGTGCTTGTATCAGTAAAGCCTAGTTGTGCACATACACACATACGTATACATTGACCACAGGTTGCTAGCAAGATAAGGCAGAGCAACAAGGAGAATAAACACATCAGGTATGCGCCCAAGGTGCTCATATCAAGACGGTCTGGTACTGTTGTCTGCAGACGTAGGGTACTACAGCATACCTACATACAACATATCAATATACAAACTGTAACAATACACCTACTTCATATCATCACACAGAGTGCAACAACGTACACAAACGCACATACTGACATACTTGGTGGTTGGCCCCAGTGCAAGCAAACGGACTGGCCCCCTCGACCTCACGCCTCATAATAAGGTGTACCGCTTTATTATTAGTATTATTATTATGATTATTATTATTGTTATTATTATTTATTTACACACCAAACCCTAAACCCTAAACCCTAAATCCTACTACTTTGCATCATCATGTGCACAGGAAAGCTATCCAAGTCGTATGTATCCTCCCTGGGGGCCTTCTGGCCTGGCATGCAAGCCCTAGCTGGTCAGGAGCAGGATGCAGTGGATCTTCACGCAAACTTCACAGCCGCCTGGCAGACCTTTGGTTGGATGCCTGAGATGTTTGGCCACGACCTTTCCAAGTATCAGGTAAATAAATAAATTAAATTACGTACGCCTTATTACGAGGTCGTGAGGCCCAGTCTGTTTGCTTGCACTGGGGCCAACCACAAAGCATCGGGTTATCAGCTTGGCTGGCAGTTTGTTTATGTGCGATGCGTCACAACGCCCGTGCTACGCCCAAATCCTGGAATTGGGCTTGCATCTCAGCTTGTACTACCCAACTGGACCTTCAGAAAACTGAAAGAAGAAAACTGTTGGCTGCTAGGTCGAGCAATGAAGCAATCATGTTAGGCGCATACGTTTGTGTATGTATGTTACAGTCCATGGCAGTGTACTACAGGACGCGCGTTATTGTTTTGGAGCTCGACTGTGTGATTCACGCAAGGTTTCGGAGTCCGACTATGTGATTTACACAAGGTTTCGGAGTCCAACTGCGTGATTCACGCAAGGTTTCGGAGCCCGACTGCGTGATTCATGCAAACTAGAAAGCTCCATCATGCAGTTTTACAGGGTCCAGCGCCAGCACGTGAACAGTTAGGCTCCAGCATGCAGTTTGTCAAGTAAATGCATGCTGGCACGCAAAATGAAAAAGGCAATTGCGTGAAACACGCAACCCCAAATGACCAAATGTAGTGCCCTGGTTAAGAGATGGCCAATCAGGCATAGGGGACTCGACCAACCTCAAATAAGCGAGACAATTCTAGACTATCCGGGGGGCACCAAGTTTTACAGGGTCTAGCACCAGCACACAAACTGTTAGGCCCCAGCAAGCTCCAGCAGGCAGTTTTTCCAAGTCAATAGCGTGCTGGCACGCAAAAAGAAAGAGGCGGTTGCGGAAAAAACGCGAGCCAAAATGACTAGCGGCAGGGGGGGGGGGGGGGGGGGGGGGGGGGGTAGCTGGGTAGCGCTACCTAGCTATAGCTGGCTAAGTTAGCTCCCAGCTATTAGGACTAACCCAGCTATTAGGAATATTAGTCCTACTTTTGGCCACGGTTAGGGCTACCTGCCGCTCCCTAAAAATGACCAATAGATAATTATAGACTATCCGGGGGGCAATAAACAAGCACTGAAGATCTGGTCCCCAGCAAGTCGTAAGGATATGACAGAGGACATGAGATAATAATACTTATTATAGCAATTCAGGGGATGAACTGGACAAAACGTTTCCGCGAGAACTCGTGCTTAGTACTTTGTCGAGAATTTAGGCCTGGAAATCCGAGAATTCTCGACAATTTGGCCTGCAATTCTCGACGAAGTACGAAACGTTTGGCCAGTTCATCCCCTGAATTGCTATTCGTGAGAAATAAACTACTACTAAATAAGGTTTATCTCTACTTTGATAGGTCCATCCTGATGAACCTGGCTACACCAACCTAAACATGCTACCTCTTCTCTTCCTTTCTCTCATACTCATACTACCTTGCCCCCATAGCTCTATCTTTCATAACTTCACATGCTTAATCTGAGGTTTATCTCTACTTTCATAGGTCCACCCTGATGACCCTGGCTACAAGCAACCTAAACAAGCGCAAGCATTCAGAGCATACCTGCATGTTGAATCAATCGCCCCCATCAGGGTACTACTTCTTGCCACATTGGTCAGCGCTTTTTAGTGCAAAAAGCGCAAAAACTGCGTGCTGCGCCCACAGGGGGTTGAAAAACTGCGCGAAACGCGCAGAGGGGCTCAAAAAGGCAGCGCGGCACCGCGCGGCAGGCAGCGCGCGCTTAGTAGTACCCTGGCCCCCATATCTCTTTCTCTTATATCTTAATTTGCTTAATCTTACATTTATCTCTACTTTCGTAGGTCCACCCTGATGACCCTGGCTACAACCTGCGGCCCGAGCATGTGGAAAGCACCTACATGTTGCACGTAACAACGAATGACCCCATCTACCTCCGCATTGCAAGCAAGTTGCAGGCGTCTCTGTCACTGACACGGGTCAAGTGCGGCTTCACCAACATCATTCATGTCAAAACTGGTGGGTTGGGGCAGGGGGGAGGGGCAGGATGACTAATTTAGGACCGGATGTTCAATACGTTGTCGGATTCAGATGGGAGTTGGAATTGTGGAAGTTTCATACAAAAGGAAGGGGGGAAAACGTTTTTACCCCCCCCCCCCCCCCCCTAAAAAATACCTTACCCCCCCCCCCCCCCCCCCCCCCCCCCCCCCCCCTCCCTACCCCACATAAAATGGGGGTCATTCGAAAGATCTTTTCTTGCCATTTCCATTTATGCTCTTACACCATTCATTTTTGGGGTTGCCCAAACGTGATTTATCGCAAAGTTGAGAATTTCTCGTTTGGAAACACAGTAGCGGAAATAAGCCGGATTTGATTTGAAGGCGCTCAAGGCAAAGACTTGAGCTGCCTAACTACCTGAGTAATCAAAGCTGGATTGTTTGGCGTCTCCACCTCCGAAGCCAAAGCAACATACACATTCACTACGTACACATACAAAGCAACATACAAATACACCAGCCATATAACATACCCCTGGAATCAAAACACATACACATACCCCTGGAATCCAAAAACATACACATACACACGCCACATACAAATACACATACACATACACCTGGACTCCAACAACATACACATACACCCGCCACATACACATTCACCTGGACTCCAACAACATACACATACACACGCCACATACACATTCACCTGGACTCCAACAACATACACATACACCCGCCACATACACATTCACCTGGACTCCAACAACATACACATACACACGCCACATACACATACACCTGGATTCCAACAACATTCACATACACATACACTTACCCCTGGACTCCAACAACATTCACATACACATACATTTATCCCTGGACTCCAACAACATACACATACACACACCACATACACATACACATACCTCTAGACTCCAACAACATACACATACACCTCTTCAAACACTGAGGAGAAACAGGTGACCTCATGGAGTCCTACTTTCTGTCAGAAACGGCCTTGTAGTGCCTGTACCTCACTTTCTCCAGCGCCCCTGGACTCCAAAAAAATACACATACACCTGCCACATACACATACACCCGCCACATACACATACACGTACATATACCCTGGACTCCAACAACATACACACACACCTCTTCAAACACTCAGGAGAAACAGATGACCTAATGGAGTCCTATTTTCTGTCAGAAAAAGCGAAGTACCTGTATCTCACTTTCTCCAGCGCCCCCGGACTCCAAAAAAATACACATACACCTGCCACATACACATACACCCGCCACATACACATACACGTACATATACCCTGGACTCCAACAACATACACACACACCTCTTCAAACACTCAGGAGAAACAGATGACCTAATGGAGTCCTATTTTCTGTCAGAAACAGCGAAGTACCTGTATCTCACTTTCTCCAGCGCCACTGGACTCCATCAAAATACACATACACCTGCCACATACACATACACCCGCCACATACACATGCACCCGCCACATCCACATACATATACCCCTGGACTCCAACAAAATACACATACACCTGCCACATACACATACACCCGCCACATACACATACACATACCCCTGGACTCCAACAACATACACACACACCTCTTCAAACACACAGGAGAAACAGGTGACCTAATGGAGTCCTACTTTCTATCAGAAACGGCGAAGTACCTGTATCTCACTTTCTCCAACGCCCCTGGACTCATTGACTACTACCTGGTGAGTGAGATGTATGCATGCACTTCATCATTTACTCTTTACTTATTTTGCACTTGCGTTGCAGTGCAAAATAAGCAAATGATGAAGTGCAAAATCATGTCAGAAACTATTCACTATTTATCATCATATTCTATTCCTAGACACGTTTCTGTCAGAAACGGCGAAGTACCTGTACCTCGATTTCTGTCAGAAACGGCCAAGTACCTGTACCTCACTTTCTGGCAGAAACGGCCAAGCACCTGTACCTCACTTTCTCCAACGCCCCTGGACTCATTGACTGCTACCTGGTGAGTGAGACGCATGCGAGGACATATGTTTGTATGCATGCATGTATGTATGTATGTATGTATGTATGTACGTAAGTATGTATGTATATATGTATGTATTTGTACAGTTCAGGGGTAGCCAAATAGGATGAAGGGAATTGCCCAAACATACGAACAGGAATGGCAGTTTATCACGTTTTACAGCTATGTTGACAGTCTGCCGGAAAAAGAAGAAGCGGAACAAGGGCTTGTTTCTTATCACGTTTTACAGTTATGCTGACAGCCTGCCGGAAAAAGAAGGAGCGGAACAAGGTGCTTGTTTCCTATCACGTTTAGCAGTTATGTTGAAAGTCTGCCGGAAGAAGAAGAAGCGGAACAAGGGCTTGTTTCTTATCACGTTTTACAGTTATGTTGACATCATGCCGGGAAGAAGAAGAAGCGGAACCGGTGCTTGTTTCCTATCACATTTTACAGTTATGTTGACAGTCTGTCGGAAAAAGAAGAAGCGGAACCGGTGCTTGTTTCCTATCACGTTTTACAGTTATGTTGACAGTCTGCCAGAAAAAGAAGAAGCGGAACCGGTGCTTGTTTCCTATCACGTTTTACAGTTATGTTGACAGTCTGCCAGAAGAAAAAAAAAGTGGAACCGGTGCTTGTTTCCTGTCACGTTTTACAGTTATGTTGACAGCCTGCCGGAAAAAGAAGAAGTGGAACAAGGGCTTGTTTCTTATCACGTTTTACAGTTATGTTGACATCATGCCAGGAAGAAGAAGAAGCGGAACAGGGGCTTGTTTCTTATCACGTTTTACAGTTATGTTGACAGCCTGCCGAAAAAAGAAGCGGAACGAGGGCTTGGGAACAGGGTACTACATTTTGTCAAATTGGTCAGCGCTTAAAGCGCACAAACGTCAAATTGGTCAGCGCTTTCTAATGGAAAAAGCGTAAAGACTGCGCACTGCGAAACGCGCAGTGGGGCTCAAAAAGGCAGCGCGTAAACGCGCTGCTGTGCGCACTTTGTAGTACCCTGCTTGGGAAAACCTCTTTGACCCACTTCGTTGCCAGCCAGGAGAAAGTTCTGATACAAGGTGTGTCGAGGCGTTTTGAATAGGGTCAAAGAGGTTTGCCCAAGCCCTGGTTTCGCTTCTTCTTTTTTTGACAGGCTGTCAACAGTACTGTTACTCGTGACAGGCTGTCAACAGTACTGTGACTCGTGACAGGCTGTCAACAGTACTGTGACTTGTGATAAGAAACAAGCACTGGTGAGTGAGATTGAAGTGGTGGTGCGGTATTTTTGTTGATCACCCCTGCAGCTGCCCCAGGCTTTTTCTTTTCGGCTTTAGCCCCCCCCCCCCCCCCCCCCCCCCCCCCCCCCCCCCGAGACAAAGCCTGACACGTCAGCCGACTGTTTCATAACTAACTGGCTTCGGTCTGCTCCATTCCGCCGCCACCTGCCATTCCGATAGTCAATACTCTCCGCCTTTTTTCATACAACTAGCTCTTTCCAGCAACGAGCAGCAGCTTCTTGGCAGCTCCCTGAGCGGGCCTCTGGGCTGTACAAAACTATTTTAGCAGTTCTGGACAGCTGATCATGCCAGCTTCAAGGTGCTCGAGGTTGCGCCAGGTTTGCCTGAATAGCCAGTCAGGTTAGCTGCCTGGAAGCTGCTACTCGTTGCTGGAAAGAGCTAGTCGTGTGAAAATAGGCAGAGAGTGTTGACTATCGGAATGGCAGGTGGCAGCGGAATGGAGCAGACTGAAGCTAGTTAGTTATGAAACAGCCGGCTGACGTGTCAGGCTTTGTCTCAGGGGGGGCTACCCTCCACACGCAACGTCTCTGGACTCATTGGCCACTACCTGTTGAGTGGAATTAAAGTGGTGGCGTGGTCTGTTGGTTTATCACCCTGGCCCTAGCTCTGAGGCTCTCATATGGCTGCAACACTGTAGGTCATAGACCACTGCCTGTTGACTGAAATTAAAGTTGTGGCGTGGTCTGTTTATCACCCTGGCCCTAGCTCTGAGGCTCTCATATGGCCGCAATACTTGAGATCTGGATTGCCTCAATCCCGACCTCAACTATTATTGCCCTTTAATAGACTTGTCAGTTAGTGTCTACCCTCATGCTACTCTTCGTGTTCTCTTTTATAGTCTTATGTGAAATGGACTCATTGGCCACTACCTGTTGAGTGGAATTAAAGTGGTGGCGTGGTCTGTTGGTTTATCACCCTGGCCCTAGCTCTGAGGCTCTCATATGGCTGCAACACTGTAGGTCATAGACCACTGCCCGTTGACTGAAATTAAAGTGGTGGCGTGGTCTGTTTATCACCCTGGCCCTAGCTCTGAGGCTCTCACATGGCCGCAATACTTCAGATCAGGATTGGCTTAATCCTGACCTCAAGTACTATGGCCCTACGAGAGTCTTGTAACTTGTCAGTGTTTGTCTGCCATTCCCTAGGTATGTGTACTTCTGATGTGTACTTCTGCATCCCCTTATCAGGTACTTGCTTGTAAGTGCGTCTTCCCAATTGAAAATTGAAAAATGAAAATTGCACATTGATACGAGCTGCCACAGGACGTGAGATACAAGGAACCCTCCTGTTTGCATGTACCGTACATACTGTAAAATGGCAACTATTTTTTGTTTATTTGTTTTTTCGCAACTGCGCCTGAGCTTGGACCACCGTCTACCCACATGATGCCCTAAGTGTCCTTACTGATGTCGAATCTTGTCCCCCACCCTCACGCCCTACCCCTAGACAAGACCTGCTCTTTTTGATGTTGACCCTTGTCCCCCACCCCCACGCCCTACCCCTAGACTAGACCCTGGACCTTACCCTGACCTCAACTATTGTGGCCCTATTATAGCCTTTGTAAGTGTGTGAAACTCCACCCTGATGATGCCCTTTGTGTTCTCTCTGATTTCCAACCTTGTCCCCCACCCTCACGCCCTAAAGGCAGGCTGGGGTGAGGGTGAGGGTGTGGGTGAGGGTGGCGGACCAGGGTTGTTCAAAACGTATTGTTTCACCTCTCATGCATATTTGTGAAGGTTGTTATGTTGGAGATCTAGATTTGGGCTCATGAAATGTGGGTTTTGAAAACACTTTACTTTATTTAGCTTTACTTCACTTCACTTAATTTATATTTTGAAAACTCTTGAAAACGGTTAAGTTCGTAAAGTTTGTCAACTTACATTTTGGTTCATGAAACGTGGATTTTGAAAATACTTTACTTAACTTAGCTTTACTTCCCTTACCTTTATTTATGTTTTGAAAACTCTTGTAAACAGTTTCGTTTTGAAACATACATTTTGGTTCATGAAACATGGATTTTGAAAACAGTAACGTTTTAAAATATACATTTTGGTTCATGAAACGTGGATTTTGAAAACACAATACTTAACTTTGCTTTACTTCCCTTAACTTATGTTTTGAAAACTCTTGAAAACAGTTTCGTTTTAAAACATGCATTTTGGTTCATGAAACGTGGATTTTGAAAACATGCTACTTTACTTAGCTTTACTTCCCTTAACTTTATTTATGTTTTGAAAACACTTGAAAACAGTTTTGACTTTAAACATACATGTTGGTTCATGAAACATGGATTTTGAAAACCGTAGCGTTTCAAAACATACATTTTGGCTCTTGAATTGTAGATTTTATAACAGTTATGTTTCAAAATTTAAATTTTGAAGTACACTTGATTAGTACTGCCCTGACCCCCACTATGAAGTCCTCACCAGGACTGTGCAAGGGTACTTCAAGATGTACATTTTGAAACATAAGTATTTATAAATCTACGGTTCTTGAGCCCAAATGAATGTTTGAAACAGAACTGTTTTCAAATTCCAAGTTTCATGAGCAAGTATGTATGTTTTGAGACAAAAGTGTTTTCAAGTATTTTCAAAATATAAATCAAGTGAAGTTTAGTTAAGCCTCGAGTTCAGCTAAGTATGAGATAAAGTAAAGTGTTTTCAAAATCTACATTTCATGAGCCAATTTTTTTTTGTTTAACCAAACAGACCCTCACAAATCTGCGTTGGAGACGTGAAATGTAATGTTTTGAACAACCCTGGTCCTCACCCCAACCTCACCACACCCTTACCCCCAACCTCACCCTCAACCCTCACCGACATCCCCACCCTCACCCCCACCCCCACCCCCACCCATCCTTCTCCCCACCCTTACCCAACCCTCCACCCTCACCACTACGCCAGTTTACAACCGAGGGGCACGTGTTCACACCCATGCCACAGTCCAAATCTCTGTCCCACAGCTCACCTCCCCCCCTCACCCTCACCCCCCCCACACACACACAACCACCACCACCTCCACCCTCACCCCAATTCTCACCCCCACCCTCTCCCTAACGCCAGTTTACAACCGAGGGGCACCTGTTCCCACCCATGCCAAAGTCCAAGGCTATGTCCGACAGCTTGGTTGATGAGGAGGAATACGACGAGTACCTTGGCGTCGAAGACGAGGAAGAAGAAGCGGAAGCAGAGGCACTCAACAAGGATGACTTTGTCCCAGACAAGACCAATAAAGCCTCCCACAAGGCATCTGTGCCTGCCTCGCAGCGCGAGACTGGGAGCTCTGAAGGGAAAGAAAAGCAGGGCAAAGATGAGGAGAGTGCAGGTGGCTTGGAGAAGGGTGGCTCAAAGCGTGCTGCCTATTCTGCCAGTTGCAAGCGCCTTTGTGAGCCTACCAGCAAGGAGGAGCAGGTGCGGAACATGTGCCTCACATGTGCCTTGCTGCGCACTTGTATAGATGCCTGTATGTTATAGCCCAGGGGTAGACCGAATAGGCTGCATGCATACATACTTGCATACGTACATGCATACAGGAGCACCTCGGACGCATAGTGTTCATCCCATCCCATTCCGTCCCATCCTATCAAATATAGTCCCAATCAAATCAAATTAAGTCCCAATCAAATCAAATATAGTCCCAATCAAATCAAATATAGTCCCAATCAAATCAAATGTAGTCCCAATCAAATCAAATGCAGTCCCAATAAAATCAAATATAGTCCCAATCAAATCAAATATAGTCCCAATCAAATCAAATATCAGCCCTCCATAAACTCAAATTCCCCAGTCCCAATCAAATTCAAAATAGTCCTTCCCAATACAATACAATTATAGTCCCAATCTAAATCAACAGGTCAGTCCAAATCAAATTCATAATGCAAGTTCCCAATCAAATCAAAATATGGTTCCCCCAATAAATCAAAGATAGTCCCATAAAAGCAAATGTAGTCCAATCAATTCAACATATCGTCCCCCAAATCAAATCAAAATAGTCCCAATCAAATCAAAATATAGCCGACCAATCAAATCAAAACTGCCAGCCCAGGCCCAATCCACTCAAATGCAGTCCCAATAAATCCAAATATCGTCCCCCAATCAAATCAATGTCCATGTCCCAATCAAAGCAAATATAGTCACCAATCCAACATGCAAATAGCAGCCACAATCAAAGAACCAATATCAGGCCCCCTATCAATCCCCCAGCCCCCTCCAAGCAGGCATCAGCTGCAGCTACAGCAGAACAGCACCAGGACAGCGCCACCCCTCCCTATGGCAAACCCCAACACCCCAGACCCTCCACCCTTCCCTCCAGGCCGCAATAGCTGAGAACGTCCGGCGAGAGGCACCCCCCATTCCCCACCCCTGCAATTTTCGACCCATTCCACGCAGCGCTCTGCCCCCCCCCGCGAAGCCCGATCTTCGTTGGCAAGCTCCGGGTGCCAACCGGTAATGGCAGAGAAAGCCCTCATCTGGAGGGCAACCCCAAGGAGAAGATCCTAATGCCAAAGTGCCTCCCCAGATAAAGTGAGCGGTAAGGGCCTTTTTCTTTGTAGCCTTTCCTGTCACGGTTGGGCAAGTCCATTTAGCCTATTTGGCCTACCCCTGGACTGTTACATACATACATACATACATACATCTATATATATAAGGAAATCATGGTCGTGGTCGTGGTGGTCATGATGGTGTCATCATCGCGTACCGACGTGGCATGGGCGTGCGAACTGTAACCGACTTGCAACCGACTTTCCGTCAAACCCAACTCGAAACACCCCGCCCAGCGAAATGTTCAAATACCGAAACTGCAGATGCGCAAAGCTAAGCGCGCGCGCTTATTCCATCCCCATATTTGCCTCCCATGACTGCAAGCAATTTAGGTCCAGAAGATCCTCTCCTCGGAGGTCATCTGCTGACCCTCGCTTTGTATGGCGCTCAGAATGATCGTTTCATTTCATTGCTTCTTCACGGAGCATGCGACCATGATGCATGCCAACGGTCCTAATTGACAGGAGGGCCCGCAACACCGCCAGCCAGCGCTCAAAGCGAGTTTGCCTGAGCAAGGAAGACAGGGACATAGCCAACAAGCGTCAACGTGATGCCCGCGCTGCCCGATCCGAGGAGCAACGTCATGCTGATAATCTCGCAAGGCGTCAGGAACGTGCTGCCTTGCCTGAGGAGGAACGCGAAGCTACTAACCAAGCCAGGCGTGAAGACTATGCTGCCCAGCCAGAGGACCTACGTCATGCTCATAATCTCGCAAGGAGTAGGGAACGAGCTGCCAAGCCAGAGGAGCTACGTCATGCTCTTGCTGCGAGCTAAGACACTCGCACGGCTCATGGTATCTCTCTGCACGATCTAAGTCAATGCAAACCCTGTGACGTTCTTCTTCGACTCCCGACTCCCGACTTCCTTCTTGCTTGCGTGCTCCTTGCAACCGCGTGCAATACCTCTGGCAATATCTTCCCCCCCACCCCACACCACTCCCTGCAACCCTGCAACGATACGGTTATTTTCGTGCTGAGCTGTAGCGAGTGCGTGACAGAGTTTACCGAACGAAGGCCTTTCGGGAAACAGCTTGCACGCGCAACCAGGTAATCTATGCGCGAAGAGGAAGCTACAGGTACGCAGGTTTGCTCTCGCGCAAGTACGATGTTTCAAGACCTGAGTCTTGAACCCCCCATGCCGGCCGAGTTCGTTTGCAATTTCACCAAAAGTCTTCCGCATTTTCGGTCGTGATGCTGATGAAAAAGTCCAAACGTCCCTGCGAGATTTCGAACTCAGTGGTTTAACATTCAGAATCGCTTTGTAGGGACCCATCTGAATAAAAAGTGGCCGAGTGAGAGATCAGACCATGGGAACCCCCCCTTCCGGTTCTTCCCCCTTAGGACCACGACAGGAAGCAGACGGAAGTACGTGTGTCTTGGCGCGGGTAAAGGGGTGAGGCAAATTTGATCCATTGGGCCTGGGTCGAGGTTCTGGCCAGAGTGGAGATGCGTGTGTGTGGGGGGGCGGGGCGGCGGGTTTTTTCGGGGGGGGTCGGGCGCGGGTGGGCGGGGGGGGGGCCCGTGTGTAGGAGGGGGGAGGAGGTTTGCCCGCCCCAGGGGGGGGCGCCGGACCGGGCCGGGCCCGGATCTCCGGGGGGGGCGGGAGGAATTCCGGATCCCCGGCGGGGGCGGGCCCCGGGGGGGAGGATGAGTCAGCAAATTTGAAGTGGGGGCGGAAACATGATGACTGTGTTTATAGAGGGGTGGTACCGGTGAGGACATAGGTGTACGCATTCGGTATTACCCAGCCCCAAGTGGCAACCACTATCCTATGCATTGGCTGTGTGGGGGTGCCGGTCCCCTGAGGTTGATGGGCGTCTGTGGCCCCACCAGGCCAACCGGGCTACCGTACTAGTATTTCTACCGACAGAACCCATTACAGAAATACAGACAGAGTTATCACCCTACCAGACATACTCCTACATAATACAGATACATTATCATTTGGTAAAGTTCTCTATTCTTGAAACGGCTTTCGAGGGGTGTATCCGAGATCTTGTGATTTCCTTAACACAAAAACAAAAAGCACCCACAAAGGGGCTTCCAACCCAAACCAAACCCCATTACACATCCCCAGGGGTGTGTCGAAGTTGGAACAAACACCCCCCTTCCAAGCTCCAACACCATTTTGGGTGGAGTCCCACGGGTATTAAACCCCTAAGCCGCGGACCCGATTCCCTGAACCACTCTACCAGTGGCGGAGGAGGTAGAAGCTACACAATGAGCTAGTCACACGAAGAAAAAAAAAAAACAGGGAGAAGAAATACGGCTGCCACTAAGCAGTCCAGGGCTTCCTGTTCGTGCATCTTCTACCAAGTCAGCAACGACCTCGATAGTCGGCTTAGGTTGCTCCGAAAGTCTTAGTGACCATTTCATTCCATAAAAAGTTCTGAATGGGCAATCGCCCGAATTCCACATTCCATACGGTTAAGTCGGTAATATCCTCACCGGACATGGCTTAATATCTGTAAACAGTTCGGTTGTCCAACGCCGGAGTCAGGGCCACCGGCAGCCGATATCATATAAAAAAGGGCACTCAAACATATGAAATTTCATCCTTCAGGTCTTGGGTGGAACCTTTAACACATCCTTGACAGTTGTCCTCAATTGAACGCTTTTAGGGATGTTGCCTCCGCTCTTCATCACCACCACCCTCCTTCTTTCTGGTTCAGCAAATGGGAACACCCATTCTAAACCCCTTAGTAGTCCCCCCTCGCAGAAAGCTCTCAGGGCTCCAAGCAATCGCTATGCATATCTGCCGGGATTCGGCCATTTAGAGCTAGGTCATCAGCATAAAGTAACAATGCAGAATCTTTTCCCCTAAGCTCAGTCCCCTACATTTGGAGCTTGATTGGAGGACGATCCAATTCTATCAATTACAGACCGCATAGAAGTGGGGCTAGTGGTGCCTCCTTGTTACTCCTACAAGGGATGAAAGGATGATCCCATGTCCCCATGTAGGCGAACTTGGAAAACGCCTGATTTATAACATGACTTCAGAATACTAAGATAAGGGGTCTTTTTATTTTAGCCTCTAAGCAATCCCATAGCAGTCTCTGTTGACCCAATCATAAGCTTCTTGAAATCGAACAAAAGCCACAAAGAGTGTTTTTTTCTTCTCCTATATTTATCTACAATATGGTTAAGAATGAATGATGCATCCGCAGTACCCCTCCACTTCTAATCCATATGGCCAGCGGCTCTGAGGTGTAATTCTTCTGACCAATCATCTAGTCTACGTAGCATGCAAAGGGAGAAGATCTTTCCTATGGAGTTGCTCACCGCAAGACCTCGATAGTTGTCCACACACACACATACATACATACATACATACACACATACATAGCCCCTCACACCATAGCCTCCACACACACACATACATACATACATACATACATACATACATACATACATAGCCCCTCCTGTCACGGTTGGGCAAGTCCATTTAGCCTATTTGGCCTACCCCTGGACTGTAACATGCATGCTCAGGGGCCTTGCATGTGGGCGAGTATGTGTGTATGGGCAAAGGGCTGCATGCTGAGTGTGTGGTGATGATGATGAGGAGGAGGAGGTTGGTGGTGGTTGCTGTGTTCGTGGACATGATGGTGGTGGTGATGGTAGTAGTAGTTGTATTGGTGGTGGTGCTTGTGGTGATGGTGGTGGTTGTGGAGCATTGGTGGTGGCTGTGGTGCTTGGGGGGGTAGCCTTATGCATCTTGCTGAATACCGTACTGACAGCAAAATTTAACGTTTTTAAAATTTGGCGGTTTTATTAGGCAGCGACGTGAATGTAGAGCTCGTCAAACCCAGGACTGACGAATCGGCAGAATGATTTTGTCTTTCCTAGCGCACAGTGCGAATTTTTGCTGTCAGTACGGTATGCAGTGCTAAATCTCACTCTGACACTCTTTGTCATGCCCAGCTGTCCTCTCTCAAATTGTTTGCGCTCTCATGTCGGTAGACGTGATGATATTGGTGGTGGTTGTAGTGGTTATTGTGGTGTTGGTGTTGGTGTTAGGCGTGATGGTGATGGTGGTAGTGGTGCTTGTGGTGGTGGTGGTGGTGGTAGGCGTGATGGTGATGGTAGTAGTTGTAGTGGTAGAAGTGTTCGTGGTGGTGGTAGTGGTAGATGTGATGGTGATGGTAGTAGTTGTAGTGGTAGTGTTGTGGTGCTTGTGGTGGTGGTGGTAGGCGTGATTGTGATGGTCGTAGTTGTAGTGGTAGTGGTGCTTGTGGTGGCGACCCCGTGCATCATGCTGAATCCTGTCCTTAACCCCAATCTGCCTTTCTTGTCATGCTGATAGATGGGATGCTATTGGTGGTGATGGTAGTAGTGGTGCTTGTGGTGGTGCTGAATATCATGTGCTAAATCCCACTCTGCCACTCTTTGTCACGCCCAGCTGTTGATGAAACTGTCAAGTCCTCTCTCATATTGTTTGTGCTCTCATATCCGTAGACGTGATGATATTGGTGGCTATGGTAGTAGTGGTGCTTGTGGTGGTGGTAGGAGTGATGATGGTAGTAGCGGTGCCTTTGGTGGTGGTAGGAGTGATGATATTGGTGGTGATGGAAGTAGTGGTGCTTTTGGTGGTGGTGGTAGGCGTGATGGCATTGGTGGTGATGGTAGGAGTGGTGCTATTGGTGGTGGTGGTGGTAGGTGGTAGGTGTGATGGTAGTAGTGGTGCTTGTGGTGGTGGTGGTGGTGGTGCTAGACCTGATGCATTCTTAACTTGCTCGAACCCTGCCCCTCCTTTCATGACGAGATGGTGAAGAATCTGTCATCTGAGTGGGTGGGTGGTGGTGGGAAAACGATTGAAGCACACCCATCCAGCTTTCACCTAGCTTTCTAACTTGCTCTAACCCTGCCCCTCCTGTCATGACCAGATGTCGAAGAATCTGTCAAAGTCCTCTCTCAAATTGTCTGCACTCTCATGGTGAGCCCCCTAGACTGTCTATATGGCTCATTTGAATTCAATATATTTATATATGCACTTAATTTGCTAATGCTTAATTGTGGTGTATACTCTCGTGGTGAATCCCCTAGACTGTCTGTGTTGCTAGTCTCATATTGATGAATTTAATGTATTTATATATTGTTTGTCCTGGGTTGCCGGGTATTACCGGTAATATCCAAAAATTGATTAGGGAAAAGTGGAATAAAAGGGTCATATCTTTCTCAAAGTGTATGGGGATTTTTACAGCGTCAACTTAAAGATTAGTAGAACACATATATGCACTTAATGAAATAATGTTTAGATCTATTTTTCATGGTTAGCCCCCTAGACTGTCTGTGTTGCTAGTTTCATATTGATGAATTCAATGTATTCATATGTGCACTTAATGAAGTCATGCATCGATCTATTTTTTCATGGTGAACCCCCTAGACTGTGTGTGTTGCTAATTTTTCAATGACGGATTTTAAGTATTTATATATGCACTTAATTAATTAATGTTTAATTTCAGTATATACTCTCATATTGAAGCCCCTAGACTGTCTGTATTGCTCATTCAATACACTTATATGTGTCCTTAATTAATGAATGTTTAATTCCGGTATATACTCTCATATTGAGGCCCCCAGACAATCTGCGTACTCGTTCAATATATATTTATATGTGTACTTATTTTTTATTTATTTTTTATTTATATGTGTACTTATTTTTTATTTATTTTTTTATTTGTGCTTTGTTGCAGCATATACATTCTCATGGTCAGCCCCCCAAACTGTCTGTATTGCTAATTTCATGTTTTCATTCATGCGTTCATTCATGCATGCATGCATCCATCCATGCATGCAAGAATTCATTCATGCATTCATTCATGCATCCATGCATGCAAGCATTCATTCATACATGCATTCATGCATCCATGCATGCAAGCATTCATCCATGCATTCATTCATGCATTCATGCATGCAAGCATTCATTCTTACGTGCATTAATTCATGCATCCATCCATCCATCCATGCATGCAAGCATTCATTCATGCATCCATGCATCCATGCAAGCATTCATTCATTCATTCATTCATTCATTCATTCATTCATTCATTCATTCATTTATTCATTCATGCATCAATGCGTGCAAGCATTCATTCATTCATTCACCCATTCATTCATTCATTCATTCATTCATTCATTCATCCAATCAATTAATCAATCAATCATTCATTCATTCATTCATTATTGGCTACCCCTAGACTGTACCCTGCACACACTCACGCATACAGACACTCTAACACACTCTAGCACACACACATGAAAAACAACGAAGATGATAAGAACTCGTACACACGCACACACGCACTCGCAAACACACACGCACATCATAATATCCGTCTCCAAGCTCATAAGGAAGTGAAGCTGTAATGTAGCTACGTTCGCATGGCCAGCATGAACTACGTAGTGAATGGGTGGCCGGAGAACTCACACACATGCACACATGCACACACACGCGCACACACACGCACAAACACACATGCGCATCATCATCCCCCTCCCCAGGCTCATAAGTCCGGGAAGCTACGCTTGATCAGCATGAACAACATCGTGGATGGGTGGCCAGAGAACTAACACACATGCACACACGCACACACACACACACACATCACCACCCCCCTCTCCAGGCTCATTAGTCATGGAAGCTACCGTGTAGCCACATTCGCTTGGTCAGCTTGAACGGCATCGTGGACAGGTTGCCAAAGAACTCACACACATGCCCACACACATACACATGCACACACATACACATGCTCACACACATACACATGCACACACACACATGCACACACACATGCACACACACACACACATACACATGCACACACACACACACTCTAACTCACTCCAGCACACACACATGAGAAGCAACGAAGATGATAGGAACTCATACATACGCACAAACGCACGCACAAACACACACACACACACCATCCCCCTCCCCATGCTCTTAGGTCAGGGAAGCTACAGTGTTGCCACATTCGCCTGACCAGCATGAAAGACAGCGTGGATGGGTGGCCAGAGAACTCACACACATTTACACATGCACACACAGACACACATCACCATCCCCCTCCTCAAGTCAGGGAAGCTACGCTTGATCAGGATGAACCACATCGTGACTGGGTGGCCAGAGAAGTCACACACATGCACACACACACACACACACACACGCACACGCATGCATGCACACACACACACACGCGCACGCACACACACACACACACGCACACACACATACACATGCACACACACATACGCACTCACACATACATACATACACACACGCACACGCACACACATGCACACACGCACGCACGCACACACACACACACACACACACACACACAAACTCTCACACACACAAACTCTCACACACACACAAACATGCACACATGCACGCACACACCACCCCCCTCTCCAGGCTCATAAGGCAGGGAAGCTACAGTGTAGCCACATTCGCCCGGTCAGCATGAAAGACAGCGTGGATGGGTGGCCAGAGAACTCAGTCGTCGTACAACTGTCTGCCCTTGAACAGCCAGAGCTGGTGAGTCTATGAGTTATTGTTCTTTGGGGTTAGTTTTTGGGGTGGAGTGTGGGTGGGTGGTGTGGTGTAGGTGTGTGTGTGTGGGGGGGGGGCTGATGGGAATGCTTTGTCCAACCCCCACGGTCATCCTAACCCAGGTCATGGCATCAGCATTCATCAGTGGAGGAATCGGTAACAGCGTATGTCTTCACTTAGACGCCGCTGCCGCCGTCTACGGCCGTAAGCTCCCCACTGTCTCCAAGCCTCCCCCCCCCCCCCCCCCCCGCCCCCCACCCCTACACACACACACACACACCACCTCCCCCCCCCCCCCCCCCCCCACACACACACACACACACACCACACCCCACACACACCAACCCATCACGACACAATACAACGCAACTTACTGCCAACCCCATCACGACACACCACAACTCACCCCAATCCCCACGCTCGCCCCCACCCAGGTCATGGCATCAGCATTCATCAGTGGAGGCATCGGTAACAGCGTATCTCTTCACTTAGACGCCGCTGCCGCCACCGTCTCCACTGCCCACTGTCCCCAACCCTCCCTCCCCCCCTCACCTCCACCCCCACATACCCCACACCCACCCAACCCTCACTACCCCCTCACCTCCACCCCCACACACCCCACACCCATCCCATCACGACACACCACAACTCACCCCAACCCCCACGCTCACCCCCACCCAGGGCATGGCATCAGCATTCATCAGTGGAGGGATCGGTAACAGCGTATGTCTTCACTTAGACGCCGCTGCCGCCGTCTACGGCCGTAAGCTTCCCACTGTCTCCAAGCCTCCCCCCCCCCCCCCCCCACCCCCCCCACACACACAAACACACACGTCCCCCCCACCCTACACCCCTCACCTAGCCCACACCCACCCCAACCCATCACGACACAACACAAACTTACCCCCAACCCGTCACGACACAATACAACACAACTTACCGCCAACCCCATCACGACACAACACAACTCACCCCAATCCCCACGCTCACCCCCCCCCCCCCCCCCCCCCCCCCCCCCCCCCCCCCCCCCCCCCCCCCCCCAGGTCATGGCATCAGCCTTCATCAGTGGAGGCATCGGTAACAGCGTATCTCTTCACTTAGACGCCGCTGCCTCCGTCTACGGCTGTAAGCTCCCCACTGTCTCCAAGCCCCCCACCCCCCACCCCCACCTCCACCCCCCCTACACCCCCCCCTACCCCCACCCTACACCCACCCCAACCCATCACGACACACACAACTTACCCCCAACCCATCACGACACAATACAACACAACTTACCCCCAACCCCATCACGACACACCACAACTCACCCCAACCCCCCCCCCCCCCCCCCCCCCCCCCCCCCCCCCAGGTCATGGCATCAGCATTCATCAGTGGAGGCATCGGTAACAGCGTATCTCTTCACTTAGACGCCGCTGCCGCCGTCTACGGCTGTAAGCTTCCCACTGTCTCCAACCACTGCTCTCGCTACATTCTTGGCGGCATCAACACAACCGTTGGAGGTACCCCTGCCTCCGACTCCAACTCCCTCTCAAAAGGAGATAGCCCTGGCGCCAGCCCTGGGCTTAGCCACACAAAAGGTTCTGACAACCTGCACTTGAACATGAAGACCCACACAGGTCGCAAGCAGCGACGGGGGAGTTGCATTCCAGGCAGTGGGGGGGTGGATGCAGGATGTGACGACGGCAAGGTAGCACAAGACAGCACAGACGAGGGTGAGCAGATGGCAGAGATAACCCCCCCCACACACACACACGCACACACACACACGCACGCACGCACGCACGCACGCGCCACCCCCAATGAAAAACAAAGTGAAAACAGCCGTCACACACACACAAAACCGCAAGCAGCGTCGGGGGAGTTGCATTCCAGGCAGTGGGAAAATGGATGCAGGATGTGACGACGGTAAGGGAGCACGAGACAGCACAGTCGAGGGTGAGCAGACAGCAGAGGGGGGTCCTGCCCTGGGGGTGAGACAACCCACACACACACACCACCACTACCACCACCACAAAAACATAAGAGTGACAGGGGAGTTGCATTCCAGGTAGCGGGGAAATGGATGCAGGATGTGACGACGGTAAGGGAGCACGAGACAGCACAGACGAGGGTGAGCAGATGGCAGAGGGGGGGTCCTGCCCTGGGAGTGAGACAACACGGAAAAAAATCCATTAAAGGAAAGCCCCGAAACAAAGCCCCCCCCACCCCCCAAAAAAAACTTTTTAAAAAAAACGTAAACAAACACCAATATTGCCCCACCCACCCACCCACCCCAAAAAAAAAAAACTGTACAGCATCCCCAAAACCATCCCTTCACCCACAAAAAAACGAAAACAACCCCACAAACAACCCATGCACCACCACCACCACCATCCGGACCACACACCTCCACCACCACCACACCACAGGCAAAACAACCTGAACAACCCAAAACAATCCCCACATGATGCCGTGGACGACCTGTGGGGCCTGGATCCTGAAAGGAGCCATCAGAACCCTAGGGATCTATTTCCCAAGACTTCCGCCACCACCACGCCACAGCCAGCCCACACACACAACACCCACCCAGCCACATACTGATGAGGTACCACACACCTCCACCACCACAACACCACGCACACCACGCAAAAAGCCACAAACTTATGAGCTACCACCACCACCATCCACACTACTAGGGGCCATCAGAACCCTAGGGAGCCATTTCTAGAGCCCAAGACCTCCACCACCACCACGCCGCAGCCAGCCCTAACACACAACACCACGCACACAGCCACACCACACTTATGAGCTGCCACCACCTCCATCCGAACCACACATCTCCACCACCACCGACACACCTCCACCACACCACCACCACCGCCACACCACCCACCACCACCACACCTCAGAAAAAACAACCCCAAACAACCCCAAACAACGCCAAACAACTCCAAACAACACCAAACAACACCAAACAACACCAAACATCCCCAAACAACCCCAAACAACCTCAAACAACCCCAAACAACCCCAAACAACCCTAAATAGCCTCAAACAACCCCAAACAACCCCAAACAACCCCAAACAACCCCAAACAACCCCAAACAACCCCAAACAACCCTAAATAGCCTCAAACAACCCCAAACAACCCCAAACAACCCTAAATAGCTGCTGCAGACAGCCTGTGGGTCCTGGATCCTGAACAGGGCTATCAGAGCCCTCAGGAGCCGTTTCTAGAGCCCAAGAGTGCCCCACCACTGCTGTCGACGCCAGAGCTGCCTCCACAGCTCGGCTGGCCGGCTGCGCTTCAATGTGGAGCTGGTGATCAGGGGCTGTGGTCGGGCCGGCGGCCAGCTGTGTGGCGGCTGCAGAAGGAGAAGGTGAAGGAGCTTCTCGGTAGGTAGTTGACCAGCCATATTTCTGAACGCAAAAGTGCACGATGTGGTGTGTGGTGTGGTGGTGCTAGGCTGGTAGGCTGCGCTAGAATGTGGAGACGGTGATCAGCGGCTGTGGTCGGGCCGGCAGCCAGCTGTGTGGCGGCTGCAGAAGGAGAAGGTGAAGGAGCTTCTCGGTAGGTAGTTGACCAGCCATATTTCTGAACGCAAAAGTGCACGATGTGGTGTGTGGTGTGGTGGTGCTAGGCTGGTAGGCTGCGCTAGAATGTGGAGACGGTGATCAGGGGCTGTGTGGCGACTGCGGAAGGAGAAGGTGAAGGAGCTTCTCGGTAGGTGCGTGTCTGCTTGACCACCCATATTTCTGACGCGCAAGTGCACGATGTGGTGTGTGGCGTGGTGCGGTGTGTGGTGTGGTGGTGTTAGGCTGGTAGGCAGCGTTAGAATGTGAGATGGTGAGCAGAGGCTGTGGGCGGGGCGGCGGAAGGAGAAGGTGAAGGAGCTGCATGGTAAATGCTTCCGAATACTTATAATTTGCTCTGATTCCTTGATATAATATTTGATTTGATCAAGAGTGGCCTGACTTTTTTTTAAAGCTTTTTTTACGTGTTTGTCTGCTTGCTTGACCCATAGACCCACTTGACCTATTGACGCTCCTGTCAACACTCCATGCAAAGCACTGCGGAAAGGAAGTCATGCCTCATCATCATCATCATCATTAGAATTGGAACCTTTATTGACCCTGTCAACACTTGACCCATTGACGCTCCTGTCAACACTCCATGCAGAGCACTGCGGAAGGGACGTCATGCCTCCTCCTCATCATCATCATCATCATCATCAAAACTGGTACCTATATTAACCCTGTCAACACTTGACCCACTGACGCTCATGTCAACACCCCATGCAGAGCACTGTGGGAAGAACATCATCATTATCATCATCATCATCATCATCATCATCATCATCATCATCAAAATTGGTACCAATATTGACCCACTTTACCCATTGACCCTCCTACCAACACCCCATGCAGAGCACTGTGGAAAGGACCTCATGCCCCATGGACCCCTGGTGGTGCCTGATCCTCCCAACGGATGCCTCAGCCCTGTAAACAGAATGGAGGTAAGTTATGTAGCAGTGTTTATGTGGCAGTATTTATGTTTAGCACCATGTGTAGGGCACACACAAAAAAGCTGCCGTGTGTAGCGCTCATACAAAAAAGCTGCCATGGTATGTGTAGCGTACACACAAAAAAGATGCGTCAGCCCTTCAATCAAAAATATTTGCAGGTGTAGGGTGTCATTGCCGTTGTGGCATGCAGAGGCTGTGGATTCTCCTGGCCCAACCCAACCCAACCCAACCCAACCCAACCCCAAATATCAAATTATTTTTTCTGTTCAGGTGTAGGGTGTCATTGCCGTTGTAGCACGCGGAGGCTGTGGATTCTCTCTGATAAGACTCTCCACCCCATGCAAGACTCTCCACATGCAACACGTGGGCGCTCTCACTCTTAAATTGTCGTCAATATAGAGGGTGAGGGGCTGAAAACCATGCAACAATCCAATCCAATCCAACCCAACCCAACCCAACCCAACCCAACCCCCGAAAATAAAATAAAAAATAAACAAAATTTGTTTCATATGGAGGGTGCCATTGCCGTTGTAGCACGCTGCGAGTTGACTGAAGAGCCATGTAACAACCCAACCCAGTCCAACCTGGCCCAACCCGGGTCAACCCAACCCAACCCAACCCCACAAATAAAATCAAATCAAATCAAATCAAATTTCTGTTCAGATGCAGGGTGCCATTGCCGTTGTAGCACGCGGAGGCTGTGGATTCTCTGATAAGACTCACCACATGCCACACGTGGGCGCTCTCACTGTTATATTGTCGTCAATACAGAGGATGAGGGGCTGAGAACCATGCAACAATCCAATCCAGCCCAATCCAACCCAGCCCAATCCAACCAAATCCAGCCCAACCCAATCCAATCCAATCCAGCCCAATCCAATCCAATCCAGCCCAACCCAACCCAACCCAACCCAATCCAATCCAATCTAGCCAAACCCAATCCAATCTAATCCAATCCAAACCAATCCAATATAATCCGATGTTTGTTCAGATGCAGGGTGCCATCGCCGTTGTAGCACGCGGAGGCTGTGGGTTCTCTGATAAGACGCACCACATGCAACAAGCGGGTGCTATCGCTGTTATTATCGTCAATATAGAGGATGAGGGCCAATTCCTCAATGCAGTTGGGGACGGCCGGGGAGGAGCAAAGCAACCTACCATTCCAACGGTATGTGCATATGTCACTGATCAGGTATTTATAGGGCTTTCGATATCGTACGATGTACGATTATCGTACGACATACGGTGATGAACGACATACGGTGATGTATTGTATGATTATCTTGTCGTACACTGCTTTTGCGATATTCCACGATATTCCATGATATTCCATGGTATTACACGATATCCCACGATATTCCATGGCCTTGCTATGAGTTCATCTGTTTTTCAGTACAATATCAGTAAGATATAAGTTTGCCACACAGCACGATATACATTGTACATTACTGGAAATGTCATAATATCGTATGATGTCAGTTATCATTATCGTGATGTATCACAATATATCGCACAATACATATACCGCCCTATTTAGTCCTCGACAGCCCTAGTTATTTCATTATTGCAACAACAGTTTTTTGTATCAATGCAGTCGTTATTTTTATTGTTGCAACAACAGTGTTTATGTATAAATGCAGTCGTTATTTTTATTATTGCTGGTTCATGTTTGCCTCTTTGACGATTTGACGTTTTGAAGATTTTTCTTCTTCTTGTAACCAACTTTGTAGCCAACTTGTTACATTTGTTTTCTCCTTTTAACCAACTTTGTAACCAGCTTGTTACATTTTTTCTTCTTCTTGTTACCAACTTTGTAACCAACATGTTACGATTTTTCTTCTTCTTGTAACCAACTTGTTACAACTTGTCTTCTACTTGTAACCAACTTTGCAACCAACTTGCTACAATTTGTATATTCTTGTAACCAACTTTGTAACCAACTTGCTACAATTTGTCATCTTCTTGTAACCAACTTTGTAACCAACTTGCTACAACTTGTCTTCTGTTTGTAACCAACTTTGTAACCAACTTGCTGCGCTTTTTCTTCTTCTTGTAACCAACTTGTTACAATTTGTCTTCTACTTGTAACCAACTGTGTAACCAACTTGCTGCGCTTTTTCTTCTTCTTGTAACCAACTTGTTACAATTTGTCTTCTACTTGTAACCAACTGTGTAACCAACTTGCTGCGCTTTTTCTTCTTCTTGTAACCTGCTTGTTACAATTTGTCTTCTACTTGTAACCAACTGTGTAACCAACTTGCTGCGCTTTTTCTTCTTCTTGTAACCTGTTTGTTACAGGCAGAGACAGGTAAAGAAATGGGCAGACAGCTATAGCCTAAATTATTGCAGTCGTTTTTGTATTATTGCAATATAGAAGATGAGGGTCACGCCCCATTGTGGTTGCGGACACCAGGGAGGAAGCCAAGCAACCCACCACCCCAACACCATGTGTCTGTTTCACTGATCAGTGGATGGGCGCAATGCTATTATTGTCAATATGGAGGATGAGGGGCAATTCCTCATCACGGTTGGGGCACCAGGGGATGAGCCAAGCAACCCACCACCCCAACGCCATGTGTGTATCACTGATCAGTGGGTGGGCACAATGTTATTATTGTCAATATGGAGGATGAGGGGCAGTTCCTCATAAACGGTTGAGGCACCAGGGGATGAGCCAAGCAACCCACCATCCCAACGCCATGTGTCCCTGATCAGTTGGTGGGCGTTTCATTGGGTCTGCAAACAGAACAAAACAGGCCAAGCCAACTCAACTCAACCCGATCCTGTTGCAGCATGCACACTATCCCTCCCCCCCTGGTGGCTACACTGGGTCTGCAAACAAAACAAGCCAAGCCAACTCAACTCAACTCAAGCCATCTCCCCAACCTCCAACCAGGTGCTTATCACGCGAGAGTCGGGACGGCGACTGCAGTGAGCCCTGCTGCAACATATACACCAGCTCTCCCCCCTAGTGGCTTCACTGGGCCTGCAAACAAAACAAGCCAAGCCTACTTAACTCAACTCAACTCAAGCCATCTCCCCAACCTCACACCAGGTGCTTATCACACGAGAGTCGGGACGGCGACTGCAGCGAGCCCTGCTGCAGCATGCACATCACCCCTCCCCCCTGGTGGCAACCCTCGGTCTGCAGCCGGTACCTCTCGTGGCGACGCCTTCCCCAGAGAAAACGAATGAGGAGAGTGGGGATCAAGCTAAATTGGATGACTGTGACGTTGGCTATGAAGGGTGCAAGGACATCCATAAGCTTTGTCCGCGGTGGGCATCCACGGGGGAGTGTGCCAAAAACCCTAACTACATGTTGCACCAATGCCAGGGCTCGTGTGAGGTCTGCAGGTGAGGATCGTAACAGAAGTAACAGGTTAATTGAACTAAAATTTGAATTCCCAGCCTGATTTACCTTGCAGCTTGTTGTGACCTTAAACATACTTCTCTTGTGACCTTGAATATACTACACCTTGCACCACTGCCAGGGCTCGTGTGAGGTCTGCAGGTGAGGACAGTAACAGAAGTAACAGATTAATTGAACTAAAATTTGAATTCCCAGCCTGATTTACCTTGCAGCTGGTTGTGACCTTGAATATACTACACTAGTGACTCGCATGTGACCTTGAATATACTACACCAGTGACCTTGAATATACCACATGTTGCATCACTGCCAGGGCTCGTGTTAGGTCTGCAGGTGAGGATAATAACAGAAGTAACAGTTACAGGTTACAGTAACATGTTATAGTAACAGGTTTTAGTAACAGGTTACAGTAGCAGATGGTCAGGGCCCCCATATACTACATGGAGACTTCCCCCAATCGTGTGAGGTCGTGTGAGGTCTGCAGGTGAGGATAGTCAAGAGTAGTAACCGGTTACAGTAACAGTAGTAACAAATTATACTAACAAGTTACAGTAACAGATGGTCAGGGCCCCCATATACTACACGGAGACTTCCCCTAATTGTGTGAGGTCGTGTGAGGTCTGCAGGTGAGGAAAGTGTAACAGAAGGTCGGAGGCCTATTTACTTAGGGAACCGCAATATGATATCATATGATGCCGGCAGTCTGACTAGGCTAAAGTTGCCATGTACATACAATATCCTATGATGCAATTTGTATGATTTAGTACGATATCATACTCGCCTTTGGTTAACATCGTATGATATGCCGGCCCCTACATTTACTACACGGAGACTTCCCCTAATCAGTCACCATGTTTTCCCCATTGGTCACAATTAGTTTCGTAGCCTGGTCCTAGTACATCTTCAACTTGGAATTGGTTAAGGGGATCACCGTCTCTCAGTAACACTAGCAACTCAAATCAAAGCATGGAGTGAGGATAGCTTGTTGTACAGTGAGGGGAGTGTGGCAAGAAGCCTCGATTCATGTTGCACCACTGCCAAGGCCCGTGTGAGGCCTGCAGGTGCTTCACCACAATCACCACCACCACCACCATGACCACAGCAGGGGAGTGTGGCAAGAAGCCTTGATTCATGTTGCACCACTGCCAAGGCCCATGTGAGGCTTGCAGGTGCTTCACCACAATCACCACAATCACCATCACCACAGCAGGCGAGTGTGGCAACAAGCTGCGATACATGTTGCACCACTGCCAAGGCCCGTGTGAGGCCTGCAGGTGCTTCACCACAATAACCACAGCACTGCCTCACATCCCAAACACCAGACCCCGCCATCCACTTGGCATAATTTAACTTTGCATGTCTCACGATGAGCGCAGGATTAAGCGGGACGCATGCAAAGCCCAGCTTAATGCCGCCCGCGCCCGGGCAGTCGGCGAGGGGACAGGCCAAGGCTTGTCTGACAAAGCCAAGATGCCGGGGAAGGGGGCTGCGGACAAGACTAGCGCCAGGGTGGATGGCAAGACGGGGGGCGAAGGCGAGGCCAGGGGGGAGGGGGACAAACATAGCGGGAAGGTGGATGGCGAAGGCAAAGGCAGGGGGAGTGAGGGACGCAAAGGGGGTGGGGACAAGTCCTGTGATGGTGGCTCGGAGAGTGAGCGAGGCTCTTGCCCGGCTGGTGGCTCGAGTGAAAAGAACATCACCGCTGCTTCGGCTTTAAAGGAGGCGGATGACTATGAGGAGGATGAGGACGATCACGATGATGAGGAAGAGGAGGAGGAGGACGATGAGATACATGGAGCTGCCTCTGGATCTGGATCTGGACCAGCCCCTGGGTCTGTCTCTGGATCTGGATCTACCTCTGGGTCTGTCTCTGGATCTGGATCTGGACCTGCCTCCGGGTCTAGATCTGGGTCTGGACCTGCATCTGGGTCCGAGTCATTACCTGCATCTGGATCTGTGTCTGAGTCTGCCGGTAGCCAGCAAGGTGGGAACCCCTCGTCTGTGCAAGATCGGAGAAAGGCATTGAAGAAGGATAGAGAGAGGCAGCAGGAGGCGGAGGCCGGGCGGGGGGGTGCCCTTCCAAACAAGGGCCAGAAGCATACACCAGAACGATCACGGCATGTTCCTCCTAAGAAGCAGGCTATCACGTCACCCACGCGCCTGGATTTGCTCATTCCTCTTACCAGCCAAAAGTACTTGCACACTAACCTGCTGACTAAAGGGTATGACGTCAACACCATGTTCGAGTGGATGCTTGAAAACGGGCAGCTGCTAGATCTACGTAAGTTTCTTCTTCTTCTCTTTTCGCAGAAGAAGAAGAAGCATTTTTAGAATATGTATATATTAAACATTGTATAATATATATACCGGTATGAGATTTATATATAGATTTATATAATATATTGTATTTTATATATTAGATTTATATATAGATTTATTGAAAACATTATATTACATACATATTAGATTTTCATTCTTGCTCAACAACCTGCTGACTCGAGGGTATGACGTCAACCCGTGCATGTGTGTCATATGTTTGTTGATGATGACGATGATGATGATGGTGATAATGATGATGGATGATGGTGCGGATCCGCTGATGCTGCTGCCTACCGGATGCTGAGTGGCTGCTGCTGCTGCATTCTGATGGGCTGCTGCGAATAGGCTGCCTGCTGCTGCTGCGGGTGCACCTTTTCTTGGCGTCCCGCCTTTTCAGTCCTATCCTCACTGGCCGCTGGTTGAGGACCCCCTCCTTCCCTCCTCGCTCCCCTTGCTTTATTCTGACTGCTATCACTGCCCCTGCCCACACCCCTGCTACCAACTGCCCGGCACCGCCACCTGCCCCTGGCCCCCACCCTGCTAACCCTGCCCCTGCAACGGCCCTGCCCCTGCCCCACCCTGCTAACCACTGCCCTGCACCTGCCCCTGCCCTGCCGCCCCTGCCCCCACCCTCTAACCACTGCCTCCTGCCCCTGCACCTGCAACGCTGCCCCCCACCCTCTAACCAATCCCCTGCACCGACCTGCCCCTGCCCTGCCCACCTGCTAACCACGGCCCCTGCACCTGCCCTGAACCTGCCCACACCGCTGCTAACCACTGCCGGTCACCTGCACCTGCACCGGGCCCCACCTGCTAAACCACGCCCCCTGCACTGCACCTCCCTGCCCCCTCTTCGAACCCTGCCCGCCCCTCACCTGCACCTGCAACCTGCACCTGCACCGCCCCAACCTGCAACACTGCCCGTGCCCCGGCACATGCACATGCACCTGCCCCCACCCTCAACCACTGCCCCTCACCTCACCTGCCCCACCCTGCTAACCACTTGCCCCTGCCCTGAACCTGCCCCTGCCCCCACCCTTCTAACCACCTGCCCCTGCACCTGCACCGTGCACTGCCCACACCCGCTAACCACTGCCCCTGCACCGCACCGGCACCGGCCACCATCCTGCTAACCACATGCCCCGCCCTGCACCTGCCACCGGCCCCATCCTGCTAACCACTGCCCCTGCACCTGCACCTGCACCTGCCCCCCACCCTGCTAACCACTGCCCCTGCACTGCCCGCACCTGCCCTGCACCTGCCCCCATCCTGCTAACCACTGCCCCTGCAAACCTGCACCTGCACCTGCCCCATCCTTTTAAAACCACTGCCCCTGCACCTGCCCCTCACTGCCCCCCACCCTGCTAACCACTGCCCCTGCAACCTGCACCTGCAACTGCCCCCATCCTGCTAACCACTCCCACTCCCAGGCACCTTCCCCTGCCCCTGCACCCACCCTGCTAACCACTGCCCCGCAACTCTGTCACCTGTGCCCCCATCCTGCAACCACTGCCCCTGCCACTGCCCTGCCCCTGACCCCACCCTGCTCCACTGCCCCTGCACCTGCACCTGCACCTGCCCCCATACTGCTAACCACTGCCCCATGCACCTGCCCTCCCCTGCCCCCCCTGCTAACCACTGAACCACTGCCCCTGCACCTGCACCTGCCAACCTGCCCCCATCCTGCCTAACCACTGCCCCTGCACCTGCCCCTGCCCCCACCCTACTAACCACTGCCCCTGCCCCTGCACCTGCACCTGCCCCACACCTGCTAACCACTGCCCCCTGCACCTGCACCTGCACCTGCCCCCATCATGCTAACCACTGCCCCCTGCACCTGCCTCTGCCCCTGCCCCCACCCTGCTAACCACTGCCCCTGCACCTGCACCTGCACCTGCCCCCATCCTGCTAACCACTGCCCCTGCACCTGCACCTGCACCTGCCCCCATCCTGCCAACCACTGCCCCTGCACCTGCCCCTGCCCCTGCCCCCCACCCTGCTAACCACTGCCCCTGCCCCTGCACCTGCCCCTGCCCCCATCCTGCTAACCACTGCCCCTGCACCTGCCCCTGCCCCTGCCCCCACCCTGCTAACCACTGCCCCTGCACCTGCCCCCATCCTGCTAACCACTGCCCCTGCACCTGCACCTGCACCTGCCCCCATCCTGCTAACCACTGCCCCTGCACCTGCCCCTGCCCCTGCCCCCATCCTGCTAACCACTGCCCCTGCACCTGCACCTGCACCTGCCCCCATCCTGCTAACCTCTGCCCCTTGCTGGTATGCCCACTCTGCACCCCCCATACACCTCATCATCTAGCGCACAGTTGTGGGGGGCTTTATTTTTTTCCCAGGCAAAACCCCGACCCTCAACCACCACCCCACCACCTCACTCCAACCCCTGTCACCCACACCCCACCACCCATCACCCACCCCACTCTGCAAACCCCTATCTGCAACCCCACTCTGCAACCCTCTCAACCCCTGGCTGCTAACTCCACTCTGCAACCCTCTCAACCCCTGGCTGCTAACTCCACTCTGCAAAAATCTCAACCCCTGGCTGCTAACCCCACTCTGCAACCCTCTCAACCCCTGGCTGCTAACCCCACTCTGCAACCCTCTCAACCCCTGGCTGCTAACCCCACTCTGCACCCCCCATACATTGGATGCATCGCAGTGGTAGAAGTGGCGAATCACAACGGCTTCGACATTCAGATCCAGAGGCCGAAAGGAAAGGGATAAATAAATCATACGCCTTATTACGAGGCGTGAGATTGAGGAGGCCAGCCCGTTTGCTTGCACTGGGGCCAACCACCGGAAAGGAATAAAGCAACAAGACACCACTGATTTTATTTTCTGCTACAAGCAACGGAGTCTTGAAAGGCAAAGGCAGGTGCTGCTTTGGCACTACAAGCAACGGCATCTTGGAAGGCAAAGGCACTACAAGCAACGGCATCTTGGAAGGCCAAGGCACTACAAGCAACGGCATCTTGGAAGGCAAAGGCACTACAAGCAACGGCATATTGGAAGGTAAAGGCACTACAAGCAACGGCATATTGGAAGGCAAAGGCACTACAAGCAACGGCATCTTGGAAGGCAAAGGCACTACAAGCAACGGCATCTTGTAAGGCAAAGGCAAAGGCACTACAAGCAACGGCATCTTGAAAGGCAAAGGCAAGTGCTGCTTTGGCAGACGCGCCTTCAATGCTCTTAATGCGTGCCTTTAATGGAGGCTCCATAAAAGGGAAGCACGGGATGAAGCAGCATGACACCACTGCTTTTATTTTCCACTACAAGCAACGGCATCTAGGAGGCTCCCCGAGCCAGCCGTTGGGCTTCGCCTGAATCAGATGGTCGGGGGATCATAAACTGAACACATTCATGTCCATGTGGGTGTCCATAAAAGGGAAGCACGGTATTTAGCAGCATGATACCACTGCTTTTATTTTCCACTACAAGCAGCGGGACCTAGGTGGCTCCTCGAGCCAGCCATTGGGCTTCGCCTGATCAGATGGTCGGGGGATCATATACTGAACACGTTCTTATCCATGTGGATGTCCATGTCCCTGGCCTTCACGCTTCAGCGCTGCAGTATCTGCCGGACTCCTCTGCGTTATTACCGTCATCGACAGGGACAGGGACAGTGACGCCGACAGGGACACTGGCACCGACGCCCTTCCTCAGGATGCTCCACTAAGCGGAGAGTGATCAGTAGTGAACTACGAGCAACCTACTTTCATTTTTTCGGGGTTGCTTTGACTTAGTCTAGATTTCTAAGAAAGAGGGGGAGAGAGAGAGAGAGAGAGAGAGACAGAGAGAGAGAGAGAGAGAGCAGTTTGTATTGTGGATTTGTGGCTTGTGGCCATCTTCTTTTTGAGCTTGAAGTTCAAGCATATCTTCTTGTTGGATAGCATGTTAAGGACAGGCAGAGTTATAACATCCAGAGACGTGATCCTTGAGTGCTTAGGCTAGGGCATCTAGTAGCCAGCTTGTATGCCCCCCCCTCCCCCCCCACCCCACCCCACCCCACACACAGGTCCTGGTCTGGTCTGGGTTGCAGAGCGGGCACGCCCTTGTATAGCCCAGCTTAGGCTAGGGCATCTAGTAGCCAGCTCTCAGGCTGAAGCACATTTGAGGATTCTAGAAGAACATGATGAGATGATGATTTAATTATATTGTACAAATAAATAATCAGTGTGGCATGACCTCAGGGCCCCCGTCGGTAAAACGATTGGTTGGGGTTCAGTTCATCAATGCCTTTTATTTTTAAAGCCCTTCCTATCACGGTTGGGCAAGTCCCTTTAGCCTATTTGGCTAAACCCTGGACTGTAACATACACACATACAGAATAACAAGATGCTAACCTTACCCCAAGCCTACGTCGCATTTTGGCTGTCAATTAGGCTGCTCGCTGCTCCTAGCCCTTAGACAAGGTTGACAGCTTCGCGGTTCATGTCATATATCAGAATGCAATTTACATTTCATTGCCATAGACGGGACATACCGGTAGTTGACCCAAGACAAGTCCGATCCACAGCATCCGAGGGGGATCATACATATCAGCTACGGTTGAACTGGGCCAGTGCATATACCAGAAGCATATAGTGGACAAGTGGACAGACCAGGTGCGTATACTGGATCAGTGGATATTCTAGATGGTTAGACGACTAGACAGTACACTTTCTTCTGGGCAGGTCCCTTTCAGCTTGGTTGAATATACCAGGGTGTGAGCTCAAATACCCTAAGGGCCCACCATGTATATACACACAAAGACGGCGAGCAGCCTAAACGGTTAGAGCCATGTAACCAAGTTCAAGTTATATCTACACACATGCACACAGAACAGGTTGTGAGCTGCTTCATCCAGGACCTAGATTCCTGTATGTTGAAGCCTGTCCAAGTTGTATGTCCTCTTCATGGGATGAGAGTGGGGGGGCTCAGATGCCTACTTGTCTCACCAGAGACCTACCTCACAAGGTGGTTCGTAATACATGTAGAACTTCCTCCCACTACCTGAAGGTGAAAACTGATAGATGGAAACGACCCATTGTCCCTTGGAAGGATCGACTGTCATCTACCGGTATGTATGAATGTTACAGTCTAGGGGTAGGCCAAATAGGCTAAAGGGACTTGCGCAACCGTGATAGGAAGGGCTTCAAAAGAAAACGCATTGATGAACTGAACCCCCAAAATCGTTTTACATACGGGGGCCCTGAGATCGTGCTAAGTAATTCTGGAACCGTTCAATATGAACAACAAGTGGTCTCTGAATGTATTGACAAAGCCTTACTGAATTCGAGAAAAAGTACCAGAACCTGTATTCCCAATGTGAGAGTAAAATATATAATCTGATGTGCAATCCATAAGTGGAAGGTTGAGCGAATCTTCCTCTGTAATCTATGACTCCATGAGTGTGTGAAGAGATTAGAGATTGCATCAAGTTTGTTTTGTAGGAATCCACATCAATGATTCGTTTTTGAACCGTTCAGAAGAAGATGGAAAAAAGGAAAAAAGAAGAAAACATGAAAAATTATGAGAAAGAAACGATTTGTTCCTGTTTCCATTTTCCCTGGTAACTTGTTTTTACTGCCGAAGACGCCGAGCAGCCAAATTGCTGGTTGAAGCTATGTAACCAAGGTTCAACCACCACAGATTCATCCACTGGGCTGCACCTGTGTCCAACTCAGGCAGTGGAAACAAGGCACCTGGATTCTTAAAGGATTCAAAGCTGAGTGGACACATTGGACGTCACCCACCGTCGAAAGCGGAAATCTGCGCGCTGCGCCTAGAGGTGGTTTAAAATTTCGTCGATCGCGCAAACAGGCTCCAAAACCTTGCGCGCTAGAGTGCGATAGCGCGTGTCGTTGCATGTAGTACCCTGGTTCCAGCTGTTGCTGCTGCTGATCATTCAAGATAACATGAACAGTCCGGGCTTAAGGACTGAAGGACAGCTACCAACCGCCTGCTCGCCTGATTGGTGATGATGTGCTGCGGTATATATGGATGCGTCGTTGCATGTAAAGGAGGTGCGACTTCATCACAACCGAATCACTGTTTCTTTTTGGGGTTACTGATGGCAGCTTCCAGTCAGCTCCATCAACTAGCCTCTGGGTCAAGCTAACAATTTTCAGCTGCATTGGATTGACTGTCCTATCAGCTTTCAAGTGCACTAACTGGCTTCTGGTTGGGCCCAAAGACCGGTAAGGGAGCTGCCTAGAAGCTGCTACGCGTAGCCCCAAAAATAAACTGTGAACCAAACAGGGTTCAGAGAGTGCCACTGTGATGATGTAATTGTTATGAAGTGGTCCCAAAACATGAGCTGGTGCTTGCAAATGGCAAGCGCCAATGCGAAACACTACAGCATGTACACCCATCCATGTAATACCCTATAGGCCCCCCCTACACATACATCCACACATACCCCCCCTGCCCCCCCCCCCCCCCCCCCCCCCCCCCCCCACACACACACACACACATACCCACCCTGACTTCCCTTTGCCCACACAGACACAAACCTAATTGGCAAGCGCCAATGCGAAACAATACAGCAAGTGTTTCGGATGGTCATTGGAAGATTACAAGTAAATCAATTCCCACCATCGTCCATGCTGCTGTTGCAGCTTGAGAGAAAGCACACATGCCATCATCATCATCTCATGCATCATCCTCTTCATCATCATCATCAGCGGCAGCAACATCACGCCACTTCAGAAGTGCAACTGAGGCATATCACCGGCCAGCAGAACAGGTTGGTGACAGGTGGGATGGTTGGTGACTGGTGGCAGCAGGACAGCACCTGGCAGCAGGTTGGTGACAGGTGGCAGCAGGACAGCACCTGGCAGCAGGTTGGTGGTGGGTGGCAGCAGGACAGCACCTGGCGGCAGGTTGGTGACAGGTGGGATGGTTGGTGACAAGTGGCAGCAGGACATCAACTGGCAGCAGGTTGGTGACAGGTGGCAGCAGGACAGCACCTGGCAGCAGGTTGGTGACAGGTGGCAGCAGGACAGCACCTGGCAGCAGGTTGGTGGTGGGTGGCAGCAGGACAGCACCTGGCAGCTGGTTGGTGACAGGTGGGATGGTTGGTGAAAGGTGGTAGCAGGACAGCACCTGGCAGCAAGAGCTCACAGCGAGGTTTGTGGACAATGAGTTTGGACAGGCAGAGTTAGACCACACAGTTGAATAGAGGACGACGCATGCAGCGAGCGCTGGAAACAGCAGAAGTGCGCGGGAAAATCTGGTCACCATACCGGCTTGGCCCACTGAGTGCAAGAAAAATGGCAGAAGAGCTAGGGGAAGGAGTTGAAAACGACACCGGCTTCGGTAGAGTAGCGCAACGGCGCGCACGGAGCGCAGCGCAAAAGAGCAGGTCAAAGAATGTGTAGGGTATTTTGAAATTGGAGGGTACGGGTTTTTTGAATTGGAGGGGGGGAAGTTGGGTAATGATGCCAGTTGGGCAGAACTATGCTTGCCAGCCCAGGGAAGCCCTGGGCCCCAGCATCGGAAATCTCAGTTCATTGGCTGAAACCCGCTACAGGTCCCACCAATTGTCCTTCGTGGTATGGCTGACCTTGCGCAACCGATGGCATTGCCGTGATGATAGTATGATTTCAGGCGTGTTGCGTGTTGGAGCATAGAGTGTCGTTGATTTGTCTCCGATGAGTTTCGTCAGAGGACGTAGTGCTGCGGGGCAGATGAAGAAATCCGATCTTGTAGTCGTCCCTTGCGCCAAGGGATTGCTGTGCCGTCCCCCTTTCCTCGCATTCGCCCGGAACGCGCGCAGCTCCGTCTATGTCTTCGCCCAAATACGTGAATACAAGGGTGCCGGTGGGCGTGCTCCTGGTCGCCAAAACTACCAGGAGATTGTCATGGATTTGCTGGTGAAGGAAGTGGAGGAGCACCGGTTGCTGATGGAGGAGGAAGTGGAGGAGCACAACAACAGCTTTCTTTTTGATGCATTCATTGATGGCGAGATGAGAGAAAAAGCAGCTTCGATGTCGAATCAGGAAGGTGGCGACGGGTCCATCAATTTCACAGAGAAGCAGGAGGAGGTGATGCAAGACTTCGCTATGTCCATGGGGCTGGATAGCTCAGATGCCCTCGTGGAAACCCTTGTTAAAATCTCCGGAGACGACAGGCAGGTGGTCGAAGCTGGGCTAGTCATGGAACTCACGACAATCAAGAAGCTGAAGAAGGAGGGTCGGCTAGAGAAAGAGACAGCTGAAGAAGAAAGAAAAAAGAAGAAGATAAAGAAGAAGCTGAAAAGGAAGCTGGAGAAGAAGCTGAATAAAGAGATGGGGTCTGCTGCTGTTGAGGGCTGGGCAGGCTCTCGACCTCCCCGAGGTTTCATCCCCAGTGTCCAGGGCTTCCCTTGCAATGAGGAGGTGGACACCTACCACCAGGCATGCTACAGCTACTACCAGCAGCAGGATGCAATCACCAGTACTCACCCACTCCCTTCCCAGAAGCCTACGTTCCTCTCAGTGGGTGGAGCTGCCCTCTCAGAGCTGTCCCCAGTTACACTTGAGGACCTGCTGCTCCATCCTGAGAAGTGCCTGGACTGCAAGCTTGAGCTCACGGTAGTGCAGCCCGCCTTTGTTGCATTGGCTGTCACTGCAACGGTGGCGGATCGCACCGGGCAGCACATGTTTTGGGTGATGGAGACTTCTCATTTTCGTTGGCGCTGGCCCTCTACAAAACTCCCCTCAACACCTCCAACGCCCAGATCACAGTCTCCTCCATCGACACCAGGGAGGAAGTCATGGGCAAGTACACAAAGGGCAGATCAGACTTGGAGGCGCTGATGAACCTCAGCCATGTTGATGTGATCCACGGTGTGGACGCCACTGACTTAGATGATCTTGACAAGACATGGGATCTTGTCCTCTGGAACTTCCCTTACCCAATCTGCGGTTCTTCAGGAACTGTGGTGCGGGCTAACGAAGAGTGCCATGCCCTGATGCAACGGTTCTTCGGCAGCGTGGGCAGCATTCCGGAGCCATACGGGGAGATCCGCATCGTGCTTGCTGGTGGACAAGGAGGTACCACTAGGGAGATATCAGATGTATGGCATACTAAATGGCGCATGGAAGAAGCCGCTGCTTCAGGAGGCTTTGACCTGCACGAGATCATACCGTTCAACCCTACTTCCTACCCTGGCTACGAACAACGACGAGACTACGTGGACATCTCGTTCCCGAGCAATGACCCTTGCATGCACATCTTCCTCCGCTCAGACCCAGAGACCATGACACCTGAGAAGGGCCCTGCTACAAACAAAGAGGACAAGGAAGAAGTTGAGTCGAAGTTGGGGTCTGGTCCACACCATTTGCTTGGCCGTCTTGCCAGTTTTGCCAGGCAGAAGCTGTTAGACCCCTGTCATGGTCTAGTTCTCGGCCTAAACAAGAAGCCTCCTCGTGGAAGTCAGATAAATAATGCGGTTGATTTACTCCGGCCGAGTGCAGATACCTCATGAGTAGCGGCCCAGCTGCTAGAGGCTGCAGAAACCTGCGAATCCGCTCGTGGTCTCTTGCGCAACATACTGAGTGAGGTAGAACCTCCGCCAATGCACGAGTGTCAGCGTGTGGTGGATCTCCTTGCGTTCACCTTCTCCATACGATACGGAGGGCTTGTTAACAACTGGACGGTCGGTGAAGCAGCCGCAGCTTGGGAGTGTGCCCGGGGGGTGGTCGCTGCCCACCTCCCCGATGCGCTCAGCCCAAGCCAAGGGCCTGGGGACAGACCGCATGAGGATATGTGGTTTGCTCTCTTCAATGCGGCTACCCAACAGCGCGCCGCAGACACCATCTCTCCCTCCCACGTGGCTGTTCCCAAGATGAGCCTGGATACAGTTGACTCCCTCGCCTCCGCTGCGTTGGTTATGACATATGCAACTCTGACTGTGAGCGATGACACTCATGCTGTGCGCCTGTTGGATGTTTGGATTGCTAAGGGAGTCGGGGACGTCCGCCTCCACTCAATGCGCGCGGATCTGAAACTCTTTGAGTTGAACCGGATGATGGACGGAGTGGCGGTTGACAAGAGCACTAAAGTGAAAATGTTGGTTTCTTCTATCCTTGAAGATTGTGAGATGGTCCTGCGTAAAAACCCCAATGATGCAAACGCCATCTTCGCAAAGGCAGCTGTGTTGACAAGGGGGGCGATGATTGGCGGGTTGGCGAGCCTCAATGTTGATACCCCTGTGCTGCGTGGGTGGACCTCGCAGTACAGGGGTATGAGCGCTACCTGGAACTTGTTGACCCTGATGACAAGATGGTGCCAGCGGCTCACTACCACGCCGGGTTTTCGCTTGCTTTGCGTACGATGACAGGCAAGCAACAGTCCAATACAGCCAAGGGGAGGCTGCAGAAGCTGGCCAGCCGGTTCTACAAGCAGGGCATGCTGGCAGAGGAGAAGCGCCTCCCCTTCTTTGGCCCTGTCATCAACATTGATAGCAAGCAGATGCTGTCTCTGATCATGATGGCACCTAAGCTCCCTGATTTATAGGTGATGAGTTGTAGCCCCCAAATAGTTGCAACACATAGATAGATGATGACACAACGCATTTCTACAGTACTGTAATCTTCAAGGTGTTCTCCATCCCACCCGTCACCTACCTGCTGCCAGGTGCTGTCCTGCTGCCACCTTTCACCAACCTGCTGCCAGGTGCTCTCCTGGTGCCACCTGTCACCAACCATCCCACCTGTCACCAACCTGCTGCCAGGTGCTGTCCTGCTGCCACCTGTCACCAACCATCCCACCTGTCACCAACCTGCTGCCTGGTGCTGTCCTGCTGCCACCTGTCACCAACCTGGTGCCAGGTGCTGTCCTGCTGCCACCCACCACCAACCTGCTGCCAGGTGCTGTCCTACTGCCACCTGTCACCAACCTGCTGCCAGGTGCTGTCCTGCTGCCACCTGTCACCAACCTGCTGCCAGGTGCTGTCCTGCTGCCACCTGTCACCAACCTGCTGCCACGTGCTGTCCTGCTGCCACCTTTCACCAACCTGCTGCCAGGTGCTCTCCTGGTGCCACCTGTCACCAACCATCCCACCTGTCACCAACCTGCTGCCAGGTGCTGTCCTGCTGCCACCTGTCACCAACCATCCCACCTGTCACCAACCTGCTGCCAGGTGCTGTCCTGCTGCCACCTGTCACCAACCTCCTGCCAGGTGCTGTCCTGCTGCCACCTGTCACCAACCTGCTGCCAGGTGCTGTCCTACTGCCACCTGTCACCAACCTGCTGCCAGGTGCTGTCCTGCTGCCACCTGTCACCAACCTGCTGCCAGGTGCTGTCCTGCTGCCACCTGTCACCAACCTGCTGCCACGTGCTGTCCTGCTGCCACCTGTTACCAACCATCTCACCTGTCACCAACCTGCTGCTAGGTTCTGTCCTGCTGGCCGGTGATATGCCTCAGCTGCACTTCTGAAGTGGCGTGATGTTGCTGCTACTGCTGATGATCACGATGATGCATGATATGATAATGATGACATGTGTGCTAGCTTTCAAGCCGCATCAGCAGCATGGACGATGATGGGAATTGTTTTGCTCGTAGTCTTCCCATGACCATCCGAAACTCTTGCTGTAGTGTTTCTCATTGGGGCTTGCCAATTGCCAGCACCAGCCTCTTCATGACAGTTGTGTGTGTGGTGTGTGTGTGCTGTAGTGTTTCACATTGGCCCTTGCCAATCGCAAGCACCAGCCTCTTCATACCAGCTGTGTGTGTAGTGTGTGTGTGCTGTAGTGTTCCACATTGGCCCTTGCCAATTGCAAGCACCAGCTCATGTTTTAGAGATCACTTCATAACAGTTGCATCATCACAGTGGCACTCTCTGAACCCCGTTTGGTTCTCTGTTTCTTTTGGGGCTACGTGTAGCAGCTTCTAGGCAGCTCCCTGACCCGTCCTTGGGACCAAACAGAAGACAGTTAGTGTGCTTGAAAGCTGATAGGACAGTCAATACAATGCAGCTGAAAGCAGAGGCTGGCTGGTGGAGCTGGCTGGAAGCTGCCATCAGTCGCCCAAACAAGAAGCAGTGGTCCGGTTGTGATGAAGTCACACCTCCTCCTTTACATAATTACATGCAACGACATGTCCATATATGCCTCAGCTCATCATCACCAATCAGGCGAGCAGGCGGTTGGTAGCTGTCCTTCAGTCCTTATGCCCGGACTGTTCATGTTATCTTGAGTGATTAGCAGCAGCATCAACAGCTGGAACATGGCTGGATCGATGTTGTATGTATGTTATGTGTTGGGTTGGGTTGTATCTTTGCATAGGCCTAAGCATTTGCATTTGCATTTGCATCTTGTCTGTTTCTGTTCCCTTTTCCTGTCTTCCTGTTGTTTGTTCATCCTAATGTATGTATGTTGCAGTCCGGGGGTAGGCCAAATAGCCTACAGAGACTTGCCCAACCGTGATAGGACGAGCTTAAAAAGAAAAGGCATGGATGACCTGGACCCCAAACAATCGTTTTACCGACGGGGGCCCTGAGTTTGTGCTACAGTGATAATTTAATTATCTCTGGATCAATGTTGATGATGATTTCTCGAAGCCAGTGGAGGGCGATCGGAAACAACCGTGGGTGACCTTCAATGCGTCCGCTCAGCTTTCAATCCTCTCACAATCCAGATGTCTTGTATCCACTGCCTGAGTTGGACACAGGTGCAGCCCAGGGTAGTTCAGGACGCTGTGTCCTCCGTCGCAGACGCAACGTCGAAGGGTCTGTTGCGTCGCAGGACGCATCGTGGGGAGGGTCTGTCGACCAGAAGGAAGGGTCCGTTGCATCGCAGGACGCAGGCTATTGGTTGCGTCTTAGGCAGCAGAGCTGGGGGTCCTCCTGTAGTACCCTGGTGGAGCCCAGGGGATGAACTTGAACTTGGTTACATAGCTTCAGCCAGGAATTTGGCTGCTCGCCGTCTTTGGCAGTAAAAACAAATTATCAGGAAAAATGGAACTTGATTTTGATTGCATAGCTTCAGCCAGCAATTTGGCAGTAAACCAATTATTACTAGGAAAATGTAAACTCGAACAAATCACTTTTTTCCTCTTTTCATTTCCGTTTTTTTCTCTTTCTTTCCTCTTCTTCTAAACTAAAAAACAGAAAAAACTATTCAGAACCTATAAAAAAAGACTTGATCTAGTATCTTCATATATTCATGCATGAACAAAGGAAGCTTTTCTAGCCCTTCAACTTCTGGATTGCACATCAGGTAATGCAGAGGAATCATTTTTCTCTCCGATGGGGAAATCAGGCTCTGATACTTTCTTCTCTAATTCAGCAAGGCTCCGTCAGTACATGCAAAAACCACATATTGTTCATCTTGATCTGTTCCATATTCACAAAGGTGACACACTCGATCCTTCCAAGGAACAATTGAGCGTTTCCATCTATTAGTTTCCACTTTCAGGTAGTGGGAAGAACTTCTAAATCTAGACATATTACGCACAACCTTGTGAGGTAGGTCTCGGATGAGATAATTGGGCATCTCAGTTTTCCCACTCTCATCCCATAAGGAGGACATCCAGGTCTGGTACACAGCATTCTTCCTTCCTTGAGATCCCGAACTTTCATCTAGGGCATGTATCTACAGACTTGGTACTACAGTAAAAGAAAAGATGATTGGAGAATAGGACTTTTCCACTTTGTTCCAGTTAACTGGTTTAAGTTTCAAAGGTCCCACACCCCTTGTGTTTTAAAAAATTGAAATGCGAGCAAATTGGCAACTAAGCCTGGAGACGAAAAAGAAAAAAAAACTGAACTCAACTCAACTCCGTTGCAGCATGCACACCAACCCTCCCCCGTGGTGGCCACCCTGTGTCTGCAAACAAAACAAGCCAAGCCAACTAAACTAAACTCAACCCTGTTGCAGCATGCACACCACCCCTCCCCCCTGGTGGCCACCCTGGGTCTGCAAACAAAACAAGCCAACTCAACTCAACTCAAGCCATCTCCCCAACCACACACCATGTGCTTATCACCCGAGAGTCAGAACACCATGTGCTTTTTCTTTTTGTTTAAAGCACAGAGTCTCATACACCCTCACGGTGTCAAGTAGAATTTAAAATGTAATGTAATGCAATGCAATGCAATGTGTAATGTAGTGTAATGTAATGTAACCCTATGCCAAGAATATATATACAATAGGTTGAATAATACAATACATTCCTAATTGCGGCAAGTTTTTTTCCAGCCACTGTTTTATTGTTCGTGCGTCGCGTCGCAAATTGAGCGATTCAGTGCAACCCCAGAGCGACGCGTTGTCCCCCAAACCCCGTATTTTGGGGCTACAACTCATCAACTATCACTCAGGGAGCTTAGGTGCCATCATGATCAGAGACAGCATCTGCTTGCTGTCAATGTTGCTGACGGGGCCAAAGAAGGGGAGGCGCTTCTCCTCTGCCTGCATGCCTTGCTTGTAGTGCTGGCTGGCCAGCTTCTGCAGCCTCCCCTTGGCTCTGTTGGACTGTTGCTTGCCCGTCATCGTACCCAAAGCAAGCAAAACCCCGGCGTGGTAATGAGCAGCTGGCACCATTTTGTCATCCGGGTCAACGAGTTCCAGGTAGCGCTCATACCCCTGTACTGCGAGGTCCACCCACTCAACATTGAGGCTCGCCAACTCGCCAATCATTGCCCCCCTTGTCAACACAGCCGCCCTAGAAAAGATGGCATCCGCATCATCGGGATTCTTAAGCAGGATCATCTCACAGTCTTCAAGGATAGAAGAAACCAACATTTTCACTTTAGTGCTCTTGTCAGCCGCCGCTCCATCCATCAGCCGGTTCAGTTCAAAAAGTTTCAGATCCGCGCGCATTGAGTGGAGGCGGACGTCCCCGACTCCCATACCAATCCAAACATCCAGCAGGCGCACAGCATGAGTGTCATCGCTCACAGTCAGAGTTGCATAAGTCATGACCAACGCAGCGGAGGCTAGGGAGTCAACTGTATCCTGGCTCATTTTGGGAACATCCACTTGGGAGGGAGAGAAGGTGTCTGCGGCGCGCTGTTGGATAGCTGCATTGAAGAGAGCGAACCACATATCCTCATGCGGTCTGTCCCCGGGCCCTTGGTCCGGGCTGAACACATCGGGGAGGTAGGCAGTGACCACCCCCCGGGCACACTCCCAAGCTGCGGCTGCTTCACCGACCGTCCAGTTGTTAACAAGCCCTCCGTATCGTATGGAGAAGGCACGCGAGAGGAGGTCTACCACACGCTGACACTCGTGCATTGGTGGAGGGTCTACCTCACCCAGTATGTTGCGCAAGAGACCACGAGCGGAATCGCAGGACTCTGCAGCATCTAGTAGCTGGGCCGCTACTCTTGAGGTATCTGCACTCGGCCGGAGTAAATCAACCGCATTATTTATCTGACTTCCACGAGGAGGCTTCTTGTTTAGGCCGAGAACTAGACCATGACGGGGGTCTAACAGCTTCTGCCTGGCAAAACTGGCAAGACGGCCAAGCAAATGGCGTGGACCAGACCCCAACTTCGACTCAACTTCTTCCTTGTCCTCTTTGTTTGTAGCAGGGCCCTTTTCAGGTGTCATGGTCTCTGGGTCTGCGCGGCGGAAGATGTGCATGCAAGGGTCTCTGCCCGGGAACGAGACGTCCACGTAGTCTCGTCGTTGCTCGTAGCCAGGGTAGGAAGTAGGGTCAAACGGTATGATCTCGTGCAGGTCAAAGCCTCCTGAAGCAGCGGCTTCTTCCATGCGCCATTTAGTACGCCATTCATCTGATATCTCCCTAGTGGTACCTCCTTGTCCACCAGCAAGCACGATGCGGATCTCCCCGTCTGGCTCCAGAATGCTGCCCACGCTGCCGAAGAACCGCTTCATCAGGGTATGGCACTCTTCAGAAGGCTGCATCACAGTTTTTGACGACCCGCAGATTGGGTACGGGAAGTTCCAGAGGATGAGATCCCACGTCTTGTCAAGAACATCCAAGTCAGTGGCGTCCACACCGTGGATCACGTCAATATGGCTGAGGTTCATCAGCGCTCTCAAGTTTGATCTGCCCTTCGAGAACTTGCCCATGACTTCCTCCCTGGTGTCGATGGAGGTGACTGTGATCTGGGCATTGGAGGTGTTGAGGGGAGTTTTGTGGAGGGCCAGCGCCAACGAGAATGAGAAGTCTCCATCACCTAAAACAAGAACCTGTGTGAAGGAGCTCTCCAGCCGCCCTCTGGCTCCGGTGGATAGTGGCATGTCAAGCCGCATGAGGTCACTGGGCTGATCCACACGCAACCCAAGCCACAGGTCGTTGCATCGCTTGAGAAAGGGGTTCTTGAGTACCAGCTTCGCGCCCACGGGCAGAAATGCCTCTGCTTGTGCAAGGGTAGTGACTAAGGTGTTGTAGACAGCAAGCCGCATGTGCTGCCCGGTGCGATCCGCCACCGTTGCAGTGACAGCCACGGCAGCAAAGGCAGGCTGCACTACTGTGAGCTCAAGCTTGCAGTCAAGGCACTTCTCTGGATGGAGCAGCAGATCCTGAAGTGTAACTGGGGACAGCTCTGAGAGGGCAGCTCCACCCACTGAGAGGAACGTAGACTTATGGGAAGGGAGTGGGTGAGTACTGTAGATCGCATCTTGCTGCTGGTAGAAGCTGTAGCATGCCTGATGGTAGGTGTCCACCTCCTCATTGCAAGGGAAGCCTTGGACACTTGGGATGAAACCTTGAGGAGGTTGCGAGCCTGCCCAGCCCTCATCAGCAGCATTCCCCATCTCTTTCTTCAGCTTTTGTTTTGTTTTGCTTTCTTCTCCAGCTATCTCTTTCTCTAGCAGACCCTCCTTCTTCAGCTTCTCGATTGCCTTGAGTGCTTTATCATGACCCATGACAAGCCCGGCTACGACCACCTGCCTCTCCTCTCCGAAGAGTTTCACAAGGGTTTCCACGAGGGCATCTGAGCTATCCAGCCCCATGGACAGAGCCATGCCTTGCATCACCTCCTCTTGCTTCTCTGTGAAATTGAAGGACCCGTCGCCACCTTCCTGCTTCGACATCGATGCTGCTTTTGCTCTCATCTCGCCATCGATGAATGCATCACGAAGGAAGCTGTTGTTGTGCTCCTCCACTTCCTTCATCAGCAAATCCATGACAACCTGCCGGTAGTTTTGGTGACCAGGAGCACGCCCACCGGCACCCTTGTATTCACGTAATTGGGCCAAGACATTGACGGAGCTGCGCGCGGTCCGGGCGAATGCGAGGAAAGGGGGACGGCACAGCAATCCCTTGACGCAAGAGACAACTCCAAGGTCGGATTTCTTCATCAGCCCCGCAGCACTACGTCCTCTGACGAAACTCATCAGATACAAATCAACGACACTCGATGCTCCAACACGCAACACGACTGAAATCATAATATCATTACGGTAATGCCATCGGTTGCGCAAGGTCAGCCACACCAAGAGGGACAACCTCGGACAATTGATGGGCCCTGTAGCGGTTTTCAGCCAATGATCTGAGTTTTTCGATGCAAGGGCTATCAGTTAATGATGGTAAATTGATCGCTATCTTCGTGGAATGAGAGTTATCTGGATAGGATGCGCGACCACGAATCGTACACTGGAGTGTAAGCATAGCTATATGGATAGGAATTGTGACTGTGGTTCGTTCCAGCTAGATTCGTTTATGATAAGCTGACCCGAGGAGATGACCCAGGGGGGGGGGGGGGGGTAAAACAAGGGCATGACCGCCCTTGTGTTGGATTGGACCAATTGGACCAAGGGATCCGCTGGTGGCCAGGGATGGTAATGGGTAGGCCCGCTGTAACCATGGAGGGGCGGTAACTAGGGTTGTTTTGTGCGCGGTGTGTGTAACCTTGTTTCTGCCCTCGTGTTAGGTATGGGGATCCGCTGGGGATGGGGAGCTAGGGTTGTTTGGTGTGCGATTTGCGTAACCTTGTTGCTGTCCTCGTGGCTATTCTTGCGGAACGTGTGTCTCGTTTAACGCGCTTTGGTACACAGTTGCGCGTTACCTCATAAACTGGGGCTGTGCACCCTCCGCCTGTGACCAGGCAGTCTCCTTCGGGATGACTTGACTGTCGAATCCCAACGTCAGGTGGTTCGGGGCGCAGTTTGACTTAAATCTACCTGGAAGACTAGGTGACGTGACTGAAGATACATCTTGTCTGAAATTTGCTTCGAGTCGGAGAATGGTTGACTGTATTTACGAGTTTATCGAGCTGCCTGCCGTTTGCAAACGTCAGTTGGTGCGGTCTAAATGCACTTTGTAGGGCGAACCCTTAGGTTCCCTAGCGCATCCGTTTGGCGCATCCGTTTGGCGCATCCGTTTGGCTCGTCCGGCCGTACGACTGATGTACCGAAGTCGCTACCCATGGAGGGGCGGTAAACTAAATTGACCGCCCCCTGTACTGTTGGTTTTTGGAATTATAACCTTATGTACGGGCGGTCAGTTATGTACTTATGTTGTAGCCTTGTTGCTTACTAAGTAACGAACAAACAAAAAGGGACATATGCAGTGTTGCTGTTTTTAAGGAGTATTGAACGTGCCTATACTGTTATGCAGAGCATAAATGAAGGTTCGCTAAACTTGTAAGAATTTGATGCAGAAAAAATGAGACCAATCAGAGGTCGGGTTAATTCTAGGGATTTTTGACAAGGTGTTGCATGTGTGGGTTGGGCAGTATGAGCCGTTCAGGTCTGGGCTGCACCCGACGTGGGGGGGTGGTCGGGTGTGTCGGGGTGGATGCCTGTAGCGTGGGTCGGAGCATAGGGTCTCAATAGCCGCTCTGCCCATGATTTGGAATGGCTGGGCCTAGAGTTGCGCCTGGCCATGGAGAATGGAGATAAGTGGCTACCAATTGTGCAACGCCGCTGCCCCCTAGGTCGAAGCACGAATCTGAAAGCTGCGTTGGTCGAAGCTCTGCAGCTTCTCAGGGTAGTGTCACCTTCTTGGGTGGCGAGTTAGTTCTTACTTGTGTAGCTTCGCAGCTCCGCAGAACGAACGATTGGTACTTAGGTAGCTATAAATAGCAAGTCACTTTGGCTGAGACGGGGATCGGAAGTGCACCAGTTATCAATTCCGCAGTTCGAAGGTCAGCATATGCTCAATTTACACGTCCGCAAGTAGCACGTCCAGCAGGTTGCAGGCGATGGCCCCCTAGGTCAGAGCACGTAGCTCAAAGCTGCGCTGGTCCAAACTCCACAGGTTCGCAGGGTGGTGTTACCCACTTGGGCTGATAGTAATTAATTTTGAAGCTTCGCAGGTCTGCAGAACGAATGATCAGTACCGAGGCATGCTATTAATAGCAAGATTGGCAGATTCAGAGGTTGGAAGAGCACCAGTTAAATTCAATTGCGTAGTTCGAAGTTAGCATTTACGCAATTTGCACGTTGCGCGCAAGAAGCAGGTCCAGCCGCGATGGGAGTTTGCAGGCGATGGCTCAGGTTCGAATGTTGCATGTTGCATGGACAGTTGGCTTGTGAAGGACGGTTCTTTCTACGCGAACCCTTCAGGGCTAAATGGCTCTGCATCCGGTTAATCGTTTTTGTTACACTCACGTGACGCTAGTTGGTCGGCCCCCTTTTGACAATTTTGACAATTTTTGACTTTGTGTGACTCGGTGTAACTCTTGAGTCTCTCCTACATTGAGGGCGGTAACTATATTGACCGCCCCCTGAGCTGTTGGTTTTTGGAATTATAAGCTTATGTACGGGCGGTCAGTTATGTACTTATGTTGTAGCCTTGTTGCTTTCAAAGTAACAACCAAGTAACAAACAAAGAAATAAGGGACATTTTGCAGTGTTGCTGTTTAAAGCAGTATTGAACGTGCCTCTACTGTCATGCAGAGCATACATGAAGGTTGGCTTTAGTTGTAAGAATTTGATGCAGAAAAAATGAGACCAATCAGAGGTCGGGTTAATTTTAGGGGATGTTGAGAAGGTGTTGCATGTGTGGGCTGGGCAGTATGAGCCGTTCCGGTCTGGGCCTGACCCGACGCGAGGGGGTGATCGGGTGTGTCGGGGTGGATGCCTGTAGCGTGGGTCGGCATGTTTGAGTGCCCTTTTTATAATGATATTCGCCTCCGCTACCAGAATCTGTTTACAGATATTTATAGGCATGTCCATGAGGATACCGACTTAACCGTATGGAATGTGGAATTCTGCGATTCCACATTCAGAACCTTTATGAATGGAAATGGCACTAAGTCTTTTTGGAGCAACCTAGCCGACTATCTTTCTACTTGTAGAAAAGCAAGACAGGAAGCCCTGGACTGCTTAGTGGCACCGTAATTTATTATCCCTTTTTTTTCTTCTTGAGACTTCTCATTTGTTAGCTTCTTACCTCCGCCACTGTAAGTGGTTGAGATCTGGGTCCTGCTCTAAGGGGTTTAATACCTACGCCACCAAAACGGTGGTTGGGAGTTTGGTGTGTTTGTCCTCGACACACCCCTGATGTAATGGGGTTTTTTGCTTTGTGGGTGCTTTTTCTTTTTGTTTAAAGCACAGAGTCTCATACACCCTCGCGGTGTCAAATAGACTTTAACATGTAATGTAATGTAATGTAATGTAATGCATTGGGCTGGCCCGGGCTGGCCGGGTGGTTATGCGTTGTGTGGGTATTACACGAATGTAGCGCAGTTTGAGAGCGCATGTGGCATGTGCTTTGGGAGAATAGGTGAGCATAGGGTCTCAACAGCCGCTCTGCCCATGATTTGGAATGGCTGGGCCTAGAGTTGCGCCTGGCCATGGAGAATGGAGACAAGTGGCTACTATTGTGCAACGCCGCTGCCTCCTAGGTCGAAGCACGAATCTGAAAGCTGCGTTGGTCGAAGCTCTGCAGCTTGTCAGGGTGGTGTCACCTTCTTGGTTAGCGAGTTAGTTCTTTCTTGTGTAACACTGTAGCTTCGCAGCTCCGCAGAACGAACGATCGGTACCTAGGTAGCTATAAATAGCAAGTCACTTTGGCAGAGACGGGGGTCGGAAGTGCACCAGTTATCAATTCTGCAGTTCGAAGGTCAGCATATGCTCAATTTCCACGTTCGCAAGTAGCACGTCCAGCAGGTTGCAGGCGATGGCCCCCTAGGTCAGAGCACGTAGCTCAAAGCTGCGCTGGTCCAAACTCCACAGGTTCGCAGGGTGGTGTTACCCACTTGGGCTGATAGTAATTAATTTTGAAGCTTCGCAGGTCTGCAGAACGAATGATCAGTACCGAGGCATGCTATTAATAGCAAGATTGGCAGATTCAGAGGTTGGAAGAGCACCAGTTAAATTCAATTGCGTAGTTCGAAGTTAGCATTTGCGCAATTTGCACGTTGCGCGCAAGAAGCAGGTCCAGCCGCGATGGGAGTTTGCAGGCGATGGCTCAGGTTCGAATGTTGCATGTTGCATGGACAGTTGGCTTGTGAAGGACGGTTCTTTCTACGCGAACCCTTCAGGGCTAAATGGCTCTGCATCCGGTTAATCGTTTTTGTTACACTCACGTGACGCTAGTTGGTCGGCCCCCTTTTGACAATTTTGACAATTTTTGACTTTGTGTGACTCGGTGTAACTCTTGAGTCTCTCCTACATTGAGGGCGGTAACTATATTGACCGCCCCCTGAGCTGTTGGTTTTTGGAATTATAAGCTTATGTACGGGCGGTCAGTTATGTACTTATGTTGTAGCCTTGTTGCTTTCAAAGTAACAACCAAGTAACAAACAAAGAAATAAGGGACATTTTGCAGTGTTGCTGTTTAAAGCAGTATTGAACGTGCCTCTACTGTCATGCAGAGCATACATGAAGGTTGGCTTTAGTTGTAAGAATTTGATGCAGAAAAAATGAGACCAATCAGAGGTCGGGTTAATTTTAGGGGATTTTGAGAAGGTGTTGCATGTGTGGGCTGGGCAGTATGAGCCGTTCCGGTCTGGGCCTGACCCGACGCGAGGGGGTGGTCGGGTGTGTCGGGGTGGATGCCTGTAGCGTGGGTCGGCATGCATCGGGCTGGCCGGGTGGTCATGCGTTGTGTGGGTATGAGACGAATGTAGCGCAGTTTGGGAGCGCATGTGGTATGTGCTTTGGGAGAATACCGTGGGTGAGCATAGGGTCTCAATAGCCGCTCTGCCCATGATTTGGAATGGCTGGGCCTAGAGTTGCGCCTGGCCATGGAGAATGGAGATAAGTGGCTACCATTGTGCAACGCTGCTGCCCCCTAGGTCGAAGCACGAATCTGAAAGCTGCGTTGGTCGAAGCTCTGCAGCTTCTCAGGGTAGTGTCACCTTCTTGGTTAGCGAGTTAGTTCTTACTTGTGTAGCTTCGTAGCTCCGCAGAACGAACGATTGGTACTTAGGTAGCTATAAATGGCAAGTCACTTTGGCTGAGACGGGGGTCGGAAGTGCACCAGTTATCAATTCCGCAGGTCGAAGGTCAGCACATGCTCAATTTCCACGTTGGCAAGTAGCACGTCCAGCAGGTTGCAGGCGATGGGCCCCTAGGTCAGAGCACGTAGCTCAAAGCTGCGCTGGTCCAAGCTCCACAGGTTCGCAGGGTGGTGTTACCCACTTGGGCTGATAGTAATTACTTTTGAAGCTTCGCAGGTCTGCAGAACGAATGATCACTACTGAGGCATGCTATTAATAGCAAGATTGGCAGATTCAGAGGTTGGAAAAGCACCAGTTCAATTCAATTGCGTAGTTCGAAGTCAGCATTTGCGCAATTTGCACGTTGCGCGCAAGTAGCAGGTCCAGCCGCGATGGGAGTATGCAGGCGATGGCTCAGGGTCTGACGGAAACGCGAATGTTGCATGTTGCATGGACAGTTGGCTTGTGAAGGACGGTTCTTTCACTCGAACCCTTCAGGGCTAAATGGCTCTGCATCCGGCTACTCGTTTTTGTTACACTAATTGTCCGGCCCCCTTTTGATTGTGTGACTCGGTGTAACTCTGGAGTCTCTCCTACGTTGAGGTAGCGAGTTAGTTCTTACTTGTGTAGCTTCGCAGCTCCGCAGAAGGAACGATTGGTACTTAGATAGCTATAAATACCCGCTTGGGTAGATAGTGATTAATTTTGAAGCTTCGCAGGTCTGCATGACGAAAGCGAAGTACTGAGGCAGGCTATTACTAGCAAGTCACCTTGGCAGATTCAGAGGTTGGAAGCGCACCAGTTCAATTGAATTGCGTAGTTGGAAATTAGCATTTGCGCAATTTGCACGTTGCGCGCAAGTAGCAGGTCCAGCCGCGATGGGAGTTTGCAGGCGATGGCTCTGGGTCGGATGGAAACGCTCATGTTGCAAGGACAGTTGGCTTGCCACGGATGCTTCTTTCCACGCGAACCCTTTAGGGCTAAATGGCTCTTCATCCGGTTACTCATTTTGTGTTACACTCATGTGACACTAGTTTTTGACTTTGTGTGACTCGGTGTAACTCTTGAGTCTCTCCTACATTGAGGGCGGTAAAAAAAAGTGCAAGACCCCATCACAAAAAAGTGTGAAGGCACCCTTCTACACTATCTCAGCCACCACTTCGTGTTATAGTGTCCAATTATGCTCATAATGAAGGGTTTTCGAAGGCCTATCCATTTAGGTTGGTCTAGAGACCATTGGGAATGTTTGAAACATAGAAATCATCATCATCAATGTCACACTGTTCGGTGGGGCTTGGGGGTCAGTCAGCGAGTAAAAAAAGTCAGTAAACAAAGTCAGGAAAGAAAGAAGAAGCAGTGAACTACCACGAAGTCTCGCTATGTACTCGAGTTGGTTGTGTGTGTGGAGAGAGAGAAAGAGAGAGAGAAAGTAGAAAGAGAGAGAGAGAGAGAGAGAGAGAGAGAGAGAGAGAGAGAGAGAGAGAGAGAGAGAGAGAGAGAGAGAGAGAGAGAGAGAGAGAGAGAGAGAGAGACGCCTTAGACATAGACACATAGAATGACAATTATAGAAACTAGCACCTTCTGGCTTAATTTGCCTAGATTGGTTCTTGTACGCTTAGATATTTAGATTATTTAGATTATTTCTGGGCTAGAATAGATAGATTTCTGGGCTCGTGTCCTAGTAGTATACGCTGACACTGTGCCTTTGGAATTTGTTTTAATCTTTTGATATGTAATGAGTTTTTGTGTTACGGAGGGACCCCCCCCCCCACCCACCCACCCACCCACCTTCACTAGATCTTAATTGGCTTACTGAGTTACTGTACTTTCTCAATAATAGGGTTGACTAGATGACTTATTCCTAATGATTTTTTTGTGTTTTTGATTACTGTGTGGCTGGACCGCAATTAAATTGTGTAACACCGTTAACCAGAGAGAGAGAGAGAGAGAGAGAGAGAGAGAGAGAGAGAGAGAGAGAGAGAGAGAGAGAGAGAGAGAGAGAGAGAGAGAGAGCCTGGAGCCTGACCCCCCCCCCCCCCCCCCCCCCCCCCCCTGCCCTGTGCATAATATGTGGTGGATCTATCCCCCAATAGCATATATGGACTGGTATTTGGTAGAGGAACACCCTAGTTTCATGTAATTCTGAGGGCTAGAAAAAAGTGCCTGAAAGTACCTAATGTTTTGAAAATGTCGAATTTCCCCTCAACCCCCCCCCCCCCCCCCCCCCCCCCCCCGGTATCAGCATCAATTGCTGTTCACTCGATCGTTTTATGTCTTGGTGACTACTACTGTACTTCCTTAGAACTAAAGCTGTAGATAGTAACAGCTTCCCGTAGACTGTGTCATCCTTCATGACACGGTGACAGCTCTTCTGGTGGGCTGCGTCCCCTGATCCCCTAACACGTGCTGTATAGCTGTATAGCCGGTACCCTTGTTAGGTTCCAGGCTTGCTTCCTTTCCTCCACTGGGGTCTTATGTGTGTCCCCAGTCACTTTAATTATTCTCATCTTGCGTTAAAAGATTGGCGCGTTTGACCGCTGCGAGTATCTCTCCACTCTTGAAGTGTCTAAGCTGATAGGTCATTGTTCTCATTTGTTAGCTTCTTACCTCCGCCACTGTAAGTGGTTGAGATCTGGGTCCGGCTCTAGGGGGTTTAATACCTACGCCACCAAAATGGTGGTTGGGAGCTTGGTTTGTTTGTCCTCGACACACCCCTGATGTAATGGGGTTTTTTGCTTTGTGGGTGCTTTTTCTTTTTGTTTAAAGCACAGAGTCTCATACACCCTCGCGGTGTCAAGTAGACTTTAACATGTAATGTAATGTAATGTAATGTATTGGGCTCATCATGGTACCACTGCTTACTGCATCTTCTACGTCGTCCTCTACTTGGCTTCAACGAGCTTCATTCTGGAAGTTCCGAAGTCCTGACATGACGACGAATCGGCTGGTGGATGTGCGCACCCCTTCGGCCTCTGCTTGCATTGGTGAGAATCCTTCCGCCATCGTGGAAGTAACCCCCCCCCCCAGTCATTCCTCCATCTTCTCTTCCTTTTCCTCCCCTGCCGTCTGTCGCCTCCTCCCGTCTGTCGTAGATGACTGTGACGTGCAGACTCAAGCCAGGCCAGGCGACTAGCCTGGACATCGGTGGAGATACCCTGTCTTCGTCTGCTCGCGTCCTTGACGTCGCATCTATCATATCTCCGGTGTTTGCGGCTCTGCCTGCGGAACCGGAGGTTGCCAAGCCGACCAAGCTCCCTGCTGATGTCTACGTCGTCTGTGCCCCCTTTGCTCTGCCCAGCCGACGGTCGGCTACTGGCATGAGCTTGCGCTCTAGTGGCTCTGTGCTAACTTCTGGAGAATTTTTTCGATCAAGCTGGCGGATCATCTGCTCTATCTGGCGGATCATCAGCTCTATCTGGCGGGTAATCAGCTCTATCTGGCGGATCATCAGCTCTATCTGGCGGATCGCCGGCACTGCCGTAGGGTTCGCCAGAGGAGAACGACCTACGCGTCTGGACCTGGAGATTCTGGAGGTAGTAGGAAGCAGGGGGGTATGGTCAGCACCACTACGGGTGCTGCTCCCTCTACCCCCCAACTGGGTAAGTCGAGCGATAGAGGGGGGGACTTGGGATTGACTGATCATCGACGGCGGGATATTAGGACCTTGACATGCCTCGGCTCTGCTCTTCGCATCCTAGCGATAAATTTTCGAATTCTGCCCTTGCGATTTGCGATTTTCTGCCCTTGCGATTGGCGACTTTCTGCACTTTCATCCTCGTCTCCTTTTTCCCATAGCTCAAATCTCGACTTAGCCCTAACGCTTCCCTACCTTCTGTGATCCCAGGTTTCGCAGCGCCGGACTTCGCCCATGCTAAAGGCCGAAGTGGACGCCGTCCTGGCCCTAGTCCAGCGGCCGTGGAGGTTCTTTGGCATGATATCTTGGTGGATATTTTTTCTCTCTTAGGATCCTTGGGACCCCTGGGTGCGTTCCGTGGTTCGACTGAGGTCGCGTTCTTTGTCTTACCGTGCCCCTGGTCCTTCCCCTGGGTGCCCTCCTTAGGTGTATGCCTTAGCTACATGGGTTTGTGTTCAAGTGTTTGAGTTCTGATAGGGCTTAGGATTTTTAGTTAAGTGGTATCGAATATGGTTGAAATCGTTTGGTGCTGTTAGAGGGGGGGAACTTGCGGACGTGCTGATCATCGACGGCGGGATATTAGGAATTTGAAAATGCCTAGGCTATGCTATTCCATCCTCCTAGGCGATAAATTTTAGAGATTCTGCCCTTGCGATTTGCGATTTTCGCCCTTGCGATTGGCGACTTTTCTGCACTTTCATCCTCGTACTCTTTTCCCATAGCTCAATCTGACTTAGCCCTAACGCTTCCCTACCTTTGTGATCCCAGGTTTCGCAGCGCGGGCCTCGCCCCCATCTAAAAGGCCGAAAGTGGACGCAGTCCTGGGCCCTAGTCCAGCGGCAGTGGGAGGTTCTTTGGCATGATATCTTGGTGGATATTTTTTCTCTCGTAGGATCATTGGGGACCCCCTGGTGCGTTCCGTGGTTCGACAGAGGTCGCGTCTTTGTCTTACCGTGCCCCTGGTCCTTCCTGGGTGCCCTCCTTAGGTGTATGCCTTAGCTACATGGGTTTGTGTTCAAGTGTTTGAGTTCTGACTGAACTGGGAGAGGTACAATGGGGTCTTGCAGAACATAGCTAGGAGTATCTACTTGGAGTCTATGCTAGCTAAGTCTTTCTGGCCCTATGCCTTCCTCCGTGCTTGTTACCTACGTAACCTGCTGCCCAATCAGGGTGACAAGACTCTATACGAGTTGTTCTTTGGGGTTCTACCTGATGTGTCGTTGTTACGAGTGTATAGTTGCCATTGCTCGTTTGAAGTAAATGGGATATTGCGTAACAAGCTAGTCGAAAGGGCGTTATTTGGTAGACTAGTTGGGTATTCCCTGGTGAGTAAGGTTTATTATATTTGGGTTTCCGATGTTGCGCCAGGTAGTAGAGAGTAGTGATGTACTCTCTATATCCAGTTAAGTCTAGACTGTCTTCCTGGGCTCTCCCATTAGTATGGGTCCCCGTGCCCGCTTGCATCCCTCCTGTCATCAAACGGTGATATGTTACGTGTCGCCGGTAATTCCCTAAGCCCTTTAGCAACCCCAATTGTTGATGGCTGTCCTGGGTGGGGTGTATCCAGATTGCATCCCAGGTCAGGGACTGATCATGCTGTATTGTGTGTGAAGTTTTAGGGCGGGTGGGAGTTGCATTTCCGAATTTTAATTTAGCCGAATCTCATGGGGTCGCCAGGCCCTCCTCTGCGCCACATTCCGTCGGCGAAGCTCTAGGATTAGGACAGCCTCAGGTCATAGTGGTGCCTGATATAGGTCCACTGTCTAATAGTCGCCACCCCCCGCCCACCTGTTCGGATGGCTTCAGGCGTTGTTGATCCCTTCGCCTCCTGTCGTCCCTGGTGGTTTATACCGGACAAGGCATTGCGATGATTTAGCCGTCACGTGGAGTGAGTGATGATCTTGAACACTAGTCTGGCTCTGATACTGCGTATGGCTGGGGTGTTACAGTCAACCCAGGATTCATTGATTTAGAGGCAAAGAATGCCGACCCTGCAGGCAGTGCTCAGCCTGTCCTGGGGGTTGTACTACCTGATACCCCCTTGGGGCTGACAAATTGATGGTGCTGATGGTTCTCAGACGTAGGTTAACATGGCCCTATGTGTGGGTGCCTATTCCTCAGCACCTCCTAGACTGTCTTATAGGGTAGTCTAGATTGGTGGAGCGTTACGACGCTTTGTTTAGGCAGCTTCCTTTCAGCTGTCTTTCTTGTTTTTGGTGGAAGGTGGTAATTAATCCAGACCACCGTTATAGCGTCTTGATGGTTTCTGACTCTTAGTTCCATAGGCAGATGGTTCATTCGGTGGAGCTCATCATAGATCAGCTATTTCTTTTTACTCCACACTGTTTTTAGATCACCAGCCCCTCAAGTGATTAGAACTTTTTGTGGAGTGTAGTAGTTGTTTCCCTTCGGATTTTACTGTGAATTGGTGGGCTGGGTAATCTTGCAGTTGTACTTGCAGATGTACCGCCGCTCACCTCTTTCTTGTTCTTCCGAATGTATTCCAAGCGCCTTTTCTATCTATTCTTTGCAGTCAATTCTTTGAAGTCCTTTTTTCTGCGTTTACTATTTTTAGGTGGACAATAGGTTTTCTGTACTGTGTCTGTACATCTAACCTTCGATTGTTCATTGAACTGAGTTTCCTTTGTTGGTTACGAGTTTCTTGAACATTTTAACTTCGCATCCTTTGGATTTTTTCAGTTGCTGCAGGTTTGGTTTGCTTGTGGTTAGGCGCTTGGTTTGTCTTGAGTACACAAGTTCTTTGCGGTGCGATCCCCACCTCCTAGAATGTTTTTGGTTAGTGCCGTAGCTGGGGATTTATGATAATTAACTTTCATAATTTTTCTTACTTCCATCTTTGAGTAAGAAACCAGTTCATCATGGTTTTTTCATCCCAACCTAGTCATGAATTCTATGCTAAGAATAGTTTTGAAGGTAGTGGATTTTTCCATCGACTTAATTTTTCCATAGTAGACTTTAGTGTCCCCTTGTCTGCGTCCTCTTGTCTGCGTCCTTTAGGCTTTGATTCTCTCGTGTGCTGCTCTCATACGATATTTCAGTCTTCTCTTTAGGTTAAATTCTCGGTTCTTTCAGTCACCGTTGTTCCCCTTCCTTTGGTATAAGGTTTGATTTATGTTTGACCTCCCTGTGCTTTTCTGTTTTGGTGCCTACTATTCTGGATGAATCGTATTTTTGCGCTTACCATGGATGGTTACATTTCCATTTTGTTTACAGCCCAGCTCGGTATGATCCAAGTTTTTTGCTGCTACAATTTTCGGAGTACTACAATGGTTTTAGGTTCATTCCTTCTCATCCTTTTATTTTAGTCAAGGCTTCCTTCTGGTTTCTTGTTTTTTAGCCGTTCCTTAATTTTTTGTTTGCTACTAGTTTATCGTTCTCTGACCCTGGTGTCATAGGTGGAGAAGTAGTGTTGTATGTCACCTGCGTCATAGGTGGAGTATCAGCATCAATTGCTGTTCACTCGATCGTTTTATGTCTTGGTGACTACTACTGTACTTCCTTAGAACTATAGCTGTAGATAGTAACAGCTTCCCGTAGACTGTGTCATCCTTCATGACACGGTGACAGCTCTTCTGGTGGGCTGCGTCCCCTGATCCCCTAACACGTGCTGCATAGCCGGTACCCTTGTTAGGTTCCAGGCTTGCTTCCTTTCCTCCACTGGGGTCTTATGTGTGTCCCCAGTCACTTTAATTATTCTCATCTTGCGTTAAAAGATTGGCGCGTTTGACCGCTGCGAGTATCTCTCCACTCTTGAAGTGTCTAAGCTGATACCCGGCCCCCCTACCTCCCGCGGCCCCAACTTTGGCGGACCATTTCTTTTTTTTCTAGTGGGCCAAATTAAGAAATAAAACCGGATTTTTCATCCTCTCTATGATATCTACAAAGTTGGATGATGGGGTCATTTTGGTTCGAAGTTGCCCCCCCCCCCCACCCCACCCCACCCCTTGAGTTGACCCATGCAATTTCGAGTTGACCCATGACCGTTCCTTGACATTCTACGTCGACCCCCACTCTACATTATCTGATGTGCAATCCAGATGTGGAAGGCCGGACAAATCTTCCTCTGTTTATCCATGAATGAATGTTGAAATTAAATCAAGTCCCTTTCTTTATCAATAAGTAGTTTTTATCGTTCAGAAGAAGATGAAAAAAATAAGAGGGAAAAGTGAAGAGAGAGAAAAGGACTCGTTCGCGTTTACATTCTCCTGGTAATTTGTTTGTACTGCCTGAGACGGCGAGCAGCCAAATTGCTGGCTGAAGCTACGTCACCAACTTTATCCCCTGGGCTGCACCTGCGTCCAACTCAGATAGTGGATACAAGACATCTAGATTCTGAAAGGACTCTAAGGACGGTAACAGCGGCTGCAACAGTTGTGTACAGCTAAAAGGAGTCAAAGGACAGTTACAGCGGCTGTAACAGTTGTGTACTGCTGCACACCGCTGAAAGGATTCAAAGGGCAGTTACAGCGGCTGCAAAAACGATCCACATAATAGCTCATAGTCCCAAGTTCTATCTCTCCTGCCTGCATGTGGTATAAAATAAATAAAATACAGCCTAGGGTCCCCACTGCAATGAAACATGTAATACAAAAGTCTAAACACCAGCATTGTATGGTGTGATAGTCAGTCCACTGTATAGCCTAATGTGGCTACCCCTGGATTGTAACAACATACGACATACCAATGACTAACAAGGAACTGCCCACCTGAGCATTCCCATCTCAAATGGGCCTCAAAACTCAACTAGCAAGAAAGCCTATGGATGTGGTGTATGTATTGTACATGATGTGCTACACGGGTACAGCACAGGCACCACTTCCATACAACTGGTGGGTAGACCTAGAACCCGAGGAAAAAGACAAGCTAGGGGGATGATGGGGAACAAAATGTGAAGCTCACAGCTTTTCTTTTTGGCCCCAAGAAACAGCTTATAGGCAGCCCCTCTAAAGCGCTAACCAGCCAAATCAAAATAACCTAAAGGCCGATAGGCCATGTACTCAAAACGACAAGAAGAACAATATATTGAGCGGAGCTGGATAAATGCGCCACGTCAAATGGTGCCGGATAAATCTACCGTTTTATATTAGGTTGGGTCTGCAAGAAAACGCCCACAAGCCACACCAACTCGTCAACCAAGATAATGCCTCAGCAACCATGCTAGTTGTTGCTTGTCATGTAAGGTAGGTCTGAAAAATCAAATCAAGGGAACTCTAAAGCGACATCTTCCCTCAGCTGAATAGGAACCTTCTTCTCTGCACTATGCAATGGCCTGCTAGATGACCTGGCGAGCTATGACCTGAACAAGTCTTCAAACTGTATAATTTGCTTAGTGTGCTACCTGGTTTCCGTGGGTAGCGCACGGGGGACTTGGAATTGGCAGATGGTGAGCAGCCCAGAGTTGGCTGAAGAACCATGCAACAATTCAAATTCAAAACATCATGCCAGGCCTGACCGGAGCTGCCTCCACCAAGGCCTGACCATGTGTACCCAGGAGTATGGTTTGGCAGTGTTTGTGCTGACCATGTGTACCCTGGAGTATGGTTTGGCAGTGTTTGTCCTGACCATGTGTACCCAGGAGTATGGTTTGGCAGTGTTTGTGCTGACCATGTGTACCCAGGAGTATGGTCTGTCACTGTTTTTACTACCCATGTGTACCCAGAAGTATGTTTTTTCACTGTTTATACTGCCCATGTGTACTCAGAAGTATGGTTTGGCAGTGTTTATGTGGGAGTGCTTATACTGCCCATGTTTACTCCGCCTGCAGATGGTGAGTAGCCTGAAGGCTGGTATACTCACATAAATATTAAATGTACAAGCTATCTTGTTAGTAGTACAGCACTAGATTAGCACATAAATGTTTCGTGATGTTCATAAGTCCCCTCGACTCCGTCAAACTGCGGGCACATTTGGAGCCCAGTAGGGCATGAGAAAAAATGTAGCCACCATCATCATCATCACTGCCCTCTAGAAGCATTCAATCACTTAGGACTAAGACTGGGGGCTACCAGGAGTGCATGAATCGCTCAAAAATCAATTGGACATCTCCAAGAGGACCTCATGGGCAAGGAGAGAAGTAATCATGTGGCAGCCCACCCTCGTTTGGTTCAGTTGGAATACAGGAGGAGAGTACGAGCTATGGTCCCTCATCTGCAGCTCCACAACTGTCAAAAGGAGGACATAGGGAAAGAGTAGGCAAAGATATGCGGTGTAGGCAAGTGCCAGCAAGGCTGGCAGGCACAGGGTTTTTCTTTTCGGCTTTTCTTAACAGCTTCTAGGCAGCTCCCTGAGCCAGCCACTGGGACGTACTCACAAATCCCAGCAGTCCCAGAAAGCTGATTACGCCAGCTTCTAGGTGCACTAGCTTGCTTGCGATTTGGCTGTGCAGCCAGGCAGAGCTGCCTGGAAGCTGCTGCTCTTAGCTGAAAAGAAAAACTAATGGCAGACAGCGGTAGGCAGGTTGCATAGCTTTCTTTTCATCTACGAAAAACAGCTTCTAGGCAGCTCCCCTGACCAGCTATTCGGCCTCAACTAAAGCTACCTCATGCACCTTGAAGCTGACACAATCAGCTGTCTAGAACTGCTGACGTGTTTGGGTGTAGCACTAGCGCTGGCTCAGGGAGCTGCCTAGAGGCTGCTGAGAAAAGCTGGAAAGAGAAACCCTGGCAGGTTGGCGGTAGGTAGGGTTGGCAAGTGTTGGCAAGGTTGGCAGTGTAGGCAAAGATGCTATCATCTGTAGGGACCGGCACATCATATGATGTTGGCCAAAGGCGAGTATGATATCATATGATATCATACAAACTGCAGCATAGGATATTGTACATAAATGGTAAACTTAGCCTAGCCAGGCCACCAGCATCATATGATGACATGATATCATATTGCCGTTCCCTAATCATCTGTCCCCCCCCCCCCCCCCCCCCCCCCCCCCAGCTGTGCTGATACATTGGACTGGACCCAAGCGAGTCAGCCAGGTTTTGCATAGAGGGAAGCAATCTGTAGGAGCCCCCGTGGTGATGCAGTCCTGCACTACTGTGCATTGCCGTAGTTCAGTACGGGCAGCGGGTTTCACAGGTTATGGGCCCATCACACTAACCACTCGGGACTAAAACAAAATCTCATGGCAGCCTACCCTCACTCTGCCAAGTTGGAAGTTAGGGGGCGACAATAAGCAACGGCGCCATCATCTGAAGCTCCTCAACTGTCAAGATGGGGACAGAGGGTAAGTGTAGGCAAAGATGCTTTCATCTGATCCACCCCACCCGTGCTGATGCAGTGGACTGGACACAAGGGAGTCTGTCTTTGAGCACTCCTGGGTGCAGGCCAGGGGATGCTGCTTGGACTGTGGTGATCCAAGCCGGGAAGAGCGGAGCAATTGCCGGGCAGCCACCAGCACCACTAAGCCGGGTAGGAACCAGAAGAGCACAGGCCACATCATAGACACGTCGGCGGGAGAGGAACCGTCCTGTGTGTGTGTGGTGGTGGTGTGTGGGCGGTGTGTGGGTGTGTGTGTGTGTGTGTGTGTGTGTGTGTGTGTGTGTGTGTGTGTGTGTGTGTGTGTGTGTGTGTGTGTGGGTGTGTGGGCGGTGTGGTGTGTGGGTGGTGTGTGGGTGGGACACTCTGGACAGGTGGGGGAGGTTGGGAGGAGTGCGGGAAGGGGACCAGAAGCACAGGAGTACCAACAGGAAGAGGCACCCTCAACAAAGAAAGAGAGAGAAAATGAAAGCCAGGGATTGAGGGAGAAAGGGAGGGAGGACAGGCAGGTTGAAAGAATCAAAGAGAAAAAGGGCAGAGGGACAGAAGAGCAGAAGGAAAAAGGGAAAGTATACAGGAAGGAAGGACCGATCCGACAGGGATCTGATCTTACGTACCCCACCTGCCGCGTCATCAAGGTCACACATCTGGAACCTACCTCAAGATTCGCCAGATCCGCCAGGCTGGATTCTTTCATTCCCTCTGACGAGGCGCCAACACGGCTGGTGTCGCTGTCCTGCCCCTCTGCTGCTCCCTCCCTGTTAGGAAAGAAATTTAATTTGAATTCGATACTAGGTGCCCCGCTGGAGTCCATGTGATAAGCGGCGTGCCCCTGGTCTTGACTGGCAGTGCTAGGGTTTTCGTCGCTTCGATTTCTTGGACTTGTATCCTTGTCTGGGGTGCTGAAAGCATCCACCTTGCGAGCATTCGCATCGCAGGAGGCGGTAGCGGGCCCCACGGGGTCGGTAGGGGAAGGGACAGCGTCACATAGTGTGAAGAACCCTTCTTCGTTTTCGGCGAAACGCTCTGATGTGAAGCTACAGGAGGATACAACCTCCCACTCGAGATCTGGCTCCATTATTAGCTGCTGCTGTAAGGGATGGGTGGGTGGGGTGGGGTGGGTAGGGGTATGGTTCCGGTTAGTTAGTGCTTTTGTGAGTGAGAAGCAGGTGAGAAGGAGTTCAAACACAATTCAAAAGTGGGACTTCTTCTTCCTTCGATCGATATTTCGCTGCCAAGCGCGCGCCTACAAGGAAGCAGTGGCACGAGTAGCAGTTCTGAGAGATAACCCCCACCCCCACCTGGACGCAACAAGTGGAAGGCAAGCAGTAGAATGTAATGTCAGTTGACTTCTTGGAATGCGTAGAGCAGCTGAGACTATGCTGACTGTTGTCCAGGTATCGATACGGCAAGCTTTGTTCATATTCGTTCGACCCTCGTGGGATGTCTACTCCAGCTATGGCCGACCGTACTGCCGGGGTGCGTTCTCGTACTCAATAGTCGTACTCAATCGAGCGCGTAATGGGGATCGGAGAGGACTCATTGCTCAAATTAGCTAGGTAGATAGAAATAGGTGACCCTTCTTATTATTTATTCGTTTTTCGCGTCGGGGACAGGCTGTGTAGTTTCAATTCAGTTTTATAGACTTGTCTGCGCCCATACTTGAATATCCTCATCGATCTCTTACGTGAATAGCAGCACTGAAATATTTGATAGCTAACGGATTCATTACCTTGAGATGACGACGACGCCAGCTCCCGCAAGGAAGGTGCCCATCGTCTGCCACGGGCACTCCAGGCCTATTGTCGAAGTCAACTACAGGTGAATGGGCAATAGCTAATTAGATCTAGCTCCGCAGACGAGTTGGCACTCTGATGAATGAATCGCCTAACGGCCTCCTGCCCTACCCCAACAGCAACATCACACCCGATGGCTACTTCCTGGCAAGTGCAAGCAAGGATGGACAGCCTATGCTGCGTCATGGGGATTCTGGAGACTGGTATGGAACATTCTCTGGGCACAAGGTTAGTGATCTGCCAACTAGAGACACAAGAGTGCTGATTGTTCCCTAGGGAGCTTAGCTGCCGAGGAGAATTTTCACTAGGCAGGTGGAGTACAGTTATGATGTTCGTAGGTCCCCCCTTAACTCCATTAAGCAACGGGCACATTGGAGTGCAGTAGAGCACCAGGAAAAGTAATAATTATCATCACCATCATCATCATCACCATCATCATTATAGCAGACCAGCCTGTGCCCATGCACCTGCTTCCTTGGGTTTGTGATATATGTGGCCTGTGAGGGCCCATCCTGGCCTACCCCCCCCCCCCCCCCCCCCCCCCCCCCCTGTTTCCCCAGGTCAATCAGATCGCTCCTCTTCTTTGAGCCGTGGCATGTAGGGGGACTATACTAACTGTGGGAAGATCAGTCTTAACCGGGTGGAGTGACCCTAGACTGTAATGTTTGAATTGTTTTTTTGCTACAGTCCAGGGGTAGCCAAATTAGCAAAAAGGACATGCCCAACGTGGAACAATCAATATCACCACTAGATTACCAGGAGGGGCAATATAAACAAGCACTCAATGATCTGGTCCCCAAACAATCACGAGAGCAAGAGAGAGAGAGCCGACTACAATACATATTTACACCTAACTTGTTCTGCAGGGCTGCATGCCAGCTTTTTGCCCACAGAAAGCAACCCCAACAGGCTCATATGTGGCACGGCCTAAACACCAACGTACATTGAGTAGCATTTGTAGCGAAAGTGCTACAATTAGCACCTATAAGCCAAGTCCTCTTGGTCTAAGCGACGCAGAAAATTGGCGGTGGGTGTTGGCTATGGGATCGACAGGTGGCAACAGAATTGAGTGCAGCAGACCAAAGCCCAGGTTTATGAGACAGTTAGGGCCAGTTAGGGCCAGGGTCGCTTGGCTTCGAGTGGTCTGACAGACAGACAACGCTGGACTATGAAGGCCCCCGGCCTCCCAGAAGGGGGGGGGGGGGGGGTCCACTAAAAACCTTGCCCTGGACTATGTAGCTTATTTTCACCATCTTTGCGTTGCAGGGCTGTGTCTGGTCATGCGTGCTCAATGGGCCCGCACTGCTATGTGCTACCGGGTCCGCTGACTTTTCTGCGAGGGTGTGGGATGCATGCACCGGCACGCAGCTGCACGGTTTTCAGCACAAGCACATTGTCCGATCAACCGCTTTTTCACACGGGAGCAAGCTTACAACGGGGGGTGAGCCATGCTAGATTTATAAATCTGTAATAAAGCTCTGGGAAAAGCACACCTTCGTGCTGTTTGGAAGGGGGTATTGAATGCAGCTGCAGCTCGAGAAACTGAGGTGCCAATCCCGCTGCCTTAGGTTCTTTCTCAACCTTGATTCTGTACTCTTGGCGCGGCAGGTAGAGGGGAGGTCGGGCGGGTGGTGTGTGTGTGGTAGGGTGTGTGGTGGTGTGTGTGGTGGGGGTTACTTTTGCTTGGGCTTATCGACTCATTGTCAGCAAGGAAATGGTCTGATGGTATCAAAATATGTTGATTAATAATGTTCAAGAATGTGAAAAGAAGTAACAAGGTGTGGGTCACAGATGGGATTTACAATGATTAAAAATGTGAAGAGAAGTAACAAGGGTTGGTCACGGGTGGTGGTGTGGGTGGGTGGGGGGTTGGGGGGGGGTGGGGGTGGGGGGGGGGGGGGGGGGTAGCTATTGTCAGCCAACAAATAGTCTGCTTGTACCCTGGTATTATATTATGTTGATTAATAACTTAATGAAGTGTGAATAGAAGATTCAAGGGTCAGGAACAGCTGTTCACATGGACCATCAACGCTCACATGTTGATATGACCTTTTGACTTACGACCTTTTGACACAGTAGTATATTACTTGTAATCAAAACAAGAAGGCTAATTTTTCAGGAATTGCGATGCTTACATGTTGTCCCCTTGATATTTGGTGAACGTGTGAAGTATTCTAATCCATGGACAAATATGTTTGTATGGTTGCAGTTTGACAGACACAAACTTTTCAAAGGCGATTGCAAGCACAATGCTGTTTTTGACACATCAGTACATTCCTGTTTTTGACACATCAAAACATTTTGACACATTAGTACATTCCTGCTAATCAACACATTTTGACACATCAGTACATTCCTCTTAATCAGAACATAGAGAGGTAGCAATCAAATTGCGTTTTTGCCACATCAGTACATTCCTGCTAAGCCAAACATTTTGACACATCAGCTTATTCCTGCTAATCAGAACATAGAGAGGTAGCAAACAATATGCGTTTGTGCCACATCAGTACATTCCTGCTAATCAGAACAGAGAGGTAGCTAACAAAGTGCTGTTTTTGACACATCAGTACATTCCGGCTAATCAAAACATTTTTACACATCACAACATTCCTCCTAATCAGAAAAGAGAGGTAGCTAACAAAGTGCTGTTTTTGACACATCAGTACATTCCTGCTAATCAGAACATAGAGAGGTAGCAAACAATATGCGTTTGTGCCACATCAGTACATTCCTGCTAATCAGAACAGAGAGGTAGCTAACGAAGTGCTGTTTTTGACAAATCAGTACATTCCGGCTAATCAAAACATTTTTACACATCACAACATTCCTGCTAATCAGAACAGAAAGGTAGCTAACAAAGTGCTGTTTTTGACACATCAGTACATTCCTGCTAATCAGAACATTGAGAGGTAGCAAACAAATTGCGTTTTTGCCACATCAGTACATTCCTGCTAACCCAAACATTTTGACACATCAGTACATTCCTGCTAATCAGAACATGGAGCCATAGCAAACAATATGCTGTTTTTGCCACATCAGTACATTCCTGCTAATCAGAACGTAGAGACGAAGCAAACAAATTGTGTTTTTGCCACATCAGTACATTCCTGCTAACCAAAACATTTTTACACATCACAACATTCCTGCTAATCAGAACAGAGAGGTAGCATTCAAAGTGCTGTTTTTGACACATAAGTACATTCCTGCTAATCAGAACATGGAGCGGTAGCAAACAAGATGCTGTTTTGCAAGCAGGTATGGAGAAGATGATCCGTATCTTTGACCTAGCCCAACCCGAAGTAGCACCTGTCACTCTCCCCAATGCGGAAGGAGGCATCCGTAACCTAGTTTGGCTGCAAGACGACAAGCTCGTGCTCTGCGCTCTGTCAGATAAGCCAGGCATCAAGTAAGTGCATGTGTGCTTGAACTTGGTTAAATGCAGGGTTCTTTGCTCCCTCCAACTCCTTCACCCTCCAACCACCCTTCACCCTTCTCCTTCCAACCCCTTCACCCTCCAACTCCCCATCACCCTCCAACCCCTTCGCCTTCCAACCAACCTTCACCCTTCTCCCTTCACCCTCCAACTCCCCTTCGCCCTTCACCCTCCAACTCCCCTTCACCCTTCACCCTCCAACCACCCTTGACCCTCCAACCACCCGTCACCCTCCAACCTCCTTTCACCCTTCACCCTTCACCCTCCAACTCCCCTTCACCCTTCACCCTCCAACCACCCTTCACCCTCCAACTCCCCTTCTCCCTCCAACTCCCCTTCACCATTCACCGTCCAACCACCCTTCTCCCTCTTACCCCTTCACCCTCCAACCACCCTTCACCCGTCTCCCTCTAACCCCTTCACCCTACAACCACCCTTCACCCTTCTCCCTCCAACCCGTTCACCCTACAACTCACCTTTACCCTTCACCCTCTAACTCTCCTTCACCCTTCACCCTGCACCCTTCACCCTCAAACTACCCTTAACCCTTCACCTTCCAACCCCTTCACCCTTCACCCTCCAACTCCCATTCACCCTTCAACCCCCCTTCACCCTTCACTCTCCAGCTCCCATTCACCCTTCACACTCCAGCTACCCTTCACCCTTCACCTTCCAACCCCTTCGCCCTTCCCTTTCAACCCCTTCACCCTACAACCACCCTTCACCCTTCTCCCTCTAACCCCTTCACACTCCAACCACCCTTCACCCTGCAGCGTTTATGACACTCGAAGTCTGCAACTTGTCCAGACTCTAGAAACCAAAGCCCCCATAACATCTGTGGAGGTGAGTGTTCTACTGGGTAGTGTCTGTCTGTCTGTCTGTCTGTCTCCCCTCTGAATGAGGCAAACGCCCTTTTCTTCAAATTCTTCCTAATGAGAAAATGTTTATATTCGTACAGCCAATCGTTCGGCGTCATCACTTGAGATCAAAACATAAATTATTATTTGTATTATCAATTGTTATTTTTTGCCCTAAAAGGCTATACAAGCTATTAACGCTAGTCCCTGGAGGAAGCCTAGAACCATGAAGCTAAAAAAAACTTTCTGATTTGAAAATAAATACTACCTAACTCTCTTGCGTGATGGTCAAAAAACTTTAAAAGAGATTAACGATGCTGTGTATACTTGGTAGTGTGTTCCTCCTCGACCCCCCTGAAACAACTTGAATATGGCCCTTCATCAATCAAATTATATTCTGGGTGTTGATCATGAATAGATTTACCGGCACGCTTCTTGAATGGAAATTCCCGATGAATTATGTGAAAGCACTCATCTACTAATGGATTCCTTGACAATATGACATAGGTGAGACTTGGGTTGAGAGTTAAGTAGGGGTGAGACATGGGTTGAGAGTTTAATTCCCGATGAATTATGTGAAAAGCACTCATCTAATAATGGATTCCTTGACAATATGACAGGTGAGAGTTGGGTTGAGAGTTTGATAGGGGTGAGACATGGGTTAAGAGTTTAATTCCCGATGAATTATGTGAAAAGCACTCGTCTACAAATGGATTGAATTACATCCATGGAGTTTTTGGCGGAGCCCCGCTAACTGGGGGGCGGGAGCCCCCAGTGTCACCCCTCTGTCCAACCAACCGACGACCTAGACGAAGCCTGATCCGTCAGCCAACTGTCTCATAACTAACTGGCTTCAGTCAGCTCCATTGCTGCCACATGTCGTTCCGTTGCCAACACACTGCGCCAATATTCCGCGTCGCTTGCGACGCTGCATAGGAGTCTTGTGTTGAGTGTCCCTCCATTGGGACGTCCGCCCTTCTATACCTAGAGTTCCAATATATCCAGCAACAGTAAAAAGATAAAGGATTCCTGTACAATATCATATTGGTGTGGTATATCAAACTAGAGGGTTGTCGGTTCCTCCTCGACCCTCCTGAAACAACTTGAAGATGGCTCTTGTAACATCCATGGAGTTTTGTGTGGAGTGTCACTCCATTGAGACGTCAGCCCTTCTACACCTAGAAATCCGTTATGTCCACCAACAATACAAAGGTAAAGGATTCCTGTACAATCTCACATTGGTGTGGTATATCAAACTAGTGGGTTGTTGGCAGGGATTTGTTTTCAAATCAGAAAGTTGTTTTCTTCTAGCTGATAAGTTGTTTTCTCACGAAAAGGTTTTTCTAGCTTAAATGCCTCCTCCAGGGACAGCGGTTTATAGCTTTTTAGGCCCATTTAGGGTACACACAAATTATAGCGGCAATTTGGGCAAAAACGGGGTCAAAAGTAGCCATCCCTATCTTTAGCGGGGGAAAATCCCTAGTAGTGGGTTCCTTCTCCTTGACCCTCCTGAAACATCGTCAGAACAGTGCAGGCATATCATACCGTACTGACTGCAAAATTTAACGTTTATAAAATTTAATGTTTTTATTCGGTGGCGACGCACCCGGGTCATCCGTCAAACCCAGGACTGTAGAATCGGCGGTGTGGTTTCACAAGGCCTCGCGCACAGTGCGACCCGGCTTCAATCCCGCAGAACCTCATTTTGGGCCCTTTGCGTCGCCCCCAGAGAAAAACGTGAAATTGTGCAGTCAGTACGGGATGATGTTGACCAAAGGCGAGTATGATATCATACAAATCGCATCATATGATATTGTATATAAATGGTAACTTCTACCTAGTCAGAATGCCAGCATCGTATGATGGCATGCTATCATATTGCCGTTCCGTAAGCATATGTGATTCATATGGCATGGCAGTTTCATGATTTATCCACTCAGTGTGCATTAGCTACAGAACACTCAGTGCTGGCCAAACAAGTCCTATGCAGCGTTTCAAGCGACACGGAGAATTGGCAGAGAGTGTTGGCTATTGGAACAACAGGTGGCAACAGAATGGAGTGGACCAAAGCCAGTTAGTTATAAGACAGTTGGCTGACATGTCGGGCTTCGTCTCAGTCGGTCAGACAAACATACAGACAATGGGGCGAATCTGGGGGCTCCCGCCCCCTAGGAGGGGGGGGGGGGGGGGGCTCCTCGAAAACATTAAGCACACTCAGTGCTGATCAATTAAACACATCAAGCACACTCACTGCCAACGTAATTTTTCGACTCCATGGAGCAGCTTCTAGGCAGTTCCGAGAGCCAGCCACTGAGCTAAGCCCCAATATTTCAACATTACTGGAAAGCTGATCCTGTCAGCCTTCAGATGCACTTAGTTTCTTTGGGTTTGGCTACGTAGAAATCCAGGGGGGTGCCCAGAAGCTGCTGCTCATAGCTGAAAAGAAAAGCCATGACTGTCGATCTCTCAAATATATGAAGCGCACTCACAATGTAGCAAGCACTCCCATTGCTGACCAATTTAATATATCAAGCACTCTTACTGCTGATCAATTAACTATATCAAGCACACTCAGTGCCGATAAATTAAATATACCCTGCACACTCAGTGCTGACCAATTAAATATATCAAGCACACTCAGTGCTGACCAATTAAATATATCAAGCACACTCAGTGCTGACCAATTAAATATATCAAGCACTCTCACTGCTGATCGATTACATATATAAAGCACTCATTGCTGACCACTCAAATGTATGAAGCACAATCACTGCTGACCGGATATATAAAGCGATCTCGTTGTTGATCACTTAAAAATATCAAGCTCACTCAGTGCCGATAAATTAAATATAGCAAGCTCGCTTACTGCTGATCACTTAAATATATCAATCACTCTCATTGCTGACCAATTAAATATTTCAAGCACACTCAGACTCCGTGCCCCTGCCCTCTCCTGCCCTGTCCTTGCAGATCTCATACGACCAGCAGTACATGACAACAGCAGAGGGCAACACAGTGCGCTTCTGGGACACTTCCTCTCTGCGAATGCTTAAGGAGCATACTTTAAAGCATTCGGCTGAGGCTGCGACATACTGCCCCGCCAAGAACAGATTTGCAGCGGGGGGAGAGGATATGTGGGTGCGCCTCTACGACTTCAACACTGGTGCCGAGCTTGAATGCAACAAGGGCCACCATGGAGCTGTGCACACCATCCGTTTCTCCCCCACCTACGAATCCTACGCCTCAGGGTCGGAGGACGGCACCATCCGCATCTGGCACCTAGACGGTCCAGGCTCGTGATAAGCCTCCCACCATCCCTCCACTGCCCTTCACCGCCTGCCAGTCTGCCACCCTTTCATCCGACTCCCAGGGTGTCGTCACTGCCCATTATTTATTGCCCTCCGTTATGCGGCATGGTGGGCGTGGGCGCGCGTATGAATATTTTTTGTATTTTCAGACTTTCCTGTAACTTTAGTCGGCAGCAGTCCAAGATCCCACTAATTTGAATCGTTACGCGGTTCTTCAGCGGCTGAACTTCAGCCAAATCTGGCCAGCTCACCGTCTGCCAATTCCATCTCCCCCCGTGCGATACCACGATAACCAGGGAGCTCACCAAGCGGATTAGACCGTTGGAATACTTGTCCGGGTCATCTCAAGCGGAAACGATGTAGTGAAGAGTTACTTGAACTTGGTTGCATAGCTTCAGCCAGCATTTTGGCTGCTCGCTGTCTTCGGCAGGAAAAAACATTATTAGTTCATTACAAGGGAAATGTAAACGCAAACAAAACACTTTTCCTTCTTTTTAGGGCTTACTAAGGCAACCTGGCAGGTCCCGGCAGACCAAGATCTCACCAAGAGGCACAGGACCTTCCCTCATAGTATTCTGATATTGTTTATTATCATTGTGACAACGTTGTAGTGCTCGCCGTCTCTGCAGTAAAAACATTATTACCAGGTATATGTACAGTTGTAAACTCGAACAAATCACTTTTTTTTCTTCCATATAGTTCTACACGGCGATTCGGCGCCTGGCCGCCTGCAGAATGCAATACTTCCCCTTGTGCGATAACCACGAAAATCAAGGTTCGAGCTCGGACTGATTCTGGATATGTCCAAGCCTCTACCCCAGCTTGCACTTGCACTTGGTTATTGCCTTATATATAGGGCTGTCAAGCTTTATACCGCCCAGTATTTATTTTACCGAGTACCGTACGAAATATGAAAGATTACAAGGGGCTCATGTCCTAGCAGTGAAACAACACCGCCCTAAACTCGGACTCGAAGAAACCACCCGCCGTCTTCCGGCAGCGGGGCTCGAACTCCGGTCACCGAAGCCTTAATGACCGGGTCTGGACCGATATATCAAACCGTACAGTATTTTTTGGGATCCATCGTACGCTAAACACGATATATCGTGTTTACCGTACGTTATATCGTGTTTGGTCCAAATCGGCTTGGGCTTGAGCTTGCGACTCGGCAGGTTGGCGGTTCGATTCTCGTCAAAAGCACCTGAGTCTGGGTCAAGGAATTTATACCGTACGATGTATCACGATTTATCGTACGGTAATAGACCACGATATTACCGTGTTTTTCTATCTTCCTCAGTATTGGTCCATTTGACTTGATTTTAAGTGTATGGACGCGTAAACGGTATTTCCTGATATTTCCTAATGATGACCCCCTTGGTCTTACACTGATTTTCCCAAAAAAGGGTATAAAAATACCGTACGGCATCGATACCGTACGGTATATCACGATATATCGTATGGTAATTGAATATACCGTACGGTATTGACAGCCCTACTTATATAGCTTCAGCCAAACATTTTGCTGCTCGCCGTCTTCAGAAGTGGAAAAAGAAAAATGCCAGGAAAATGTAAACGCGAACAAATCATTTGTGTCTCTACCCCAACAGTTTAACGACTTGCCACTTTGCCGAGGGCTGATATACACGACTCCAATCCTCCACTTTGTTTGGTTAGACTGCATGATCTTTCAGCCTTCAGACTGCTCACCATCTGCATCGTGAATAATCATATGATATTGACCAAATGCGATTATGATGTCATATGATATTATAATTTTTGCATCATATGATATTGTATTTAAATGGTAACTTTAGCATAGTCCGACTGCCGGTATCATGTGATATCATATGATGACATGATATCATATCATGTTATATTGCTGTTCCCTACTGATAAGTGATGACTTACAGGAAACGACAACAATTTCCAGCAGTCCCTGATCAAACCTCGTGTTCATGCCTTAATGATCCAATGCTTGGTGAGGCGTGGTATTATGGGAGCCCCGTCTTACGGCGGTAGGGAACGGGCTGCTACTTTACCTGTACAAAGCTACCAACCACAGACTCTCCGAACCACATGGTCAGCAGCTCAAGTCCCTTGGTCAATCTCTTTTGGCCTTGGACACCCAGGAACCACCACCACCCACCCACGGTGTGTGGGTTTAGTGCGTCTTTAACCGTGGGTTTAGTGTGACTACAGCATAGCACTTGCTTGCTCTGCCAACTAGCGACCGCGAACACTTAAGCGCACCATTCATGCATTAATGATCAAATGCAGCTCAAAGCTTAAGAGGCTTGCCGAGTATGGGAAATTGGGGATCAGAGTGTAAGAGTTGTTGTTGTTGTTGATGATGTTGTTGTTGTTGTTGTTGTTGTTGTTGTTGTTGTTGTTGTTGTTGTTGTTGTTGTTGTTGTTGTTGTTGTTGTTGTTGTTGTTGTTGTTGTTGTTGTTTCAATCCAGGGATATGCTAAATAGGCTTCAGGGACTTGCCCAACCGTGACAGGAGGGGCTACGTATTTTTGTATGTTATGGTCCAGGGGTAGGCCAAATAGGCTAGAGGGACTTGCCCAACCGCGATAGGAAGGGGCAATACATCATGTTCCAAATTTATAATATTTTGGTTTACGGTATATAGCCCCCCTTTATTATCGAGTGATGAACTGATGATCTTGATTATTCAAGCTTTGGCAGGTCCCTTACTCCCTTTAGCCTATTTGGCTACCCCTGGACTGTAAAATACATACATACACAGCCTCTCCTGTCACGGTTGGGCAAGTCTCTTTACTCCTGTAGCCTATTTGGCCTACCCCTGAAAAAATAGAGAAAGACTCTAGGAAGCTTAGAGCTACCTGAATCCATAAAGCCCATAAAATCCAATAAAAGCCGGGGGCACCCTGGGGCCGCCCCATATTAATGTTTAGGAATGCGGACGGAGACCACTGTTCATCTGCACTTCAATGTGCATTACAGCGTGCACCCCAATGTGCACTACAAATATGCAGCGAATTAGTAGGGTTGGGAATCAAACGTAGATTCAGATGTTTATTACATTACATTACATTACATTACATTACATTACATTACATTACATTACATCACATTACATTACATTTCATGTTAAAGTTTACTTGACACCGCGAGGGTGTATGAGAATCTGTGCTTTAAACAAAAAGAAAAAGCACCTACAAAGCAAAACTTTATGAGCTGTATAAAGTATATGTATTAGCCGTATACATATAAACACGTATGACACAGGAGTATTTTTATATTGGACATACTCTTGTTTCATGGACTGCGGCTAAAGGGCTCCTCGAAAGATGAGGCAGCTTCTTTTTGTTGCAGCAGTCTGCAAGACTGGGTAATAGTAAAGCGCTCCCTCTGCACTGCTGCAGTCCCTAATACTCCACCTCATCTGTAACCACGGCCACCGCGGCCACCAACACCACCACTATCAATGCCCCCCCTGCACTGCTGCAGTCCTGACTACTCCACCTGATCTGTAATCACCACCACCACTACTGCCACCACCACCGCCACCACCACCAAATCTCTCTCTGCACAAGACTGGGGAGAAGTAAAGCTACTTCATTGTTTACATTGACATTTCAGTAAGGTAGCCACTCCGTGGCTGACTAAGAAGGGTTTGCTACTCGGGCAGTGCATGGGTCCTGCCCCCTAGCAGTACACACGCACGTACCCGCACCTAGTCGTGCTCCAACACTTTTGCACGTACATGTAGTGAGGGTCTAGCTGTATAGCTTGGAGGTCAAGAGCTCATCCCACAAGGTGGGGGTTTAGCACCCTCACATTTCAGGAGCCAGCCTGTTTTGCAAGTACATTGAGTGGGGTCCCACAGTGGCACAGTCCTGTCATAGCTTGAATGTCGAGGGATCATCCAACAACTCGAAGATCATCCCAACATTCAAGGAATTATCCCACAACTCAAGGGATCATCCCACAATGCAGGGACTTCGTCACCCTCACATCTCAGGAGCCAGGCTGTCACCAATCTCAGGAGCCAGCCTGACACCCTCACATCTCAGGAGCTAGTCTGTCACCTATCTCAGGAGCCAGCCTGTCACCCTCACATCTCAGGAGCCGGCCTGTCACCAATATTAGGAGCCAGCTTGTCACCCTCGCATCTTAGGAGCCAGCCTGTCACCCTCACATCTCAGGAGCCGGCCTGTCACCAATATTAGGAGCAAGCTTGTCACCCTCGCATCTTAGGAGCCAGCCTGTCACCCTCACATCTCAGGAGCCAGCCTGTCCTCAATCTTAGGAGCCAGCTTGTCACCCTCACATCTCAGGAGCCAGCCTGTCACCCTTTCATCTCAGGAGCCAGCTTGTCACCCTCACATCTCAGGAGCCAGTCTACCACCAATCTCAGGAGCCAGCCTGTCACCCTCACATCTCAGGAGCCAGCCTGTCACCAATCTTAGGAGCCAGCTTGTCACCCTCACATCTCAGGAGCCAGCCTATCACCCTCACATCTCAGGAGCCAGCTTGTCACCCTCGCATCTCAGGAGCCAGCCTGTCACTCTCACATCTCAGGAGCCAGCCTGTCACCAATCTTAGGAGCCAGCTTGTCACCCTCACATCTCAGGAGCCAGCCTGTTTTGCAAGTACATGGATAGAGCCGCAGTAGCCGCTGCCACATCAGCCTCCTCCACATGCTCCAATGGAGAGTGGCTGACCCCCCCCTTGCATCGCACAAACATCATGGCCATCTGCAAGCAGCAGGTCGGCGAGGAAATAAATAAAAATAAAGCAGTATCACGCCTTACTAAGAGACGTGAGTTTGAGGGGGCCAGCTCGTTTGCTTGCACTGAGGCCAACTACCAATAGCCGGGTGGCAATTTACTACCACCTTGGTTCAAGTGATTGATTCAAAATTGTGTGACTGAAGTGATCGGTTCGAAATGAATTGATTCAAGTAATCGGTTAAAAAGGAATTGATTCAAGTGATCGGATCAAAATGAATTGAAGTGATTGGTTCAAAATTGTGTGATTGAAGTGATCGGTTGAAAATGAATTGATTCAAGTAATCGGTTCAAAATTGTGTGATTGAAATGATTGCTTCACATTTTCCGTACAAATAATAATGATAACAATAAAATAATTAACACCTAAATAAATACACCCAGACAGTAATACATCAGAATGAAGCAATTCAAGCTGTTTTTTTACCTTCCCACCCTTTTTTAAATCTTGTACGTAATGATAACGCCTGGTGGGGCGTAGTATAAAGAGAGGCCCGTTTAACGGCGGTAAGGAACGGGCGACTACTTAAGCTGGACAAAGCTACCATGGCGGTTGACAGCGACTGCAAACACTTAAGCGCGCCAGCAGGGATTCAAACCCGGCACCTTCTTCGTTCGAGGAGCTCTGCCGTTGAGCCATTCGTCGAAACGGGGATACATTTTCGTAAATTCATCTCGATTTTTGATCCCTCCCTTGCAACACACTAACATCATGGTCATCTACATGAAGGCGGGTACTGTTTTTCCGTGCCACGCGTCAGAAATTGATAGACTTGGTGCAACCCCAGTGCGACTTACTGCCCCCCGAACCCTGCGGAGCACGAAGCGTGGAGCCCGGGGGGGTCGGGGGGGGGGGGATTTCTGACAAGTTTAGCCGGAACCATGCGCCGCCATGCAGAGACAGGATGGCAAAGGAATGGTGAAGCGTTGCACAAACAAAACAGTGTGCATGAATGCGGGTGGGGAGGGTTTTGATTTACAAAAGGGTTTTGAGTTTAAATTGAAATTGAAATTTAAATCAAAGGGTTTTGATTTACAATTGCCTTGAAATGAAGTGATTGCTTCAAAATTGATTGCTTGAAGTGATTGCTTCAAAATTAAGGGATTCAAGTGATGTACACATATATATGCATTCACACGCGTATACATACATATACGCACATATATCAACACTGCATCATGGTCCATCAGTGTCGTATAATGAGAACGCCTGGTGGGGCGTGGGATTAAGGGAGCCAGTCGTTCGGAGGTAGAGAACGGACGTCTACCTGACCTGGATGTAGCTACCATGGCGGTTGACAGCGACTGCGAGCGCTCAGACACACCCGTAGGGATTCGAACCTCGCATCTGCGTCGTCGAGATGAATGGTCAACCAGTCAAGCGCTCATCCAAACCCGATGTGTCATACACATACACCAGCTAGTAGCATGAATGCCCCTTCCCCTTCCCCATACACATACGCATACCCATAGATTACCTTGGTAATTTTAGCCATTGCCATTGCATCATGACCGGGTCCACTGAAAATGACAGGGATCTCCATAGTCACTAACCCTCCTCACCCACTAAACATTGAACAAACCGAGGGGGGGGCAAGAATAAAGTTGGCAGACCGCATGTTCGGAAGTTGTTATATTGACCCCTGGGACCCCCCCCACCCCCCCCCCCACCCCACCCCCCTTGAGACCTCATAATATCTGAACACCCAGACATTATTACATTGTGAAAGGGGGTCCATGAGAATCATCTCGCCAAGGCCTTTCCAACCATACAACCAAAAGATACAAATATCAAGTTTGGAAAAAGTCATTTAGATTTTAGTATTTTTACAACTTTCTTGAGCGCTCGGCAGTCGTCCGCGCCCTTGGAGGAGATCACTGACAATGACCAATACCTCCATAGCCTCACCTACTTTCCACAAAAAGAACCGAAAACACTGAAACATACACTAGCCCATACTCTTGGCCGAACCAACACATTACCTTGGTAACTTCAGCCATCGCCATTGCATCATGGACAGCTCCACTGAAAATGACCAAGACCCCCATAGCCCCACCCATTAACCACCGAAAAAACACTGAAAACACCGAAATCCACTGGGAAATGCACTTGTCCATACACTACCTTGGTAACTTCAGCCATCGCCATTGCATCATGGCCGGCTCCACTGACAATGACTGGCCCTCCATAGCCTAACCCACCAACCACCGAAAAACAATGAAAACACTGAAAATGTTTCTTGCCCATACTCATGCCCACACCCATAGATTACCTTGGTAACTTCAGCCATCGCCATTGCATCATGGCCGGCTCCGCTGACAATGACAGGGACCTTCATAGCCTCATCCAGGCTGGCACCCGGGGGCTGGCAAGAGGGACCGCAGACCTTGAGCAGTTTGTAGGAGGCCTCAGCAGCTGCCACCAAGTCCTAGATTTGGATTTGAATTTGAATTTGAATTTGAAGTGGATTGGAAGCCGGAATTGAAATGGTCGTGCCTCATGTGGTGTAGGAAGACTGCAAACACGCGACTATACACACCATAGCTTTTCTTTTTGGCTACGAGCAGCAGCTTCAAGGCAGCTCCCTTGACCTGCCTTTTAGCCAAAGCCAACGCACCCGAGTGAAGTACACAACCAGCTGTACAGAACTCCTGGAATATTTTTGGGTGCAGCACAGTGGCTGTCCCAAGGAGCTGCTTAGAAGCTGCTTAAAAGCCGCTGAGAAAAGCTAAACAAAAAATCCCTGGCAACCACAACACCATGGTCTAAGACGTTACATTACATACAAAAAAACATGCCAAGGAAATGCAGGACAAAACAAGATAGCCCACCTTGACAAGCACCTTATCAGACTTAACGGCAGCAGCGTCATGGTAATGTTTCAGTTGACACTTCAAAACAGCATGGTCAAAGACACTACATAACAAAACAATGCATGCCTACGCCAAAAATGCAGCTGAAAACAGAATTGCCCACCCTGACAAGCTTCTAATCAGACTAAACGGCAGTAGCAGCGTGGTTGTGTTTCAGTTGACACTTCAAAACAGCATGGTCAAAGACACTATGTAACAAGACAATGCATGTCTATGCAAAACATGCAGCATAAAACGTGATTGCCCACCCTGACAAGCTTCTAATCAGTCTTAACGACGGTAGCAGCATGGTTGTGTTTCAGTTTTAACTTCCAACCATAATGGTCAAAGACGCTACATAACAAAAATGCATGATTATGAAAAATATGCAGCATAAAACATGATTTCCCACCTTGGCAAGCTTCTTATCAGTATTGACGGCAGCAGCAGCACGATTGCTTACCTTAACCTGCACCATATCAGACTTAACAGAAGCAGCGACATGCTTGTGTTTCAGTTGGCACTTCCACCCACAACGGTCAAAGAAATGACATAGCGAAACAATGCATCTCTGTGCCAAAAATGCAGCACAAAGCATGATAGCCCACCTCGACCAGGTTCTTATCAGATTTAACAGAAGCAGCGACATGCTTGAGTTTCAGTTGGCACTTCCACACACCACAGTCAAAGAAATGACAGCGAAACATTGCATGTCTATGCCAAAAATGCAGGAAAAGGCTTGATAGCCCACCTTGGCCAGGTTCTTATCAGACTTAACAGAAGCATACACATGATTGTGTTTCAGTTGTCACTTCAAAACAGCAAGGTCAAAGACATTACCGGCACACATAGAAAAATCATGTTTTTGAAAACAAATGCATGTTTATGCCAACATTGCATGTTTATGCAAAAAATGCCTGTTTATGCCAAAAATGCAGCACAAACATGATAGCCCACCATGACCAGTTTCTTATCAGACTTAACAGAAGTAGCGTCATGCTCATGTTTCGGTGGTTGCTTCAAAACAGGAAGGTCAATGACACTACACATACAAAATGCATGTTAATGCAAGCAAATGAATGTTTACGCTAACATTGCATGTTTCCGCAAAACATACATGATTATGCAAACAAATGCATGTTTACGCCAGCATTGCATGTTTGCGCAAAAAATGCATGTTTATGCAAAATCAAATCATTTGTATGCAAAAATGCATGTGTATGCAAAAAATGCAGCACAGACATGATTGCCCACCATGACCAGCTTCTTATCAGAGTTAACAGAAGCAGCGTCATGATTGTGTTTCAGTAAGCACTTGACTCCCCTATCGGCACAGAGATCCTTAATATCCAGGGTCAGCTCTTTGACAATTGCTTTGCGCAAGTCATCATCCTACGGGGCGGGGGTGGGTTGTTGCATGCCGTTTGTGGTTTGTTTGTTTGTTTGTTTGTTTGTTTGT
>JACBWV010000610.1:87114444-87529444 GCA_013435795.1 Chlamydomonas sp. ICE-L
TCTTGAAGTATTCTTGAACTAGTCTGGTAACAGTAGATATTGAATCAGCTTAATAACAGCATTCTTAAACTATTCTTCAACTAATCTAGAACTCCTCTTGAACTATTCTTGAACTAGCCTGATAACAGTAGATATTAAAGTAGCCTGATACCGATATTGAAGTAGCCTGATAACAGTATTTCAATTATATGGCAAGGTATAGGTGCTTGCACAAATATAATTTGTTTTGCACACATGTTTATAGATTATGGTTTAGGTTTGTCCCACCACAACCCTCCCACCCTACCACCACCCACAAGCCCCCACGCTTACACCCTATCCACCCACCCACCCACTTACATACCTACATGCCTATCAAAGCATCCGCCCACCCATCTACCTATCCACCCACCCATCCATCCATCCATCCATCCATACATCCATCCATCCATCCATCCATCCAAAAATCCATCCATCCATCCATCCATCCAACCAACCCATCCATCAGCCAACCCATCCACCCACCCCCCACCACCCACAAATGACTAGGGACCCGCATACCATATGATCTCGACCAAAGGCGAGCATGATATCATAGGATATCATACAAATTGCATTATATGATATTGTATATAAATTGTACCTTTAGCCTAGTCAGACTACCAGCATCATATGATATCACCTGATGGCATGATATCATATGATAGCATGATATCATATGATGACAAGATATCATATGATGACATGATATCATATGATGGCATGATATCATACTGCGGGGCCCTACAAATGACTCACCGTGTCACTAGAAACGAAATCAGGTCCACCCCCACAGAAATGCTCGATGTGGAGGATCACGTCCGCAGCTGCTGTCAATGAGTCTGCCCTTCCCTTCATAGGAACAGTGCCAGCGTGGCCTTGGGTTCCGTCGATGGTAAGCCACAGACGGCTCTGGCCAGCTATGGTTGACACAATTCCTAGAGGGAGGTTATCGCGCTCCAGAACAGGCCCCTGCACACATTAGTAATTACATTTGAAAAGACAAGAAAAAGTGAGGTAAAAAATGATGTTCATAAGTCCTGCTTGACACTTTGTCACATTTGGAGTCCAGCCGGGCACCAGGAAAATGCATTCATAGATGAACATCACAAAATATTCCCTTTATAAATTACACAAACTGAAAAAGCCAGTGTGGCCTTGGGTTCTGTAGATGGTGAGCCACAGACGGCTCTGGCCAGCTACGGTTGACACGATTCCTAGAGGGAGGTTGTCGCGCTCCAGAAGAGGCCTAGGAAAATGCAATCATAGGTGGACACAGACGTACATTACACATATATGCCTAGGGACCGGCAAATCGTATGATGCTGACCAAAGACGAGTATGATATCATATAATATTATACAAATATCATATGATTTAATATCAGATGATATGATGCCGTAGGCCAAATTTACCTAGCCAGACCGCCGGCCTCGTATGACATCATATGATATCATATGATATCATATTGCCTATCCTTATATATGCCCCTTCATAATTACACAAACTGAAAAATAACAGCGGTGAGAATTTAACATGGTGTGCGTGGATATTTCAAAGCCAACATATAACATGTTGAATTGGACCGAATTGAAAATGCATGCCCATTATGTATGCTTGCTACATTTATTATCATCTTGTTACATCTGTTAATAAATGTGACACGAATCGTGAAGTTAAATTAGCTGCATAGCACGAACTCTGCCCCCCCCCCCCCCCCCCCCCATCATCTACGATTTGTTGGGGTTCAGTTCACTAGTGCTTGCTTTTTTTAAACTGTCTTTCCTGTTTCAAGGTTGGCAAAGTCCCTTTGTCGGCAGGCAAGCTCAGCTCATCGAGGACCCTGCTCAATTGCTCAGAGTTGGTGGGCATGTCGGCTGCCTCTGCGACCCTGACCCTGACCCTTACCACCTCTGCAGGTACCCACCTGTTCAATGTGAACCTCAATGTATTCCTGGATCTTGTCGGCAGGCATGCTCAGTTCATTGAGGACCCTGCTAAATTCCTCAGGGTTGGTGGGCAGGTCAGCCGCCTGTGCGACTGTGACCCTGACCCTGACCCTGACCCTGACCCTGACCCCCACACCCATTGCAGGTACCCACCTGTTCAATGTGAACCTCAATGTTTTCCTGGATCTTGTCAGCACTCGGCAGGCATGCTCAGCTCATCAAGGACCCTGCTCAACTCTCCAGGGTTGGTGGGCAGGTCGGCCGCCTGTGCGACTGTAACCCTCACCCTAACCCTCGCCCCCACTGCAGGTACCCACCTGTTCAATGTGAACCTCAATGTATTCCTGGATCTTGTCGGCAGGCATGCTCAGTTCATCGAGAACCCTGCTCAATTCCTCAGGGTTGGTGGGCAGGTCGGCTGCCTCTGCGACTGTCATGCCGGTCTTGTCCTTTGCAGCTAGCATGTTGTACTTCACCAGACTTCCAGCCTGGTGGGAAGCAGTACATCATAGGGGCACTTCATGAATTCTTTTTATTTTTAGCCCCACCTGTCACAGTTGGGTCCCTTAAGCCTATTTGGTCTACCCCTGGACTGTAACATACATACATGGATTATCTTGCTTACTTGGGGTGGGGCAAGTCCCTCTAGCATAATTGCTGATGATGTTGTTATGTGTGCGTGTGTCTGTGTGTGAGAGTGTGTGTGAGTGTGTGTGTGTGTGTGTGTGTGTGGGGGGGGGGGGGGGGGTAGGGGGGTAGGGGAGTAGGGGCCAAGACATTTCAAACATACACAGACCACATCCATCAACCTCAAACTTTAAACACTAAACCCTGCTCCTTTCCAATCTCACCAGCGCCCTTCTCCTCCTAAGGATTGTGGACTGGAAGCGAATGCCCTCCAAATCAGTGAAGCCCCAAAACCATTGTCATCAATCCCAAAATTCATGAAAGAACCCCAAAACCTGTATCCCTTTCCCAACTCACCAGCGCCCTGCTTCCAAGGAATGTGGACTGGAAGCAAACGCCCTCCAAATCAGTGAAGCGCCAAACCTACAACCATCAACCCCAAACTTCATGAATGAACCCCAAACCCCCAAAACCTTTATCCCTTTGGTTTAAAACCCAAACCCCAAACCCTTTCCCAACTTACCAGCGCCCTTCTCCTCCTAAGGACTATGGAATGGAAGCGATTAAAAAATCGACCTGCGAACGTTGCCCACTAGCGTTCCCGCGCTTCCTAACTGTTCAGTGGACGCATTCAAGCTTTTGCGTTGTTGGAAACAAGGGTGCAGCGCCCTACATGGCGACTTCGGAACCTGGCTGGCCGCGCGCGAGGGGGTGGCGCGTGCCCCCTTGCTTAAGCCTTAAGCATTCATGCGATGGAAGCGACCGCCCTCCTCGTCAGTAAAGCTCCAAAACCATTGTCATCAATCTCCAACTTAATGAATTAATCCCAAACCCTGTATACCTTTGGTTTAAACCGCAAACCCTTCATCCCTTTCCCAACTCACCAGCACCCTGCTTCCATGGAATGTGGACTGGAAGCGAACGCCCTCCAAATCAGTGAAGGGCCAAAACCACATCCATCAACCCCAAACTTCATGAATGAGCCCCAAACCCTTTATCCTTTCCCCAACTGACCAGCGCCCTGCTTCCAAGGAATGAGGACTGGAAGCAAACGCCCTCCAAATCAGTGAAGCCCCAAAACCATTGTCATCAATCCCAAACTTAATGAATGAATCACAAACCCCAAACCCTTTCACCATTTGGTTTTAACAACGAACCCCAAACCCTTTCCCAACTCACCAGCGCCCTACTTCCACGGAATGTGGACTGGAAGCAAACACCCTCCTCATCAGTGAAGCCCCAAAACCATTTACTTCAATCCCCAAACTTCATGAATGAACCCCAAACCTGTTTATCCCTTCTCCAACTCACCAGCACCCTGCTTCCAAGGAATGTGGACTGGTAGCGAACACCTTCCAAATCAGTGAAGCCCCCAAACCACATCCATCAACCCCAAACTTCATGAATGAACCCCAAACACAAAAACCTTTATTCCTTTGGTTTGAACCCCAAACCCTTTATCCCTTTCACAACTCACGAGCGTCCTGCTTCCAAGGAATGTGGACTGGAAGTGAACGCCCTCCAAATCAGTGAACCCCCAAAACCACAACCATCAACCCCAAACTTCATGAATGAACCCCAAACCCCAAATCCTTTATCCCTTTGGTTTGAACCCCAAACCCTTTATTCCTTTCCCAACTCACCAGCGCCCTGCTCCCAAGGAATGTGGACTGGAAGTGAACGCCCTCCAAATCAGTGAAGCCCCAAAACCACAACCATCAACCCCAAACCCTATATTCCTTTGGTTTGAACCCCAAATCCTTTATCCCTTTGGTTTGAACCCCAAACCCTTTATCCGTTTCCCAACTCACCAGCGCCCTGCTCCCAAGGAATGTGGACTGGAAGCGAACGCCCTCCTCGTCAGTGAAGCCAATCACATGCACCGGCGACTTCAGCAGCTCATTCACCGACTCAGATGGAATGACAATGTTCCCGCTCTCAGCCACAGACACCTCTGACAGGCGGCCCCTCTCCTCGAGCTGCATGATCAGCAAGGTCTTGACCGCTGCAATGGCGGTGATGACACCTAGATTGCCGTCATACCTGCCGGAGATGATGCAAATTATATGACATGATATGCATATAGTTTGATTTGATATGGTACAAGTCCTAGTCAGCGTTATAATATATATGTAATCAGAGGCATTAAATGATCAATACCTCTGATTCAGCCGGGTTGAATCATATGTATTGGCCGCTGCAGTGGCGGTGAGGACAACTAGATTGCCGCCAGTCCTGCAAAAGATGATGCAAATGATATGACATGATTTGCATATGGTGTGATATGATATGATATGACACTTTATGCAGATGATGACAGGCGTCCCATCTCCTTAAGCTGCATGATCAGCAAGGTCGAGACCGCTGCAATGGCGTGATAACACCTAGATTGCCGTCAAACCTGCCGAAGATGATGCAAATGATATGACATGATATGCATATGATATGATATGATATGATATAATATGATATGATATGACATGACATGACATGACATGACATGACATGACATGACATGACATGACATGACATGGCATGGCATGACATGATATGACATGACATGACATGACATGATATGATATGATATGATATGATATGATATGATATGATATATGATATGATATGATATGATATGATATGATACGATATGATACGATACGATACGATACGATACGATACGATACGATACGATATGATATGTTATGATATGATATGATATGATATGATATGATATGATATATGATATGATATGATATGATATGATATGATATGATATGATATGATACAAGACCTAGTCAGCGTTATAATATATATATATAATCAGAGGCATTATATGATCAATACCTCTGATTCAGCCGGGTTAAATCAGAGGCATTGGCCGCTGCAATGGCGGTGATGACACCTAGATTGCCGTCATACCTGCTGAAGATGATGCAAGAGATGTCATGACCGCTGCAATGGCGGTGATTAGACCTAGATTACTGTCATACCTGCTGAAGATGATGCGAAAGAGGTCATGACCGCTGCAATGGCGGTGATAACACCCAGATTGCCGCACACATATTGTCAGGGTTGCCAATATTGTTTTGGTTCCAAATTATCGGGCGGAAACACTCCATCCCACCCTGATAATCGGACGAAGACACCTCATCCCACCCTGATAACTTGCTTACTCAAGGTTGGGATCACCCTCCCCCCCCCCCACCACCACCACACAATACCAGCTCCTGCCTCACACTTACTTTCCAGCATCCAGGACAGTGTCATAGTGCGATCCAACAAGCACTGCCTGTGCGTCACGTTCTGTGCCATTGATTCGCCCATGGACATTTCCAATGACATCAATCCACGTCTCCATTCCTGCCTCTTCCATCCACGCCAGGATCTAAAAGGCAAAGAGCAAATGATACATAAATTATGATGGTGATGATGATGATGATGATGATGATGATGATGATGATGATGATGATGAGGAGGAGGAGGAGGAGGACTGGAGAAGGAGGAAGATGAAGATGATGATGATGATGATGATGATGATGATGATGATGATGATGATGATGATGATGATGATGATGATGATAATGATGATGATGATGATGATGATGATGATGATGATGATGATGATGATGATGATGATGATAATGATAATGAGGAGGAGGAGGAGGACATTTAATGGGATGGGTACCCTGTACCGAAGCCCCAAGCCCCAAGTCACATGTGCAACCCAGACTTGATCTCATTTCCTCCCCAATACCATCTATCCATATGCAACTCATTTCATTCCAGTACCCTGTACTGGAATGAAATGAAATGGGTTGGGGATGGGTACCCTGCACTGGAATTAAATAAAATGGGATGGGGAAGGGGATGGGTATCCTGTACTGTACTGGAATGAAATGAAATGGGATGGGGATGGGTACCCTGCACTGGAATGAAATAAAATGGGATGGGGATAGGTACCCTGCACTGTACTGGAATGAAATGAAATGGAATGGGGATGGGTACCCTGCACTGGAATGAAATAAAATGGGATGGGGAAGGTTACCCTGCACTGAACTGGAATGAAATGAAATGGGATGGGGATGGGTACCCTGTGCCAAAGTCAACTACCAAGTCAAGTACGGGTAGCCTGTATCCAAGTCACCTGTACCCAAGTAGGAAGTGAAGTATGGGTACCCGGTACAAAAGTCATGTACAAAGTCAACTACGGAAAGCCTGTACTGGGATGAAATGAAATGGGATGAGGATGGGTACCCTGTACCAAAGTCAACTACTAAGTCAACTACGGGTAGCCTGTCTTTTAGTCACCTGCACCCAAGTACAAAGTCAAATAGGAAGTCAAGTATGGGTACCCAGTACCAAAGTCAACTACCAAGTCAACTACGGGTACCCTGTATCCATTTCACCTGTACCCAAGCAGGAAGTGAAGTATGGGTACCCGGTACCATAGTCAACTACCAAAGTCAACTACCAAGTCAACCACGGGTACCATGTATCCAGGTCACCAGTACCCAAGTACGAAGTCAAGTAGGAAGTGAAGTATGGGTACCCGGTACTAAAGACAAGTACGAAGTCAACGACGGGCACCCTGTATCCATTTCACCTGTACCCAAGAACGAATTCAACTAGGAAGTCAAGTATGGGTACCTTGTACGGAAGTTCCAAGTCAACAGTGCCAGTGTCTTTTTTCAGAAATTTAAGGCCATTTTGGTAGCCACAAGTGGCGACCCAAGCGTGATTCTGGGACATTGCGGTAGCACCGTCTGTAGAGCGCTTGGCGCTAAGCACCACTTCTTTAAGCGGGGTCGGGGGGACGCACCGGGTCCAGTGTTGCAGCCATTTTGTGATCTGGAGTGCTTTGCAAGGTGGTATCTGAACTCCATACCACCCGACTGTATCTCAAAAATTGTATCTAAATTTTTCTCCTCACACAAACACGCACACAATACCGCAGGTACCTGCAATACCGTATCTCCATTTCTACCCCATCCCATTTCATTCCGCGTCCCGGTGCCGAAGCCCCAAGTCACCTGTCACATCTTTGTCTCACAGGCTATGAGGGTGTGTATGTGTGTATGTGAGTGTGTATGTGTGTGTGTCCCATATTTTTCTCACAGGCAAAAGCGGGATTGATATCAACAATATCATATGATGTTGACCAAAGGCGGGTATGATATCATCTGATATCATACAAATTTCATCATATGATATTGTATATAAATGCTAACTTTAGCCTAGATAGACTGCTGGCATAGTAAGATACCATATGATGACATGATATCATATGACATTATATTCCCGTTCCCTGCATGTGCTGCATGAATGTACCCACCTGTACTGCATGAATGTACCCACCTGTACTGCATGAATGTACCCACCTGTACTGGATGAATGTACCCACCTGTGCTGCAGCCTTCTTGTGAGCCGGAGAAAAAAAAGTGCGAGCTAGGCTCCCCTCGGTGTCGGAGATCTGCAAAGGATGTTTGGCACATTTTAAGTAATTTTAGTGCTAATTCTAAAATGCTTTTCTTGTATAAAAGATTATGGATAAGCGAGCGAAGGTCTGCAAGTTTTTCTTTGTTTTTTCTTCTCTGAAGGCCCGCAAGATTTTGAGCTCTGAAGGTTTGCACGCTTTTGATGGATGGCACTGAAAGGTCTGTGAGCTTTAGAGCTCTGTGAGTTTTTCAGAAAGGGGGTCTTCTGGTAGAGATCAGGGATTTGGTGTCTTTCAAGGTTGGGCTCCTGGTAGCGATTTGGGTAGGCGGCCAAAAGGGCCGGCCTGGGGGGTCAGGGGGCGGGGCGGAGAGTCGAGTCTCATAGTAGCAGAAGGTTTGGCCTAAACAGGGTCCCAGGCAGCAATTGCTACTGGTGGCGGAAAAAAGCTCTGACATGTACATTTGAATAGGCAGGACAAAGTAGGTGAGCAGTGCAAGTAAGCCTAACGAAGCAAGCAGACACATACATACTAAACACATAGATCCGCCAGTCATTTTTAATGATAACGCTTGTTGGGGCGTAGTATTAAGGGAGCCCCGTCTTGCGGCGGTAGGGAACGGGCTGCTACTATACCTGGACAAAGCGACGATGGCAGATGACAGCAACCGCAAAGACTAAAGCGCACCCGTAGAGATTCGAACCCTGCACCATCTTGTTTCAACGAGCACTACCGTTGAGCTATTCGTTGATTTGTGATCAGTCATCTATAAATTCATGAGCTTTCTGATCCAGAAAAAAGGTTGGTATGAATGGTGCATGGGTGATATGAGTGGAATGACTCCAGCAAGGCTTTTCTTTTCAGCTACCAGAAGCAGCTTCTGGGCAGCTTCCTTGCCCAGCTATTCAGCAAATTCTAAAGCTGCAAAGCGTTCCTTGACGCTGTCACAATCAACTGTCCAGAACAGATGGAATATTTGGATGTAACACAATTTGGCTGGCTCAGGTAGCTTAGAAGGTAGCTAAAAAGCTACCCATAAAAGCTGAAAAGAAAAGACCTGGACTCCAGCGATGTACAAGAGCGATGGACAAGAGCGCTCCAAGCATGGCGGACCTGGACAAGTCTTTAAACTGTCTAATCTGCTTAGTATTCTTCCTGGTTTATGTAGGTATCACACGAGGGGACTTGGGAGTTGAAGATGGTGAGAAGCCCAGAGTTGGCTGAAAAAACATATAACAATCAAATCAAACCCAGGCATGGTTCAAGAAGCCTGCACCACGCCCACGAGGTGCACGTTTTTCCGACGACGCCTTGCCACTCTGTCGCTGCATGGCGACACATGGGCCCGGCTTGACTAGTCAGAAATGCCCCCCCCCCCCCCCCCCCACCCCCCACCCCCCACCCCCGACCCCCCCGGGCTCCACACTTAACGCTCAGCAGGGTTCAGGGGGCAATACTTCGCACTGGGTCGCACTGGGTCGCATCGAGTCGCTCAATTTGTGATGAGTCACAAAAAAATGGTGACGAGGCGTGTGCATGGCAACATCGTGTCAGCCATGGCCAGGTCTGGCATGCACCGTTCTTTAGAAGGGCAGCAAGGTAGAGAAATGCTCAAACATGTTCAAATTTGAAATGTGTTCAAATGTGCTCAAATATCAAAGGTCAAATGTATTCAAATGTGTTCTAATGTCAAAAATCAAACATCAAATGTGTTCAAATGTGTTCTAATGTCAAATGTGTTCTTATGTCAAATGTCAAATGTGTTCTAATGTCAATTGTCAAATGTGTTCTTATGTCAAATGTCAAATGTGTTCTAATGTCAAATGTCAAATGTGTTCTTATGTCAAATGTCAAATGTGTTCTTATGTCAAATGTGTTCAAATGTGTTCTTATGTCAAATGTCAAATGTGTTCTAATGTCAAACGTCAAATGTGTTCTTATGTCAAATGTCAAATGTGTTCTAATGTCTAATGTCAAAAGTGTTCTTATGTCAAATGTGTTCAAATGTGTTCTAATGTTCTAAGTCCAAATTTGTTTTCTGATGTCAAATGTCGAATGTGTTCTAATGTCTAATGTCAAAACGTGTTCTTATGTCAACTGTGTTCCAAATGTGTTCTAATGTCACATGTCAAATGTTGTTTCTAATGTCATACTGTCAACTGTGTTCTTGTTCTAATGGTCTAATGTCAAAGTGTTTTTATGTCAAATGTGTTCAAATGTGTTTTAATGTCAAATGTCCAAATGTGTTCTAATGTCACATGTCAAATGTTGTTCTAATGCCTAATGTCAAAAGTGTTCTTATGTCAAATGTGGTTCAAATGTGTTCTAATGTCAAATGTCAAATGTGTTCTAATGTCAAATGTCAAATGTGTTCTAATGTCTAATGTCAAAAGTGTTCTTATGTCAAAATGAGTTCAATGTGTTCTAATGTCAAATGTCAAATGTGTTCCAATGTCAAATGTCAAATGTGTTCAATGTACTAATGTCAAAGTGTTCTTATGTCAAATGTGTTCAAATGTGTTCTAATGTCAAATGTCAAATGGTGTTCTAATGTCAAATGTCAAATGTGTTCTAATAGTCTAATGTCAAAAGTGTTCTTATGTCAAATGTGTTCAAATGTGTTCTAATGTCAAATGTCAAATGTCATCTAATGTCAAATGTCAAATGTGTTCTAATGTCTAATGTCAAAAGTGTTCTTATGTCAAAAGTGTTCAAATGTGTTCTAATGTCAAATGTCAAATGTGTTCTAATGTCTAATGTCAAAAGTGTTCTAATGTCAAATGTCAAATGTCAAATGTGTTCTAATGTCAAATGTCAAATGTGTTCTAATGTCTAATGTCAAAAGTGTTCTTATGTCAAATGTGTTCAAATGTGTTCTAATGTCAAATGTCAAATGTCAAATGTGTTCTAATGTCTAATGTCAAAAGTGTTCTTATGTCAAATGTGTTCAAATGTGTTCTAATGTCAAATGTCAAATGTGTTCTAATGTCAAATGTCAAATGTGTTCTAATGTCTAATGTCAAAAGTGTTCTTATGTCAAATGTGTTCAAATGTGTTCTAATGTCAAATGTCAAATTTGTTCTAATGTCAAATGTCAAATGTGTTCTAATGTCTAATGTCAAAAGTGTTCTTATGTCAAATGTGTTCAAATGTGTTCTAATGTCAAATGTCAAATGTCAAATGTGTTCTAATGTCTAATGTCAAAAGTGTTCTTATGTCAAATGTGTTCAAATGTGTTCTAATGTCAAATGTCAAATGTCAAATGTCAAATGTCAAATGTGTTCTAATGTCTAATGTCAAAAGTGTTATCAAATGTGTTCAAATGTGTTCTAATGTCCAAATGAAATGTGTTCTAATGTCAAATGTCAAATGTGTTCTAATGTCTAATGTCAAAAGTGTTCTTATGTCAAATGTGTTCAAATGTGTTCTAATGTCTAATGTCAAATGTGTTCTAATGTCTAATGTCAAAAGTGTTCTTATGTCAAATGTGTTCAAATGTGTTCTAATTTCTAATGTCAAATGTGTTCAAATGTCTAATGTCAAAAGTGTTCTTATGTCAAATGTGTTCAAATGTGTCCCAATGTCTAATGTCAAATGTGTTCAAATGTCTAATGTCAAAAGTGTTCTAATGTCAAATGTCAAATGTGTTCTAATGTCTAATGTCAAATGTGTTCTAATGTCTAATGTCAAAAGTGTTCTTATGTCAAATGTGTTCTAATGTCTAATGTCAAATGTGTTCAAATGTCAAATGTGAGAACCAGGGGCTTCCCACCTCTCCTAGGAGCTGCAGGTGTGCGTTGGGCTCAACAAAGGTTGCACGCTTTACTGCTTCCTCAAATGACATGTCACCTGCAGCAAGTTAAAAGCATCATTGAATGCTGAACATGCACTCCTAGGTAGGGAACGGCATTAGGATATCATATGCTATCATGTCATCATATGATATCATATGATGCCAGCAGTCCGACTAGGCCAAAGTTACCATTTATATACAGTTTCATATGATGCAATTTTTATGATGTCATATGATATCATACTCCCCTTTTGTCAACATCATACGATATGCCAGTCCCCACTCCTAGTTCCTATTTTCCTGACACCCCATTCCCCTGTCCTGCCAATCAAATCGACACAATCCTTGAGTCTAGGGCTAGCGTATGGAGACCCACCCTTTGAGGCGGAAATCCTTTTTGTTAAAAAAAACAAAAAACGCACACACACACACACACACCTAACTTGTCCCTCCCTAGGTGTGGCCTCCTACTGGTGTAGCTAGCAATCGACAAAACTCTTGAGTCTAGGGCTAGCGTATGGAGACCCACCCACTGAGGCGGAAATCCTTTTTGTTAAAAAAAAAAAAAAAAAAAAAGCACACACAAACTCACACACCTAACTTGTCCCTCCCTAGGTGTGGCCTCCGACTGGTCCAGCTGGCAAGGGCTAGCGCATGGAGACCCACCCTTTGAGGCGGAAATCCTTTTTTTTAAGAGAAAAAAGACCCCCTCCCCTCCCGACCCCCACCCCCCCACCACACACACACACACCCAAGCCCTCAACTCCCACCCCTACCCTAGTCCCCAGTCCCCAACCCAACCCGTAGCCCTCTCTGCAAACTCGCCACACAAACATCCACGATTCCCCCCACACACACACATGCACCCACTAACATACAATCCCCCGCACCCCACCATCATGATCTGAATGATAATTTTACATTTAGATTGATGCTTTCTTGAACTATGTTGCCTGCATTATAATGCACTGTATGCACGATGATCTGATGATTATATTGATGCTTTCTTGCACTGTTTATTTTTTAGGCTTCACTTAGCAGCTTCTACGCAGCTCCCTTTACCTGTCCTTATACCCTACCAGAAGCTAGCTAATGTGCCTTACAGCTGATATGAGAGTCACTTCGATGCAGCTAAAAATTGTGGGCTTGACCCCTTGGATGGCTGATGGAGCTTACTGGGAGCTGCCATGGGTAGCCCCCCAAAGAAGTGCTCTCTTGAATTATGGTGGCTGCTCCCTTCAGCTTTGAGAGCCCATGGTGCTATAAACAAAATATGCTACGGGGTGCATCCTTTTGCCTTGAGCATCCTCTAGACTTCACACACAGGGGCTAAATGATGGTCGCCTAGAGGACGGTAATGTAGCTCCCACCCACGGGCTCTTGGCACGTGTTCGCGGGCGATTTCACTATGGAGTGCCAGACGATTCTGGGGTGCATCACAATTGCACAATTACACCACAATTGAAGAGCAGCTGGACGCATGCCTGTGCAATCTCACCGCAAGCTGGGGCTGCGAACAGGACCAGAACGCCCAGCAGACAAGTGGCCAGAAGCTGAATTGTCCCCCGCATCCTGTCAGATCGGATCAATTAGAGCAGAGTGAGAAATTCGAGACTGGGATTTCAAGCTCGGAGCGCCCAGACGCGCAAGAAGGAGGATAGAGTGAGCGAATGTGCTGAGCTGTGGATCCCCTCTCGAGAGAGCTCCCGGTATTCGCATACGCTGTGGGTGACAGCTCGGCAGAGCTCTCGGCTCGCCTTGGCACACGCACACGCTGTAGGCCAGGAAACTCGGTACTCCAAACAGTACTGGAGGTTGGTCTGTGCGCGCATCGTACTTGTTCAACGTTGCATATCTCCCTACGTTTTCTTTTCTAGACGAGCGTGTATAGCTATTTGTATAAGACCAAGGCTGCTCCCCACCCACCTCCTCAACCTATATCAGTTTTTCCCCTTCCGACTTGATCTTATGAATCCCTCCGACCCAGGAGGAGGCACTAAAGCTCCTTGGGCCGATAAAGAGCCCCATGCGGCGAAAGTCGCAACTTCCAGCGAGGCTACACTAGCACCTGGACTACCTACGTCAGCATCTGGCCTGCCTACTGTGGCACCTGGCCCCAGTACAGCTGCACCTGGTGTGGTCACCAAAGCCCCCTGGGCCACTGCAGCACCGGGCGAAAGCACAGCAGGACCTGGTGTAGCGACCAAAGCCCCCTTGGCCACTGCAGGAGCGCATGCCCCCCCTCCGGTGCCCCCCACTGGAGTCCCCAAGGCCAGCTCAACGCCAGTTCTGATCAAGGCACCATGGGAAATCAGTCAGCCCCATCCAGCTGGTGCCACTGTGCCCAAGCCTCTGCATCTCAGCGGTGATACGCTGAGCCCCACACCTGCTCCATGGGCTGTGCCAGAGGCTCGTCAAGGGCTGCCAGGAATAGGTATATAGAAATAAATGCTCCGCCTTCTGACGAGGCGTAAGGTTGAGGGGAGCAGCCCGTTTGCTTGCGTGAGGGTCAACCACCAATAGGGGGAGGCCTGTTAGCCTCCAGGAGAAAGGTTCTGGGCCTGGTCATAGTTTTTTTCAGTTATGAGCAGCAGCTTCTAGGCAGCTCTCATGGCTTGCTACCCAGCCAATCCTAATGCTACCTGGTGCACCTTGAAGCTACCACAATCAGCTGTCCGGGACTGCTGAAATATTTGGGTGCAGTACACTTGCTGGCTCAGGGAGCTGCCTAGAAGCTGCTCAGGAAAGCTGAAAAGAAAAACCCTGGGCCTGGTAGGACCAGGCCTCTCCTATGTAGGCCTTAGCTTCCTCTTAGCTTCAGACTCATTTCATTGTCATTAGTTATACAATTACATCACGTTGCCATAGACAGGCCATAGTTGAACCAAGACAAGCCCGCTCTTCAACATCCGGGGGGGTCTTAGAACCATCCTCCAAGAGAAATTCAAAGGGTACAAGCAACAAATTCACAGGGTACAAGCAACAAAGCAATAATAACAGCCCTCCTTGAACTCTCGCATGAAATTCCGATTGGTGCGCTAGGACACACACAGTGTCCTTGCCCTGATCACTCATAGGATCGCGCTCAAAGCACCAACACTCATCGCTCATAGGATCACTCATAGTATCACTCATAAGATCACTCATAGGATCGCGCTCAAAGCACCAGCACTCATCACTCATAGGATCACTCATTAGATCACTCGATCACTCATAGGATCGCGCTCAAAGCACCAGATGCCACACTCTCAGTGATTATATTCTTTTAAAGCCTTTCCTATCATGGTTGGGCAAGTCTCTTGAGCATATTTGGCTTACTCCTTGACTTTAACCTACATGCATACAATTGCAAGCAAGGTTAGAAGCTCCAATAATGAATGAATGATGATCCGGCGTGAGGTTGAGGGGGACAGCCTGTTTGATTTCACTGTGGCCAGCTCTCTCCCTGACTGCACAAACTCATCATATTCACCCAAACTCTATCCTGTTGGTGCTGCAGGTGGGAAGCCTGCGTCGATCAATCTCGTAGCAGGTATGATAGCTTGTTTTTTTCACAAAGCACTGCTCCGTGTATTAGGCAAGATAGTGGTATTCTAGCTTTTTCGTGTTGCAAGACCTCGTATGGTGAGCTTGGATTGAGAAAGTCTTCTTGTTTCTGAGCTATCAGCATGTTGAGTTAGGAACTTCACAATCCTGGAAGGTAGTTGTAGAAATTGGGTCAGATTGCTTGCGAGGTTGGATTATGGTTTGTTGAGGAGTGGGTGGGTGGGTGGGGGGAAGGGGGGGGGGGGAGGCTGGAGGGTATGACAAATGAAGCTTATGTGGGTAGCGGGGTTGGGAAGACGATTGCATTTTAGCTTATTGCTGTGCACTGTTGTATGGCATGCAGACACCTATATAGGAGATAAGCACATGTAGTCAAATGTGGTACCCACCTTCACAGGTAAAATGTCCCACAACGATTGTTGTCCCATGCCCATTCCCAATGTCCAATGTCCCACAACGATTGTTGTCCCCTTGTCCCACACCGATTATTGTCCCATGCCCATGCCCATGCCCATACCCAACGATTACTGTCCCATACCTTGTACTCCCCAGAACCCCAGATGCCCCAGGCCCTGCCCTCGCGCCCGCCGCATGGATATAAGCCAGCTGGCAAGCGCATCAAGTCGGCCGACGATTTAAAGCGCTGCTTGGAAAGTGATGTGATGCGAGACTTCGTGGCCTTTATCCTCTCTCTCAGCGAGGCGGTGAAGGGGAAGAAGCTGTCGTCGGCAGAGGCTGGAGCCCCCGTGAGCCCTGCTATCACACGCCTGAAGAACCTGCTCGACCTGCTGTCAACATGGGTGGATGAGATACCCCCCTCTCAGCAATCGTTGCGATATGGGAACCCAGCATACCGCACATGGTTTGCCAAGATGCAGGACTCTGCGCTGCATCTGGTGCAGTCACTGCTGCCGGAAGAAGGGGAGGGTGCCAGCAGTAGCGGTACGGCAGGTGTGTGTTGTAATCAAAAGGGCTTCATGGGTATGTGTGTGTGCTAAGTGAGGGGTGTGGGTGCTACATGATGTGTGTGTGTGATATAGGAACCCAGCCTACCGTACTTGGTTTGCCAAGATGCAGGACTCTGCGCTGCATCTGGTGCAGTCACTGCTGCCGGAAGAAGGGGAGGGTGCCAGCAGTAGCGGTACGGCAGGTGTGTGTTGTAATCAAAAGGGCTTCATGGGTATGTGTGTGTGCTAAGTGAGGGGTGTGGGTGCTACATGATGTGTGTGTGTGATATAGGAACCCAGCCTACCGTACTTGGTTTGCCAAGATGCAGGACTCTGCGCTGCATCTGGTGCAGTCACTGCTGCCGGAAGGAGGGGAGGGTGCCAGCAGTAGCGGTACGGCAGGTGTGTGTTGTTATCGAATGAGCGTAATGGGTATGTGCATGTGTGCTATGTGAGGGGTATGGGTGCTACGTGATGTGTGTGTGTGTGATATGGTTACCCAGCCTACCATACATGGTTTGCCAAGTTGCAGGATTCTGCGCTACATCTGATGCTGTCACTGCTGCTGGAAGAAAGGGAGGGTGCCAGCAGTGACAAAACAGCATGTGTGCTTTTATGTGCTTATACCCTCATACCCGCATGTCCTCATACCCGCATACCCGCATACCCTCATACCCTCATTCCCTCATACCCGCATACCCTCTTAACTTCCTACCGCTTTACCCTTTTACCCTTATACCCTCATCCCCTCATTCCCTCATTTGGTGGTTTGCCCCAGTGCAAGCAAACGGGCTGGCCCTCTCAACCTCACGCCTCGTCATAAGGTGCAGTAAGTATGTATTCATTTATACCCACATACTCTCATACTCTTAAACCCTCATACCCTCATACCCGCATACCCTCGTTTCCTCATTCCCTCATTCCCTTATAATCTTATACCCTCCTAATCTCCCAAACTCCTAACCTCCTACCCTTATACCCGTATACCCTTATACCCTTATACCCTCATTACCTCATAACCTCATTTGGTGGTTGGCCCCAGTGCAAGCAAACAGGCTGGCCCTCTCAACCTCAGGCCTCGTCAGAAGGTGCAGTATGTATTTATTTATTTATTAATTCCCACATACTCGTATTCCCTAATACCTATATACCCTCATACCCTTATATCCTCAAATCCTTGTACCCTCATACCCTCATACCCTTGCACCCTTGTACCCTTGTACCCTCATACCCTTGTACCCTTGTACCCTCATACCCTCATACCTTCATACCCTTGTACCCTCATACCCTCATACCCTCGTACCCTTGTACCCTCATACCTTCATACCCTTGTACCCTTGTACCCTCATACCCTCATACCCTTGTACCCTCATACCTTCATACCCTCATACCCTTGTACCCTCATACCCTCATACCCTTGTACCCTTTTACCCTCATACCCTTGTACCCTCACACCCTCATACCCTCATGCCCTTGTACCCTCATACCCTTGTACCCTTTTACCCTCATACCCATGTACCCTCATACCCTCATACCCTTGTACCCTTGTACCCTCATACCCTCGTACCCTATACCCTGAGGGCGGAAGTGACGCTGCCCGCTTTGCTTAGCGATTGTAAGGCTGCGCCATTGTAGTGGCGCCGCATCTAATTGAATATTTTGGCAACGCAACTGGCATCAAGTATAGGTTGCCCCCCTCAACATCACGCCTAGCCATAAGGCGTAACATGTATTTATTGATTGATTGATTGATTGATTTATTGATTGATACCCTTATACTGTGCCCTGCAGAGTCTGCTGAGGGCGGAAGTGACGCCGCCCGTACCGCTGAGCGCTTGAAAGGCTGCGCCGTAGAAGTGGCGCCCTATCTAACTGAAAGTTTTGGCAACGCAACTCGCATCGACTACGGAACTGGGCACGAGACAAACTTCTGCGCATTGCTCTACTGCCTAGCGCGGTTGGGGGTGGTGGGCGAGGCTGATAGAGAAGCGTTGGTTAGTGTCGTCTTTCGCAAGTACTTAGCCCTGATGCGCAAGATACAGACCACATACTGGTGAGGCTGGCAGGAGGGGATATTCCGTGTCAGATTTCAGCAAAATAGCAAGATCAAAACGTGAGAGGATTCGGAAGGAGGACATGTGGGTGGGAGGATTTGGGTGGGAGGCCATTTGAGGGTAGTGGGAGGCATTGGTTAGTGTAGTCTTTTGTAATTACCTGGAGGTCTTGCGAAAGATACAGACCACATACTGGTGAGGCTGGCAAGAGGGGATGGAGGGGATATTCCGTGTCAGCTTACAACGAATTAACAAGTTCAAAACTTGAGAGGATTTAGAAGGAGGAAATGTGGGTGGGAGGTCAGTTGAGGGTAGTGGGAGGCATTGGTCAGTATAGTCTTTCGTAAGCACTCGGAGCTGATGCGCAAGATGCATACCACATACTGGTGATTCTGGCAGGAGGGGATCGAGGGGATATTCATTTCATATTCAGTTCATGTTAGATTTCGACAATATAACAAGGTTCAAAATGTGAGAGGATTTGGAAGGACACACGGGTGGGAGGATTTGCGTGGGAGGTCAGTTGAGGTTAGTGGGAAGCATTGGTTAGTCTAGTCTTTCAGAAATAACTGGAGCTCTTGCAAGAGATGCATACCACATACTGGTGAGGCTGGCAGGAGGGTATATTCCATGTCAGATTTTAACGAACTAACAAGTTCAAAACGTGAGAGGATTTAGAAGGACATGTGGTTGGGAGGTCAGTTGAGGTTAGTGGGAAGCATTGGTTAGTGTAGTCTTTCGCAAGTACCTGGATCAAAAGATGCATACCACATACTAGTGAGGCTGGCAAGAGGGGATGGAGGAGTGGAGAGGATTTGGAAGGAGGACTTGTGGGTGGGAGGATTTGAGTGGAGGGTCATTAGAAGGTAGTGAGAGGCATTGGTTACGGCCCTCAATGTAGCAGAAACTGCACTGTTACACTGGCTACACTGGAGGTGCCGCGATACCTAAGGTTTCGGCGCGGAACGAAGCCTTGGTCTCACGCCACCAGAGGATGGCAGATTACCGTTTCTTACGGCCCTCAGTGTAGCAGAGACTCCACTGTTACACTTGTTACACCGGGTGCGGGGCCCCGAGGTCTAAGGGTTCGGCGTGACCAAGGCCTTCAGCCCACGCCACCTGCGCTTGAACCCAAGACATGAGCCGGTCACCTCTGGTTGATAAGGGCGGTCAGGGTGTTTAGAGTAGCCTTTCGGAAGTACCAGGAGCTGATGTGAAAGATGCACATACTGGTAAGAAAGGTAGGGAGAGGTGGAGAGGATTTGGGTGGGAGGCCATGTGAGAGTATTCAGAGGCGTGTCCTGTGGCGCTATACTAGGCTAGGCTAAGCTATACTAGGCTAGGCTAGTCTAGGCCAGGCTAATCTATACAATGCAAGGCTATACTAGGCTAGGCTAGGCCAGGCTAATCTATACAATGCTAGCCTATACTAGGCTAGGCTAGGCCAGGCTAATCTATACAATGCTAGGCTATACTAGGCTAGGCTAGGCCAGGCTAATCTAGGCCAGGCTAATCTATACAATGCAAGGCTATACTAGGCTAGGCTAGGCCAGGCTAATCTATACAATGCTAGGCTATACTAGGCTAGGCTAGGCCAGGCTAATCTATACAATGCTAGGCTATACTAGGCTAGGCTAGGCCAGGCTAATCTAGGCCAGGCTAATCTATACAATGCAAGGCTATACTAGGCTAGTCTAGGCCAGGCTAATCTATACAATGCAAGGCTATACTAGGCTAGGCCAGGCTAAGCTGTACTAGGCTAGGCTATGATGCGAAAGTATATGTCAAAACAAATGTCCCCCTTCCCACCCATTCACGCACACCAAGCACTCACACTCAGGTTGTAACCCGCTGGCTCACACACATGGTGTGTGTGGGCTGGACGGGAGGGAAGCGGTTGGTGTAAACTTGTATGTTAACAAATTTGACCCCCCCACACACCTATACCCCCTCCCCCCCACACACACATACATACATACATACACATACATACACATACATACACGCACATACATACATACACACATACTCTCAGGTTGGAACCCGCTGGATCACATGGCGCGTGGGGGCTGAACGACTATCAATTCATAACCCCATCCACCCCCCACACTCAAACGGTGCGCACACGCACACACACCTCCCCCCACCCCCACCCCACAGGTTTGAACCTGCTGGATCACATAGCGTGTGGGGGCTGGATGACTATCAATTCCTAACCTCACCCACCCCCACACACCCCACACACTCACACGGCGCGCACACACACACACCTCCCACCCCCACCCCCGCAAGTTGGGACCTGCTGGATCACATGGCATGTGGGGGCTGGACGACTATCGATTCTTACCTCCACCCCCCCACCCCACCCCCACCCCCCCACCCCCCACACTCACACGGCACGCACACACACCCTGCAGGTTGGAACCCGCTGGATCACATGGCGTGTGGGGGCTGGACGACTATCAATTCTTACCCTTCCTTTGGGGTGCCTCTCAGTTGAGTGGCAATCCCATGATTAAGCCAAAGAGCATCCACAACCAGGAGATTGTGGAAATGTATTCAGACGAGTACTTGTACCTAGCTTGTGTTCGCTTTGTGAAGCAGGTGGGTTTTGGGGGGCACATAAAATGCCACCCTGTGTGTATGGTTGGTGTCTGAGCTTTTTCAAAATAAGGAGCCCCGCATTTCTCCTTCTTCTCCTTCTCCTTCTCCTTCTCCTTCTCCTTCTCCTTCTCCTTCTCTTTCTCCTTCTCCTTCTCCTTCTCCTTCTCCTTCTCCTTCTCCTTCTCCCTCTCCTTCTCCTTCTCCTTCTCCTTCTCCGTCATCTTCTCCTTCTCCTTCTCCTTCTCCTGCTTCTCTCTCCTTCTTCTCTCTTCTCCTCCTTCTCCTCCTTCTCCTCCTTCTCCTCCTTCTCTCGTCCTTCTTCCTCCTTCTCCTCCTCCTCTTCTCCTCTTCTCCTCCACTCCTCCTTCTCCTCCTCCTCCTCCTTCTACCTCCTGCCTTCTCCTTTCTCCTCCTTCTCCTCCTTCTCCTCCTTCTCCTCCTTCTCCTCCTTCTCCTCCTTCTCCTCCTTCTCCTCCTTCTCCTCCTTCTCCTCCTTCTCCTCCTTCTCCTTCTCCTCCTTCCTCCTTCTCCTCCTTCTCCTCCTTCTCCTCCTTCTCCTCCTTCTCTTCCTTCTCCTCCTTCTCCTCCTGATCTCTCCTTCCTCGCTCCTTCTCTTTTCCTTCTCTCCTCCTTCTCCTCCTTCTCACTCCTTCTCCTCTTCTCCTCCTTCTCCTCCTTCTCCTCCTCTCCTTCCCTCCTTTCTCCTCCTTCTCCTCCAGCTCCTCCTATCTCTCCGATTAACTTCTCCTCCTCTCGCACTCCCTTCTCACTCCTTCCCTACCTTCGCCTCCTTCTCCTCCCTCTCCTGCTCCCCCCGTCCCCTCTTCTTCTCCTCCCTCGCCCCCTTCTTCCATTCCTTCTCCTCCTTTCTCCTCCTTCATCTTTTCCTTCTTCACTCCTTCATTCCTCACTTCCCTCCTTCTCCTCCTTCTCCTCCTTCTTCCTTTCTTCCATTACTCCCTCCTTCTCCTCCTTCCTCCTTCTCGCTCCGTTCTCTCGCTATCTCCTCCTTCTCCTCCTTGCGCCTCCTTCTCCCCTTTCTCCATCCTTTCTCCGTCCTCCGCTCTACCTCCTTCTCCTCCTATCTCACTGTCTCTCCTCTTCTCCTCCTATCTCCTCCCGCTCCTCCTACTTTCCTCCTCCTTCTCACACCTTCCTTCTCCTCCAGCTGCCCACAGCTCCTCCTCCAGCTCCCCCTTCTCCTCGCTATCTCCTCCTTCTCTTCCATTCTCCTTCTTCTCCTTCTCCTTCTTCCTCCTTCTCCATTTCCTTCATCCTGTCTCCCTTCTCCTTCTCCTTCTCCTTCTCCTATGCTCCTCTCCGTCTCACTTACCTACACTTCCTTTTCCATTTCCTCCTCCTCCTCCTCATCGTCAAGACCACCATCATCATTATCATCATCACCATCATCATTATCATCAACCCAACGCAAGCCAGTAACAGTAAGCATATACTGGTTTGAGTTGGGTTAACGACACTTGTACTGATCATGGAGCAACTATGGTTCGCAGGTGAAGAAAGGGCGAAAAATCAAAGGGCAAAAAATAGCTGTGGGTCCAAAATAAAAAAAAATGTTTCCGACAAAATGTTTCAAAAACATTTTTTGTCTCAACCATCATTCCTATTTAATTTGGGTCCAATCGGAGAAAGTCGATTTCGTCCCTGAACATCACTACTACGGATTGCAGGTAAAGAAAGGGCCCTTTGCTGAGACGTCCCCCATCATCAACATCATCATCATTATCATCATCATTATTATCAACCCAACTCAAGCCAGTAACAGTAGGCATATACTGGTCTGATAAGCATATACTGGTTTGAGTTGGGTTTACGACACTTGTACTGATCATGGAGCAACTACGGATTGCAGGTGAAATTTTTCAGTAACGGAGTATTAAGGAAAGTATAGATGCAAGTAATTACAAGATTATCAAACAGCCCAGGCGCTGATTGATGAAAGAGATTGACAGTACCGCAGGCGGTACTGCGTGGCACGGCACGTGGCCATAGCTAGCCAACGGTACAGCAGTAGGCACATGCTCGATGTCACTCTAGAGACGGCATAAAAGCCGGACAATGAAAAAGGTGGCCTAATGCTACGTTTGTTTGATTCAGTCAAATGGCAACTGTTGATTCACCCTCCAAGTACCGATATATTTCTCTGAACTCTGGATCGCATGTGAAGGAAAGGGTGCACTGCTCTCTAAACTGGTAGACTCCATTACCACCCACTTCTGATATCATGGTTGGGCAGGTCCCTTCAGCCTATTAGGGTACTGATCATGGAGCAACTATGAATCGCAGGTGAAGAAAGGGCCCTTTGCTGAGACGTCCCCCATCATCATCATCATCATCATCATTATCATCAACCCAACTCAAGCCAGTAACAGTAAGCATACGCTGGTCTGAGTTGGGTTAAAAACACTTGTCATACTGATTATGGGGCAACAATGGATTGCAGGTGAAGAAAGGGCCCTTTGCTGAGACGTCCCCCATCATCATCATCATCATCATCATTATCATCAACCCAACTCAAGCCAGTAACAGTAAGCATACGCTGGTCTGAGTTGGGTTAAAAACACTTGTCATACTGATTATGGGGCAACAATGGATTGCAGGTGAAGAAAGGGCCCTTTGCTGAGACGTCTCCCATCATCAATGACATTAGCTCTGTGCCATCGTGGAATAAGGTGGGTCATTGAATCAGCCTTCTCTTGATCGCAATCCGTACAATACAAAACTGTACAATACAAATCATTACAATACGAAACATTACAATACGAAACAATACAATGCAGTAAAATGCAATACCATGGAATACAAGACATATAAATATACATATACACTACCCTATACTGCACTACGCCGAAATGCACGAGACCAGTGTCCCTTCGCAATGTTTCAAACTGACTTACTCCAGGGCTTCATGTTCGAGTGTATGTTCGAGGTGCACCTATGAAGTTCAGCATCTATCCCAAATGTTTTTCCTGGGTGTGCATTACGGGATATACACTGGGCGTCGATTAACATTGTTTTCTTCTTCACTTATTATTCAAACTGTCTTGACAGCAGACAAAGAAACAAACAACCGTTGCATTCAATTTCACTATCTTGACCACAAACTAACAAACCAATCAAGCAACCAACTAGATTAGCACTACATCTCACTATCTTGACATTTCTCTTACATTTCTTTGCACCAAATTCCACTTTCTTGACATTTCTCTGAACTTTCTTTGCAATACATTTCACTGTCTTCAAATCGAATCACGTTGGCTTAGATAAGATGTACCAGGAAGAGGTTCTGAGAAAGTTTCCCATCATGCAACACTTCTTGTGTTCCGAGTGCACCGAAGTTCAGCATCATCCCTGAACCTTCTTTGCATTCAATTCCACTATCTTGACAATAAACCAACCAACCAACCAACCAACCAACCAACCAACCAACCAACCAACCTTCTTTCCATTAAATTCCACTATCTTCAAATCACATTTGGTGGATGGCATCAGTGCAAGCAAACGGGCTGGCCCCCTCAACCTCACCAATAGATGGTGCGCCTTGTAATAAGGCGCACCATCTATGTATTTGCTTATTTATTCATTCATTCATTCATTCATTCATTCATTCATTCATTCGTTTATTTATTTGTTTATTTATTCAAATTGCATGCAGGTTCACGGGGGCATGGTGAAGATGTACCAAGTTGAGGTACTGAGCAAGTTCCCCATCATGCAGCACTTCTTGTTTGGAAGCCTCCTTCCATTCCCAGAGTGAAGGACATGTATAGTGTGAAGGCGTTGTACTGTGTGAAGGCGTTGTACAGCGTGAAGGCGTTGAATAGTGCAAAGGCGTTGTACAGCGTGAAAGTGTTGTACAGTGTTAAGGCGTTGTACAGCTTGAAGGCAATGTATAGTGCAAAGGCGTTGTACAGCGTGAAGGTGTTGTACAGTGTGAAGGCGTTGTACAGCTTGAAGGCAATGTATAGTGCAAAGGCGTTGTACAGCGTGAAGGTGTTGTACAGTGTTAAGGCGTTGTACAGCTTGAAGGCGATGTATAGTGCAAAGGCGTTGTACAGCAGCAACAGCACTGTCTCTTTTCGGGGCCACTCATGGCAGCTTCCCGTCAGCTCCAATAGCCAGCCACTGCGTCTTGCCCAAAGCTGTCAGATGCATTGGAAACTCCGTTGTGTCAGCTTTCAGGCGCACCACCTACGTCAGGTTTGGCCCAAGGATGGGGGAAAGGAGCTGCCTTGAAGCTGCCACGCGTGGCCCCAAAAAGAAACAGTGAGCAGCAGCGATTTCAAATCCCCCTGAAGGATTCAATTGGATTGTTACATACTTTTTCAGCCAACTGCTCACCTCCTTCCAATCCCAAGTCCCCCCGTGCGATGCCCACAGATACCAGGGAGCACACTAAGCGGATTAGACAGTCCAGGTCCCCCTGAAGCCAAGCCAAGCCAAGCCAAGACTTGTCCAAATCCCTCCAAAGCCAAGCCAAGACTTGTCCAAACCCCTCTAAAGTCAAGCCAAGCCAAGATTGTCCAAATCCCTCTGAAGCCAAGTCTAGCCAAGACTTGTCCAAACCCCTCTAAAGCCAAGCCAAGCCAAGACTTGTCCAAATCCCTGTGAAGCCAAGCCAAGCCAAGAATTGTTCAAACCGCTTTGAAGCCAAGCAATAACTACAAGATTTTTACGCTGGTGAAACCCATCGACAATTTTTTCATCCCTAGCTGTTGTTGTTGTCCATAGCTATTGTTGTCGTGTCCAAGTCATACATTTCATCTCTTGCCAGACCTTCCCCGTGCTATGTAGTTTGGAGCCAGCACTTCACATAACTATGTTGTACTGTGAAGCCAGCAGAAGAGAACAACATCGTGTGTGCCCATCGATTCATTGGTCATCCATAGTCTTCCGATCAAGCAGCTCACAGTCAGGTAGTCATTACAGTCAGTACAGTCAGCACGTCACAGTCAGCACGTCACAGTCAGTACAGTCAGCATGATAAGTTCAGTCAGCACAATAAGTTCAGGCAGTTCAGTCATTCTGTCTGTCCATACTGTTCAGATATGCAGGATGATATGCAGGCAGGCAATTCATTCCCTAACGAGCCATTCTCGAAGGATGGGGTTGTGAGGTGCGGTAGCTACTTTGAATCTCCTTGAAGCCAGCAGCACTTCATATTTCCACGCATCCATTCCTTGCTTGGTCATCCCTATCATTAGCTGTTAGTGTTTATGTGCAGCATTATTTTTTCCGGCAGTTACCGTAGGTGCTCACGGAACTCAAAAGACGCCATTTTTGTGGGGCTCAGATCATCGGTGTTTTTATCGTTTTAGCCCCTCCTGTTATCATGCTTGGGCAAGTCCCTTGAGGCTATTTAGCTACTCCTGGACTGTAACATACACACACATGCCCAGGGCATTCTACTCCGGACTGCTAAACAAGAAAATGATGATGATAGCATTGCCCTGGTGCCCTACTGGACTCTAGATCTGATCCCCGCAGAAGTAGCCCGCAGAACCAGTAAAAGAAGGAAGGCTTTCATCAGAGGCTTTTCATGGGCGGGACCCAGGGGGGGCTTGAACATGACCAACCGCCAACATATTAGCCGTCCCTAGCCCCTTCCATCGAGTTGCCTCGAATTGTATACAATGCCAGCCTGATATTCTATGACGTTCTACGACTCTGACATTCTATGACAGGTTAAAGGTTTTCAGTATGGGTGGGAGTCAGGGTACTTCAGGACTCAGGAGGACCCCCAGCTCTGCTGCTTGAGACGCAACAAGTTGTATAGCCTGCATCTTGCGAGTTGCGACGCAACAAAGTAACGGATCCTTCCTTCTGATCAACGGACTCTGCGACGGAGAGCGCAGCGTCCTGAACCCTGGGTGGGAGTGTGGGACCTTGGGCGGGCCTCTGATGTGATGAACCGTCATATCCTATCCAGTCCCGAATACGGTTGCTTCACGACTTCTAAACATTGCCCCCAACCTAGCTTAAAAGGCCGGAAATTGGCGGAAGTTAATATTTCCCACTTTTTGAAGCCAGAATCGTATTTTAGACTCTATACTCATAATGCCACGATGCCCACCGCTGGTAAGAAATTTGACAGGCTCGTATTTGGATTGTTGGCGAAAGGTGTGCCTCAAGCCACATGTTGGCGTTAAGCCATAGACCAGCGCCAGGCCCGGTAGTCTGAGCTGGTGTGATCTGCGAAGTATGATACATAGCGTGTTTGGCAGAGTTTCTTATGCAACTCCTCAGTCCCTTGTAGACAGATTCCTGGGAAGCTGTTGTGTTACTCTATGTGTTTGTTGTATGCTTCCCTGCACCGAGATTCTGCCATCTGTCAAGCTCTTGTGATATAAATAGGCCGAGTTATTTTTTCTCGTTAACAACATCACTTAGCGTTCAGTTCCGGTTCGCTATGCTACCGACTCCATCCGACTTCTCCTTCAAATGGAGTACAGGCTAGAAAAGGCGGATATCGTACATTTGGCCCCAAACTGTTATTGGCGGCAGTGTACCAGACCGACATCTGAATCAGATGCCTAGTCGTCTAACATGTAATCAATCTTAACACAAACAGCCCCGAATGTTCACAAATATCATGTTTCAGGAGTCTTACACAATTTGAAACATAATCCCTATTGCAGGTTACTGGTTTGAACCCTCCCTGCATATCCCCCCCAGGGCAGGTGGATTTGGTTGAAAAGTTTAGAAAGCCATAAAAAATGGGAGATTTGACCTGCATAAGTACCATACCAGGCCATTTCCAGCCCTTACAAACTGGCATACCGACCTGCAGCAGTCGGAACGAGGGGCAGAATCGCGCAGTTTCTGACAATTGAACTTCAGGCAATTTGATGGATGGCACAATTTGATGGCGATTGATCAATTCCGTAGCTCGATCTGTGCTCTGTGGAGCTCGCGGCGGTCACTTTCGTACCCTCGGCATTTTCGGGCAGCTTTCGCCACAAGGCATGGCAGGAGGCGAAACCACAATGCAAACTCCGGAAAATGCTTCGCGTTTGCTTTTCACACAGATATCGGAAAAGAAAGAACCAAACTTTGGCCCGAAGCAACCTGGAAGCAACCGCCTTATCTTGTTCCCAACATGTCGAGTCCTGCTACGGCCCGTTTCGGAGGAAATTCTGGTACGAAAGAGCTACAAGTTAGATTCGACAGGGCTAGAAACACCGATATGGCAGTAGTTGGGAGCATTCGGCTCAGTTGGCGGGATTTGTATGGTCCTGCGCCCTCTGGTCCTGCGCGCCCATCGACGGTTCGCGGCGCCCTCCTCATCCCTCGAAAAAAGCGGTTTCGAACACCTGCCGCCAATTTCGATTATTTGTCGGGTACACCCTGAAATCAAAATTTCAAACTCGCGAGTACAATAGAGCGCCTCAGCTGGAGCAACTACTGATCACCAACACTATCTTCTTGCGACTTCAGCAACTACAACACTTCAATCCTCTAGCGCGTGACTGGAAACTAGACCGCAAGGTACTTGTCTGCTACATTCATGTTCGCGTCCGTCTTCAGCTTCCCGAGCTCAACTTAGCCTTAGCCCAAAATACTTCACCACGCACTAATATCCCTGCGCCCTGCTCGCACTCCGGCCTCTGCTTTAACACCAGAAAAATCCTCACCATTATTTCCTTTCTTACTCACAGGCTGCCTCAACATTTTCCCGCCGAAACCGTTGCAACCTTAGCAGTTCACCATGTCGACCTCAAACGCTCTCCAAGACCTTACAAGCGTGTACAACAACTTCAACAACTTGCCACCCCAGCATCAATCTCAGCACGAGCTCCACGCTCGCAAGCCGACCAGGTCATGCCTTGATCGATCAGCTTCCACCAAGAGCATGCAATTCGGCTCCCCGATCGTTGACCTACAGCCTTGCATTGAGACACCAAGATTCAACGCGCAGCGGGTTAGCGTGGACACTCCCAAGACCTTCCCTCGGCCCAGGGAGCCTTCGGCGAGCAGGCACAAGTTCGCCGCTTCCCCTTGCGACCCCGTCTCCTCGGGATTTCAGGGGTGAGAATATGCAGAAGGGAATAAAGAATTATTGACCAGTTATGTTGTCATTGTCAATGGCTGCACGACCCACATACCAGTGCAGCCCATGCAAGCTTGAGTGATGTATTGTCAGGAGCTGCCACAACCTTCAAGGGTTATCTGCTAGTCTAGCTGGGTCAAGGCTGATGCTCACATCAACATAACTCTCTCCACTCCCAACAAATAACATACAGCCAGGCATACCACAAATGCAACACCATCATCCGACTGACCCCCCACCCCCTCACCCCCCACTCAGGTTCCGTCCCTGTGCATCTTCAGACACTCTCAGTGCCCTGACCAGCACCTCGACTCGGGACACAGTGTCCTACAGGCACAAGTCATCTGCTGCTTCTCCCAACCAAGAGTCTGAAAATGACTCAGCTACATCTGCTCTTCAAATCAGAACTTCCAATGACAAGCCTACTAAGATAAATGGTGAGTCCAAAGCTTGCAGGTCGCACATGTAGTGCTACCACATCATATCTGTTCTAGTGTGCACCAATTTGAGTATTACATTGTCATAGTGAGGCCATTGTTGACCCATGACACGACTGCTCCACACATCCAATTCAAGTTCTTTCCTTTGTCTGTAGACCAGCAAAGTTGAATCAGCAAATGCATAATCAGGATCCAACAGGAGGTCTACATCAGTCTATGGTCTCTATGGTCTCTATCCTCTCTTCTATTCGTTTGCTTTAGTCGCATGGCGCTTCAGCCTTTGAACGGCACACCATCCGTAGGCGGATCAAACATGGATAGTAATTTGACACTCAACTGCGCCAAACTCAGTACATAATGCAATCAGACAGCATACAGGCATGTCCAGGCCGTATCATCTCTTCTTGCCCTCGTAGCACCCCTCCCCACCCTACCGACTGACTTGTTTACACCACTACATGCACCGCAGGTCCTAAGGCAGAGGCCCATCAGGAGGTGATAGTCTCAGCAGCCGAGACCTCATCCTCGGGTATCAGCCGCTTCAGCCCTATTTCGCAACCTGACACTGACATGGCCAAGCTGCTGATGTCGCTATCAGCAGACGCGCCTATCAACACACTTTTTAACCTGCTGGGGTATGAGTCCCAGGACTACAATGAGATGGTCACGGCACATGCTGAATCCAAGTGCTCGCATGTGGATACCGTGGCCTGCTACCTGCACAACCTCCGTGTCATTGCTGAGGAGGCTGCAGCAGATCCTGAGGCTACCTCGGAGGCCCAGCAACGCTCCATTCAAGAGACCTACACTGCAAAGCTGCTAGATCTCGTTCAGGTCGGCCAGTCAGGCTCCAGGGCATCTGCCAAGTCCGCCAGGGCCCAGCAGCAGCAAGGCAAGCAGCAGCGTGCCCAATCGCAGTCTCAATTTTCCAAGGCTAAAGTAGATAAGGCTGGCAAGCAGGTAGGGCGCCAGCAGGCTAGGCCAGTGCAGCGTAGCACCAGCAGCAGTGGTACCGGTCAGATGCAGGGTTTCAACCAGAACCCTTGGTCTGCCTTGGATGACATCCAGAGGCAGCTGCAGAACTTGGAAGTGAGCGGGGAGCATTACAGCCAGAGCATGGCACAGAGCATCCCCCAGCAAGACACAGAGCTGTATTCCCAAGCCTCTCTGGAGCACATCCAGGAGCTCTTGCAACAGCTCTTGTCCCAGCAGGCTTCCACCTTACAAGAGCACCACCACCATCATCAAGCGTCAGGCACTGCTCCCACACACTCCGGGCGTCAAGATGCTTTCCGCTCATCCCAACACATCTCATACCCCGCTGCCCCTTCCCCCCAGTTTGCGATGGGCTTTCAACCGCACCTGTTGCCTCCCTCCAATGAGCTTGACTTGAGTGCGATATACCACAGCCTGATGATGAACCAGAGCCAAATGCAACAACAAGGGTCCCAGCCTGTCTCAGCACAGCCTGACCTGTTCCAGCACTTCATGCAGCCAAGCCAAACCACACAGTTTCTGCCTCAAGCCACCTTCCCAGCCTTGAATGGACTCCATGGCATGTCGTCCAATGATTGTCTGTTGGGCATGCCATGCAGCATGCCTCTCCAACACAGCCACTTCCCTGCTCAGCTGCAGCCGTCTGAACTGAACCCACTCATGTGGCCTATGTCATCCAGCTGAGGTGTACCTTTTATCTAGCTATCCATAATACCAGAAGCCTGCAGCCAGGCTTACAGCATAGCTCAATAGGTTATGCTTCTGTTCTTACGTCTCTTCTACGGAACTCCCTCTGCCTGCTGCACCAGCAGTCTTGAATGTGGTCCACTGACCATGGCAGTTCTTAAATGCATTTAGCATTGGCCGATATTGGCTGACATTGACAGTTGGTCCCTCCTACCATTACTAGACGGGACTAATAACCTTAAGGGTGTTTCTGACTTGATTCTTCCGCACTTTGGTTACCAGCCGATCTGCGCCTCCCCCCCAACACTTACCCACCATTTATTAATCAGCTTATTAACAAAGCTGTGAGCAGCCCTGCAACTCAAGGACTTACCCATATGCAGCTTGCTATTTGACCTGTCCATTCTGTATTTAGACATCTGGTGTTAACTTCATCATAGTCCTGTATGCACAGCAGGATTCATTGATTTCAGCAATGCACGTCCAATGTTTTCAATTGTTTCTGGTGGCGGTCACAAACACCGTCTTTATTTATTTCCCCATTTTTGACGCAACGTCCTCCGACTGTCCAACGCACTTGTACCTCATGTGCTGAGCTAGATTAGTAGTTTTCAAAGATTAGTGTAGTGTTTATATTCAGCCCTTCAGGCATGCTAACTGACTCGGGCACTGCCCTTGGATCATTGTTTGTTGTTGAAAAACAATGGAACAAACAGTTGTAACAATTGTTTCGTAACTTGTCTTCTACGTGGTTACATGGCTCCAGCCTTAAAGGTTGCTCGTTGTCTTATGCCCATGGCATTTTTCATCAATAACTATTTTGTCCAATGATTAATCAACCAATGCAAATTCTCAGTATCTATCTTGTACAGCAAATACACAATTCTGATCGCAGTTGGGCGATATCTTTCGGTATTATGATTTTATTATTCGAGTAAATGAATAGCACGCCTTACTACGAGGCGTTAGGTTGAGGAGCCAGCCCGTTTGCTTTCACTGGGCCAATCACAAATTTTTGTTATTTGAGTTCCGTATCAGAAAGCACGTCACTCTCAGTACCTTTATAACACATGCGATCACTGACGGCGCTCATTTTGAAAAGGTCCAGAAGTCCCAAACTCACTACGGTATTTGGCGCGAAATGATTTTGTGTTGCCGATGGACAGTCTGTTCCAAGTTTCCATCTGTCACATGTCAACGCTTCTCGAAAGTGCGCAATGTTTTGGTGTGTGTGTGTGTGTGTGTGTGTGTGTGTGTGTGTGTGTGGGGGGGGGGGGGGGGGGGGGGGCTGAGTGGATGGTATGTGTAATTGTGTTTGTAATTTCCAGAACCTAAATCAGGGGAACACCGACCCACATGTCAAGATTTGCATGCAGCCCATGCAATCAACCAACTTTTCTTTTGAACTTGAACTTGGTTACATAGCCTCAGCCAGCAGTTTGGCTGCTCGCTGTCTTTGACAGCAAGACATTTTATCAGGACAAGTTCTAAGAGCATGTCGCAAGCGAGACGTAAAACGCTTTAGCAGTCACTGGCAGGGACTTTCGAAAATGGTGGAAAAAGTAGGTACTCGTAGCCGAATAAAGCTACACAACATTGAACAGCTTTTGGAAAGGATCGTGAGTTTGATGCTGATAACTATGGTCATGCGCACTCCAACTATGAGCCAAATGTTTGGGTGCGGAGGTGACCGGGATCATTCAGACGCATGGACCGAGGCACAGAGGCACGGAGGCATGGCGCAGACAGACACGGGGGGAACTGACACGGGGGGGACTTAGGGCTTCAGCCCCAGGACCCTGGGGGGTCCACAGGGGGCTAAAGTGAAGAATGTAAACGCGTGGGTTGGGTTGGGTTGGGTTGGGTTGGGTTGGGTTGGGGGTTCGGGGTGGGGGTGGTGGGGTTGGGGGTTGGGGGGGTTGGGGGGTTGGGGGGGGGGGGTTGGGGGGGGTGGGGGGGGGGGGTTGGGGGGGGGGTGGTGGGGGGTTGGGGGGGGTGGGGGGGGGGGCAGGCAAAATGAATGACCCCATGCCCAAAATATGTAGAGCATGTTGAGAGGATGAAGATTTGTTTTGCCCAGTAGGAAAAACGATTGGGGCCTTCCAAGTGGGTGGGTGGATGTAGGGGGGGAGAGAAATGCTTTCTTTTAACTCCTTTTAAATATAATTAGGTACTTTTATTTTTTTTATTAGCCACCAGAATGAGATGGGAGTTGACCTGGGCCTTTCCTCTACTGCAGACTAGTTCATTGGTGCTATTAGGGAAGCCCCCCAATTGTTTTTTACGGCGACGTCCCCACTGCGTCACCATTCCATTGTTGCATGGCGACGCCTGGGCTTGGCTTAAATTATAATTGGCCTTCCGTCGCCCACTGAGGTACGGAAAGCCGGATGTGTAACCAAATCTAGCCCCCCCCCCCCCCCCCCCCCCCCCCCCCCCCCCCCCGCGCGGTTACCCCCCTGGGTTACCCCCCCCCGGTTACCCCTCCCCCCCCCCCCCCCCTCCCCCCCTCCCCCCGCGGAGCCGCAGGGCGGAGCCCCTCCCTTCTGGGGGGCGTGAGCTCCCAGATTCACCCCGTTATCTGTTTGTCCCAGAGGGGTTTGTCCCACGTCCCCTGGTTTGTCCCCCTCCGACTGTCCTACCGACCGTCTGACCGACGACCGAGACCGCAAGGCAATGTTCGAGTACCGGATTTCGGTCATTCCGACAGCGGTGACAGATCAAATTGCCGTGCGCGCATCGCGCACCGACCGCGACCGAAACGGCGAAACGAACGCCTAACACAGCCAACTGTCCAGCCAACTGCACTCGCGACAGGTCAGGTGGAGCTGACCGATGACCAGGGCCCCCTGCCGATGACCGCGGTCATGACCGATGACCGCTGCCGCTGACCGAAGCCAGTTAGTTATGGACAGTTGGCTGACGTAGGCGTTGGCTGGACATGGACAGTTAGCAGTTGCTGTCGTTCCGTCATGTTTCGTTTCTTAACACGCACCGCCATTTTTTCGCGTCGCTGGCGAAGCTGCATAGTAGGACTTGTTGCACCTAACCAAGGTACCCAAGCCATGTACAACAACGTCAACAACTTGCCGCCTCAGTATCAGTCCCAGCACGAGCTCCACGCTCGCGTACCGACTACGTCGTGCCTTGATCGACCAGCGTCCACCGAGAACATGCAATTCGATTCCCCTATCGTGGACCTTCAGCCATGCATTGATACACCAAGATTCAATTCGCAGCGAATTAGCGTGGACACTCCCAAGACCTTCCCTCGGCTCGGGGAGCCTTCGGCCAGCAGGCACAAGTTCGCCGCTTCCCCATGCATCGCCGTCTCCTCGGGATTTCAGGGGTGAGCATGCGCATAACTGGGGAAAGGGAGTATTTACCAGTTGTCTAATCACTGCCAATGGCTGCACCAACTACAGATCAATGCAACCCCCTGCAAGCTTGCATGGTATTTTGAAGGTGCCACAATCTTCACAGCTTATCTGCTAATCCAGCTAGGATAGTTCGGAGGCTTACATCAACATAAATCTGTCCCCAGTCCCTGCAAATGGCTTACAGCCGGACATACCACAAATGCAACATCCAACTGACCCCCCCCCCCCCTACCAGCATCAATTGCGGTTCACTCAATCGTTTTATGTCTTGTTGACCTCCCGTCTGTCGTAGATGACTGTGACGTGCAGACTCAAGTCGGCGACTAGCCTGGACATCGGTGGAGATAACCTGTCTTCGTCTGCTTGCGTCCTTGACGTCGCTAACATTTCTCCGGTGTTTGAGGCTCTGCCTGCGGACCCGGAGGTTGCCAAGCCGACCAAGCTCCCTGCTGATGTCCCCCTGTCTACGTCGTCTGTGACCCCCTTTGCTCTGCCCAGCCGACTGTTGGCTACTAGCATGAGCTTGCGCTCTGGTGGCTCTTTGCTACCTTCTGGAGATTTTTTTTTATCAAGCTGGCGGATCATCAGCTCAATCTAGCGGACCGCCGGCACTGCCGTAGGGTTCGCCAGAGGAGAACGACCTACGCGTCTGGACCTGGAGATTCTGGAGGTGGTAGGAAGCAGGGGGGTATGGCAAGCACCACTACGGGTGCTGCTCCCTCTACCCCCCAACCGGGTAAGTCGAGCGATAGAGGGGGGGACTGATCGTCGACGGCGGGATATTAGGACCTTTACATGCCTCGGCTCTGCTCTTCGCATCCTAGCGATACATTTTCGAATTCTGCCCTTGCGATTTGCGATTTTCTGCCCTTGGTGCGATTTTCTGCACTTGGTGCGACTTGCTGCACTTTCATCCTCGCCTCCATTCTCCCATACCTCAAATCTCGACTTATCCCTAACGCATCCCCACCCTCTGTGATCCCAGGTTTCGCAGCGCCGGACATCGCCCATGCTGGGAGCCGAAGTGGAGGCCGTCCTGGCCCTAGTCCAGCGGCCGTGGAGATTCTTTGGCATGATTTCTTGGTGGATATTGTTCTCTCTTAGGATCCTTGGGGCCCCTGGGTACGTTCCGTTGTTCGACAGAGGTCGCGTCTTTGTCTTACCGTGCCCCTGGTCCTTCCCCTGGGTGCCCTCCTTAGGTGTATGCCTCAGCTACATGGGTTTGTGTTCAAGTGTTTGAGTTCTAATAAGGCTTAGGAATTTCTAGTTAAGTGGTATAGAGGAATGGTTGATCTCGATTAGTTGTGGCAGTGCATGAGTTGTTGATGATGACACTGCTCTGCAAAGTGCTAGTGTGTTATCTTCGCAATCGGCTGTACAACCAGGGAGACAAGACTCCTTTGGAGCTGTTCTTTGGGGTTGCACCTGATGTGTCGTTGTTGCGTGTGACTTGCCATTGCTCGTTTGAAGTAAATGGGATATTGCGTAACAAGCTTGATGAAAGGGCATTATTTGGTAGACTGGTTGAGTATTCCCTGGTGAGTAAGGGTTATTATATTTGGGTTCCGATGTTGCGCCAGGTAGTAGAGAGTAGTGGTGTACTCTCTATATCCAGTTAAGTTCTAAACTGTCTTCCTGGGCTCCCCCCTTAGGATGGGTCCCCGTGCCCCGCAAGCATCCCTCCTGTCATCAAACGGTGATATGTTAGTGTAGCCGGTAATTCCCTACGCCCTTTAGCAACCCCAATTGTTGATGGCTGTCCTGGCTGGGATGTATCCAGAATTGCGTCCCAGACCAGGGACTGATCATGCTGTATTGCGTGTGAAGGTAAAGGGCGGGTGGGAGTTGTATTTCCAAATTTTAATTTACCCGAATCTCAGGGGGTCGCCAGGCCCTCCTCTGTGCCATGTTTTATCGGTGAAGCTTTAGGATTTGACCGGTCCCAGGTCATAGTGGAGCCTCTGGTAGGTCCACTGTCTAATAGTCGCCACCCCCCGTCCACCTGTTCGGATGGCTCGCGGGCGGTACTGATCCCATCGCCTCCTGTCGTCCCTGGTGGTTTACACCGGACTAGGCATTGCGATGATTTAGCCGTCACGGAAAGCGTGAGTGATGATCTGGATTACTGGTCTGGCTCTGATACTGCGTATGGCTGGGGTGTTACAGTCAACCCAGGATTCATTGAATTAGAGGCAAAGAATGCCGACCCTGTTCAGCCAGTCAGTAGTCCTGTACTGGGGGTTGTACTACCTGCTACTGCTGCTACAAATGTTGCGCACGTGGGGATTAACTGCCCTATGTGTGGGTACCTATTCCTCAGCACCTCCTGGACTGTCTTATAGGGTAGTCTAGATTGATGGAGCGTAACGGCGCTTTGTTTAGGCAGCTTCCTTTCAGCTGTCTTTCTTGGTTTTGGTGGAAGGTGGTAATTAATTCAGACCACCGTTATAGCGTCTTGATGGTTTCTGACTCTTAGTTCCATAGGCAGATGGTTCATTCGGTGGAGCTCATCATAGATTAGCTATTTCTTTTTACTCCACACTGTTTTTAGATCACCAGCCCCTCAGGTGATTAGAACTTTTTGTGGAGTGTAGTAGTTGTTTCCCTTCGGATTTTACTGTAAATTGGTGGGCTGGGTAATCTTGCACTTGTACTTGCAGATGTACCGCCGCGCACCTCTTTCTTGTTCTTCCGAGTGTATTTCATGCGCCCTTTCAGTCCATCCTTTGCAGTAAATTCTTTGAAGTCCTTTTTCTGCATTTACTATTTTCCAGTGGACAATAGGTTTTCTGTACTGTGTCTGTACATCTAACCTTCTATTGTTCATTGAACTGTGTTTCCTTTGTTGGTTACGAGTTTCTTGAAAATTTTAACTTCGCATCCTTTAGATTTTCAGTTGCTGCAGGTTTGGTTTGCTTGTGGTTAGGCGCTTGGTTTGTCTTGAGTGCACGAGTTCTTTGCGGTGCGATACCCACATCCTAGATTGTTTTTGGTTAGTGCCGTAGCTGGGGATTTATGATAATTAACTTTCATAAATCTTCTTACTTCCATCTTTGAGTAAGAAACCAGTTCATCATGGTTTTTTCATCCCAGCCTAGTCATGAATTCTATGCTAAGAATAATTTTAGGCAGCTAAAAGAAGGGCTGCCTAATATAAGGCTCGCAAGTAGGTAGTGGATTTTTCCATCGACTTTATTTTTTCCATAGTGGACTTTAGTGTCCTCTTGTCTGCGTCCTCTTGTCTGAGTCCTTTAGGCTTTGATTCTCTCGTGTGCTGCTCTCACACGATATTTCGGTCTTCTCTTTCGGTTAAGTTCTCAGTTCTTTTAGTCACCGTTGTTCCCCTTCCTTTGGTATTAGGATTGATTTCTGTTTGGCCTCCCTGTGATTTTCTGGTTTGGTGCCTACTATTCTGGTTGAATAGTATTTTTGCGCTTACCATGGATGGTTACGTTTCCATTTTGTTTTCAGCTCGGCTCGGTATGATCCAAGTTTTTTGCTGCTACATTTTCGAAGTACTACAGTGGTTTTTGGTTCATCTTTTCTCGTCCTTTTATTTTAGTCAAGGCTTTCTTCTGGTTTCCTGATTTTCAGCCGTTCCTTAATTTTTTTTTTGTGTGCTACCAGTTTATCGTTCTCTGACCCTGGTGTCATAGGTGGAGAAGTAGTATTGTATGTCACCTGCGTCATAGGTGGAGTATCAGCATCAATAGCGGTTCACTCGATCGTTTTATGTCTTGGTGACTACTACTGTACTTCCTTAGAACTATAGCTGTAGATAGTAACTGCTTTTCTGTACGGTAACAGCTTCCTGTAGGCTGCGTCCCCTGGTCCCCTGACACGCGCTGTATAGCCTGTACCCTGGTGAGGTTCCAGGCTTCCGCCCCTTCCACCGCTGGTGCCTTATATGGTTCCCCAATCCCTTTAATTATTCTCATCTTGCGTTAAAAGATTGGCGCGATTGACCGCTGCGAGTATCTCTCCACTCTTGAAGTGTATAAGCTGATACCCCCCCCCCCCCCCCCCCCCCCCCCCCCCCCCCTCCTCACGTCCCGCCTCAGGTTCCACCCCTGCGCATCTTCAGACACTCTCAGTGCCCTGACCAGCACCTCAACTCAGGACACAGTCTCCTACAGGCACAGGTCACCTGCTGCCTCTCCCAACCAGGAGTCTGAAAATGACTCACCTACATCTGCTCTTCAAAACAGAACTTCCAATGACAAGCCTACTACGAGAAATGGCGAGTCCAATTAAATGGCAGGTCCCACAAGTGTTACCTCATGATGTTGATGATGTTCTGGTGTTAACCAATTCATTCATTGCATTGTCATAGGCACTAGCCATTGTTGTCAAGCCATGACAAGCCCGCTCCTCACATCCAATTCAAGTTCTGTCCTTTGTCTGTAGACCTGTGAATTGTAATCAGTAAATGCATAATACTGGTAGGTTGATCAGGTCTCAACGGGAGGTCTACATCAGTAAAGTATCTTTATCGTCTCTTGTGTTAGTTTGCTCCTGTTGCATGGTACAACAGCCTCCAGATTGCTCACCACATGCAGGCGGGGCAAAAACAGGTAGTAGTTTTTTAGTCACTGTTTCTTTTTGAGGCTACGCGAAGCAGCTTCCACCCAGCTCCATTGGCCAGCGACTGAGTCGAGCCCAAAGATTACAGCTGCATTATTGGAGTGCTTGTCAAGCCAGCTTTTATACGCACGAGCTAGCTTCAGGCTTGGCCCAAGGGCGGGTAAAAGGAGCTGCCTAGAAGCTGCTACGCGTAGACCAAAAAAGAAACAATGATGATGCGTTGAAAATGGGAAAATTAATAACGACATTCTTTGTGACCGCCACCATAATACTTTGCTGACGAGTTTGCTGGTTAAATAAGCACTTCATCACCAGGGTTGCTCGGGACGCTGCTTTCTGCGTCTCAGAAACAATGATGCAAGGTCCGTTACGTCACAGATTTTGAAACCGATTGCATCGCAAGATGCAGATTTTGAAACTGGCTGCGCCTTGAGGAGCAGATTTGAGGGTCCCCATGGACAACCGTGGACCAAACCTCTGTGGTGAAGATTGACATTGGGGGAATTGAGGATGATATTTGAATTATAACATACCGTATACGACTATACGGTATTGATGTGTCACAGCTTTGTGAGTTAAATCCCAGAAGGTTAAATGATCAACAAGGAATCATTTAAAATTTATTACCGGTACCTATTCAGCTCGGATGAATAAATAAATAAATAAATGAATATTACCGCACACCTTATTATGAGGCGCGAGGTTGAGGGGGCCAGCCCGTTTATTTTCTCGGGGGCCAACCAGCTCGGATGAAACATGTGGATGGAATAGTTAGTAAATCATTGTATTCCAACATGATGGATAATAAGGAAGACATAAATGCATTGCTAGATTTCGACTTTGTGTGCACGTCAATAGTTGAATCTGGCAGATGGGGTCGGGGACTCGGGATCTAACCCACTCATACCGGTATATAATTTGAAGGTGACATTTTTTGCAAGAAGGATTTCCGCTTCAAAGGGTGACTCTCCCTACGCTTGATGGATAATATACGATGTGGCGGAGCTTTTCACACTCACAACGAGGAAGTTCGGACCCTTAGGTCGGCGGGAGCTGCCAACCCACGATACGGTACTTGACTGCTTGAGGTTAGGAGAGTAGTAAAGGATTATATGCACTTAGTGATATTGGTCCTTTTTACTCTGAATATGAGGGAAGGATTTGTTTTTAGAAATTGGAAATCGAGCATTATTTACCGGTAGTGGACTTTCTGTCTGAATGCTCTTAGACAAGCAACTTCATAGCTGGAGCCATGTAACCAAGTTCAAAAGGAGTAATGATACAATTGTTACAATTGTTTGTCCCATTGTTTTTCAACAAGAAACAATGATCTAGGGGCAGTGCCCAGTTCAGCTAGCATGCCTGAAGGGCTGAATAAAAATAAAAATGCTAAAAAAAAAGACTACACTAATATTTGAAAACTACTAATCTAGCTCAGCACATAAGGTATAGTGCGTTGGACAGTCGGAATGATGATGTATCAAATGGACAAGTTAATGAAGACGGTCTTTGTGTTCCAATGCTAGATGGGCGGGTCAAATAGCAAGCTGCATATGGGGAAGTTCTTGAGTTGCAGGGCTGCTCACAGCCTTGTCAATAAGCTGACTAAAAAATGGAGGGTAAGTGTTGGGCGGGAGGCGCAGATCGGCTGGTAACCAAAGTGCGGAAGAATCAAGTTAGAAACCCTTTGACGGGTTATCAGTCCTGCCTAAAAATGGTAGGAGGGACCAACTGTCAATTTCAGCCAATATCGGCAAATGCTAAATGCATTAAAGAACTGCCATGGTCAGTGGACCACATTCAAGACTGCTGGTGCAGCAGGCAGAGGGAGTTCTGTAGAAGAGATGTTAGAACAGAAGCATAACCTATTGAGCTATGCTGTAAGCCTGGCTGCAGGCTTCTGGCCCTGTGGATAGCTTGAGAAAAGGAACACATCAGATGGATGACATAGGCCACATGAGTGGGTTCAGTTCAGATGGCTGCAGCTGGGCAGGGAAGTGGCTGTGTTGGACAGGCATGCTGCTTGACATGCCCAACAGACCATCACCAGACGACATGCCATGGAGTCCATTCAAGGCTGGGAAGGCGGCTTGAGGTAGAAACTGAGTGGCTTGGATTGGCTGCATGAAGTGCTGGAACAGGTCAGGCTGTGCTGAGGCAGGCTGGGCCCCTTGTTGTTGCATTTGGCTCTGGTTCATCATCAGGCTGTGGTATATTGCACTCAAGTCAAGCTCGTTTGAGGGAGGCAACAGGTGCGGTTGGGAGCCCATCGCAAACTGGGGGGAAGGGGCAGCGGGGTATGAGATGTGCTGGGATGAGCGGAAAGTGTCTTGACGCCCAGAGTGTGAGGGAGCAGTGCCTGACGCTTGATGATGGTGGTGGTGCTCTTGTGATGTGGAAGCCTGGTGGGACAAGAGCTGTTGTAAGAGCTCCTGGATGTGCTCCAGGGAGGCTTGGGAATGCAGCCCTGCGTCCTGCTGGGGGATGCTCTGTGCCATGCTCCGGCTGCTGTGCTCCCCGCTCACTTGCAAGTTCTGCAGCTGCCTCTGGATGTCATCCAAGGTAGACCAAGGGTTCTGGTTGAAGCCCTGCATCTGACCGGCACCACTTCCGCTGGTGCCACGCTGCACTGGCCTAGCTTGCTGGCGCCCTCCATGCCTGCTAGCCTTATCCACTTTAGCCTTGGAGAATTGTGACTGCAATTGGACACGCTGCTGTAGCTGCTGCTTGCCTTGCTGCTGCTGGGCCCTGGTAGGCTTGGCAGATGCCCTGGAGCCTGACTGGCCGACCTGAACAAGATCTAGCAGCTTTGCAGTGTAGGTCTCCTGAATGGAGCGCTGCTGGGCTTCCGAGGCAGCCTCGGGATCTGCTGCAGCCTCCTCAGCAATGACGCGGAGGTTGTGCAGGTAGCAGGCCACGGTATCCACATGCGAGCACTTGGATTCAGCATGTGCCGCGACCATCTCATTGTAGTCCTGGGACTCATACCCCAGCAGGTTGTAAAGTGTGTTGATAGGCGTGTCCACCCCAAACGACATCAGCAGCTTGGCCATGTCAGCGTCAAGTTGGGAAACAGGGCCACAGCGGGTCATCATCCCTGTGGATGAGGCCTCGGCTGCTGGGAGTGCCACTTCCCTACGGGCCTCTGCCATGGGACCTGCGGTGCATGGAATGGTGTGAACAAGTCAGTCAGTAGGGTGAGGAGGGTCGCTTGGTGGGAGAGATGGGACAGTACAACCTGGGTGTGTCTTGACACTGTCTGCATCCAAGACATTGCCATCAGTACTCAGGAGTGTGGCACTGTTGATCGTACAAAACAAAATACTGCCATCTAAACTACTACCTGTGTATGCCCCGCCCGCATGTGGTGAGCAGTCTGGAGGCTGTTGTACCATGCAACAGGAGCGAACAAACACGAAAGACGATAAAGACACTATGCTGATGTAGACCTCCCGTTGAGACCTGATCACCCTATTATGCATTTGTTCATAACATTTTGTGGGTCTACAGACAAAGGACAGGTCTTGAATTGGATGAGTGCAGCGGGCTTGTCATGGCTTGACTACAATGGCTAGTGTCTTTGACAAGGCAATGAATGAATTGGTTCACACCAGGGCATCATCAACATCAAGAAGTAACACTTGTGGGACCCGCCATTTCATTGGACTCACCATTTCTCATGGTGGGCTTGTCATTGGAAGTTCTGGTTCGAAGAGCAGATGTGGCTGAGTCGTTTTCAGACTCTTGGTTGGGAGAGGCAGCAGATGACCTATGCCTATAGGAGACTGTGTCCTGAGTTGAGGTGCTGGTCAGGGCACTGAGAGTGTCTGAAGATGCGCAGGGGTGGAACCTGAGGCGGGACATGAGGGGGGGGGCGGGAAGGTTTAGTTGGGTTGGGTTGGGTGGGCGGGGGTTAAGTTGGATGTTGGTGTTGCATTTGTGGTTTGTCTGGCTCTAAGTCATTTGCAGGGAGTGGAGACAGACTTATGTTGATGTAAGCATCCAATTGACCTTGTTGGACCAGCAGATAAGCCGTGAAGATTGTGGCACCTTCAAAATACCATGCAAGCTTGCAGGGACTGCATTGATCTGTGGTTGCTGCAGCCATTGGCAGTGATTGGACAACTGGTCAATACTCCCTTTCCACCTTCATGCACATTCTCACCCCTGAAATCCCGAGCAGACGGCGACGCATGGGGAAGCGGCGAACTTGTGCCTGCTGACCGAAGGCTCCCTGAGCCGAGGGAAGGTCTTGGGGGTGTCCACGCTAATTCGCTGCGCGTTGAATCTTGGAGTATCAATGCAAGGCTGTAGGTCCACGATAGGGGAACCGAATTGCATGTTCTCGGTGGACGCTGGTCGATCAAGGCACGACCTGGTCGGCTTGCAAGCGTGGAGCTCATGCTGGGATTGATAATGAGCCGGCATGTTATTGAAGTTGTTGTACACGGCTGTAAGGTCCTGGAGAGAGTTTGAGGACATAGTGCACAACTGTTTTTGGAGGGAAAGTGTTGGAGCAACCTGCGAGTCAGAAAGCAAAGAAGGGTGAGAAGTTTCCCTTGAGCATAAACAAAGGACCGAAGCTCGTGCGCGCAGCGCGCAGGAATGCCAGTGCATATGAAATTATTTTAGGCCAAGGCTGGGCCAAGGCTTAATAAGATAAGTTGGGACTAGGGAGACGAAGACGGATGCGAACATGGATGTTGCAGACAAGTACCTTGCGGTCTAGTTTCCAGGCACGCGCTAAGGGAATGAAGAGTTGTAGTTGCTGAATCCGCAAGCAGATAGTGTTGGTGATCAGTAACAACTCCAGCTGAGGCGCGCTATTGTAGTCGCGAGTTTGAAAGTTCGATTTGGGTGTAACCGAAATTGGCGGCAGGTGTCCGAAACCGCTTTTTGCGGGGATGAGGATAAAGCCGTCGATGGGCGCGCAGGACCGTGCAAGTCCCGCCAACTGAGCCGAATGCTCCCAAATGCTCCCAAAGGGGGCGGCCGCCAAAAAACAGAATTGTCAGCATTTACCCATTTGTCCTTCCACGTCAGACCGACCGATCGACCATCCCATGCCATCCATCCGACCATCAATCCATCCATCCGCGGATGCATCCGTCTGGACGGATGCATCCGCCTGGCCGCGCTGAAGCCTGACACGTCAGCCAACGGTCTCGTAACTAACTCGCTTCCGTTGCCACCTGTCGCTCCCTCGCGATCACTCTCCGCCAATTTTTAGCGTCGCAGGCGACGCTGCATAGAACTTGTTGCAGCACTGTCGCATCTGACTTTTCGTTCCCAAAGCTTCTCCAAAACCGGCCGACTCGACCATTGACTCGACGGACATGGGCACGGGGCTAGGATCGGAATTCGGACATGGCGGTTGGTCGTATGAATGGCTCGGGCGGGGTCTCGACCATGAAAACCTTCCTTCTTTACTGGTTCTGCAGGCTTCATCTGCAGGCACATATCGAGTCCAGTAGGGCACCAGGGTAACATAACCATCGACATTGTTTAATAGCCGTAGTAGCCGCAGCAGTAGCCATAGGAGCCGTAGCAGGAGCCGTAGTAGCCGTAGCAGAATGTCACCGATATCAGGCCGCGATATTTCCAGCGATATTTTTGTCGTGGACGGGACCCCATTAGACAACGAAATTGCGAACCCCCAGACGGTATCCCAGTTCGCCCGTTGTTCGCGATCGAACCCACTAGATCCCACGTACACACGCGTACACATCCGCCAAATCCTGATGAATAGCTTGCGTTTGATCAAGGGGTTTACTTTTTTAGACTACCGCTAGTATATCTGTTTTCGGAAACTTGTTTAATTGGTGGTATCGGAGATATGGCGCCGAAACCTTTAACATTATAATGAACGGAGTTTCACCCTAGTCTAAAGTGGGTGCTCGATCTCAAACCAGCGGCCCAGAGGATCCAGTGTGGGTGTGTGAGTGTGTGGCCACTTCTCTATATATGAGCTATGGTGCCTTCCAGGGCAGGCTCTAGACCTGTTAAATATATTATTATGTGAAACTGGGACCAAGTATCGTATCCGATGAGCCGTACCGCGGTACTGCTTAGTGGGTACTATACTTCATACATTAAAATATTTAACAATACCACTGGCTATCCGCACAAAAAAACTGAGGGCCGCAGACCAAGCTCTTTATTTTGTTTTTCTCTTAAGATGCTGTGTTTTGCAGTTGCATCATTGTGTGCATACTTCAACACTTGTATCTACAACTTGCACTATACTATATTTTGATGTATGCCAAGGTTACAATGGCTTGCCCTGGACAATAACCACACACACACAAATGCAAATTTAACTCCACATTGCTTCCCCTAAAGATCCCCCCGTGAAGCTGTAGTAATGCACTAGCCGGGTGTTGCAGATATAATTTATTTGAGGGAGATGCGCATCTGCTCACTGATCACCCGATCAGTTGATGGAACCGGGCATCCTGCAACATTTCCCCACCCATGTAAATAAATAAATACATAGTTGGTAGTACTCATTATTACGAGGCGTGAGGTTGAGGAGGGCAGCCCGTTTGCTTACATTGGGGCCACCCACCCCACCCACGTAACTGCACTAATCCTCCTTGGAAAAAAATTTGCTCAGGCCGCCAGAATTTAAAAAGGTGATGTATATGTATGTTACATTCCAGGGGTAGGCCAAATAGGCTAAAGGAACTTGCCCAGCTGTGACAGGAAGGGCTACAAGAAAAAGCATTTATGAACTGAACCCCAAACAATAGGTTTACCAACATCCTGCAACATGTGCCCACCCGTGTATCTGCCCTTATGCACTGTGTAATCAGGGCGTCAGGAGTGTATAATGTGGTTATGTTTACCAGGCATGACAGTTTATTTACCCGGGCATGTCTATAAACTGTCCACAATTAGGTGATTGATTTGTGTTCGTTGTTCACTGTTCATTATTTTGTTGTTTTTGTTTTAGTTGTCGTTGTTGTTGTGGTCGTTTTTGTTGTTTTTGTTGTTGTTGTTGTTGTTGTTGTTGTTGTTGTTGTTGTTGTTGTTGTTGTTGTTGTTGTTGTTGTTGTTGTTGTTGTTGTTGTTGTTGTTGCTGTTGTTGTTGTTGTTGTTGTTGTTTTGTTGTTTTGTTTTGTCATTGTTTTGTCATTGTTTTTTGTTATGAATTTTGTTCATTGTTCAGGAGTTTGGGGGGTAGAGTTTATTCTACCTGTGTTTGTGTGTGTACCTTGGGGGGCTAATATCTCATTGTCTGTGTATATTATAGGAGTATGTATTTTCAATATTCAATGTTTAGCAGTCCAAGTGTGCAACTGCGCACTTAACTTAACTCTTGGCTTGCAAGCGGTTGTTCCGCGCTAACTTACGCGCTAACTTCTTCAAAAATTAGAATAAGTGCCCGGTGTTTGGCGCAAGGTCTCGGACAACCACCAACCAACTACCGCCCTGCTGACCCACAGTCCCCACCCCGTGGAAGCGCATCTCAGCTGTCGATCTTCATCCGTCGGTTGATCAATTCGCGCATCAAGCTCGGCACTATATCTGTTGCAGCGCTTTGAGCTCATCACACCTGCCGCAGTTCCGCCCCACCACCCAACAGGTTGCTCAGCTCTGACAGCGCCCACAGCTGGTAGGTTTGGTTTGGCTTGGCTTGGTTTGATTACTGACAGCGCCCACAGCTGGTAGGTTTGGTTTGGCGTGGCTTGGTTTGATTACTCACAGCGCCCACAGCTGGTAGTTTGGTTAGGTTTGGTTTGGTTTGATTACATGGTCTGTCAGCCTTCAGGCTGCACACCGTCTGCAGACAGAGTAAACCTGGGGAGTAAAAACACTACTGCCCTTATGGCTGCCTGCACCTGTTTCAGGTTGATAAACAGGTGTTCAGGCTGTTTAACACCTGTTTATGTACATCACAGGTTAACAAGCTAGTTGTTGAACAGGTGTTTTACAACCTGAACAGGGTGCGGGCAGCCGTAGGGTTTAGGCATTTTAACCACATGCCCAGTTCCGTCAAGGTCAACCCAACATTGGTAGTTAACATGTATGCTTATTGCCAAAAAGACAATTGACAATGACAGCATGGCATACAGTGAGAATTTAACCTAGTAATAAAGTCGAGTGGCCCTGACGTGTTTGTTTTGGTAAGGCCTATCCTAGTTGTCTGCTGCACATGGGGTAACGGCACACCCAAAACCCACCTCCCAACCCCAACCCCAACCCCAACCCCAACCCCAACCCCAACCCCAACCCCAACCCCAACCCCAACCCCAACCCCAACCCCAACCCCAAAACCCAAAACCCAAAACCCAAAACCCAAAACCCAAAACCCAAAACCCAACCCCCAAAACCCAAAACCCAAAACCCAAAACCCAAAACCCAAAACCCAAAACCCAAAACCCAAACCCAACACACCCACACCACACCCAAAGCCCATGTAAGCTACAGTACATTTTTATGTCAGGATTGCAGACTAGAGCTATCCAAATAGGCTAGTGGGGCTTACCCAACCCCGCACAATCAAGATCAACTCAATATTACCTAATTGAAGGGCTAATTGAAGGGCTAATTGAAGGGCTAATTGAGCTTTAGCTATAAATACACCCCCTTAAATAGGCCCCATCCTTTTCAATGCCCCCCCTTCCTAAGAGTGCTTCATTATAGGGTGGGAAGTTCGATTCGACAAACACTACTTGGAACTACACTACTTGATGAACTAGTCCCCATATAATGCTTTATAGTGTTAGTTTAAACTGTTTCTTTTTTGGGCTACACATGGCAGCTTCTAGCCAGCTCCAATAGCCAGCCACTGGGTTTAGCCCTAACCTTTCATTTGTATTGGAATGTGAACTGGACCCCATATAATCATTTATAGTGTTAGTTTACTCTGTTTCTTTTTGGGCTACGCATGTCAGCTTCCAGCCAGCTCAAATAGCTAGCCAGTGGGTTTAGCCCAAACCTTTCTGTTGCATTGGAGTATGAATTGGACCCTATAGAATCCTTTATAGTGTTAGTTTGTATGTTCCTCCATTATCAAGCTGTCATTCAGCTTACAATGAGGTGGTGGGCCATGGCAGGATGAAAGGAGCTTGTCTATCTATTAAGAACATTTTGCTGAAGCTTGAGTTTAAGGCGGTTGAGGTTAAGGCGGTTTTGGTACTTGCTTATCTATTAATAACTTTTTGCTAACCCCGGTTAAGACGGTTAAGGAATTTAACTATCTATTAAGAACATTTTGCTATCGGTTGAGGTTAATGTATGTTTACAAGGGGTGACTTTATGACTATGTTTACAAGGGGGGTAACTTTATAGCTGAAGCTATGTTTTTAATTTAAACAGAAGAGTGTACCAACCGAAGAACAGATCTTGTTCAAGTACAGTCAATACAGATGAAGCAATGGTTGTCATACAATTAAGCACCCCTTCTATAGGACCCCTACAATTAAGCACCCCTTCTTGGGTTGGTGATGTGTGTGTGTGTGTGTGGGGGGGGGTGGGTGGGGGGGGAGGGGCTGCCCTGTGGTTGTCCTACAATTAAGCACTCCTTCTAAAGGACCTACAAATTAGGATGCCTATAATTATCTAGGGACCGGCATATCATATGACGCAAATGAAAAGAGAGTATGATATCATATGAAATTATATATAAATGGTAACTTTAGCCTTGTCAAACTGCCGGCATCGTATGATAACATGTGATGACATGATATAATTTTATATCATATTGCAGTTCCCTCTATACATGTCATATGGCTTTATCTCTCAAGCTACGGGGTAAGTCATAGTCAATCAGCCTTATAGCATAACTATGATGCAATTCGTACGGTATCGTATGATATCATACTCGCATTTGGTCAACATCATATGATATGCCGGTCCCTATTCATACCCCCCACCCCCACCCGTTCAGGTCATCATCATCCCCCATGGGGCCCTCCTGTATCATCAAGCTGGGCGGGGCTGCCATCACAGACAAAGCTGTATTCGAGACCCCCCGTATGGATATCATCAAGACCACAGCCAGGCAGGTGGCCCTAGCAAGCAAGGCCAAGCCAAACATGATTGTGGTCCATGGTGCTGGCAGCTATGGCCATCTCACAGCCAGCAAATATCAAGTGTCGAAGGGATGGGTGGGTGGCGACCTCGGAAAGAATGAGGTACTCGGGAAAGGTTGGATACAGACCAGGTGGGTGTGGCTTGGGGGGAGGGGTGGGTGGAGGGGTGGGGGGTGGGTGGTGGGCAGTTGGAAAGAGGAGGTTTGTTAAATGTTGGATACAGACCAGGTGGGTGTGGCGTGTGTGGAGGGGGTTGAGGGGCTGAAGGGTGGGTGGGGAAGAGCAGGTTGTGAAAAGGTTGATACATACCAGATGGGTGTGGCGTGTGTGGAGGGGTGGGGTGGGGGTTGTGAAAGGGTAGATACAGACCAGATGGGTGTGGCGTGTGTGACGTGTGACGTGTGTGTGGGGGGGGGGGGGGGGTGGGGGGGGGGGGTTGTGAAAGGGTAGATACAGACCAGGTGGGTGTGGCATGGGAGGAGGGGTGGGGGGTGGGTGGGGTGGGGTGGGGGGGAGGAGGTTGTGAAAGGGTAGATACAGACCAGGAGGGTGTGGCGTGGGAGGAGGGGGGGGGGGGGGGGGGGGGATAAAGACCAGGTGACTTTCACTTTTTCAGGTTTCAAGTCAGACCACATAAAAACGGCACCTTCTATACCATGTAACAATTATACAACCCCCAACCCCAACCCCAACCCCAACACACACACACCAAATGGCCTCCCTTTCAGGCACATTCTATCCCATATAATAATTATAAGACTTATTTACACCAGTCCGATCATCATGAGAGACATATGAGCATCGCAATTCAAGAAAATGAGCTAAAGTTTGGATATTTTGCTTACATTGGCATTTGCATTATTTTGCATTTTTACATTGGCAGGTCTTCAGTACTCAAGTTAAATGCTCTGGTTACAGCTGCATTGGTGGAAGGTGAGTGTACCGATACCGACTGGGTGAAAAGCATGATTTTCTTTTTCTTTTGAAGTTGTGTAAGGACTTTCACCCCAGGAGGTGGGTCTTCCGACACAAACCTGCAACCCTAAGATCGGATTCGATTTGCCTGCTGTTGTTATGTCTCCGTTTGTTGCTGGCTGCAGCAACAGCGGAGGAGAAGTGCAAAATGTAAAACATGTTTTAATAGCTGCACTGCATGCACCCACCCATCACACCCCACCCACCCACCCACCCGCCCACCACCACCACCATCACCATCACCATCACTCCCACATCCACCCTTGTTAATATCCTCTGCTAATCTTGACCCTGTGTGCTCAGCCGAGCTGCTTGCTGCTCTTTCCATGTCTCCGTTCGTTGCTGGTTGATTTTAATTAATAATTAATACCGGCGGAGAAGTACAAAATTAAAATTAAAATTGAAGTCAAAAATGTACTAAATGTTTTAAAAGCTGCACTGCATGCTCCTCTTCTAATTATTGTTATTATATTGTCGTAAACAGGCCATAGTTGACCCAAGACAAGCCTGCTCCACAATATACCAGGGGGGTATTCCAACCATGATCACAATCTTGACCCCCTGAGCAATGCTTACCATTTTGTATTTAAAATTTGCACTGAGTTTGCACATTTGTTTTGTATAGTTCTAACAAAAACTTATGAATCTGTGCTGCAGCCGATTAGCCTGCTATTGCCATGTCTCCATTTGTTGATGGTTAAAGCAATAGCGGAGGAGAGGGGCGACAATTTGTTAGATTGTTAATTCGCTTATCGCTGCACTGCATGCGCCCCTTCTAATCTTGACCCTCTGTGCTGCAGCCGATTTGCCTGCTGTTGCCATGTCTCCGCTCATTGCTGGCTGGAGCAACTATTAGTTTCCCAAATGCTGCACTGCATGCGCCTCTTCAAATCTTGACCCTGTGTGTTCCCACCACCACCAGCATCACAACCCACCCACCCATTACCACCACCATCACTCCCACCCACCGACACCCAATTCCACACCCATCATGTACATCTGCACTGCTAATCTTGACCCTGTGTGCTGCAGCTGATTTGCCTGCTGTTGCCATGTCTCCGTTTGTTGCTGGCTGGAGCAACAGCGGGGGGGAGGTATGTGTTCCTCCAAGTGGACTGGATGCGCTGAATGCCTGCTTGAAGAACGGGCTCATCCCTGTGCTGCATGGAGAGTGTGTGATGGATGATAAGCTTGGATGTAGTATTATCAGGTAATGTTCAGTGGGTAGGTAGGTAGTGGGGTTGGTAGGCAGGTAGTGGGGATGAAGTATCGTCAGGTAATGCTCGGTAGGTAGGTAGTGGGGTTGGTAAGTTGGTAGGTATTGGGGTATTGGGGTAGGTAGTGGGGTTGGTAGGCAGTTAGTGGGGATGAAGTATCGTCAGGTAATGTTCGGTAGGTAGGTAGTGTGGTCGGTAAGTTGGTAGGTATTGGGGTAGTGGGGTTGGTAGGTAGGTAGGTAGGTAGTGGGGTTGGTAGGTAGGTAGGTAGGTAGTGGTGGTAGGACGGTAGGTGGGGGTGGTACGTGGTAGTATTGGGGTAGTGGGGGGTTGGTAGAGCGGTAGTATGGGGTTGGTAGTAGGTCGGTTAGTGGGTGGTAGTAGGTAGGTTAGTGGGGTTGGTAGGTAGTAGGTAGTCGTGGGTGGTAGGTATGTTGGTAGTGGGTTGGTAGGTGGTAGGTAGTGGGGGTGGTAGGGATGTACGGTGTAGTGGGGTTGGTAAGTTGGTAGGTATTGGGGTAGTGGGGTTGGTAGGTAGGTAGGTATTGGGGTTGGTAGGTAGGTAGGTAGTGGGGTTGGTAGGTAGGTAGGTAGTGGGGTTGGTAGGTAGGTAGGTAGTGGGGTTGGTAGGTAGGTAGGTAGTGGGGTTGTAGGTAGGGTAGGTAGGTAGGTAGGTAGTGGGGTGGTAGGTAGGGGTAGGTTAGTGGGGGTAGGTAGGGAGGTGTTAGGTAGGTATGTGGTAGGTAGGTAGGTAGGTAGTAGGTAGTGGGTAGGTAGGGTACGTGGGGTTGGTAGGTAGGGGGTAGTGAGGGTTGGTGGTAGTAGGTAATGGGTATGTAGGTAGGTAGGTAGTGGGGTAGGTAGGTAGGCAGGTGGTAGGTTAGGGGTGGTAGGTGGGTAGGTAGGTAGTGGGGTTGGTAGGTAGGTAGGTAGGTAGGTAGGTGGGTTGGTTGGTAGGTAGGTAGGTAGGTAGGCAGGCAGGCAGGCAGGCAGGCAGGCAGGCGGGCAGGTAGGTAGGAAGGTATGTTGGTTGGTAGGTTGGTTGGTTGGTTGGTAGGTAGGTAGGTTGGTTGGTAGGTAGGTAGGCAGGCAGGCAGGCAGGCAGGCAGGCAGGCGGGCGGGCAGGTAGGTAGGAAGGTATGTTGGTTGGTAGGTTGGTTGGTTGGTAGGTAGGTAGGTTGGTTGGTTGGTTGGTACGTAGGTAGGAAGGTATGTTGGTTGGTAGGTTGGTTGGTAGGTAGGTAGGTTGGTTGGTTGGTTGGTAGGTAGGTAGGAAGGTAGTAGGGGTTGTTGTTAGGTATTCCCCCTCATGTCAGCTACACCATCATACCCGTGATTTACACTTCCACGGTTGGGGTCGGAGCAGGGGTTGGAGCTGGGGTTGTTGTTGTGGTTGGGGTTGCACTGGGAATGGTCGGGACATGGTCGGAGCGAGAAAACAAAATTAAATGCCAACTGGGCACAGTAATTGTTTACATTTAACTGCCAACTGGGCACAGTAAGTTTTTACATCCAAATGCCAACTGAGTACAGTAATTGTTTAAATGCCAACTGGGTACAGTAATTGTTTATATCTAAATGCCAACATGGCGCAGTAAGTTTTTACATTCAAATGCCAACTGAGTACAGTAATTGTTTAAATGCCAACTGGGTACAGTAATTGTTTATATCTAAATGCCAACATGGCGCAGTAAGTTTTTACATTCAAATGCCAACTGAGTACAGTAATTGTTTAAATGCCAACTGGGTACAGTAATTGTTTATATCTAAATGCCAACATGGCGCAGTAATTGTTTACATTCAAATGCCAACTGAGTACAGTAATTGTTTAAATGCCAACTGGGTACAATAATTGGTTACATTTGAATGTCAAATGGTGAAATGGGCACAGTAATTGTTTATATACATTATTTTTAATTACTTACATAGGAAAATGACTTATTTAAATTCCCAAACACCAACTGAGTAGAGTAATTTACAATCATTCCACCTTTGGTGGTTGGCCCTAGTGCAAGTAAACCGTGCCTAGGGCTGCCTACCCAAATCACTACCTTGAGCCCACTCCAAAAAGCCCCCCCCACCCCACCTGGGGAGGCCCTACCTACCCAAATCACTACCTTGAGCCCACTCCAAATAGCCCCCCCCCCCCCCCCACCCCCACTCCCACCCCACCCCATACACCCGGGGAGGCCCTACCTACCCAAATCACTACCTTGAGCCCACTCCAAATTGCCCCCACCCCCACCCCCACCCCCACCCCCACTCCCACCCCACCCCATACACCCGGGGAGGCCCTACCTACCCAAATCACTACCTTGAGCCCACTCCAAATTGCCCCCACCCCCACCCCCACCCCCACCCCAACCCCCACCCCACCCCACCCCCACCCCATACCCCCAAGGAGGCCCTACCTACCCAAATCACTACCTGGAGCCCACTCCAAATAGCCCCCCCACCCCCACCCCCACCCCCACCCCCACCCCCACCCCCACCCCCACCCCCACCCCCACCCCCACCCCACCCCACCCCCCACCCCCGGAGAGGCCCTACCTACCCAAATCACTACCTGGAGCCCACTCCAAATAGCACCCCCACCCCCACCCCCACCCCCACCCCCACCCCTACCCCTACCCCACCCCCCACCCCCGGAGAGGCCCTACCTACCCAAATCACTACCTGGAGCCCACTCCAAAAAGCCCCCCCCACCCGTTACCCCCCACCCCACCCCCACCTCGAATAGACCCCCCTCCCAGGGAGGCCCTACCTACCCAAATCACTACCTTGAGCCCACTCTTCAAAGACTCCAAATCCCTAATTGCTTTCAGAATACCCCTTTTCCGAAATGAAAACAAACTCTGCCACGTGTGAACACCCACCTTTGGTGTTTGTCCCCAGTGCAAGTAAACCTTCGGGCTGCCTACCCAAATCACTACCTGGAGCCCACTCTTGACTGACACCAAATCTCTGATTGCTACCAGAATACCCACTTTCTGACACGAAACAAAAATCTGCAACATGAGCACCCACCTTAAGTGGTTGTCCCCAGTGCAAGCAAAGGGGCTGGCCCCCTCAACCTCACGCCTCGCACTAAGGCATGTTTTTTATTTATTTGTTTTATTTATGTATTTACTTCTATCACCTTTGGTGGTTGGCCCCAGTGCAAGCAAACGGGCTGGCCCCCTCAACCTCACGCCTCGTACTAAGGTACACTTTTTTTTTATTTATCATGCCCCTCAAAATTCTGATTGATTGTCTGGCTCTGCTGGATCACCGTGCTTCTCTTTTCTGTGGCAATACCACTGTGCGATAATTAGAAGGAAAATGTAAATAATTTGATGATTATGTAGTTCTATTGCGATTATATTCACCAAATGTGCTGATCCCTAAATCACCGCGCCCCTCTTTTCAGTGGTGGTATCACTGCGCGATATTTGTAAGGGAAATATAAATAATTTGTAAACGTAAATAATTTGTAAATGTAAATAATTTGTCAGTGACTGTTTCTCTGCGCGATGTTTAGAAAGAAAAATCTGATCATTTGATTATTTTATACGGATTTTATATTTGTATTACGATTATGTTCACCAAATGCGCTGACCCCTAACTCACTGTGCCCCTCTTGTCAGTTGCAATATCACTAAGAGATATTTAGATGAAAAAACTAAATAATTTGATGGTTTTATAGTTGTATTGCTATTATATTCACCAAATGTGCTGATCCCCAAATCACCATGCCCCTCTTTTCAGTGGCGATGCCATTGTGCGATATTTACAAGAAAAATCTAAATAATTTGATCATTTTATAGTTGTATTGCGATTACATTCACCAAAAGCGCTGATCTCTAAATCACCGTGCCTCTCTTTTCAGTGACGATACCACTGCGTGATAATTAGAAGGAAAAAGGAAATCATATGATGATTGTATAGTTGTATTGTGATTATATTCACCAAATACGCTGATCCCAAATCCCCATGCCCCTCTTTTCAGTGGCGATACCATTGTGCGATATTTAGCTGAGGCCTACCATCCGGAGCGCGTCATCTTCCTGGTGAGACACCTTATGTTTTTTTAACGAGGAGGACTTTCACCCATATGCTGATTTTTGATTTTTAATTGTTACATGGTTCTTCAGCCAACTCTGGGCTGCTCACCGTCTGCCAGTCCAAAGTTCCCCTGTGCGATACCCACAGAAACTAGGCAGCACACTAAGCGGACCATCCGGAGCGCGTCATCTTCTTGGTGAGATAGCTTATGTTTAATGAAATGACTTTGACCCAGTAATGATATCATATGAGCCTGGTAGGACGTGGTATTAAGGAAGCCCAGCCTTCCGGCGGTAGAAAACAGTGAGATACCTTATGTTAAAAAAAGAGGAGGAATTTTACCCGTGGTTAATCCTGCTGATGGCACCTGGGGTGGGGGGTAGGGTGGGGTAGGGGGGGGGGGGGAGAAAAAAAGGAATGATAACGCCTGGTGGGGCGTGGTATTAAGGGAGCCCTGCCTTACGGCGGTAGAGAATGGTGAGATACCTTTTGTTTTTTCAAGAAGTGGGCTTTCACCCAGTAATGATATGATATGAGCCTGGTGGGGCGTGGTATTAAGGGAGCCCTGCCTTACAGCGATAGAGAGCGGTGAGATACCTTTTGTTTTTTTGAAAGGAGGACTTTTACCCGTGGTCAATCCTGCTGATGGCATCTGGGGTGAGGGGGAAGGGGGGGGGGGGGGGGGGGGGGGGGGGGGGATAAAAAATAATTCTAACGCCTGCTGGGGCGTGGTATTAAGGAAGCACTGCCTTACGGCGGTAGAGAACGGTAAGATACCTTTTGTTTTTTTAACAAGGAGGACTTTCACTCAAATACAGATTTTTGATTTTGAATTGTTACATGGTTTTGATTTTTGTTTTTTCACCCAAATGCAAGTTTTCGATTTTTAATTGTTACATGGTTCTTCAGCCAACTCTGGGCTGCTCACCGTCTGCCAATCCAAAGCCCCCCCGTGTGATGCCCACGGAAACCAGGGGGCACACTAAGCGGATTAGAAAAAAAGTAATGGTATGATCCCTGGGTGGCTGGAAGACCCCCCTGGATGGGGTGGAGCGGGCTTGTCCTGGGTCAAATATGGCCTGTCTATGAAAATGTACTGTAATATCTGTAGGGTTGGCAAGTACGATATCATAGATATATCAACGATGTCAGATGACGTGTCGTGAAATATCACACGATAAATCAACATATCATACAATATTGCAGGATACACAACCCAGGGATATTGTTTCCGTAATATATTCCGATCGGAATATGAGACCCCGTTTTGGGAAAAAATGCCGAAATAAGAAACCTATTAAAAATACTGTAACTGAAATTGACTAAAAATGACCCAAATCGACCCAAATCGGGATAAGGATCCTGTTTTGGGAGGGGAAAAAGGAGGGAAAAAGGAGAAAAAAAAGAAAAAGGAATCAGATTTCCTCTTTTTGATTTGAAAAAAAGATCCCTGATACAACCAGTTAATACTGTGGACCAGTACAATACCGACATCCCCACACATGTTGGACTTGTCACACATGTTGCACTTGTTACACATGTTGTACCTGTTACACATGTTGCACCTGTTACACATGTTGCACTTGTCAGACCTGTAGTACTTGTAACACATGTTGCACTTTTTACACTTGTTGCACCTGTTACACATGTTGCACCTGTCACACATGTTGCACTTGTTACACATGTTGCACCTGTTACACATGTTGCACTTGTCACACCTGTTGTACCTGTTACACCTGTTGCACTTGTCACACCTGTTGTACCTGTTACACATGTTGCACTTGTCACACCTGTTGTACCTGTTACACATGTTGCACTTGTCACACCTGTTGTACCTGTTACACATGTTGCACTTGTCACACCTGTTGTACCTGTTACACATGTTGCACTTGTCACACCTGTTGTACCTGTTACACATGTTGCACCTGGTACACTTGTTACTCCTGTTGTACTTGGCCTGCAGACCAATGTTCCCGGTGTGTATGAGCTCATGCGCAGTAGCGGTCTGCGAAAGTAAAATCCACAGTCACCCCCCGTCGGTTAAACGATTGTTTGGGGTTCAGTTCATCAGTGCTTTTTCTTTTTAAGCTCTTCCTATAAGGTTGGGCAAGTCCCTTTATCCTATTTGGCCTACCCCTGGACTGTTACATACATTCATACATACATACATCTATATATATAAAGAAATCATGGTCGTGGTCGTGGTGGTGGTGGTGGTGTCATCATCGTGTCATTTGGCCTACCCCTGGACTGTTACATACATACATACATACATACATACATACATACATACATACATACATACATACATACAGGTGGTCGTGGTGGTGGTGGTGTCATCATCGTGTCATTTGGCCTACCCCTGGACTGTTACATACATACAGTAACCTTCCCCAGCTCAAGCGAACATGAAGTTTCCTTCAATCTCATGCCCCGTGGCAAGGTGTAAAAAATACAATTTTAATTTTGTGCAACTGGCCTGCAGACCAATGTTCCAGGCGTGTATGATCGACCCCCCGAGGAGGATGGAGCTCAACTGCTGCAAACAATATATGTGAAAGGTAATCCCGATGGGTGTGTGTGTGTGGTGGTGTGAAGGTGGTGTGGGGGTGGGGGTGGGTGTTTGTGTGGGGGGGGTGAGGTGGTCGGTGGGTGGTAGTGGTGTGGTGGGGTGGGGGGTGTGGAGGGGTGTGTGCTGTGTGTGTGGTGGGGGTGTGGTGTGGTGTGGTTGTGGGTGGGGTGGTGGTGGTGTGGTGGTGGGGTGGTGGGGGTTGTTTTCTTTTTTTTGTGTGTGTGGTGTGGTGGTGGTGGTGGGCGGGGGGTTGTTGTGTGGTGTGTGTTTGTGGTGGGGTTGGTGGGGGTGTGCGAACCCCAGGATCTGACCCAGTGCTTCCCAGTGGCTCCAATGTTCCCGGAGTGTATTATTGCCTCCCGAAGGAAGGAGACTCAATGATGCCCAAACTTATATGTGAAAGGTAATTCAGAGGGGTGCGTATGTGTGTGGTGGTGGGGGGGTGGTGGTTGGGCGGGGGCCGAATGGGGGGGCGGGGAGGGGCGGGGGGTGGGGGCGGCTAGGTTGGGGGGGGCGGCGGGGTGGGCGGTATCCTCCCCTGGGTCCTCTTTTTCTCGTCCCCCCTCTATCGGGGGGGTGACGGAGCCACGGGGGCGGGGGTAGCCTTTTGGGGGGCGTGGGGCCGTGCGCGGATGGGGGGGGGGGGTGGGGGTGAACTCGGGGGTGTGGTGGGGGGGGTGGGGCAGGTGGGGGGTGTGTGTTGTGTGGTGGTGGTGTGAGTGTGGTGTGGTTGTGGTGTATGTGGTGATGGTGTGGGTTGGGTGTGGCTGTTGGTGTGGTGTGGTGGTGGTATGTGGGGGTGGGGGTGTGGTGTGTGGGGGGGGGTGTGGGGTGAGGGTTGGGGTTATGGTGGTGTGGTGGGTGAAGGTTGTGGGTGGATGTGGTGTGTGTATTCGGTTGTGGTGTGGGGTAGGGTTGGTTTGGTGTGGTGTCGATGGTTGTGGTTGCTTGGTTGTGGTGTGGTGTGGTGGTGGTGATGGTGGTTGTTGTGGTGGTGGTGTGGTGTTTGCGGTGGGTGGTGGGGGTGTTGCAGAACCAGGACTACCCAGTGATTGCAGTGGCTCCAATGTCACGGCGTGTATGATCGCCCTCCTGAGGAGGAAGGAGCTCAACTGCTTCAAACAATGTACGTGGAAGTGAAAGGTAAGGGTGGGTGGGGTGGGGAGATGGGGTGGGTGGGTGGGTGGTGGGGGGACGTGGGGCGGGGTGGATGGGGGGTGGGGGGGGTCAGGTGGTGGGGTGGGTGGGGGTCAGGTGGTGGGGGATGGGGGGGGTCGGCAGGTGTGTGTGGATGTGGGTGGTTGGGTGTGTGGGGGGGGGAGGGATGGGGCCGCTCAACTGCTTCAAACAATGTATGTGGAAGTGAAAGGTAAGGGTGGGTGGGGTGGGGAGATGGGGTGGGTGGGTAGGTGGTGGGGGGACGTGGGGCGGGGTGGATGGGGGGGTGGGGGGGGTCAGGTGGTGGGGTGGGTGGGGGTCAGGTGGTGGGGGATGGGGGGGGTCGGCAGGTGTGTGTGGATGTGGGTGGTTGGGTGTGTGGGGGGGGGAGGGATGGGGCCGCTCAACTGCTTCAAACAATGTATGTGAAAGTGAATACGCTGTGCCTGAGGGCGGTAGCTCATCCTCAGCATGGCAGGGCAGCACTGTCACAAAGCAGCAGCCATGACACAGCACATTTGGGGAGTCTGCGGCTGGTGTACTGCTTGTCTTCTACTGGTCTACGGCTGGTGTACTGCTTGTCTTCTACTGGTCTACGGCTGGTGTACTGCTTGTCTTCTACTGGTCTACGGCTGGTGTACTGCTTGTCTTCTACTGGTCTATGGCTGGTGTACTGCTTGTCTTCTACTGGTCTACGGCTGGTGTACTGCTTGTCTTCTATTGGTCTACGGCTGGTGTACTGCTTGTCTTCTACTGGTCTACGGCTGGTGTACTGCTTGTCTTCTACTGGTCTACGGCTGGTGTACTGCTTGTCTTCTACTGGTCTACGGCTGGTGTCCTGCTTGTCTTCTACTGGTCTGCGGCACATTTTCAATGGGCTTGTAAGGGTGCATTCTGAGTGGGACGGGGGAAGGGCGAGGCACCATTGTCACAAAGCGGTAGACATGATGATGAAATAGAGAAGTCTGCTTGCATGCTCCCTCACTTTGCAAGAACTTCAATAACTCGTGAATACTGTGTCGGAAGCCGGTAGCTCATCGTCTGCATGGCAGGGCACCATTGTCACAAAGCAGCCGGCATGATACGGCACATTTGGGGGGTCTACAGCTGGTCAACAGCACCTTTTTATTTGGCTTATAAGGGTGCATTCTGGGTGGGAAGGGGGAATGGCGAGGCACCATTGTCACAAAGCGGCAGACATGACACATGGCACATATGGGGAGTCTACGGCTGGCCTATGTCACCCTTTGATTTGGCTTGTAAGGGTGCATTCTGGGAAACATGGCAACGGCAGGCAAATCGGCTGAACACACAGGATGTGTGTGTGTGAGGGGGGTGGGTGTGTGTGGGGGTGGGGTGTGTGTGTGGGGGAGGGGGGATAATTGGCGACGGTGGTGGTGTGGTTGGTGCTGGGAGATTTGGCTTGTAAGGTTGCATTCCGGGACCAATCTCTCCACTGCACACAGCTGTTATGCTGGAAGCACCAACAAACAAAATGTTCTTGGCATCATTCTATCCTGCCTCTCATCTGTAATTGCTGCTATGCCCCTTTTTACCCTCTAACAAATATCTCCACTGCACAGAGAACGGCAGCTGGTAGGCTGCACCCTCGATATCATTCTCACGTGCCTCTAAGTTTTCATTGCTGGTGTGCCTCTTTCCACCCTCTGACCAATCCCTCCACTGCACAGAGGACGGCAGTTGGTAGGCTGCACCCTCAATATCATTCTCACGGTACCTCTCATGTTGACTTCCTGGTGTGCCCCTTTCCAACCCCGGCGAATATTTCCTCTGCACAGAGGACGGCAGCTGGTATGCTGGTAACGCAGACAAACAAATAATTGTTGTTACCTCTGATATTTCATTGATGCTGTGCCCCTATCCACCCCCCGACCAATCCCTCCACTGCACAAAGGACTGGAACGCTACGTCCTGGATATCATCCTCCTATGCCTCTTATGTTTCATTGCTAGTGTGCCCCTTTCCACACTCTGACCAACCCCTTCACAATACAAAGGACTGGTACACCGCGTCTTGGATATCATTCTCTCATGCTTCTAATGTTTCATTTCTAGTGTGCCCCTTTCCACCCTCTGACCAATCTCTCCACTGCACACAGGATGGCAGCTTGTAGGCTGCACTCTGGATATCATTCTCCTGGTCCTCTAGTGTTTCATTGCTGCTGTGCCCCTGTTTACCCTCCGACCAATCTCTCCACTGTGCAGAGGATGGAAGCTGGTACACTGCACCCAGGATATCATTCTCCTGGTCCACTAGTGTTTCATTGCTGCTGTGCCCCTGTTTACCTTCCGACCAATCTCTCCACTGTGCAGAGGATGGAAGCTGGTAGGCTGCACCCTCAATATCATTCTCACATACCTCTCATGTTTCATTGCTGGTGTGCCCCTTACCAACCCCGACGAACCTCTCCACTGTGAAGAGGATGGAAGCTGGTATGCTGGAAGCGCCGACAATCCAGGATCCTTTGCTGCTGTGCCCTTTTTACCCTCCGATTGCAGCTGTGATTTTGACCCCCCGACTCATCTTTCCACTGTGCAGAGGATGGCAGTTGGTATGCTGGAAGCGCCGACAATCCAGGATCCTTTGCTGCTGAACCCTTTTTACTCTCCGATTGCTGCTGTGCTTTTAACCCTCCAACTCACCTTTCCACTGTGCAGAGGATGGCAGCTGGTATGCTGGAAGCGCCGACAACAAAATAATTATTGTTACCATTGCCCATACTTTTCATATTCCTTTGCTGCTGGGCCCCTTTTTACCCTCCGCCCAATCTCTCCACTGTGCAGAGGACGGCAGCTGGTATGCTGGAAGCGCCGACAACCAAAGCGGCATTAAGATGGTCTGTGACTCCAATGATTGCACTGGGTAAGAATTTGAATTTGAATTTTGATTGTTACATGGTTTTTCAGCCATATTTAGATGGTCTGTGACTCCTATGATTGCACTGGATAAGAATTTGAATTTGAAGTCGAATTGTGACATGGTTTCTCAGCCAACTCTGGGATGCTCACTGTCTTCCAATTCCAAGTCCCCCGGTGCAATACCCTCGGAAACAAGGGAGCACACTAAGCAGATTAGACAGTTTAAAAAATTGTCCAGGGCCACTGGGTAAGAGGAGGTTTCTCTTAGCCTACCTGGCTAACCTGGAATCTACAACGTTACATATAATATTTTGAGTTTAGGGCTAGCATGGGGAGCTCCACCCTTTGAGATTAAAATACTCCTTGGAAAAATAGGGTTGTCAAGTACGATATCGTGGATTTATGCAACGTATGATATAAAGTATGACATTGTATGATATAAATATAAATAATAGAATAGAATAGAATAGAATAGAATAGAATAGAACAGAACAGAATAAAATATAATAGAAATAATATATACATATAAATATAATATGGTATATAATATACCGCCCGATAATCTTGGAACCAGAACGATATCGACAATATCAAATGATGCAGTTTGTATGATATCATAGATATAATATTCGCCTTTGTCTACATCATATGATATGCCGGTCCCTAATGATATAAGGTTGTTGTAGGCAGACCACTGTTGACCTAAGACAAGCTCCACAGCATCGGGGGGGGGGGGGGGGGGAGGGGGGGGCTTCCCTAGACAAGCTCCACAGCATCAGGGGGGGGGGGGGGGGGGCTCCGTAGACAAGCTCCACAGCATCGGGGGGTGGGGTGGGGTGGGGGGGCTTCCCTAGACAAGCTCCACAGCATCGGGGGGGGGGGGGGGGGGGGGGGGGGGGGGGGGGGCTTCCCTAGAAAAGCTCCACAGCATCGGGGGAGGGAGGGTGGGGGTGTTGGGGGGGGGCTTCCCTGGACAAGCTCCACCGCATCGGGGGGGGGGGGGGGGGGGGGGGAGGGGGGAGGGGGGCTTCCCTAGACAAGCTCCACAGCATCGGGGGGGGGGGGCTTCCAACCATTAAGTTCAACCATTAATAGACAAATCGATTAAGGTAACAAACACACGAATTGAAAGTCTAAAGGTGGTTAGGTGTGCAAGAAGAAGGTTGCTTAAGGGCTTACCCAAACAAAACAAAACAAAACAAAAACAAAACAAACTAACCAACCCGACCCGACCCGACCCGACCCGACCCGACCCGACCCGACCCAACCCAACCCAACCCAACCCAACCCGACCCAACCCAACCCAACCCAACCCGACCCAACCCAACTCAACCCAACCCAACCCAACCCAACCCAATAAGGGCTCAAAAGGGCCTGTGTACATTTAGACGAACAAACAGCAGGAGGGCAGTAAAAGGGAACAGAAACAGACAGGATGCAAGTACATAGGCCTAAGCAAAGATGCAACCCAAGAGGTGCTTAAGTGAGACTAGACTAGCAATGGTCCTATTCACTGCAGGGTACCGGTATGTATGTATGTATGTATGTATGTATGTATGTATGTATGTATGTATGTATGTATGTATATGTGTACCGGTAGGTATGTGTACATGCCAATGTGTGAAAATATGTATATATGAATGTGCGCATGTACGTACATGTAATGGTGTCTGCTAACTCTTTTCTTCTTTTGCTTTCACGATATTCAGAGGTCCCCCCTTACTCAGCCAAGCCACGGGCACATTAAGAGTCCAGCAGTGCACCAGGAAAAATGCAACCACCATCATCATCATCATCATCATCATCATCATCATCATCATCATCATCACCACCGTCATCATCATTATCGCCATCATCATCATCATCATCATCATCATCATCATCATCACCACCACCAACATCATCACCATCATCACCACCACCACCACCACGATCATCATCATTTGACTAGCAACGCTGAGAGCATCACCGACTTCTCCCATTAGATGCAGAGGCATGTCCACAATTTAAATTTAATTTAAATCCAATTCAAAAAGTGATTTATAACAAAATGTAAAATGCAATTTAAATGTAATTTAAATTGTATTGAAACTTCTTCGATTATCTTGCAGAGGTATGTCCAAAAAAGTCGAGGAGGCTGCTTGCATTGCCCTGACCGGCATTGACGTGGTCATTGCCCAAGCTGGCTCAGAAGATGCGGAGCTTGCATGCTCCCTATCTTCGCAAGAACTTCGAGAACTGATGAAGCCTGTGGCATACGACCCTAGATATACTCCCTCCCCTAAATGGCGTCAACGTCCTGTGTGGCGTGGCACCATTGTCACAAAGCAGCAGCCATGATTTTTATTTTTAGTTGTGAAAGGACTTTCCCCCCAGGAGGTGGGTCTCCCGACACAAACCAGCAAAACAGAGGATTCAGTTCGAATGGCGTTGCCACTCCTACAACTACACTCATCTTATTTTATGATGATGAAATAGAGGACTCATGCATACTGTGGCAGCGGACGGTCGCCTATCCCCTCCATAGTGTGGCACCAATGTCACAAAGCAGCAGGCATGATGATGAAATAGAGGACTCGTGAACGCTGTGGCAGATGACGGTATCTCATCCCCTGCATGATGAGGCTCCATTGTCACAAAGCAGCAGCCATGATGATGAAATAGAGGACTCACGAATACTGTGGCAGCGGACGGTCGCCCATCCCCTCCATGGTGTGGCACCGATGTCACAAAGCAGCAGCCATGATGAAGAAATAGAGGACTCCTCAATACTGTGGCAGCGGACGGTCGCCCATCCCCTCCATGGTGTGGCACCAATGTCACAAAGAAGCAGCCATGATGAAGAAATAGAGGACTCCTCAATACTGTGGCAGCGGACGGTCGCCCATCCCCTGCATGGCGTGGCACCATTGTCACAAAGCAGCAGCCATGATGATGACATGGAGTACTCGTGAATACTGTGGCAGAAGAGGGTAGCCCACCCGCTGCATGGCGAGGCACCACTGTCACAAAGCAGCAGCCATGATGATGACATAGAGGACTCATGCATACTGTGGCAGAAGAGGATAGCCCATGCATGGCGTGGCACCATTGTCACAAAGCAGCAGCCATGATGATGACATAGAGGACTCATGCATACTGTGGCAGAAGAGGATAGCCCATGCATGGCGTGGCACCATTGTCACAAAGCAGCAGCCATGATGATGACATAGAGGACTCATGCATACTGTGGCAGAAGAGGGTAGCCCATGCATGGCGTGGCACCATTGTCACAAAGCAGCAGCCATGATGATGACATAGAGGACTCGTCAATACTGTGGCAGAAGAGGGTAGCCCATGCATGGCGTGGCACCATTGTCACAAAGCAGCAGCCATGATGATGACATAGAGGACTCGTCAATACTGTGGCAGAAGAGGGTAGCCCATGCATGGCGTGGCACCATTGTCACAAAGCAGCAGCCATGATGATGACATGGAGTACTCGTGAATACTGTGGCAGAAGACAGTAGCCCACCCGCTGCATGGCGAGGCACCATTGTTGCAAAGCAGCAGCCTTAACAATGCACATTTGAGGGGTCCACTGCTGGTCTACATCTTGTCTACGGCTGGTATACATCTGGTCTACGGCACCTTTTTATTGGGCTTATAAGGGTAAATTCTGGGTGGAAAGGGGGAATGGCGAGGCACCATTGTTATAAAGTGGCAGCCATGACACTGCACATTTGGAGGGTCTACTGCTGGTCTTCAGCTGGTCTACAGCACCTTTTTATTTGGCTTATAATGTTACTTTCTGTAGACGTCACTGTCGGTGCATCTGTTGACAGTAGTGTTGAGATAACACTAATAGCAGAAGAGCGATTGATAAGAAGATCTAATGCGTACTGCATAGTACTGCATAGTGGCGCACAGGCCATAGCTGGCACAGGCGCCTGTCGGCAGGCGGCACATGTCCATGATGGGACTCAGTCCAGTGCGTACTCTGCCTACTCTAGAGATGACATAAAGTCAAACTATAACAATTAAGGGAGCATTCTGGGTGGGAAGGGGGAATGGCGTTGCACCATTGTCACAAATCAGCAGCCATGACAAAGCACATTTGGGGGGTCTACTGATGGTCTACGGCACCTTTTTACTTGGCTTATAAGATAGCATTCTGGGTGGGAATCTTGGAAGGGGCACCATTGGCAGACATTATGATTAAATAGAGGAGGCTGCTTGCATGCTCCCTATCTTTGCAAGAACTTCGATAAATCGTGAATACTGTGTCATAAGCCGGTAGCTCATCGTCTGCATGGCATGGCACCATTGTCTCAAAGCGGCAGCCATGGCGATGAAATATTTAAGCATCATAGATTATAAATAAGCCATGTGTGTACAGTCCAGGGGTAGCCAAGTAGGCGAATAACCAAGATCACCACCAGATTATCAGTAGGGGCTGTATAGACAAGCACTCTATGACCTGGTCCCCTAATAATCATGAGAACCCGATGGAGGACCTGAGATCTACAAATATCATTTAACCAGCCATGATGATGAAGTGATCTGGACAAGTTCAAACCATCTAATCCGCTTAATGTGCTCCACTGCTCCCTGGTTTCCGTGGGTGTCACATGGGGGGACTTGGAATTGGCAGCTGGTGAGCACTGAGAAGCAGTGTTGTTAAGGATCACATGGATGCCTCTAGCCCCTAGCCTGTAGCAAATAGCACTAAGTAGCAGAGTCGGGGGGGGCGATTCCCCCTACAGTCGCCCTGAGTGTTGCACGTCGTTGTCAACCGCGATGGTAGCTTGTCCAGTTGAGGTAGAAGACCGCTCTCTACCCGCGTGTGACGGGTTCTCTTAATACCACGCCCCACCAGGCGTTGTCATTACCTTTTTTAATGTGTATGGCTTTAAGCTACACATGCTTACTCCGCCCGCAGACGGCGACCGGCCTGGGGGCTGATATACCATGGAACCAGACGAAGCCAAAGCCTTTATTGAGGGCCGATATACCATGGAACCAGACGAAGCCAAAGCCTTTATATATTGGGGTCCGATATACCATGGAACCAGACGAAGCCAAAGCCTTTATTGAGGTCTGATATACCATGGAACCAGACGAAGCCAAAGCCTTTATTGAGGGCCGATATACGATGGAACCAGACGAAGCCAAAGCCTTTTTTGAGGGCTGATATATATACCTCAACATTTTGGAGGCTGTCGATGTCGAAGGTATTATGTCTGAAGTTTTTGAGCCATGGAGGTTTAAGTACCCAAGTGACACCAATGCAGTCAGAGACATCCCTGATGAGAGAAGGGTTGGCTTTAAACGCCTCCGATACCAGAAATGGTTAGCAGCCAACAGCAATGATGAGAATGGCTTGATTCCCTTTACATCTGCCTTACATAAGCAGGATCAGATTCGTTCTATAGCACAGTTTAGAATGGGTTCCCATTGGCTGAACACAGAAAGAATGAGAGTGGTGGATAGAGCACACATCCCTCGTTCAATGCGACACTGTCAAATGTGTGGGTTCCTAAAACCTGAGGATGAAATGCATATGTTTGAGTGCCCTTTTTATAATGATATTCGCCTCCGCTACCAGAAGCTGTTTACAGATATTTATAGGCATGTCCATGAGGATACCGACTTAACCGTATGGAATGTGGAATTCTGCGATTCCACATTCAGAACCTTTATGAATGGAAATGGCACTAAGACTTTCTGGAGCAACCTAGCCGACTATCTTTCTACTTGTAGAAGAGCAAGACAGGAAGCCCTGGACTGCTTAGTGGCACCGTAATTTATTATCCCTTTTCTTTCTTTTCTTCTTGTGACTTCTCATTTGTTAGCTTCTTACCTCCGCCACTGTAAGTGGTTGAGATCTGGGTCCGGCTCTAGGGGGTTTAATACCTACGCCACCAAAACGGTGGTTGGGAGCTTGGTTTGTTTGTCCTCGACACACCCCTGATGTAATGGGGTTTTTTGCTTTGTGGGTGCTTTTTCTTTTTGTTTAAAGCACAGAGTCTCATACACCCTCGCGGTGTCAAGTAGACTTTAACATGTAATGTAATGTAATGTAATACCATGGAACCAGACGAAGCCAAAGCCTTTTTTGAGGGCCGATATACCATGGAACCAGACGAAGCCAAAGCCTTTATTGAGGTCTGATTTACCATGGAACCAGACGAAGCCAAAGCCTTTATTGAGGGCCGACATACCATGGAACCAGACGAAGCCAAAGCCTTTATTGAGGGCTGATATACCATGTAATCAGCCGAAGCCAAAGTCGTTTTTGAGGGCTGATATACCATGTAACCAGACGAAGCCAAAGCTTTTTTGAGGGCTGATATACCATGTAATCAGACGAAGCCAAAGTCGTTCTTGAGGGCTGGTATACCATGTAACCAGATGAAGCCAAAGCCTTTATTGAGGGCTGATATAACTATGTAATCAGAGAAAGCCAAAGCCTTTACTGAGGGCATATATTCTATGTAACCAGACGAAACCAAAGCCAAGGCCTTTTGTGTTTGCCATTCGACTATTGTTTTCGTTTGTTTTTAAATTTCTCCTCCTCCCCCTCCTCCTCCTGCTCCTCCTCCTCCTCTTCGTCCTCGTCCTCCTCTTCATCCTCGTCCTCCTCCTCCTCGTCCTCCAGCCTCTGTTGCTCCCCCGACCTCTCTATCTCCAGCTCAGCTTGCCGTCCAGAGGGATCAGTGACCCAGTTCCTGACAGCAGGGTTGAATGGGGTTGGTTAGGATTGGTTGAGTTGGTTGGGGTTATTGGAGGGATAAGTGATCCAGTTCCTAACAGCACTGTTGGATGTGTTTGGTTGGAGTTGGTTAGGGTTGGTTAGAGCTGAGCTTAGGGGAAAGATTCTGCAATTGTTACTTTATGCTGATGACCTAGCTATAATGGCAGAATCCCCGGCAGATATGCAAGCGATGCTTAACTGCCTGAGATATTTCTGCGAGGCTACTAAGATGGCTGTGAATATAAAGAAAACTGAGATTGTCGTTTTCAACAAGCAATTCTGTGATGAGGCCCGTATGGATCCTGATTACAAATTTGTCTATGATGGAGCACAGCTTTCTACAAAGTTATCTTTTATCTACCTGGGATCCCTCTTTGTGGATGGTGACTCAAGCAATCGTGCAAAAGCTGCTTTTTCTAGGATGCTCGCTAAGGCCCAAAAGGCTCACCACATGCTCCGTAGGCGATGCCATACTATGGAGATATACAATATTGATATTCTCACCCACCTGTTTGATTCTCTTGTTCAACCTATCCTGAATTTTGGCTGTGAGGTGTGGGCTCCTTCTATTCTGAACAACACTTATCTCAAATGACCATGCTTGTGAGAAATGGCATAGAGGTATACTTAAACAAATGTTGGGTGTTTGCCAATCTACTACATCTAATATTATCATGGAAGAGTTGGGTAGAACCCCGTTGTGTTTTGCTTGGCTTAAACAAGCTTTGCGCTTCTGGAACAAGACCATAGATAAAGAACCTGAGGATCTCATTAGAATGGCTCTTGAGGAATCTTTTGATTCCAACATTGGCTGGGTTCATGACTTACGTTGTGCTCTCCACAAGCTAGGATCCAGTGAAAACCTCAACATTTTGGAGGCTGTCGATGTCGAAGGTATTATGTCTGAAGTTTTTGAGTCATGGAGGTTTAAGTACCCAAGTGACACCAATGAAGTCAGAGACATCCCTGATGAGAGAAGGGTTGGCTTTAAACGCCTCCGATACCAGAAATGGTTCGCAGCCAACAGCAATGATGAGAATGGCTTGATTCCCTTTACATCTGCCTTACATAAGCAGGATCAGATTCGTTCTATAGCACAGTTTAGAATGGGTTCCCATTGGCTGAACACAGAAAGAATGAGGGTGGTGGATAGAGCACACATCCCTCGTTCAATGAGACACTGTCAAATGTGTGGGTTCCAAAAACCTGAGGATGAAATGCATATGTTTGAGTGCCCTTTTTATAATGATATTCACCTCCGCTACCAGAAGCTGTTTACAGATATTTATAGGCATGTCCATGAGGATACCGACTTAACCGTATGGAATGTGGAATTCTGCGATTCCACATTCAGAACCTTTATGAATGGAAATGGCACTAAGACTTTCTGGAGCAACCTAGCCGACTATCTTTCTACTTGTAGAAGAGCAAGACAGGAAGCCCTGGACTGCTTAGTGGCACCGTAATTTATTATCCCTTTTCTTTCTTTTCTTCTTGTGACTTCTCATTTGTTAGCTTCTTACCTCCGCCACTGTAAGTGGTTGAGATCTGGGTCCGGCTCTAGGGGGTTTAATACCTACGCCACCAAAACGGTGATTAGGAGCTTGGTTTGTTTGTCCTCGACACACCCCTGATGTAATGGGGTTTTTTGCTTTGTGGGTGCTTTTTCTTTTTGTTTAAAGCACAGAGTCTCATACACCCTCGCGGTGTCAAGTAGACTTTAACATGTAATGTAATGTAAGAGGTATCGGTTATCCAGTTCCTGACAGCAGGGTTGGTTGGGGTTGGTTGGTTTTTTTGAAGGGATCAGCGATCCATTTCCTGACAGCAGGGTTGGTTGGGGTTGGTTGGGATTGGTTGGGGTTGGTTGGAGGGAACAGTGATACAATTCCTGACAGAAGGTTTGGTTTGGGTTGGTTGGGATTGGTTGGAGGGATCAGTGATACAGTTCTTGACAGCAGGGTTGGTTGGGGTTGGTTGGGATTGGTTGGGATTGGTTGGAGGGAACAGTGATACAATTCCTGACAGCAGGGTTGGTTGGGGTTGCTTGGGGTTGGTTGGGATTGGTTGGGGTTGGTTGGAGGGAACAGTGATGCAATTCCTGACAGCAGGTTTGGGTTGGGTTGGTTGTGATTGGTTGGAGAGATCAGTGATACAGTTCCTGACAGCAGGGTTGGTTGGGGTTGGTTGGGATTGGTTGGGATTGGTTGGGGTTGGTTGGAGGGAACAGTGATACAATTCCTGACAGCAGGTCTGGTTTGGGTTGGTTGGGATTGGTTGGAGGGATCAGTGATACAGTTCCTGACAGCAGGGTTGGTTGGGGTTGGTTGGAGGGATCAGTGATACAGTTCCTGACAGCAGGGTTGGTTGGGGTTGGTTGTAACTGGTTGGAGTTGGTTGAAGGGATCAGTGATCCATTTCCTGACAACAGGGTTGGTTGAGGTTGGTTGTAATTGGTTGGGGTTGGTTGGAGGGATCAGTGATCCATTTCCTGACAGCAGGGTTGTATGGGGTTGGTTGGAGTTGGTTGAGGTTGAATGGCGTTGTATGTGGTTGGTTGGAGTTGGTTGTATGGTGTTGTGGTTGTATGGGGTTGGTTGGAGTTGGTTGGGGCTGGATTGGGTTATAGGGGGTTGGTCGGGGTTGGTTGGGGTTGGATTGGGTTGTGGGGGGTTGTATGGGGTTGGTTAGGATAGTATGGGGTCAAATGGGGTTGTATGGGGTTGGTTGGGGTTGGTTGGGGTTGTATTTGGTTGATTGGGTTTGTTGGAGGGATCATTTATACAGTTACTGGCAATATGGTTGGTTGGTTGGTTGGTTGGTTGGTTGGAGGGATCATTTATCCAGCTACTGGCAATATGGTTGGTTTGTTGGTTTGTTGGTTTGTAGGTTTGTTGGTCTTTTTGTTGGCTGGTTGGTTGGTTTTTTGTTGGTTGGTTGGTTGGTTGGTTGGTTGGTTGGTTGGTTGGTTGGTTGGTTGGTTGGTTGGAGGGATCATTTATCCAGTTACTGGCAATATGGTTGGTTGGTTGGTTGGTTGGTTGGTTGGTTGGTTGGTTGGTTGGTAGGTTGGTTGGTTTGTTGGTTGGTTGGTTGGTTTGATGGAGGGATCATTTATCCAGTTACTGGCAATATGGTTGGTTGGTTGGTTGGTTGGTTGGTTGGAGGGATCCTTTATCCAGTTACTGGCAATATGGTTGGTTGGTTGGTTGGTTGGTTGGAGGGATCCTTTATCCAGTTACTGGCAATATGGTTGGTTGGTTGGTTGGTTGGTTGGAGGGATCATTTATCCAGTTACTGGCAATATGGTCGGTTGGTTGGTAGGTTGGTTGGTTGGTTGGTTGGTTGGTTGGAGGGATCCTTTATCCAGTTACTGGCAATATGGTTGGTTGGTTGGTTGGTTGGAGGGATCCTTTATCCAGTTACTGGCAATATGGTTGGTTGGTTGGTTGGTTGGTTGGAGGGATCATTTATCCAGTTACTGGCAATACGGTTGGTTGGTTGGTTGGTTGGTTGGAGGGATCCTTTATCCAGTTACTGGCAATATGGTTGGTTGGTTGGTTGGTTGGTTGGAGGGATCCTTTATCCAGTTACTGGCAATATGGTTGGTTGGTTGGAGGGATCATTTATCCAGTTACTGGCAATATGGTTGGTTGGTTGGTTGGTTGGTTGGTTGGAGGGATCCTTTATCCAGTTACTGGCAATATGGTTGGTTGGTTGGTTGGTTGGTTGGAGGGATCATTTATCCAGTTACTGGCAATATGGTTGGTTGGTTGGTTGATTGGACGGATCATTTATCCAGTTACTGGCAGCAGCAGGGTTGGCAGAGATGAAGAGATTGGATCAAATATATTTTGACAATACAGTTTTTAATGTTAACGTTATGGCCGCAGACAGCGAGCAGCCTCAAAGGCTGGAGCCATGTAACCGAGTTCAAGTTCTACCCTGGGAAGTCACTACTTGGCGATAGCTGAAGTCTAACTCGGGCCATGTTACTGCCAAAGACAGCAAGCAGCCTTCCAGTCTGGAGCCACAAATTTTGCCTCCCACTTTGGCCTCCCACTTTGGACCCACCATTCTGGGCCCAGACTGGCCCCCTATTTGGAGTCTGCTATAGCTAGGATTGTAACTACCAGCCTTTGGCCCTAAAAACGCAACCTCCAAAAGCTCTGACTTAGCACACACAAAACACTAAGGTAATGATAACGTCTGGTGGGGGCGTGGTGTTAAGGGAGCCCGTCGTACGCGGGTGGGGAGCGGTCTCCTACCTCAACTGGACAAGCTACTATCGCGGTTGACGACGACCTGCAACGCCAAGAGCGACCAAAGGGGGAGTCGACCCCCCCGACTCTTCATTCTTATAGTGATTCAGTCTACCACTAGACCAATGTGTATCACCGAAAGAGGCTGTCTGGAGCCATGTAACCAGTTGTAAGGTGAATACTTGGTGGCGCTGGTTTGTACAAGGGGTCACACTCCGTGGGCTGAAATTTCTTTTTAACTTATTTTTAAAAATAAGTGAAAGTTCAAGTATGGTGTGTAATGTGTGTAACAACAGGAATCACTCTGCTTGGCTTGGTTGCATGTCAGGGATTGTTTTTGGTTTAGCTTGGTTGCATGTCAGGGATTGTTTTTGGTTTGGCTTGGTTGCATGTCAGGGATTGTTTTTGGTTTGGCTTGGTTGCATGTCAGGGATTGTTTTTGGTTTGGCTTGGTTGCATGTCAGGGATTGCTTTTGGTTTGGCTTGGTTGCATATGAGGGATTGTTTTTTCAAATCAGAAAGTTTTCTTCTTCTTCTAGCTTCATGGTTTTAGGACTCCTTCAGGGACAGCGGTTTATAGCTTTTATATCTTTTTAGTGCCATTTAGGGCAAAAATACAACTTATTTTAAAATCTTTGTATAGCGATAATTGGGACCAAAACGGGGTTAAAAGTAGTGATTATTATATATAGCGGGAAACAATCCCTGTAGCACAAGCACTGCTCACCTCACTATTCTTCGCTCAACAAAATATGTTGCATACAAACTATATGAAACAAAATATAATGCATACAAACTATATGAAACAAAATATAATGCATACAAACTATATGAAACAAAATATAATGCATACAAACTATATGAAACAAAATATAATGCATACAAACTATATGAAACAAAATATAATGCATACAAACTATATGAAACAAATATAAATGCATACAAACTATATGAAACAAAATATAATACATACAAACTATATGAAACAAAATATAATGCATACAAACTATATGAAACAAAATATAATGCATACAAACTATATGAAACAAAATATAATGCATATAAACTATATGAAACAAAATATAATGCATACAACTATATGAAACAAATATAATGCATACAACCTATATGAAACAAAATATAATGCATACAAACTATATGAAACAAAATATAATGCATACAAACTATATGAAACAAAATATAATGCATACAAACTATACGAATCAAAATATAATGCATACAAACTATTTGAAACAAAATATAATGCATATAAACTATATGAAACAAAATATAATGCATACAAACTATATGAAACAAAATATAATGCATACAAACTATATGAAACAAAATATAATGCATACAAACTATATGAAACAAAATTTAATGCATACAAACTATATGAAACAAAATATAATGCATACATACTATATGAAACAATATATAATGCATACAAACTATATGAAACAAAATACAATGCATACAAACTGTATGTAACAAAATATAATGCATACAAACTGTATGAAACAAAATATGATACATACAAACTGTATGAAACAAAATATGTTGCATACAAACTAAATGAAACAAAATATGTTGCATACAAACTATAAGAAACAAAATATAATGCATACAAACTATAGGAAACAAAATATAATGCATACAAACTATATGAAACAAAATATAATGCATACAAACTATATGAAACAAAATATAATGCATACAAACTATATGAAACAAAATATAATGCATACAAACTATATGAAACAAAATATAATGCATACAAACTATATGAAACAAAATATAATGCATACAAAACTATATAGATGAAAAAAAAATATAATGCATACAAAAAACTATAGGAACAAAATATAATGCATACAACATCTGAAAACAAAATATAATGCATACAAACTATATGAAAAAAATATAATGCATACAAACTATATGAAACAAAATATAATGCATACAAACTATATGAAACAAAATATAATGCATACAAACTATATGAAACAAAATATAATACATACAAACTATATGAAAAAAAATATAATGCATACAAACTATATGAAACAAACACGCAGGTGCATACAAACTATATGAAACAAAATATATGAGGCATACAACCTATATGGAAACAAAATATAATGCATACAAAACTATATGAAACAACAATAATATAAGCATACAAACTATATGAAGCAAAATTATAATGCATACCAAAAACTATATGAAACAAATATTAATGCATACAAACTTAGGAAACAAAATAAATGACATACAAACTATATGAAACAAAATAATGGCAGTACAAAAACGATATGAAACAAAAATTAATGCATTACAAACTATTTGAAACAAATATAAGGCATACAAAACTTATGAAACAAATATAATGCATACAAACTATATGAAAAAAATAAATGCCTACCAAAAACTATATGAAAACAAAAATATAATGGCATTAACAAACTATTATGAAACCAAATATAATTGCATACAAAATATTTGAAACAAAAATATAATGATACAAACTAGATGAAACACAATATAATGCCATCAAAATACTATATGAAACAAAATATATGCTATACCAACTATTATTGTAAACAATAAATATAATGCATACAATACTATTTCGACTGAAAACAAAATTATAATGTTATATACAAAACTATATGAACCAAAATATAATGCATCACGGAAACTATATGAAAAAAATTTAATGATACAAACTCTATGAAACAAAATGTATGTGCATAACAAACTATATGAGTTAAACTAAAAATATGTTGAATACAAACTATATGAAACAACACAGTGCATACAACATATCTGATGGAAACACAAAATAAATGCATACAAATTATATGAAATCAAAATATAATGCATACAAACTATATGAAAAAAAATATTAAGGCATTACAAAACTATATGAAACAAAATATAATGCATACAAACAAATTGATAACAATAAATATAATGCATACCAACTATTATGAAACAAAATTATGTGATTACAAAACTATATGAAAACAAACATATCAATGCCTACCCCCCCCCCTTACAAATATATGAAACATACCCACAGCCAAATGCCCATACAAAACTATATGACAACAAAATATTAATGCATATCAAAACTATAGAATCAAAATATAATGCATACAAACTATTTGAAATCACAAAAAATTTGTTAATGCATACAAAACTAATGAAACAAAAGATAATGACATTCCAAACTTTTTTATATGAAACAAATATTAATTGCATACAACTATATGAAATCAAAATATATATGCATACAAACTATATGAAACAAAATATAATGTGCATACACAAACTATATGAAACAATAAACCCATTTGGTGCAGTACAAACTATATGAAAACAAAAATATAAATGCCATGTACAAACTAATGAAACAAAATACAATGCATACAAACTGTATGTAACACACATAAATAATGCATACAAACTTATATTGAACCACACAACCATTTATAATGCATACAAAACTATTTATGAAACAAAAATATATATGCATACAAACGATACTGACCCTAAAACATGTATAATGCATAACAAAACCAGTATTATGAAACAAAATATAATGATACAAATTAGGAAACAAAAATATAATGCATACAAAACTAATGAAAACAAAAATATAAGCATACAAAACTAATAAAACAAAATATAATGCATACAAAACTATATGAACAAAATATAATCATAACAAACTAGATGCAAAAAACAATATACTGAATTACAAACTAATGAAACTTCAAATATGGATTAAGACATTATCAAATTCGTTATGAAACAAAATTGAGAAGCACTCAAACTATTTATGAACAAAACAGTTGCATGACATAACTATATGAACCAAAACATTGTTTTGCATACAAAACACTAGAAACAATATAATATAATGCTAGTCACCAAACTATATGAAAACAAAATATAATGCATTACAAAAACTATTATGAAAAACTATAAGCATACAAATATATGAAACAAAATATAATGCATACAAACTATATTGAAACAAAATATAATGCCATACAAATATAGAAACAAAATATATGCATAAAACTATAGAAACAAAATAATGCATACAAAACTATATGAAACAAAAATATGGTGCATACAACTATTATGAATACACAAAATATTTAAGGCATACAAAACTATATGAAACAAATTATGTTGCATACAAACTGATATATGAAATCAATATATTAATGCATACAAAAAAACATATGAAACAAAAATATTAAGAACAAAATATATGAAAATCAATATATAATGCATATAAACTATAGGAATACAAAATTATAATTGCATACAACTATATGAACAGCAAAATTAAATGTCCATAAATACTATATGAAAAAAAAAGTTGCATATTCAAACTATATGAAATCTAAAATATAAGTGGTCATACAATACTATCACGTGAAATATACAAAATATAATGCTTGCATACAAACTATATGAACAAAATATAATCCGATACCCCAAACACTATACGCATGATAAACTATTTAAAAAACAAAATAAATGCATACAAACTATATGACACAAAATATAATGAATACAAACTATATGAAACAAAAATTAATGCATACAAAAACATATGAAAAAAAAAATATGACTGCATACAAACTATATGAAACAAAAATATAATGCATTACAAACTATATGAAACCAAATATTAAATGGGGGGGGGGCATACAAACTATTATGAAACAAAATTATAATGAATACAAAAATATATGAAACAAAATATAATGCATACAAACTATATGAAACAAAATATAATGCATACAAACTATATGAATCACAAAATATAATGCATACAAACTATATGAAACAAAATATAATGCATACAAACTATATGAAACAAAATATAATGCATACAAACTATATGAAACAAAATATAATGCATACAAACTATATGAAAACAAATGTAATGCATACAAACTATATGAAACAAAATATAATGCATACAAACTATATGAAACAAAATATAATGATTACAAACTATATGAAACAAAAATAATGTTACTAAACTATAATGAAACAAAATTATAAATGCAAACAAAACTATATGAAAACAAAATATAAATGCATTGCATACAAACTATATGAAACAAAATATAATGCATACAAACTATATGAAACAAAATATAATGCATACAAACTATATGAAACAAAATATAATGCATACAAACTATATGAAACAAAATATAATGCATACAAACTATATGAAACAAAATATAATGCATACAAACTATATGAAACAAAATATAATGCATACAAACTATATGAAACAAAATATAATGCATACAAACTATATGAAACAAAATATAATGCATACAAACTATATGAAACAAAATATAATGCATACAAACTATATGAAACAAAATAGAATGCATACAAACTATGTGAAACAAAATATAATGCATACAAACTATGTGAAACAAAATATAATGCATACAAACTATATGAAACAAAATATAATGCAAACAAAAAGTATATGAAACCAAAATCTAATGCATACAAAAAAACTATATGAACACAAAATAAATGCATACAAAAACTATATGAACAAATTAGAATGCATTACCAAAACTATATGAAACAAAATATAATGGCATACCAAGTATATGAACAAAATATAATGCTACAAAGTATATGAACCAAAATATAATGCATACAAAACGATATGAAAACAAAAATATCATTGCATACAACTATATGAACAAAAAAATAGTACGCTATTGCTACTAAATGAGCTTTCAATATAATAAATATACTATAATGTATTACAATACAATGCAAACAAACAAAACATAATGCGCATAAAATAATCAGTATACTTCCATATAATGCAAACAAACAAAATATAGTGCACATAACATAATCAATATAATATCATATTATATCAAATCGTATTATATCATATCATATCATATAATGCAAAGTAACACAATATAATGCGCATGATATAATCAATCTAATCTAATCTAATATAATCTAATATAATGCAAACAAGCAAAATACAATAAACATAATATGATCATTATAACATAATATGATGCAAACATACAAGATATAATGCGCAAAATATAATCAATATAATAAAATACAATATAATATAGAATAATGTAATGCAAACGAACAAAATGTAATGCGCATAATAAAATATAATATGATATGATATAATATAATATAATATAATATAATATAATATAATATAATATAATATTATACAATATAATATAATATAATATAATATAATATCATATAATATAATATAATATAATATAATATAATATAATATAATATAATATAATATAATATAATATAATATAATATTATATAATATAATATCTGCACAGGAGCCCTGGGATCCCGCAGAATGATCATGGACGCTGGCAAGGAAGAGGACCTCCCCAGAGGGGTCCTGGGCAAGCGTCTCCCTGACTGGCTACGCCCCCCCACTATTACTGTAGAGGACTGGCTGAGAATGAGACCTGATCTTGCTGTCCTACCGGGCATAGACTCTCCTACCATTATGGCTGATAAAGAACTCTGGATTTTTGAGCTTGGATACTGCTTTGATACCAACCATGCTACTAAGTTCATCATTAAACACGCCCAGCATGTTGAGTTAGTCAATGGCCTTAGATCGGCTGGATACCTCGTTCACTACGAAGTTATCACCATTGGAACTACTGGTACTATCCCAACCTCTTTTTTGACTTCTATGACCACACTTGGACTTCAGAGACCTTGTGCCCCTCACATAGCGGACAAAGTTCCACCACACCATTCACTAGCTTTTCAGAGTATTTTACAGGGTAGACGTTTTTGGAGCAACACCCGGGTCGGATACCCGGGGATAGCAAACAACCGTGCCCATCCGTCTGTTTGCCAGCTGCAGTGTGGTGATACTAACCGGGGTTGGGTGAAACCCCCCGTATAAAGTTGCAATGGCCTAATGTGGACACGTGCAGGACGGCCGTCAGCATCGTGTTTTGGTGATTATTGTGAATGAAGGTGGCCCTACGGTGGGGGGACTTAGCTAGCTCGGTTTACGTGTGGTTGTCCTTACTCACGTCTGAGTAAACGGTATTACACGGATGTACTTCAATTTCAATTTCAATTGTAAGATAATCTATATAGATAAAGACATCATGGTCGTGGTCGTGGTGGGTCATCGCGTAACCGAATAAACGGACTCCCGCCCAGCCAATTCCCGCTCAGCAATTCCCGCTTTAACCTCCGCTTCACTTTTGCCTGAGGGCATCATGAGACTTACTGCCTTAGGCAACCATTGCCTCCGGGTATTATACCCGTGCGCATCCCGCCCGATTTACCTTTTCCCGGCCTGAGTTCATCCACATGATTTCGGTTTTAGCGCTACCCAAATTCGTCTTTCACTACAAACGCTTTCCACCTGCATCTCTGCAAAAGACCTTTCCCTTGCGTCAAGAGAAACTGTCGCTGCGCCACACAAAGGGACGTGGTGATGTCAGAGGACCTGTCAGAAATGTCCGAATCGCATCCATCCCATGTCACAAAACTGACGCAATTCTTCCCACGATTGAGACGAGAGAAACATGGTCGCTCCGCATTGTGCCATAAGCAAATTACGGCATCAAAAGTTGACCCGAATGAAATCTCGCGAGGCATGTCTCGCACTAACGTGAAATGAACAATTCCTAAAATCAGCAACTGGACTGCAACTTTCTCTCCCCACGCAACGAGAAATATGTCGTCGCTGTGAATTGTGTTATAGCGAGCACGCGGCAAAGTTGAATGGATGCACCTAGCGATGTTTCAAAGTCTCAGATCGAGTTGACTTCGGAGCAGTTGCGGTGAACAGGATTGTTCTTCGGCCGAACTGAATACATGCTCGCTAAGAAGAAGCTTTATTTATGTACAGTTGCGATTGCGCAGGTTCAGCTTTTTCAGTGGGGTCGACTATCGATCACAGGCTGAGGTGGCAGGGAAGCAGGTCCGATGCTTTTAGCGGAGTCGGATGATGCGCAAACGTTGTCGATGCTCTTCGTCCCGTATGCCTTTCAGCTATGGCAAGCCCAACAGCTGAAGTGGAGGGAGGCAGATACGGAGTATGTGTGTGCTGGTGGGTGCGTGTATGAGGGAGGGAGGGGAGTGGGGAGAGGGTGGGGGCTGGTGGGATGGCCTGTGGTGGGGGAAGGGAATAAGGGATGAGTCAGGAAATATGTCAGGAACAGTAAGGGAGTATGTCTGTGGGTGGGGGGGGGTGGGGTGATGAGGGGAAGATAAACTGGGGGGGGGGGGGGGGGGGGGGGGGGGGGGGGGGTGGGGGGGGGGGGAATAAAAGGGATATGCGGTCCGGTCAATGTTTGAAGTTGCATGCACTGCAGAGGAAACCTCTTTGCAACCCAGCCCAAAACAGGTGTGGCCAACGGGGAGGGAGGGGGGGGGAGGGGGCGGGTAATGGTTTGGTGGTGGGTGGTGTGTGAATGAGGGGGGGTTTTCAAGTGTAAACCATTATGTAACCAGCCCCAAATAGGTGTGGCCAAAGGCCAAACGGGCACCGTACTATGATTGGGTGGGGGGGTCTTGAGAGTGAGAGTAGGTGTGTGTAGGTGTGAGAGTAGGTGAGAGTAGGTGTGGCCACCGGCCACACGGGCTACCGTACTAGTATAATATAATATAATATAACATAACATAATATAATATAATATAATATATATCATATCATATCATGCTAACCAACTAATAGAATGTGCATAAGGTGATACATATAATATAATGCAAACACACAAAATAGAATGCCCATGTGCTTGTTCCTCACCCACCAGGCCCAGGCCCCATTTGGGGGTTGGCCCCAGCGCAAGCGAACGGGCTCGCCCCCTCAACCTCACGCCTCGTCATAAGGCTGGGGCATGAATGGTAGTGACGGCAAATAATGAAATCACTGTCAAACAAGTCCTAGGCAGCGCCGCATGCGCCGCGGAAAATCGGCTGAGAGTGTTATCGGAGCGACAGGTGGCAACGGAATCAAGCGGACCGAAGCCAGTTAGTTATAAGACAGTTGGCTGACGTGTCAGGCTTTGTCTCAGTCGCACAAAAAAACGGTGTGAGGAACACTGGTGACACTGGGGGTTCCCGCCCCCCAGAAGGGGAGGCTCCGCCAAAAATAGTGCAATTGATAAATCTACATCGCCCTCTCTCTAGGTAATGATAACGCCTGGTGGAGCGTGGTATTAAGGGAACCCGTCGTACGCGGGTAGAGAGAGGTCTTCTGCCTCAACTGGACAAGCTACCATCCCGGTTGACAACGACCTGCAACGCCAAGAGCGACTGAAGGGGGAATAGAACCCCCGACTCTTCATCCTCAAAGCGATTTGGTGTACCACTAGACCATTGTATATCACTGAAATCAAACATAGTGCATTTGATACAGTGATTTGTTTTTCTGGTGACACTGGGGGCTCCCGCCCCCCAGAAGGGGAGACTCCGCCAAAAATAGTGCATTTGATACTGGGGGGCCCTCAGGAAGTTGCTTGTGTACCGCATGCCGGAATCGGGGCCGGAAGGGATCGTAAGACCCGGAACCATGGAAACCCTGTTTGATACAGTGATTTGTTTTCCAAAGCTGCAAGTGGGTTTTTCCTAGCTTTATGGTTTTAGGCCTCCCCCAGGAACAGCGTTTTAGTGCTTTCTGTAGCTTTTTATAGCTATTTGTAGCTTTTTGGATGCATTTAGGGCAACAAAAAAACTTTTTTTTTACTTTTTTTATAGCGATAATTTTGCCAAAACGGGGTCAAAACTAGCGATCGCTATATAGAGCGGAAAACAAATCCCCTGATTTGATCAATATACATCGCCCTCTCTCTATACATACGGTACTATGTAATGTTTTATTTGTTCCTCACCCGCACTGTACAATGGGTTCCCTGGGGAACACATCGATGATCAGCAGTTGTAGACAGCCCCTGGCGTCTGTAGGCACGCTGTTCTCCTGGCCCCCTACAATTGGCGTCCCCCCCCTGAACCCATGAGTCACGTAGTCGTTGAGCTCAAAACGCGAATGCCTGTACGAGATCGATGTCTAAGCAGTCCATTGTGTCCAGCGCAAGCCCATAGCTGGCCTGCTCCTGGCGGGCGTCTTGTGTGTGCTTGGCAACCTCGTTAGAGATGTCATGCTTGGGGCAGACCTGCAAGGGTGAGGAGTAAGGCGGGGTGGGTGGTGGGTGGCAGTGGTTGGTGGTGGGTGGTTGGTGGTGGGTGGTTGGTGGTTGGTGGTTGGTGGTTGGTAGTGGGTGGTGGTGGGTGGTGGGTCAGTATTAATTTAGCCCACCACAAGGTCATGGCTGACCTGCTCCTGGCGGGCGTCTTGTGTGTGCTTGGCAACCTCCTTGGAGATGTCATGCTTGGGGCAGACCTGCAGGGGGGAGGAGTAAGGCGGGGTGGGTGGTGGGTGGTAGTGGTGGTGGTGGTTGGTGGTTGGTTGGTTGGTGGTGGGTGGTTGGTGGTGGTGGTGGGTGGTAGTGGTGGTGGTTGGGTGGTGGTGGGTTGGTTGGTGTGGGTGGTGGGTGGCGGGTGGTAGTGGTTTTGGTTTTTGGTTTCGGATTGGCGGTTGTTCCGTTTTTCTGGGTTTTTATTTCTTTTTTTTGTTTGTTTGTTGGGTCTCTTTTTATTGTGGTGTTATTGTTGTAGTGTGGTTCCCGTATTTTTTGGTTTTTTTCTAGTGTTTCTGTGTTATTTGCGAAGTCAGTATTAATTTTAGCCCACCCTAGAGGTCACTTGGATGTGCTGACCTGCTCCTGGCAGGCAGTCTTGTGTGGCTGGCAAACCTCGTTAGCTTGTCATGCTGGGGCATACCTGCAAAGGGGGTGGAGGTAGTGCGGGGTGGGTCGGTGATGGTAGTGGTGGCTGGAGTCATGGACTGATGGGGGTGGGATGGTATTGTGGTGGGTGAGTGGACTGATGGGGGTTGTTTGTGGCTTACGGTGGTTCGTGGTTGTATTGGGGGTGGTCAGTATTAATTGAAGTCCACCCAATGGCCTGTCTTCTCTCTCGTGTCGCCCCTCTCCTATTTCGCCCACCCTTCACTCCACACACACCACACACTCACACACACACGAAAAACGGCCTGTCACCAACTGATGGAGTGAGCCATGCACCCAACTTCAACCTCAATCTAATATAACTAATTAGGATACTCTCAATACACTCAAGTTAAATCTCAAATACAGTCAAGCTGGCCCGCAAGCTATTCCTTCAATACAAGAGAAGAGGTTCACACACTACCAATGCCGCACCACACCATCATTGCTTTACCACACCATCATTGATGCACCACACTACTACCATTATCAGCCAAGCTGCTGGCTGGTACCATGCACCCAAGTTTGAGTAAAAGTACACACAGTTTTCTAGCTTTCTGTAGGTCAAGTTAGGTGCCGCAACAAGTGAGACGCAAGCCAGATTTGAATTTGAATTTGAAGCAAGAGGTGAGACACAAGACTGATTTGAATTTGAATTTGAAGCAACAAGTGAGACACAAGCCTGATTCGAATTTGAATTTGAAGCAAGAGGTGAGACACAAGCCTGATTTGAATTTGAATTTGAAGCAACAAGTGAGACACAAGCCTGATTTGAATTTGAATTTGAAGCAAAAAGTGAGACACAAGCCTGATTTGAATTTGAATTTGAAGCAACAAGTGAGACACAAGCCTGATTTGAATTTGAATTTGAAGCAAAAGGTGAGACACAAGCCTGATTTGAATTTGAATTTGAAGCAGGAGGTGAGACACAAGCCTGATTATAGGATTGTGGTATAGCACGGACTGCTGCACCATATCCTTGGCCCGATATAGATAAACATCAACCTTCGCCACAATCCATTCCTTAAGTCTGGATAGGAGCTTCAAAATCTGTTACTGCTGCACCACACTTCCACCGCTGAAATGTGCTCAATTTTACCCGCAATCCATTCATCAAATACTGGAGAAGATATTCACGTACAGCCACTGCTGCACCACACTAACTTCAGCCTTGAGAGGAGCTTCACATACTGCCACTGCTCCACCACACTAACTTCAGCCTTGAGAGGAGCTTCACATACTGCCACTGCTCCACCACACTAACTTCAGCCTTGAGAGGAGCTTCACATACTGCCACTGCTGCACCACACTAACTTCAGCCTTGAGAGGAGCTTCAAATACTGCCACTGCTCCACCACACTAACTTCAGCCTTGAGAGGAGCTTCACATACTGCCACTGTTCCACCACACTAACTTCAGCCTTGAGAGGAGCTTCACATACTGCCACTGCTCCACCACACTAACTTCAGCCTTGAGAGGAGCTTCACATACTGCCACTGCTCCACCACACTAACTTCAGCCTTGAGAGGAGCTTCACATACTGCCACTGCTCCACCACACTAACTTCAGCCTTGAGAGGAGCTTCACATACTGCCACTGCTCCACCACACTAACTTCAGCCTTGAGAGGAGCTTCACAAACTGCCACTGCTGCACCACACTAACTTCAGCCTTGAGAGGAGCTTCACATACAGCCACTGCTCCACCACACTAACTTCAGCCTTGAGAGGAGCTTCACATACTGCCACTGCTGCACCACACTAATTTCAGCCTTGAGAGGAGCTTCACATACAGCCACTGCTCCACCACACTAACTTCATCCTTCAGAGGAGCTTCACATACTGCCACTGCTGCACCACACTAATTTCAGCCTTACGAGGAGCTTCACATACTGCCACTGCTCCACCACACTACCACCGCTGATTTGTGCTCAATCTTACCCGCAAGCCCCACTTTAAAGACAGGAGAAGATATTCACACACTGTCACTGCCGCACCACACTACCACCGCTGAAATGCGCTCAATATTACCCGCAATCCATTCCTCGAAGACAGAAGAAGAGATCGGCATACTGCTGCACCACACTAACTTCAGACTTTAGAGGAGCTTCACAAACTGTTACTGCTTCACCACACTACCATCACTGAACTACGCTCAATCTTCAATGCAATCCATTACTTCAATACTAGAGAAGATATACATAAATACAATATTATTATTATAAAATAACAATATATATAATAATATAAAATAATAATATGTATAATAATATATACATAATTAAAAAATTATTATTACTTAAATACTAGAGAAGATATACATACTGCCACTGCTCCACCACACTACCACCGCTGAAATGTGCTCAATCTTACCCGCACCGCCATTCCTTACGACTGGAGATAAAAGGTTATGATAACGCCTGGTGGGGCGTGCTGTTAAGGGAGCCCGTCGTACGCGGGTAGGGAGCGGTCTTCTACCTCAACTGGACAAGCTACCATCGCGGTTGACAACGACCTGCAACGCCAAGAGCGACAGAAGGGGGAATCGAACCCCCAACTCTTCATCCTCACAGTGATTTGGTCTACCACTAGACCAATGTATATCACTGAAAGGGGCTACGACTGGAGAAGATATTCACATACAGCCACTGCTGCACCGCACCAACTTAAGAATTTGAAGGACCTTCACAAACTGCCACTGCTCCACCACACTACCATCGCTGAAATACACTACATCTTACCCGCAAGCCATTCCTTAGATACTGGAGGAGAAATTCGCATACTGCCATTGCTGTATCACACTACCATCGCTGAAATGTGCTAAAATGTACCAGCAGTCCATTCCTTAAATACTGGACAAGATATTCACAAACTGCCACTGCTGCACCACACTAACTGAAGATTTGAGAGGAGCTTCAAAAACTGTTACTGCTGCACCACACTACCATCGCTGAAATACGCCAAATTTTACCCGCAATCCCCTCTATCAAGAATGGAGAGGAACCACAATCCTGTGTATGTATGTATATATGTATATATGTATGTATAGATAGATAGATAGATAGATAGATAGATAGATAGATAGATAGATAGACAGATAGATAGATAGGTAGGGTGGTTCGTGGGGCGGAACTGCTAAAGCTCAAGTTCAACCTTAGCAACAATCCATTCCTTAAGTCTGGATAGGAGCTTCACAAAACTGTTACTGCTGCACCACACTACCATTGCTGAAATGCGCTCAATCTTACCCACAACCCCCTCTTTAAAGACTGGAGAGGAATCACAATCCTGTGGACGTCTGAAGAATGAGGGGCGGCATCAACACGAGCAGGGATGAGCACGGTTGAGCCGACTTGCATGATCTCGATATTGTAAAAGAGCTTGGAAGACAAGTTTCCGTAGCCTGTGAGCTGTGGGAAGAGGCAATGTCTTTGTGTGGGTGTGGGTGTGGGTGCTTGTGAGTGTGTGCTTGTGTGTTAGTGTCCATGTGTGTGTGTGCGCTTGCTTGAGTGTATGTTTGTGTGATGAACAGGGGGCGGCATCAACACAATCAGGGATGAGCACGGTTGAGACGACTTGCATGATCCCTATATTGTGAAAGAGTTGGAGGACGAGTTTTCGTAGCCTGTGAGCTGTGGGAAGAGGCGATATGTGCGGGTGTGGGCGCTTGTGAGTATGTGCTTGTATGTGAGTGTCTATGTGTGTGTGTGTGTGCATGCTTGGGTGTATGCTTGTGTGATGAACAGGGGGCGGCATCAACACAATCAGGGATGAGCACGGTTGAGACGACTTGCATGATCCCTATATTGTGAAAGAGTTGGAGGACGAGTTTTCGTAGCCTGTGAGCTGTGGGAAGAGGCGATGTGTGTGGGTGTGTGGGTGTGGGCGCTTGTGAGCATGTGCTTGTATGTGAGTGTCTATGTGTGTGTGTGTGCATGCTTGGGTGTATGCTTGTGTGATGAACAGGGGGCGGCATCGACACAATCAGGGATGAGCACGGTTGAGACGACTTGCATGATCCCTATATTGTGAAAGAGTTGGAGGACGAGTTTCTGTAGCCGGTGAGGTGTGGGAAGAAGCGATGTGTTTTTGTGTGGGTGTGTGTGGGCGCTTGTGAGTGTGTGGTGGTGTGTGTGCTTGTGAGTGTGAGTGTGTGTGTTTGTGTGTGTGGTGGTGTGTGGTGGTGGTGTGTGTGCTTGTGTGGTGGTGTGTGTGGTGGTTGTGTGTGTGTGTGTGTGTGGTGGTTTTGTGTGTGTGGTGGTGGTGGTGGTGTGTGTGTGGTGTGGTGTGGTGTGGTGTGGTGTGGTGTGTGTGGTGATGTGTGTGTGTTTGCGGTGTGGTGTGTGTGTTTGTGTGGTGTTGGTGTGTGTATGCGCGCTTGTGTGTGTGTGCTTTGTGGCGTGTGTGGTGGTGTGGTGGTGGTGGTGTGTGTGTGTTGTTGTGTGGTGTGGTGTGTGTGTGTGTGTGTGTGTGTGTGTGTGTGTGTGTGGTAAATGTAGCGGGTTTCCCGATTCAGCCAGCATAACTGGGCCAGTACTTAACCCAACGTCTCATTAAATTGGTCACTTGTCACATCACATCACACATTAAATCTATCACACCACCTAACCGCCCGGTATGGAGCCAGTTCCCACTGCAAGGCCAACGGACCTTGGCCATGCTACTGTATGCAAAGTCCCATTAAACTGGTTACTGGTCAACGCTACTCACTCTACACTCACCCCCTTATAGAGGACCGTCCCCCAATGCAGGGCAACGGACTTGGCCAGTAATTTTATGCAGGGTCCCATTCAAATGGTACTTGTCACATCGCTATACTCACTTACCTCACCCCTCCCGTATGGAGGCCCAGTTCCCAATGCAGGCAACGGACCTTGGCCAGTACTTTATGCAAAGTCCCATTCAACTGGTTACTTGTCACATCGCTACTCACTCTACCTCACCCTCCCTTATAGAGGCCCAGTTCCCAATGCAGGCAACGGACCTTGGCCAGTAATTTATGCAGAGTCCCATTCAACTGGTTACTTGTCACATCGCTACTCACTCTACCTCACCCTCCCTTATAGAGGCCCAGTTCCCAATGCAGGCAACAGACCCTGGCCAGTACTTCATGCAAAGTTTCACTATACAGGCTGCTTCTCAATACCGCACATCTCATCCCTGTTCACTTTACCTCACCCTCCCGTATAGAGGCCCAGTTCCCAATGCAGGCAACGGACCTTGGCCAGTACTTCATGCAACGTTGCATTGAACTGGCTACTAAACAAAATTGCACATCTCATTCCTATTCACACTACCTCCCCCTCCCCCTCCCCCTCTCCCTCTCCCTCCCCCTCCCCCTTGGAGGCCTGGTGCCCAAGGCAAGCAACGTTCCTGGGCCAGTATTTTCTGCAAAGTCCCATTAAACTGGTTACTTGTCACGTCACACATTAATAGGGTTAGGCCGGGGGGGTATAGTGGCTTCGCACTATTAGCGCTACTAGCGCTTACTAGCCCTAAAATAAATCCCGAAAAATTAGCGCTAGGTGAAGGTGAAGAGAAGAGAAATAGGACGTCGTCGTGGCTGGTCGGCATGGCTGGAAACGCAACACAACGGTCACACAGAACGGAGTATATGAACGGAGCAGTGTGTCTTCTCTTGCACGAAGTGCACTCGGGTATTCAGCCCTGCCAACCCCATGGCGTCCTACAACACGCATTCCAACGCGACCAAAATTCCGACGCGACAAAAAATCGTACTGCAAGGGGCTTCTGGCTGAGGGCAAGAAGAAGCAGTTGCAGCACTGAATGAGCTGCTGTATGTTGGAGGTGATGATGAGGATTTGGTGGGGTGGAAAGATGACATTGAGGAGTAGCCCACGCATTGCCAAGCAGCGCAGTCAATGCCACCACAAGCAGGGGGGGGGGGGGGGGGGGGGGGGGGGGGGGGGGGGGGGGACACGCGCAGTATTGAGGTACTTCATCATGAACTCATGATGAGCAGATCATACACAATTGCCAAAAAAGGTTGGCACGATGCATGGCAACACTCTCCTCGACACATGGCACTATTTCTGGGTTCTTTTGGCTAAGTTTGGCTAGGTTTGGCTAAATTAGTTGTGCACTATTAGGGCTAACTTAGCTAATAGCCCTATTAGGGCTAATTATGTCCACCGGTAGCCCTATAGGCCGAAGCCTACACATTAAATCCCTACTCTCACTACACCAACCTATGAAGGCACAGTTCCCAATGCAGGCAATGTTTGAATGACACTCTTGAGAGTGGGGAAGGGAGAAGTATTGATATGCTCGAGGGTATTGATATAAAAGTAATGATAACGCCTGGAGGGGCGTGGTGTTAAGGGAGCCCGTCGTACGCGGGTGGGGAGCGGCCTCCTACCTGGTATTAATATACTCTACACTACCAGTCAAATTTTTGTGTTTATACTCTGAAGTGGGTTTCTCCTAGCTTTAAGGTTTTAAGCCTCCTCCAGGTACAGCGTTTTGGTGCTTTCTACACCTTTTTACAGCTTTTTGTTGATTTTTAGGGCTATTTATCTCCATCAGTGCCGAAGTCCGCCCCTGAGTGGTACGGATGGTTTTCACCTACTCCCTCAAGTCCAAAGAAAACTTTGTTTTGCTAATAAGTTACCTAACCACATCAGTTCAACATATAAATACTCAGAGTTGGGTTCTCTCAGGTTGTGGGAAGCAGGCAAAGCAAAACATGTGATTTTTTCCACTAAGAGGCTCCCTAAGTCGGTACGGATTTTACGTAGAAGTGGAACGGAGCCTATCGCTATCAAAAACAAGTTTTCGTAAAATAAAAGTAGGTAGCCCTATTGTGCACATCTTTCCTCATAATAAATTTTTACATCAGGTTTTGGATGGCAGTACATGGGCAGTACGGGTGAATATGGACCCCAAAATTACTGATTATTTACATATTGTGGGTGCCCTAAGTGTGGTACAACGCTGCACAAGCTGAATTGTTTCATTTTGGGTCTTAGCTTTGTTTTGTAGCACAAAGACTAACTTGTTTTTTGCAATTTCAAATTTCAAATTTCAAATTTATTTTCAAAATATATTCAAAAAATAGCTTTTTTTCAACTTTGTTTCAAACATCCACATCTGAAGTTAGTTTTAGATTTGGGAAAGGGGGGTGGAATCTCAAGTTGGGAGGTGGGATTTGGGGGTGATCAGGTGAATTTTCGAGTTGTACTGCTACCTCAGTAAATTCCGAGGCCAAGGCTGAAGCGCAGCCTCCGACCTTGTGGCAGGGGTTTGATAAGCCTTTCGTCCCGCGGTAACATGATTCGGAATAGCTCGCGCGGCCTCGTGTCTGGCGCGATCTGGATTTGTACCACAATTTATCGCACGTCTGATGTACTGCCAGCGGCCTTCCGTACAAGGCTGCTCGTGACCGCATGCGAATGCGGACCGGAAATACATATGCGCGTAGCTGACACAATTGCGCGAAAGGTTGGCCAGACAGAATTCGATTCCGAGCATTTTGGGGCCTGTACGGCTCTGTACCACAATCTTGTACCAACTTAGGGCGTTTTTGGACTTAGGCACCTATGGAGATAGGGCAAACAGTTTTTTTTCTTCTTTCCTTTTTTTATAGCGATAATTTCGCCAAAACGGGGTCAAAACTAGTGAATAATGTATAGCGGAAATGAAAATCCCTGTCCCAGTCATCTAACTTTGACAGGCAGCGGACCTGGGCCAAGACTTTATGCAGAGTCGCATTGAACTGGCTACTTCTTAAAAATCACACTTCTCATTCCTTTTCCCCCTCCCCCTCCCCCTCTGTTAGCGGAATAGAACGATGGAGTGTCAGCGTGAGCTGTCTGTCTGCCTACTGTCATATTCCCTGTGTCTTGTGTCCGTCTGACCCTAGACCCTAATCTCTTTCCACTGTGACGGCGCTTCCATTAGGTGCTCTGCTCCGTCTTGTAACTTGTCCTGTAGTTAGCATACACGCCTCTCTTTCTATCGTTCTATTCCGCTCCCTCCCCCTCTCCCTTGCAGGCCCGGTGTCCAAGGCAGGCGAAGTACCTGGGCCAGTACTTTATGCAAAGTCCCATTAAACTGGTTACTTGTCACATCGCACATTAAATCCCTACTCACACTACCCTATGGAGACCTAGTTCCTAATTCAGGCGACGTACCTTGCCCAGGACTTTACGTAAAGTCTCATTAAACTGGGTACTATTCAAATCGCTCGTTTTGTCACTTTTCACTGCCTTGGCGGTATCTGGGTGAAGGCCGATGCCTGAGCCATGATGCAGCAAGCTTACAGTACGACCTCCTGCGGCACCTCGGCGGGAGCCTTCACGTGGAAGCTCACTCCAGGCAGCCTGCAAAACCAAGGTTGGTGTTGGTGGTGGTGGTGTGTGGGTGGTGTGGGGTGGTGTGGGGTAGGGTGGGGGCAGCGCACTCCAGGCAGCCTGCAGAACCAAGGTTGGTGATATTGGTGGTGGTGTGTGTGTGGGTGGGGTGGGGTGGGGTGGGGGCAGCGCACTCCAGGCAGCATGCAGAACCAAGGTTGGTGGTGTTGTTGGTGTTGTGTGTGGGGGGGGGGGTGGGGGGGGGGGGCAGCGCACTCCAGGCAGCCTGCAGAACCAAGGTTGGTGGTGTTGTTTGTGTTGTGTGTGGGGGGTGAGGGTGGGGGGTAGGGTGGGGGCAGCGCACTCCAGGCAGCCTGCAGAACCAAGGTTGGTGGTGGTGGTGGTGTGTGTGTGTGGGTGGGGTGGGGGTGGGGGTGGGTAGGGGTGGGGCAGCTCACTCCAGGCAGCCTGCAGAACCAAGGTTGGTGGTGTTGGTGTGGTGTGTGTGTGTGTGTGTGTGTGTGTGTGTGTGGGGGGGGGGGGGGGGGGGGGGGTTAGGGGGGGGGCAGCGCACTCCAGGCAGCCTGCAGAACCAAGTTGGTGTTGGTGGTGGTGGTGGTGTGTGTGGGGGGTGGGGGTGGGGGTGGGGTAGCGGTGGGGGGCAGCGCACTCCAGGCAGCCTGCAGAACCAAGGTTGGTGGTGTTGGTGGGGTGTGTGTGTGTGTGTGTGTGTGGGGGGGGGGGGGGGGGGGGGGGGGGGGGTAGGGGGGGGGGGCAGCGCACTCCAGGCAGCCTGCAGAACCAAGGTTGGTGGTGTTGGTGTTGGTTGGTGTGTGTGTGTGTTGTGTGGGGGGGGGGGGGGGGGGGTAGGGGGGGGGGCAGCGCACTCCAGGCAGCCTGCAGAACCAAGGTTGGTGTTGTTGTTTTGTGTTGTGGGTGGGTGGGGTGGGGTGGGGTGGGGTAGGGTGGGGGCAGCGCACTCCAGGCAGCCTGCAAAACCAAGGTTGGTGGTGTTGGTGGTGGTGTGTGGTGTGTGTGGGGGGGGGGGGGGGGGGGGGGGGGGGGGGGGTAGGGGGGGGGCAGCGCACTCCAGGCAGCCTGCAGAACCGAGGTTGGTGTGTTGGTGTTGGTGTGTGTGTGTGTGGGTGGGTGTGTGTGTGTGGGGGGGGGGGGGGGTAGGGGGGGGGGCAGCGCACTCCAGGCAGCCTGCAGAACCAAGGTCGGTGGAGGTGGTGGTGGTGTGTGTGTGGGTGGTGGTGTGGTGTGTGTGTGTGTGTGGGGGGGGGGGGGGGGGGGGGTAGGGGGGGGGCAGCGCACTCCAGGCAGCCTGCAGAACCAAGGTTGGTGTTGTTGTTTGTGTTGTGGGTGGGTGGTGGGTGGGGGTGGGGGTAGGGTGGGGGGCAGCGCACTCCAGGCAGCCTGCAAAACCAAGGTTGGTGGTGTTGTTTGTGTTTGTGTGGGGGGTGGGGGGGTGGGGTGGGGGGGTGGGGGGTGGGGGTAGGGTGGGGGCAGCGCACTCCAGGCAGCCTGCAGAACCAAGGTTGGTGGGTGTTGGTGGTGGTGTGTGTGTGTGGTGGGGTGGGTGTGGGGTGGGGGGGGGGGGGTGGTAGGGGGGGGGGGCAGCGCACTCCAGGCAGCCTGCAGAACCAAGGTTGGTGGTGTTGGTGTTGGTGTGTGTGTGTGTTTGTGGGGGGGGGTGGGGGGGGGGGGGGTAGGGGGGGGCAGCGCACTCCAGGCAGCCTGCAGAACCAAGGTTGGGTGTTGTTGTTTGTGTTGTGGGTGGGTGGGGTGGGGTGGGTAGTGTGGGGTGGGGGGCAGCGCACTACTGGCAGCCTGCAAAACCAAGGTTGGTGGTGTTGTTTTGTTTGTGTGTGGGTTGGGGTGGGGGGTGGGGGTGGGGGTGTAGGGTGGGGGATCGCACTCCCAGGCAGCCTGCAGAACCAAGGTTGGTGGGTGGTGGTGGTGGTGTGTGTTGTGTGGGGGGTGGGGTGGGGTGTGGGGTAGGGTGGGGGCAGCGCACTCCAGGCAGCCTGCAGAACCAAGGTTGGTGGTGTTGGTGGTGGGTGTGTGTGTGTGTGGGGGGGGGGGGGGGGGGGGGGGGGTAGGGGGGGGGCAGCGCACTCCAGGCAGCCTGCAGAACCAAGGTTGGTGATGTTGGTGGTGGTGTGTGTGGGGGTTGGGGTGGGGTGGGGTAGGGTGGGGGCAGCGCATTCCAGGCAGCCTGCAGAACCAAGGTTTGTTGGTAGTGGTGGTGGTGGTGGTGGTGGTGGTGGTGGGGGGGGGGGGGGTGGTCAGCTCATTCCAGGCAGCCTGCAGAACCAAGGTTGTTGTTGTTGTTGGTGGTGGTGGTGGTGTGTGTGTGTGTGTGTGTGTGTGGTGTGTGTGTGTTGTGTGGTGGTGGTGGTGGGGGGGGGGGGGCAGCTCATTCCAGGCAGCCTGCAGAACCAAGGTTGTTGTTGTTGTTGTTGGTGGTGGGTGGGGGGGGGTCAGCTCACTCCAGGCAGCCTGCAGAACCAAGGTTATTGGAGGTGGGGTGTGGTTAGCAGGGTGATGTTGGTAGTGGTGGTGGTGGTGGTGGTGGGGTGGGTGGTAGGGTGAGGTTGGTGGTGGGGGTTGTTGTGGGTTGGGGATTGGGGGTTGGGGGGGTGGTAGGGTGAGGTTGGTGGTGGTGGTGGTGGTGTGTGTGTGGTGTGTGTGTGTGTGTGGGGGGGGGGGGGGGGGATAGTGGAGGGCAGCTAACTCCAGGCAGCCTGATAAAGAGCCAAGGCCGTTTAGTAAGACGTATTCATACTTTCATTTGCGGTATCTGGGTGAAGGCCGATGCCTAAGTCATGGCAGGGATGTTTTTTTCAAACTTGAAAGTGGTTTTTTTGCGGTATCTGGGTGAAGGCCGATGCCTAAGTCCCTAAGTCATGGCAGGGATGTTTTTTTCAAACCTGAAAGTGGTTTTTTCTAGCTTTATGGTTTAGGGTTTAGGGTTTAGGGTATAGGAGATCTGGCTTGTGAATGCTAGCTCACTGGAGGGCAGCTTCCCCCCTCCCCTTGCACCGGCTGCCAACCAGGCCGCACGAGAAGCCTATTCTGCCATACCTGAGGAGGATCGCCAGGCTGACAATCAGTCAACGCTGGTTTCGCTGAGCGTTCCCGCCCTTGCACCGCCCATCCCATGTCTGCAACCTCTTCCCATTGCATTGAGAAGCCTGACACTACGCATTGTGAGACAGCGAGCGCGAGTTGAATGCATACAACAACCCATGTACCCAAGTGAAGCCAAGCCATTAATACGCATTGGGAAGCCTGCCACTACGCATTGTGAGACAGCGAGCACGAGTTGAATGCATTAAACAACACATGTACCCAAGTGAAGTTCAAGGTGATTGGATTGTTTCCGTCAACGCCTGGCTGCCAATCTGGCCGCCCGGGAAGCCTGTCACGCAAACGGGCTTGCCCCCTCAACCTCACGCCTCATAATAGGGCGTACTATTTATTTGTGTATTTATGTAAACACATACAGACAAGCCTTGCATTGTGAGACAGCGTGCGCGAGTCAGGGAACTTCAAATGGCCGAATTGGCCAGCTCTTTAGCGCACTTGAAAACAAAAAAACTGCGCTTTGTAGTGCAAAAAGCGCAAAAATTGCTTGCTGCGCCCACAGGGAGTTGCAGAAAACTGCGCTTAAAGCGCAGAAAGGGCCAAAAAGTCAGCGCTCAAAAGCGCAAAAGCGCACGCTTTGAATTACCCTGGCGCGAGTTGAATGCATTAAACAATACATGTACCCAAGTGAAGTTCAAGGTGACAGGATTGTTTCCGCCAATGCCCGGCTGCCAACCAGGCCTGCCCCCTCAACCTCACGCTATGTAGTAAGGCGAACTATTTATTTGTGTATTTACGTAAACACATACAGACAAGCCTTGCAAGGTAAGCCCAAAGACTTTGACAGTTCTGGCCAGAGGATTCTGTCAGCTTTTAGGCACTCTAGGTTGCGTTAGCTTTGGCTGAATAGCCAGTCAGGGGAGCTGCCTAGAAGCTGCTGTATATAACCAAAAGGTAAAACAATGAAATACATGCATGCATACATACATACATACATACATACATACATACATACATACATACATACATACATACATACATACATACATACATATATACATATATACATACATACATACATACATACATACATACATACATACATACATACATACTTACATACATACATACATACATACATATAAACATACCGGAAAGAAAAACACTGAAATACATAAGTAAAAGCCAATCTTACCTCCGGAAGCAGTCCATTTCTGGCTGAATAGCAAGTCAGGGGAGCTGCCTAGAAGCTGCTGCCTACTGCCAAAAAGCATGCATACATAAAATCAAATCTTACCTCCGGGATCAGTCCAGTGTACTCCTACAAGCAAATCTTACCTCCGGGATCAGTCCAGTGCACTCCTACAAGCAAATCTTACCTCCGGGATCAGTCCAGTGTACTCCTACAAGCAAAGAAATTAGTTCTAAAAATTGAAGTACTAAGTCAGAGCTACTGTAACTATCATCAACGGCAAAACGAGCCTCTACATATGTAGGGACCGGCATATTGCCGTTCCTTATACATAAGGCAGACATCACATGCAAACATGCAGATATGCAAACATGCAGACATGCAAACATGAAACATGCAGACATGCAAGCAAGCAAACATGCAGACATGCAGACATGCAGATATGCAAACATGCAGATATGCAGACATACAGACGTGCAAACATGCAAACATGCAGACATGCAAACAAGCAAACAAGGAAACATGCAGACATGCAGATATGCAAACATGCAGATATGCAGACATACAGACGTGCAAACATGTAAATATGCAGACATGCAGACATGCAAACAAGCAAACATGCAAACATGGCTTGAGCACCCAACAGATAAATATATGGGAGTTTGAGCAACCATCAGATCAAGACATGGTGATTGAGTAGTCATCAAATCAAGAGATGTGAGTTTCGGCAAACATGGTGAGAGTTTTTGCAAGAACCCCCCCCCCCACACACACACACACCCACACAACTACCTCAGCGACCACCCTTACTGGGCAAGGGCGCAAAAAAATGTTTTCTATGGCTCCTCCCCCCCTCCCCCCTGCTACCACCACCACCACCACCACCATCCCCTCCCCTCCCACCCCACACAACCCCACACAACCACCCCTTGTACCACCACTATCTCTATTCACGTTCCTATCACCATGTTGCACCAACCCTCGATTATCAACTAAGCTGGCAATGTTATAAATGTCACTCATAAATGTACAAATCTACAAAGCAACTTCTACATCCGCCACCACCAATTCCCATCCTACTTCCCGCAAGCTTGGACCACCCCTTGCACCATCACTATCTCTATTCACATCCCTTTCACCATGTGGCACCAACCCTCAGTTACCAGCTAAGCTGGCAATGTTATAAATGTCACTCATAAATGCTCATGTCGACAAAGCAACTTCTACATCTGCCACCACCAATTCCCATCCTACTTCCCGCAAGCTTGGACCACCCCTTGCACCACCGCTATCTCTATTCACATCCCTTTCACCGTGTGACACCAACCGTCGATTATCAGCTAAGCTGGCAATGAAATAAATGCCACTCATATCAGTCACTCATAAATGCTCAAATATACAAAGCAACTTCTACATCTACTATCACTGATTCCCATCCTACTCCCCACAAGCTTGGACCTGGACAAGTCTTTCAACTCTCTACTTCGCTTATTATGCTCCCTGGTTTCCCTGGGTATCGCACTGGGTGGGGGGAAGCTTGTCCCCACATAGCCAGATCTCCTTGGGTTTAGGGTTTAGGGTTTAGGGGTTTGAGTTTAGGGTTCAGTGGTTAAGGGTTTAGGCTTTAGGGTATAGGTTTCTGATTCACTGGGGACTGGCTTTGTGGGGAGTAGCATCCCCCCTCCATCGCACGGGGGGGACTTGGGATGAGAGGACGGTGAGTAGGGGGTGCCAAAATTAACTAACCCTGTCGCTGCACAATCAACCTAACGACGAAAAAATCAAATTCCGAATCCCACACTGCCTAGTTTCGATAGTTAGTGTGCCCTAGTTAGCGGCTACCTATAAGGAAATCTTCCTGGTGCTCACGGGATTGGTTGGCGGTGGCGCGTGGCGTATCGCACGGGGAGACTTGGGATCAGAGGACGGTGATCAGCCTATAGTTGTTTACTCTAGCAAGATGTCACACATCAATAGGGGTCGGCTATGTTATATAATATTAGTGAATAAATAATATGATATAATATTATATTAAATTATCTCTCTTGTTTCTATTATATTGAGATGTTCGATTAGATTGAGATAGTCGATTATAATAAAATCTCTCTTATCTCTATTATATTGAGATAGTCGGAAGAGCTGTTCCATCAGAATCCCGAATTTATTTGAAAAACTAATATTATTTTGACACTATAATATTATTAGTTAATATTAGTTTTTTAAACACTAATATTAGTTGCCGTTCCCTACACATCAGTAACCACAGTATCGTTTTTGGGGCTACGCGTAGCAGCTTCCACCCAGCTCCACTAGCCAGCAACTGAGTCGAGCCCAAAGATTACAGCTGCATTGGAGTGATATCATATGATGCCGGCAGTCTGGCCAGGCTAAAGTTACCATTTATTTACAATAGCATACTCGCCTTGGTCAACATCATATGAAATACGGTCCCTATCCTTGTAAGATGTGACAATCCAATCCAATCCTTCCCGCAGGCTTGCACCTGCTCAAGCTGGGTACCAGAGGAGACTCCCCGCTTGACATATGGGTAGCGCAACTTTGCTTGGTAAAGCCTTCCCTTCTGGGGGGAGGGAGCCCCCAGAGTCACACACCACCACCATAAATAGCATTGTCCTTATCATCATCATCTTCACTACCACCACCACTATCATCACCATCATCATTTCCTCCACCAACACCATCATCACCACCACATATGTCCTCTTCATCACCACCACCACTATCATCTTCACCACCACCATCACTATCACAACCATCTCCACCACCACCATTGTCATCACCACCACCACTATCATCTTCACCACCACCACCCTCACCACCCTCACCACCCTCACCACCCTCACCACCACCACAATCACCACTACCATTCTCACCGAAAATCTTCCAACTGGCACTTTGGTTAACGGCATGTACAGGCCGGCCCTCACCACCACCACAATCACCACTACCAATCTCACCAAAAATCTTCCAACTGGCACTTTGGTTAACGGCATGTACAGGCCGGCCCTCACCACCACCACAATCACCACTACCAATCTCACCAAAAATCTTCCAACTGGTACTTTATTTGGTTGGCAGCATGTACAGGCCGGCCCTCACCACCACCACAATCACCACTACCATTCTCACCGAAAATCTTCCAACTGGCACTTTGGTTAACGGCATGTACAGGCCAGCCGTCCATGGCCTTGAGGATGCCTTGAGGCTCATGTCTATGTAGGGCAGGCCGTTTGGCCAGTAACCCCCAGCTACTGTGGGGAAGCCCTGTTGCACACGTCATCGAGTTGGGGTGCACAGGTCAGGTGGTTTGCATGTGCTGATGCTAGTTTTGTTGTTTTTGTTTTTATTGTTTTATTGTTCTGGGGAAGTTTGTTTTATTGTTGCACACGTCATCGAGTTGGGGTGCAAAGATCAGGTGATATGCACATGCTGATGCTGTTTTTGTTATTTTCGTTTGAGTGCTCTGGGAAAGCCCTGTTGCAAACATCATCAAGCTGGGGTGCACATGTCAGATGATATGCATGTGCATATGCTGATGCTGTTTTTGTTTTATTGTTGTATTGTTGTATTGTTCAGGGGAAGTTTGTTTTATTGTTGCACAGGTCATCGAGTTGGGGTGCACAGGTCAGGTGATATGCATGTGCTGATGCTGTTTTTGTTGTATTGTTGTATTGTTCAGGGGAAGCCCTGTTGCACACGTCATCGGGTTGTGGAGGGCTGTCGGTTGAGTGTTGCTTGTTTGTTGTTGGTTGCCCTGTTGCACACGCCATCGAGTTGGGGTGCACAGGTCAGGTGATGTGCATGTGCTGATGCTGTTTTTGTTTTATTGTTTCACTTCTGGGAAAGCCCTGTTGCACACGTCATCAAGTTGTGGAAGGCTGTTGGTTGATGGTTGGTTTTGTTGGTTGATTGTTGGTTGGTGCCCTGTTGCGGCATCATCAAGTTGTGGAGCACTGTATGTTGGTTGTTGGTTGGTGCCCTGTTGCACACGTCATCAAGTTGTGGAGCACTGTATGCTGGTTGTTGGTTGGTTGGTTGGTTGGTTGGTTGGTTGGTTGGTTGGTTGGTTGGTTGGTTGGTTGGTTGGTTGGTTGGTTGGTTGGTTGGTTGGTTAGTTGGTTGGTTGGTTGGTTGGTTGGTTGGTTGGTTGGTTGGTTGGTTGGTTGGTTGGTGGTCGGTGCCCTGTTGCGGCATCATAAAGTTGTGGAGCACTGTATGTTGGTTAGTTATTGTTTATTTTTGGTTGGTTGTTGGTTGGTTGGTTGATGGATGAGCTTGAAGGGTTTTTTGGGCTGACATTTCTTACCTGTTTTTGTACGTCTTATTTTCTTACCTGTTTTTGTGCGCCTTATTTTCTTACCTGTTTTTGTATGCTTATTTTCTTACCTGTTTTTGCAGTGTTTTTGTACCTCTTATTTTCTAAAATATTTTTCGAGCACAGGGATGAGCTCGAAGGGGTACTTGGGCTGGTATCTTGTACCTCATATTTTTTTACCTGTTTATTGAGCAAAGGGGTGAGCTTGCAGATTCCTTCGGCAGATAATTTGTACCTCTTATTGTTTTACCTGTTTTTTGAGCGAAGGGATGAGCTTTCAGGTTCCTTCGGCAGATATTTTGTACCTCTTATTTTCTTACCTGTTTTTCCGAGCACAGGGATGAGCTTGAAGGGGTACTTGGGCTGGTATCTCGTTCCTCTTATTTTCTTACCTGTTTATTGAGCGAAGGGGTGAGCTTGCAGGTTCCTTCGGCAGATAATTTGTACCTCTTATTTTCTTACCTGTTTTTTTAGCGAAGGGATGAGCTTGCAGGTTCCTTCGGCAGGTATTTTGTACCTCTTATTTTCTTACCTGTTTTTCGAGCGAAGGAATGAGCCTGAAGGGGTTCTTGGGCTGATATTTTGTATTCAGGGTGGTGATCAGGTCGGCGGCTGGTTTGGGGGAACCTGAGTGTTGAGCACGGTATGTGCTTGACTCCCCTAGCTCAGGTGCTGCGATGACGTTGGTCAAACCTGCTGATGGCACCTGGATAGCAGGTGTTTTGGTCAGAAAAAGAAACAGTATATTACAGGGTACTTCAAATGGCCAAATTGGCCAGCGCTTTAGCGCACTTGAAAACAAAAAAACTGCGCTTTGTGGTGCAAAAAGCGCAAAAATTGCTTGCTGCGCCCACAGGGAGTTGCAGAAAACTGTGCTTAAAGCGCAGAAAGGGCCAAAAAGTCAGCGCTCAAAAGCGCAAAAGCGCGCGCTTTGAATTACCCTGGTGTAGTAACGTAGCTCCTAGATGATTTCGGGGTTTGATTAGCCGCTTTTTTTTGTCAACCCTGCTGGTAGCACCCTGTTGAGGGCACAGGGGGGGGCAGGGAGTTTGGTGAGAAAGCAGTGTATTAACGTAGCTCCTAGTTTCTTTTGGGTTGTGATAAGCAGCGTTTTGGTCAACCCTGCTGGTGGCACCATGTTGATGGCACAGGGGGGGGGGGGGGGGGGGCAGGGAGTTTGGTGAGAAAGCAGTGTATTAACGTAGCTCCTAGTTTCTTTTGGGTTGTGATAAGCAGCGTTTTGGTCAACCTGCTGGTGGCACCATGTTGAGGGCACAGGGGGGGGGCAGGGAGTTTGGTGAGAAAGCAGTGTATTAATGTAGCTCCTAATTTCCTTTGGGTTGTGATAAGCCGCTTTTTTGTCAACCCTGCTGGTGGCACCCTGTTGATGGCACAGGGGGGGGCAGGGAGTTTGGTGAGAAAGCAGTGTATTAACGTAGCTTCTAGTTACTCCTTGGTTGTGATTAGCAGCTTTTTGGTCAACCCTACTGGTGGCACCCTGTTGATGGCACAGGGGGGGGCAGGGAGTTGGGTGAGAAACCAGTGTATTAACGTAGCTTCTAGTTACTCCTTGGCTGTGATTAGCAGCTTTTTGGTCAACCCTACTGGTGGCAACTTGTTGAGGGCACATGGGGTAGCAGAGGTGTTGGTGAGAAAAAGGAAACAGTGTTTTAACTTAGCTTCTAGTTGCTTTTGGGTTGTGATTTGCAGCTTTTTGGCCAACCCTGCTGGTGGCACCTAAGTAACAGGGGTTTTGGTGAAAAAAGGGCCTTGAATTTGAACTTGAACTTGGTTACATAGCTTCAGCCAGCAATTTGGCTGCTGGCTGTCTCGAGAAAATAAACCAGTGTTGTAACACAGCTCCTAGTTGCCTTTTGGGGTGCTAAGTCTCCCTTGAATCCGTCAAGCAGAGGGCACATTTAGAGTCCAGTAGGGCACCAGGAAAAATATCATCATCATCATCATCATCATCATCATTATCATCATCATCACTAGTAACTTTTTTTGTCAATCCTGCTGATGGCACCTGGGGAGCCGTTTTATTTTTGTAAGAAAAGGAAGCAGAGTATTTACATAGCACTATGGTGCTCCCAGTTGCTTAGGGGTGCGATTAGCACCTTTTTTGTAAATCCTGCTGACAGAATCTGGGTAGCGGGGTTTCGGTAGGAATTTTGGTGCAGGGGTATTTTTTGTGCAGAGACATCTTGGGTATGTACTAGATGGGATGGTTTTGGTAGGAAAAGGAAACAGTGTATTTAAGTAGCACCATGGTGCCCCCTAGTTATTTTGGGGTGCGATTAGCACCTATTATGGCCATTCCAGAATGAAATAAAAACACTGAAAATAGTTGGAAAATAGGGGAAAAGGAGTTTAAATAGATGCAACCGAGTTGCACTAAAAACGAAAATCCAGAGTTGCACTAAGAAAGTGAAAAGGAGTTTAATAAGAGTCGAAAAAGAGTTGAAACAAAGTTAAAATAGATGAAAGAGAGTTGCACTAGGTGGGTGAGAGGTGAAAAAGGGGTGAATATGAGTTTAAATAGATGAAACAGAGTTGCACTAAAAGAAATAGGTTGAAAGGAGTTGAAAAGGAGGTGATGAAGAAGTGGAAATAGTTGAAAAAGGGGTGAAAAGAGGTGAAAGAAGAAGTGGAAACAGTTGAATAAGGGGTGAATAGAGGTGAAAGAAGAAGTGGAAAATAGTTGAAAAAGGGTGAATAGAGGTGAAAGAAGAAGTGGAAATAGTTGAAAAAGGGGTGAATAGAGGTGAAAGAAGAAGTGGAAACAGTTGAAAAAGGGGTGAATAGAGGTGAAAGAAGAAGTGGAAATAGTTGAAAAAGGGGTGAATAGAGGTGAAAGAAGAAGTGGAATAGTTGAAAAGGGGTGAATAGAGGTGAAAGAAGAAGTGGAAATAGTTGAAAAAGGGGTGAAAAGAGGTGAAAGAAGAAGTGGAAATAGTTGAAAAAGGGGTGAATAGAGGTGAAAGAAGAAGTGGAAATAGTTGAAAAAGGGGTGAATAGAGGTGAAAGAAGAAGTGGAAATAGTTGAAAAAGGGGTGAATAGAGGTGAAAGAAGAAGTGGAAATAGTTGAAAAAGGGGTGAATAGAGGTGAAAGCAGAAGTGGAAATTGTTGAAAAAGGGGTGAAAAGAGGTGAAAGAAGAAGTGGAAATAGTTGAAAAAGGGGTGAATAGAGGTGAAAGAAGAAGTGGAAATAGTTGAAAAAAGGGTGAAAAGAGGTGAGAGAAGAAGTGTAAATAGTTGAAAAAAGGGTGAATAGAGGTGAAAGCAGAAGTGGAAATTGTTGAAAAGGGGTGAAAAGAGGTGAAAGAAGAAGTGGAAATAGTTGAAAAAGGGGTGAATAGAGGTGAAAGAAAAAGTGTAAATAGTTGAAAAAAGGGTGAAAAGAGGTGAGAGAAGAAGTGTAAATAGTTGAAAAAAGGGTGAAAAGAGGTGAGAGAAGAAGTGTCAATAGTTGAAAAAAGGGTGAAAAGAGGTGAGAGAAGAAGTGAAAATAGTTGGGAAAAGGTTGAAAGAGGTGAAAGAAGAGGCGAACATAGTTGAAAAAGGAATAAAAAGAGGTGAAAGATGAGGTAAAAATAGTTGAAACAAAAGGGTGAAAATGGGTGAAAGAAGAAGTGAAAATAGTTGGAAAAGGGTAGAAAGAGGTGAAAGAAGAGGTGAAGATAGTTGAAAAAGGAATAAAAAGAGGTGAAAGAAGAGGTAAAAATAGTTTTAACAAAAGGGTGAAAATAGGTGAAAGAGGAAGTGAAAATAGTTGGAAAAGGGTAGAAAGGGGTGAGAGAAGAGGTGAACATAGTTGAAAAAGAATAAAAAGAGGTGAAAGAAGAGGTGAAATTGTTAAAACAAAAGCGTGAAAATGGGTGAAAGAAGAAGTGAAAATAGTTGGGAAAGGGTAGAAAGAGGTGAAAGAAGAGGCAAACATGGTTGAAAAAGGAATAAAAGAGGTGAGAGAAGAGGTGAAAAAGAGTTGGAAAAGGGGTAAACAGAAGTGAAATATGAGGTGAAAAAGTGTTGCGCTCAAACATTGCTGTCAGAACGTAAAAGCATAAGCACAAGCATAAGCACAAGCACAAGCGTAAGCGTAAGCGTTAGCATAAGCAATGTATCCAATAGCCGAAGAAATAGAGTGAGATGCAACTTTACAAAATAAAATCTGATACAGAAGTAAAAAAGAAAATAGTAAGAATTGGCATCAGAGCTCACCTCTCGCTTCCAAATTCTTAGGACGTTTGTAGACAAGTTTAATGCGCAGAGTTCACAATTGCTGTCTGCTTTATCGCAAAAATAAAATCGTAAACAGAAGTTAAAAGACAAAACGTAAGAAGCAGCAGCAGAGCTCACCTCTCGCTTCCAAATTCTGAGGATGGTCTTTGTCAAGAAAACTGCCTCGAGTTCGCAATTAATGTCTGCTTTAATGTAAAAATACAATCTGAAACTTAAGTAAAAATACAAAAAAGAAAAAAAGAAGCAGCAGAGCTCACCGCTCGCTTCCAAAGTAGGACGTTCTCAGTCAGGTCCACTGCGCCGAATTCTATGCTTTAACGTACAATAAATTCTGAAACAGAAGTAAAAAGACAAAATCTAAAAAAGCAGCATCAGAGCTCACCTCTCGCTTCCAAAGTTGGACGATTCAGACGGTTGACTCAGATTCCTTACAGTTGCTTTTCATATTTCCAATACATCTAATTTACCCTTAAGGGTTGAGGAAATAAGCACATGCAGGCTTCATCATTGTCAGTACTTATATTTGCAAAAGTAGGGGGCCTGCTTGCTGGACATTGAGTCACTGCCCAAGAGGTCCAGCGATCTTTCAGATGGGGCCCCCATTGGTACAAGTGCTAGTAGACATATTTAAGGTGTATGCTGGGCCTTGTAAAGATTTAGCTTTGTGTGTGATATTTCCCTTAATTAGGGGGTATATCACAACACTGGCTGGCTTTACTGGTCTTATCAGCTTTTACCATTAAATAAAATCAACTGCACTATCTAGCTTGTAAGTCCAGACTGTTCAGGTCTATCTTTGTGCTACTACCAATAGAGTCGCTACTGTCAAATAATAACAGAGTCACTTCCCCTGGGAGGCTCAGGTAGCTTCTGGAAGATATAACTCCTTGTGGGACAGAGGGATGGTGGTGGGAACTCGAAAAATTGGTTAAGATCAAGGCTTAGCAGCTTGGGGCACCAAGATTTTAGTGCCCCCAGTGACTGTGCACTTGATTAAATACCGGGCAGGACAGTACTGCTGGGAAAACACTGGCGGTGGTTACTCCTGGTTTTGCCCGGGGGTTTACGGGTATTTGAAATATGAAGGCGTCCTGCGGAATCTTACGTCGCGCGTCCGAATACTCCATTTCACCCACTACTGTGTGGGAAATGCGGCTTTTAGACAAGTCTAATGCGCCGAGTTTGCAATTACTGTCTGCTACAATGTAAAAATAAATCTGACACAGAAATAAATAAATAAAAATACAAAAAAGAAAAAAATCAGCAACAGAGCTCACCTCTCGCTTCCAAAGTAGGACGTTCTTAGTCAAATCTAATGCGCCCAGTTCGCAATTGTTGTCGGCTTTAACTCGAACCTTGCGCCGGCCTCCAATTGACATGCAGAAGTAGGCGACGTCATCAACCACGGCTAAGCCCTTGATGAAAATCTTACCCCGTGGATCCTGGAAATTAAAAATTTAAATGTAAATTTAAAATGGAGATTTGGGGCTTGAATAAAAGCAGAAAAGACCTTCATGAAAATCTTGCTCCTTTAATCCTCAGGAGGCAGAGGTAATAAAGAACATGTTTGTGTTTGGTGTTTGTGTTTGGTGTTTGTGTTTGGTGTTTAGTGTTTGGCCCCAGGTGGTGCTTGGTGTTGGTGTTTGGTGTTTGTTTTTTTATGCTTGGTGTTTGGTGTTTGGCCCCAGGTGGTGTTTGGTGTTGGTGTTTGGTGTTTGGCCCCAGGTGGTGTTTGGTATTTGGTGTTGGTGTATGGTGTTTAACCCCATGTGGCCGGTTGGTGATTGGTGGTTGGCCCCAGTGCAAGCAAACGGGCAGGCCCCTTCAACCTCGCGCATCGTAATAAGGCGTACTATTCATTCATCGCATATTTTTACATGTTTGTGAACTTCTTGCAGTTGAAATGTTCAGACATCGAGTACGCACACCATGAACATCAAGTATCCTAAGAGGGCAGAGGTAATGAAGTACATGTTGTTGTACTTCTTGCACTTGGCAGGTTCGGGTACCCTAAGAAGGCAGAAGTACTTAAGTACATGTTGATGTACTTCTTGCACTCGGCATGTTCGGGTATCCTAAGGAGACTGAGATATTTAAGTCCATGCTGGTGTACTTCTTGCACTCGGCACGTTTGGGTACCCTAAGGTGGTAGAGGTTATAAAGTACATGTTGGTGTACATCTAGCACTTGGCAGTTCCGAGTATCCTAAGAAGGCATAGGTAATAAAGTACATGTTGGTGTACTTCTTGCAGTTTGGATTTCCTAAGAAGGCATAGGTAATACAGTACATGTTGGTGTACTTCTTGCACTTGGCAGTTTGGATTTCCTAAGAAGGCAGCGGTAATCAAGTACATGTTGGTGTACATCTTGCACTTGGCTGGTTTAAGTATCTTAAGAAGGCATAGGTACTAAAGTACATGTTGGTGTACTTCTTGCACTTGGCAGTTTGGATTTCCTAAGAAGGCAGCGGTAATCAAGTACATGTTGGTGTACATCTTGCACTTGGCAGGTTTAAGTATCTTAAGAAGGCATAGGTACTAAAGTACATGTTGGTGTACTTCTTGCACTTGGCAGTTTGGATTTCCTAAGAAGGTAGCGGTAATCAAGTACATGTTGGTGTACATCTTGCACTTGGCAGGTTTAAGTATCTTAAGAAGGCATAGGTACTATAGTACATGTTGGTGTACTTCTTGCACTTGGCAGTTTGGATTTCCTAAGAAGGCTGAGGTAATCAAGTACATGTTGGTGTACATCTTGCCGTTGTTAGGTTCAGAAATGGAGTTGGTACATTTGGTGTACTTCTTGCACTTGGCAGTTTGGATTTCCTAAGAAGGCTGAGGTAATCAAGTACATGTTGGTGTACATCTTGCCATTGTTAGGTTCAGAAATGGAGTAGGCACATTTGGTGTACTTCTTGCATTTGGCAAGTTTAGATAAGGAGTAGGTATATTTTTGTGTAATTCTTGGCCTTGGCAGGTTCAGGCATCGAATTGGCAAATTCCGGTGTACCTTTTTGTAGTTAGCAGGTTTAGATACGGAGTAGGTATATTTTGGTGTACTTGTTGGCCTTGGCAGGTTCAGGCATCGAAGATGCCTACATTTTTCTTCTTCTTCATGCTGTTCATACCATCCCCTTGACTCTGTCGAAGCCACAGGCACATTTGGAGGCAAATAGGGCCAGGAAAATGTCGTCATCATCATCATCATCATTATCATCATCATCATCATCATCATCATCATCATCATCATCATCATCATCATCATCATCATCATCATCATCATCGTCATGATCATCATCATCATCATCACCATCATCGTCTTCCTTTCTCGCTGAATCTTCGTGGTCAATGGTTTGCGCAAGGGTACCCACTGGCATCGAACAAGTGGACAGGGTGCCACCCTGGCATCGAACAAGTGGACAGGGTGCCACCCTGGCATCGAACAAGTGGACAGGGTGCCACCCTGGCATCTAACAAGTGGACAGGGTGCCACCCTGGCATCGAACAAGTGGACAGGGTGCCACCCTGGCATCGAACAAGTGGACAGGGTGCCAACCCTTGAACTAGAGCTCAGGTGTAAGCAACCAACCAAAAAGTAATGATAACGCCTGGTAGGGCGTGGTATTAAGGGAACCCGTTGTACACGGGTAGAGAACGGTCTACCACCTCAACTGGACAAGCTACCATTGCAGTTGACAACGACCTGCAACGCTCAAGGTGACCGTAGTGGGAATTGAACCCCCGACCCTGCATCGTCAAAGCGATTTGGTGTACCACTAAACCAATTTATATCACTGACACGGGCTAGCTCAGGTGCGAGCAACCGACCAACAAACAAAAAACACTAGTGTACCTTGTATAACATCTCCCAGAAGCCATTCAAACAAGCAAACAAACGCAAAATATCTAATTACCTCCCAGAAGCCTTTCAAACCAACCAACCAACTAACAAATAATGCATGATCACTTCCCAGCAGCCTTTCAAATCAACCATCCAACGGAAACATTACCTAATAACCTCCCAGCAGCCTTTCAAACAAACAAACAAACAAGCAAAAAAGCAAACAAACAAGGAAACAAAGAAACAAACAAACAAGCAAAAAAAAAAAACTAATAACCTGCCAGCAGCCTTTCAAACAACCAACAAAACCAAACAACCAAACAAACAAACCAAACAAACAAACAAACAAACAAACAAACAAACAAACAAACAATACCTAATAACCTGCCAGCAGCCTTTCAAACAACCAAACAAACAAAACAAACAAACAAAAAAAACTAATTACCTTAATTGCAGATCACCTCCCAGCAGCGTTTCAAAACAAAATACTTATTATACAAAATACTTATTATAATAATAGAAAAAAATCACCTTGCAAATCACCTCCCAGCAGCCTTTCAAAATAAAGATTAATACTAATTAAAAAAACGAATTACCTTGTAGATCACCTCCCAGCAGCCTTTCTTTGCATTGACCTTGACCACTTCACTTGTTTGGCTGCTCAGAATGATGAAGTCACCTCTCCACTTTACCAGACCATGTGCCATTCTCCCAATACCACTCAGGTGAGCTGTCTCCACCATCGTGGGACCTGCCAGGTTCATCTTAACCAGCTGACTCTGGAGGGGGGTGAAGACAGGGGGGTGGTAGAGGGGCAAAGACAGGGAGGTGGTAGGGGGGTGAAGAAAGGGAGGTGGAGCTAGGCTTAACCAGACAATGGCCCATCCTCCCAATACCACTCAGGTGAGCTGTCTCCACCATCGTGGGACCTGCCAAGTTCAATTAACCAGCTGACTCTGGCGGGGGGTGAAGAAAGGGGGGTGGAGCTCGGCTTTACCAGACAATGGCCCATCCTCCCAATACCACGCAGGTTAGCTGTCACTGCCATCGTGGGACCTGCCAGGTTCATCTTAACCAGCTGATCCTGATACTTACAAGTCATTTATATTTGTAGTCGTCAATACATTGAATACAAATAATGTCATACATGTATGACTGTTGTTACAATTTATAATAATTTATATAAGTAACTATTAATATATGAGTTGCCCTCACTTAGGTGAACCTATCTTCACCATCTTGGAACCTGCCAGGTTCATGTTCACCAGCTGACTCTCAGTGATTGTTTTTTCATATCTGAAAGTGGGTATTTCCTAGCTTTATGGCTTTTAGGCCTCCTCCAGGGACATCGTTTTAGCGCTTTCTATAGCTTTTTGTAGCTTTTAGGGCCATTTAGCATTCTCCCAATACCACTCAGGTGAGCTGTCTCCACCTTCTTGGAACCTGTTAGGTTCATATTCACCAGCTGACTCTGGTGGGGGGTGAAGACAGGGAGGTGGAGGTGGACAGTCCTTCTCTGGAGGTGGGAGAGGCCGTGGTAGGGGGGTGAAGATAGGGAGGTGAGGTACAGGTCAACTAGGGAAAGGCTAAGTTAGTTCATATTAGACGTAGTGAATGAATAATATTCACAAAATGTTAGTTAATATTAGACAGCCGAAATGTCTATTCTATCTCACCAGAATTTTGTTTCTTTTGGTGACACATTAATAATAGTATTTAATTTTAGCTTTTCAAAACATAATATTAGTAGCCGTCCCTAGCTAAGACCATGTGCACCATTAGAATCACGACTTCAACGTAGGGTCCGGCATATCATATGTAGGGAACGGAAAATCATATGATGTTGACCAAAGACAAGTATGATATCATATGATATCATACAAAAGTCATATGATTTAATATCATATGATATGATGCCCCAGGCCAAAGTTACCTGGTCAGACCGCCGGCATCATATGATATCATACAATGACATGATATCATATGATATCAGATTGCCGATCCCTAATCATATGATGTTGATCAAAGGCCTTTCTGTAAGTTTCTCTTGAGGTCTCAGAAGCTGTGAAGAACTGACTTGGATTTTCTGAAATACAATTTCCTTAAAATCATTTCATTATTGTGCATAATTGTTATTTATTATTTATTTATTAGTATTCATTATATATTATGAGGTAGTATCCATTATTTATTAGTATTTATTATTTATTAGTATTCGTTAATTATTTATTAGAATACGTTCCCTACTCACAACTCCATTGTTGTGCAGAATTCCCCACAGCTCATCAGCAGTCATGGGCGATATCGTGTTCAAATGGTTATATTGAGTAAACATCTTGTCTTGACGCACCTGCATTGCGGGTTGGTGAGATGACATAGTGGGAGAGTGAGATGACATGGTTATTTTTAGGGGACGGCTATGTTATATAATATTAGTGAATAAACAATATTATATAATATTAGTCGGACGAGCCGTCTCACCATAATTTATAATTCATTTGAAAAACTAATATTATTGCGACACTATAATAATATTACTTAATATTAGTTTTTCAAACACTAACATTAGTTGCCGTTCCCTAGTTATTTGGTGTGAACATCTTATCTAATCCTGCAGCAGAGGTTCGCACACACATGCATGGGGTTGGGCATATCATATGATTTTGGCCAAAGGTGAGGATGACATCATATGATATCATACAAATTGCATCGTATGATATAGTATTTAAATGGTAACTATTTTCTCTTTGCTGCATTGCCTCAATTACTTGTGTCCTGTGATGAACTTCCCCCTTGCCCTTGAGGACGACACTATCCTCACCATCCCACCCACATCCATCCTGAAAATTGGTAGATACCTGCACGTGCACCTGTCCGTACCCCCCCCCTCCCCCCTTTCCCTACAGGACAACACTATCCTCACCATCCCACCCACATCCATCCTGAAAATTGGTAGATACCTGCACGTGCATCTGTCCGTACCCCCCCCCCCCCTCCCCCCTTTCCCTACAGGACAACACTATCCTCACCATCCCACCCACATCCATCCTGCAAATTGGTAGATACCTGCACGTGCATCTGTCCGTACCCCCCCTCCCCCCATTCCCTACAGGACAACACTATCCTCACCATCCCACCCACATCCATTCCGGAAATTGGTAGATACCTGCACGTGCTTTCTTTGCTGCATTGCCTCATTGCTTGTACCATGTGATATTGAGGATGGTTGGAAGACCTCCCGGATGTTGTGGAGCGGCCTTGTCTTGGGTCAACTATGGCCTGTCTATGACAATTACAATGTAAATATTGTATGCACTGACCCGAACAAAACATTGCAGGTAACCACTCTTCACTACTTGTGTTGAGTACTAACTAACTTCCTTCAATAAAAGTACTAACTAACTTCCTTCAATAAAAGTACTAACTAACTTCCTTCAATAAAAGTACTAACTAACTTCCTTCAATAAAAGTACTAACTAACTTCCTTCAATAAAAGTACTAACTAACTTCCTTCAACAAAAGTACTAACTAACTTCCTTCAATAAAAGTACTAACTAACTTCCTTCAATAAAAGTACTAACTAACTTCCTTCAAAAATAGTATTAAGTACCCTTCACAAAAACAAAGATTCATAAAACAACTTAGTGGGTGGCCCCAGTGCAAGCAAACAGGATGGCCCCCTCAACCTCACGCCTTGTAATAAGGGGTATTATTTATTGATTTATTTATAAAATAACTCACAAAGTCCATGCTGGGAAAACGCAGCTCCAGTACACTTCCATTGTAGCAGTCAGTGATGTACACGTGGTTACCTATACGGGCCTACACCAGGAAAGTGATGTACAGTAAGTGATGTACACATGGTTACCTATACGGGCCCATACCAGGAAAGTGATGTACAGTAAGTGATGTACACATGGTTACCTATACGGGCCCATACCAGGAAAGTGATGTACATTAAGTGATGTACACATGGTTACCTATACGGGCCCATACCAGGAAAGTGATGTACAGTAGGTGATATACACATGGTTACCCATTTAGGCCTACACCAGGAAAGTGATGTACAGTCGGTGATGTACACATGGTTACCCATATGGGCCTACAACAGAAAAGTGATGTACAGTCAGTGATGTACACATGGTTACTCAATTTACTCAATTTGCGACGCGTTGCACACAAAAAAACAGTGATGGCTTTATTGGTTTTTATTTGAATTGATTATGCTACTGCCGAAGACGACTTTTAAAGCCTGGAGCCTTGTAACCAATTGCAAGTTAAATCTGAAATGATATGAGTATATACCGTAGATTTTATGAGTTCTTATAGTACTTGTTAATAACCCATAATGGAGCTAGATGGAAGCTGCTACATATGGCCTCAAAAATAATCATGGTAAAAAACATTACTGCCTAAGACAGCGAGCAGCCAAATTGCTGGCTGAAGCTATGTAACCAAGTTCAAGTTCAAGTTCAACCACCATGGAGAAGGCACTTGATCTCTTACTGCCCAAGACGGCGAGCAGCCAAATTGCTGGCTAAAGCTATGTAACCAAGTTCAAAAAACGTTCAAGAATGCCCCCTCCCCAAAATAGTGAAGGTAGCCACAGCTAGGGTTGTTGTCTTCCAATGTTTCTTTTGGGGGCCGCGCGTAGCAGCTTCCACCCAGCTCCATTAGCCAGTGACTGAGTCGAGCCCAAAGATTACAGCTGCATTGGAGTGATTGTCAAGCCAGCTTATATACACACTAGCTAGCTTCAGGTTTGGCCAAGGGCGGGTAAAAGAGCTGCCCAGAAGCTGCTACGCGTAGCCCCAAAAAGAATCAATGTTGTCTTTCTTTCCCTTACTTTTTTTCTTCGTGGGATGTGTCGCAAATTGAGCAACTCGGTGCGGCCCCAGAGCAACGCGCTGCCCCCCGAACCCCCCAGAGCGCGAGCCCGGGGGGGTCGAGGGAGGGGGGGGGGGGGGGGGGGGGGGGGGGGGGGGGGGGGGGGGGGGTCCGACTAGTTTAGCCAGACCTATGCGTTGCCATTCAGCGATGAAATGGCAAAAACAAAATCGTCGCTGAATGGCAACGCGTCGCAAAAAAAAAGTAATATCACTTACTGCATCGTGCGTATCTACGGACGTCAGCTCGACTTGACGAATCTCAGCCCCTGCAGGGAGGACGGTCAATATCTGTATCTGTAAATCAATTTTGATCAGAATGCTTTGATTTTAATTCATCATGTTACTGCCTAAGACGTCAAGTAGACGAAAGACTCGAGCCATGTAACCAATGTCAGGTTCAAAATGGCGGTCAAAAGCTGTATCTGTAAATGTATTTTAATCATAATGCTTTGATTTGAATTGATCATGTTACTGCCTAAGACAGCCTTGATGCCACCGCCCACACCAATCTGCACCACCCACCACCACCACCACCACCACCACCTAGCTACCACCCCCCCCCCCCCCCCCCCCCCCCCTTCCCACACACACACCCCCCTCACACACACATACCACACCACCTGGCTGATTTCCCTCATGGCCCTCTACACGTTGCATCCAGCCTTGATGCCACCGCCCACACCAATCTGCACCACCCACCACCACCACCACCACCACCTAGCTACCCCCCCCCCCCCCCCTTCCCACACACACACACCCCTCACACACACATACCACACCACCTGGCTGATTTCCCTCATGGCCCTCTACACGTTGCATCCAGCCTTGATGCCACCGCCCACACCAATCTGCACCACCCACCACCACCACCACTACCACCTAGCTACACACACACACACACACTTACATGTAGACTTCAAGGCTGGAGCCATGTAACAAAGTTTGAGTCCACAATGACGGTCGAAATCGGTGCGAAAGGGTGTGCACGTGTGGGATGCGGGTTTGGGGTGGGTGTGGGTTGGGTATGGATGGGGGTGTGGGTTGGGTGTGTGTTAGGTTGTGCACGAGGGTGGATGTAGGTGTGGTTTGGGTGTGCGTTAGTGTGTGTACGTGGGTGGGTGTGGGTTGGATGAGTGTTAGTGTGTGCACGTGGGTGGGTGCGGGTTGGTTGTGTGTTAGGGTTTGCACGTGGGTGTGCCTTAGGCAAGTTAGACACACCAAGTCATGTCCACACTACACAAGGAAAAAAAACGAAGGTATTTGTTTCAAAATCGATCTGTTTCGAAATCGATCTGTTTCGAAATCGATCTGTTTCGAAATCGATCTGTTTCGAAATCGATCTGTTTCGAAATCGATCTGTTTCGAAATCGATCTGTTTCGAAATCGATCTATTTCGAAATCGATCTGCTTCCAAATCGATCTGTTTCCAAATCGATCTGTTTCCAAATCGATCTGTTTCCAAATCGATCTGTTTCCAAATCGATCTGTTTCGAAATCGATCTGTTTCGAAATCGATCTGTTTCGAAATCGATCTGTTTCGAAATCGATCTGTTTCGAAATCGATCTGTTTCGAAATCGATCTGTTTCGAAATCGATCTGTTTCGAAATCGATCTGTTTCGAAATCGATCTGTTTCGAAATCGATCTGTTTCGAAATCGATCTGTTTCGAAATCGATCTGTTTCGAAATCGATCTGTTTCGAAATCGATCTGTTTCGAAATCGATCTGTTTCGAAATCGATCTGTTTCGAAATCGATCTGTTTCGAAATCGATCTGTTTCGAAATCGATCTGTTTCGAAATCGATCTGTTTCGAAATCGATCTGTTTCGAAATCGATCTGTTTCGAAATCGATCTGTTTCGAAATCGATCTGTTTCGAAATCGATCTATTTCGAAATCGATCTGTTTCGAAATCGATCTGTTTCGAAATCGATCTGTTTCGAAATCGATCTGTTTCGAAATCGATCTGTTTCGAAATCGATCTGTTTCGAAATCGATCTGTTTCGAAATCGATCTGTTTCGAAATCGATCTGTTTCGAAATCGATCTGTTTCGAAATCGATCTGTTTCAAAATCGATCTGTTTCGAAATCGATCTATTTCGAAATCGATCTGTTTCGAAATCGATCTATTTCGAAATCGATCTGTTTCAAAATCGATCTGTTTCGAAATCGATCTGTTTCGAAATCGATCTGTTTCGAAATCGATCTGTTTCGAAATCGATCTGTTTCGAAATCGATCTGTTTCGAAATCGATCTGTTTCGAAATCGATCTGTTTCGAAATCGATCTGTTTCGAAATCGATCTGTTTCGAAATCGATCTGTTTCGAAATCGATCTGTTTCGAAATCGATCTGTTTCGAAATCGATCTGTTTCGAAATCGATCTGTTTCGAAATCGATCTGTTTCGAAATCGATCTGTTTCGAAATCGATCTGTTTCGAAATCGATCTGTTTCGAAATCGATCTGTTTCGAAATCGATCTGTGTCGAAATCGATCTGTGTCGAAATCGATCTGTTTCCAAATCGATCTGTTTCCAAATCGATCTGTTTCAAAATCGATATGTTTCAAAATCGATCTGTTTCAAAATCGATCTGTATCAAAATCGATCTGTTTCAAAATCGATCTGTTTCAAAATCAATCTGTTTCAAAATCAATCTGTTTCAAAATCAATCTGTTTCAAGGGGACTTGTATCAAAATCAGTCTCCAGCAGACGATTAACGTGGATTTAAACAAATCAGGGCACCTGTATCAAAATCAGTCTCCAGCAGACGATAAACGTGGATTTAAACAAATCAGGGCACCTGTATCAAAATCAGTCTCCAGCAGACGATAAACGTGGATTTAAACAAATCAGGGCACCTGTATCAAAATCAGTCTCCAGCAGACGATAAACGTGGATTTAAACAAATCAGGGCACCTGTATCAAAATCAGTCTCCAGCAGACGATAAACGTGGATTTAAACAAATCAGGGCACCTGTATCAAAATCAGTCTCCAGCAGACAATAAATGTGGATTTAAACAAATCAGGGCACCTGTATCAAAATCAGTCTCCAGCAGACGATAAACGTGGATTTAAACAAATCAGGGCACCTGTATCAAAATCAGTCTCCAGCAGACGATAAACGTGGATTTAAACAAATCAGGGCACCTGTATCAAAATCAGTCTCCAGCAGACGATAAACGTGGATTTAAACAAATCAGGGCACCTGTTTCAAAACCAGTCTCCAGCAAATGATCAACGTGCGTTAACAAAAAAGCAGGGCACCTGTTTCAAAATCGATCTCTTGCAGATGATCCACATTCTTTGAAAGGTGCTGTCTGTTTGCGGGGCGGGTTACGACCCACACACTCTTTATTTGTCGTCCATTCGACTCTCCGGGGAATAATCCATAATGTAGCTGCAAGGGGTGAATGGCACAAATGGTGGTGATGTTGATGCTGTTGATGTATGTTACAGTCCAGGGGTAGGCCAAATAGGCTAAAGGGACTTGCCCAACCGTGATAGGAAGGGCTTAAAAAGAAAAAAACATTGATGAACTGAACCCCAAACAATCGTTTTACCGACAGGGGCCCTGAGTTCGTGCAACAGTGATGCTGCTGAAGGTAATGAGGAGGAGGACGAGTCATATGCAGGTCGACCTATGAGAAGGTTATGATAACGCCTGGTGGGGTGTGGTATTAAGGGAGCCTGTCGTACACGGGTGGGGAGCGGTCTCCTACCTCAACTGGACAAGCTACCATTGCGGTTGACAACGACCTGCAACGCCAAGAGCGACCGGAGGGGGAGAACCCCCGACTCTTTATCCTCAAGCGATTTGGTCTACCACTAGACAATTGTTTATCACTGAAAGGGGCTACCTATGAGAAGGTTACCAACGCAGGGGTCATGCCCATACATGCACCCATACACCCACATACACATTCACACGTACACATATACCCACATACTCACCCACATGCCCATTCACACAAACATACCCACATACTCGCCCACGTACCCATCCACCCATACATAAACCCACCTATGAGAAGGTTACCACTGCAGGGGTCCCGTCTTCCCTAACCTGCCCATCACTCCATCACTCCCTCTTCCCTAACCTGCCCATCACTCCATCACTCCCTCTTCCCTAACCTGCCCACCACTCCATCACTAACCTGCCCATCAATCCATCACAATACTGAACCATTTAAAAACCATTCAATACATATTATCATATAAACAGATAAAAACATTTTAAAACATTATATATATATATATATATATATATATTAAACATATATAAAGATAATTAAACAAAATACATCCCTCCACATGCATGTGGCGCTGGTGGTGGGGTCAAGGCTGATGGTAATGAGGAGGAGGAGGAGGAGGAGGAGGAGGAGGAGGAGGAGGAGTCAAATGCAGCGTCGTAAGCGAAGCAGAAAATTGGCGGAGTGTGTTGGCAACAGGACGAAAGGTGGCAACGATGGAGCTGACCGAAGCCAGTTAGTTATGAGACAGTTGGCTGACGTGTCAGGCTTCAATTTTGGAGTCGGTCGGACGCACAGACGGACAAATGGGTAACCCTGGGGGCTTCCATCCCCAGAAGGGGGGGCTGCGCCAAAAAGGAAGAGGGTAGAAGGAGTTGTAATAGGAATAGCATGATGATTATATTATAATCGTAGGATTAAATTATCACTGTATCACACACTCAGGGCCTCCGTCGGTAAGACGATTGTTTTGGGCTTAGTTCATCAGTGTTTTTTTGTTTTTGACCTTGAGTCACGGTCGGGCAAGTCCCTTCAGCCTAACTGGCCTACCCCTGGACTGCAACAACGTACATGGGCCTGCTTTGATGCTAACTGACCTGTTTTTTACCCTCCTGATATCACGGTTGGGCAAGTCGATTGATTTTAGTAAACTATGGTCTCCCCTCCTACTCTGATGATGACACAAATATGTGAAGAAACATGTTACTATTGAAGTACAGTAGTTTCCCCTAAACCACCACTACTATGTATTGGTAATTCGCTGATAATTTACTCGTTCTCTACTGTACTCCACATGTACTCCACTAGTGGTCAACTAGTAGTCCTACTGAGTCTACTAGCACTACATTTCAATGTGTCGGTGTGTGCCAGGACTGGTAGCCTAACCTTTATAGGGGTTGGCTATGTTATATAATACTAGCAGTACACTACATTTCAATGTGTCGGTGTGTGCCAGGACTGGTAGCCTAACATTTATAGGGGATGGCTATGTTATATAATACTAGCAGTACACTACATTTCAATGTGTCGGTGTGTGCCAGGACTGGTAGCCTAACCTTTATAGGGGTTGTCTATGTTATATGATACTAGCAGTACACTACATTTCAATGTGTCGGTGTGTGCCAGGACTGGTAGCCTAACCTTTATAGGGGTTGGCTATGTTATATAATACTAGCAGTACACTACATTTCAATGTGTCGGTGTGTGCCAGGACTGGTAGCCTAACCTTTATAGGGGTTGGCTATGTTATATAATACTAGCAGTACACTACATTTCAATGTGTCGGTGTGTGCCAGGACTGGTAGCCTAACATTTATAGGGGTTGGCTATGTTATATAATATTAGTGAATAAATATTATTATACAATATTATATAATATTAGTCTGACGAGCCATCTCGCCAGAATTTAGAATTTATTTGAACAACTAATATTTTTGTGACACTACAATAATATTAGTAAATATTAATTTTTTGACAACTAATATTAGTTGCCGTTCCCTGAACATTTACAAACTATTGAAAATCCCTGGGCACATAGTTAGGGATCGGCAAATCATATGATACTGACCAAAGGCCAGTATGATATCATATGATGACATGATTTCATACGATGCCATGTTACCGTTCCCTCATATAGTCAAGCACCCAGGTATAGTATTCATTGGCAGGAACATGCATATGCATGGGCATGTGTGCATGTGCTTGGGCGTCGGGGCATGGGGGCATGGATGAGCGGGCATATGCATGGGCATGGGCATGTTGGCACGGGCTTGGGCGTGGGGGCATGGAGGCATGGGTGAGCAGGCATATGCATGGGTGTGGGGGGCCCATGCATGAGCATATGCTTGATGGCATGTGGACATGGGAATGTGGGGTGTGGGGATATGTATAGCACTCACCACACCACCCTCATGGATGACCCTATACTCCTGTGTGGCAGGCACGTAGTATAGCAGCCTATTGGCGGAGCCCATGACCAAGCCAAATGGCTTGGCTTCTTTGCTCTTGAGTTGGCTCTTTGTTTGGCTTTTTAGAAGCATGGTATCTAGTCCGGCCAGCTGGCGTCCTCTTGCTGAGAGTTCCCTATGGCTGGTGTCAAGCACATCTGCTGTATGATCTAATCCAGCAACGGATCTGCCGACCCCAGCTCTCGCGTCACACTTCAGCCCGGCATGCGCAGCAGCCAAGACCACGAGCGCCAGGAAGGCAGGAACGTGCATGAAGCGGAGCTTGCCTTTACAGAACGCAAGCGATTTTTCACATAACGCCAGCCAATTCTAGACAACGATATCTCGGCGGCCAAGGAGGGGATGCGGAAGCTAGGAGGCGAGGCAGTAAGGGAAGGCTAGCCTATCTAAAGGGTGCTAGCCTATCTTTCAATTCGAGCGCAGAAGGGAAAAGTATGACTGGTTGGAGTGCTCCGTTTTTTTTACTGTTTCGCAAGTTCAACTCAACTCCAGGAGCCAGGCTACACCGGTATAATACTTCAATACTTCAAAGAAAACGTGTTTCGTGTTTGAAAAAAACGTTGAACGTTGGGGTTGGGGTTGGGGGGGTGGGGGGATAGGGGGTTGGCGGCGGGGGATGGGGGGGGGGGGGGGGGGGGGGGGGGCTGCGTCAAGTAATCCCAGACATTACTTTTTTAGACATTGTCGTCAACAGGTAGTTGAGATTATCATAACCGACGCCACGCTGTGTGCCGACTCGCCATGCTGTGCGTACGAAGTTGCTCACGAAACCACTCACAAGCTCTCACAAAAGCGGCTTTCTCTATCTGTTATTTTTTGTGCATACCATGGCTTTTTGCCCGCTAGCTCTCTATGAAGCACTTATAGCAGTCCAAGCTTCGCACTTGAACTTGGCAACCGGAGATGTCTCGACCACGAGGTTGTTGCCCACACCGAATTTCATCTCGGTTTGGGCAGTCTCAGTGTAGCCCCGTATGTTGTGGCGCAAGGAGCTACTATCCCTGCAGACGCAGCATTTGTCGATAAGTACCTTTTGAAGGCGACAGGCACTGCTTTCGGCTTTGACGCCCAACACATCCTGATGGCAATGGCACCCTTCCCCAAGGGTCACTTACTCACTTCCTCTCCTCTTTCAGTAAACCAAAATAACCAGCAGGTAAGATCTGACTCTATATGCACGACAATATGCAAGTCAGTGTGTGTGAGTGTGTGTGTGTGTTGGTACGTGAGTGTTTGTGTGTGTGTGTGGGGGGGGGGGGGGGGGGGGGGGGGGGGGGCTCATGAGGGCAACATGTTGGGCACCTAAATTTGTGTGTGGTGGTGCAGAGCGGGTGTTAAGTAGTTGCTTCTCATGTTCTACCCGACCACCCCCCTCACACAAATGGACCAGCAAACCACATCCCACCTGTATGACAAGGGCCCCACCCCTCAAACACATGCCTACACACACAAACACACCCCACACATGCCTACACCCTACACATGCACTCAGTAACCTACTCTATGCACAACATGATGAATGCTCATGGGCCAAGAAAGTACCCCACCCATCACACTCATGCCTACACACACAAACACAAGTCACACATGCCTACACACACACATGCCTACACCCCACACATGCACTCACCCACCTGCTCTATGTACAACATGACAAATGATCATGGGCTAGGAAAGTACCCCACCCCTCACACACATACCTAAACACACACACGTCACACATGCATCCACACACAAAAACACACCCCTCATATGCACTCACCCACCAGCTATATACCCAACATGATGTATGCTCACGGACTAGGAAATTACCCCACATGCCTACACACACACACAAACACAAGCTACACATGCCTACACACACATGCTTACACACAAACACACGTCACACTTGCCTCTATCTGGGAAGATCCTCTCTCATACAAGAACACACTTTTACACACTTATGAAGGTTTGAGTGCCAATGGCTGGGGTGAGCCTATCAAGGAATGGCTTAAGGTCCCTCAGTTTTACGAGTTCACAGCGAGCCGTTCGTATGCCAAGGGCGACAAAGTCCACGCAGAGCAGCATGGTCCTACAAATTTGCATGCGGCAAGTGAGATGTTGGCTGCCAAAATGCTGGCATCCTGTTGCAACACCGGGACACAAAAGGTCTACATGTCTACACTTCAAGTACCCGAATGCTGGTATATCATACGTACTGAGGTCTAAGGTAGGACACATCAGACTCATGTGGGGGGGATGGGACTTTCAGTGACATTCAACATTTTCAAATACCTACTCATCCATACTACTTTCATCTACATAGGCCAAAAATAGTTTCCCAGCTCTATGTAGCCCCCCCCCCCCCCCCCCCCATCATGCCCGCATTCGCACCAACTATGCGTACTTAGGACCTGGGTAGGACCCATCAGACTCATTTGGGGGGGGGATGAAACTTTCATTGCCATTCAACATTTTCAAATACCTACTTATCCATACCACTTTCATCCACATTGGCAAAAATTAGTATGTGTTTTGTTATATATGAAACAGTTTGTTTCCCTCTCTACATTTGACAGCCTCTACTATTGCCATGCCATGTACTTATGTAGGCCAAAGACTGACCAACAGATGCTGGCTCTAGCGCAGCGTGAAGCACAATACCAAGAGAGCCTGCTGTGGACATGCCACAACCAGGACATGTAGCAGGTGGAACTTCCATGTATGCAAAAAGTGTGACTAAAGAGTGGAGACTCTGTCATATGTGGCACCCTAACATGCCGTTTGAAGCTGGGTAAGGAAGTGCACTGCGGTTATTGTTTGTTCACTGCCCGCAAAAAGTTGTTGCACAGCTAAGGGTCACAACAATCATCCATCTAATCCGGAGCATCAGCCTATGTCTCAGCCTGAGCAACAACTTCTATCTTTGCCCCAGGCCCAGCTTCAGGCTCAGTTCCGGTCATAGCCTCATCAGCTCCAGGCTATGCCTCAGCAGGCTCAGCGGTAGGCTCAGTCCTGAACGCAGCCTCATATGTTCCAGGCTATGCTTCAGCAGGCTCGGCTTCAGGCGCAGTCATGGTCACAGCCTCATCATATCGAGGCTATGATTCAGCAGGCTCAGCTTCAGGCTTTGTCCGGGTAACAGCCTCATCACCTCCAGGCTATGACTCAGCAGGCTCTGCTTCAGGCTCTGTCATGGTCACAGCCTCATCAGATCCAGGCTATGAATCAGCAGGCATAGCTTCAGGCTCTGTCCCGGTCACAGCCTCATCAGCACCATTAAGGTAAGGGCGCAAGCCTGACCAGTCCTACATGCAACACAATTGATGAAGTCAGAAGTGGATGGGAGTGGGTGGTATAGATTCCCTACACATTCAGAATCACAGTGCAGCTTCTTTCGTCCTATTCTGACAATTTTCATTTTGGGGAAAGGCTAGGCTGGATGCCATAAAGGTAGGGCGCAAGCCTGACCAGTCCTACATGCAACACAATTGATGAAGTCAGAAGTGGATGGGAGTGGGTGGTATAGATTCCCTACACATTCAGAATCACAGTGCAGCTTCTTTCATCCTATTCTGTCAATTTTCAATTTGGGGAAAGGCTAGGCTCGATGCCATTAAGGTAGGGCGCAAGCCTGACCAGTTCTACATGCAACACAATTGATGAAGTCATAAGTGGATGGGAGTGGGTGGTATAGATTCCCTACACACAATCACAGTGCAGCTTCTATCGTCTAATTCAGTTGGCTGGAAGACTCTCTCCGGCCAGCAGACGACCTTGACTGCTGTCAACCACTGGAGGGAGTCTATCTTGTTTGAGGGGAGCCGGACAAGTCCACAACAGTCTTACGATCCTTGAACGGGGCACTTACTACTGGAGGGTGGCCACCTATAACGCCGCTTAGAATAATTGTCTTTGGCATCTTCATTGGGAGTCTGTAAGGAAATAAAGAAAGCCAAATCGGCGTGTCTTCGAACTGCGAAATACACAGCAGAAGGTGCGTTCTGCCTTCGAGAATGAATTACGCTCCTTAGATGCAACGTTCCAAAGGGGTAAGAACAGGCGCTTTCTTCGATTGTATTGCAAACGATGACCTGTAGTCTTCTGGCCATGACCTGTCAACCCCTGCTGACGACGAATGTCTAGAAAATTAATGTCTGGGATTACTTGACGCAGCCCCCCCCCCCCCCCCCCCCCTCCCCCTGGGGGGCGTCCTGGAGCTTAGTACTGTTCTTACTATAGTGCTGTGCTTGTCCTGGACCTTAGTGCTGTCAAGGTTGGTCGCTGTCACCCAGGCTTCCCGGAGGCCTCGTATCTGACACCCAGGCTATTGTAACAATTTGCGTAGACATATTTGCATCGATGGTCGGTTATTGGAACGGACGTTCGACGCGACGGTACAGTCGGGTACAGTCCACGCAGGGGACCCGAATAACCGTTGGTACAGTACAGTCCACGTGTCCGGGATCTCGAGGAGATAGCGGTATGACTATCTGTCCCTGGCTTTGACTCCGAAAGAAGAGGCATCGGCTTGGCACTCAACCATACTCCCATTTCAATGCTCCATTGCTCCGTCCATAATTATGATTGGGGGAAGGGTTAATACCCACCCCTCTTCAACCCCTATAACTTGTTATATTTAATATGTTAGCAATACCGTAGTGATGGTTTGAATGTTGGTTTTCCTGGCAGTAACTTACTGCCGAAGATGACAAGCAGCCTTGATATGCTGGAACGCTATAACCAAGTCCGACCTCCAGTTGCAATGATTATTCGAGGAGTTCCCGAGTAGCAAATTACATTATAGGCCATTTTTGAACCAAGACAAGCCCACTCCATAGCAGGTTATTACAAAGCGCGCATGGCAGCGCGTTTACGGCTTTACGCGCACGCTTTATGTTCCCAACTGCGCGTTTCGCCCCCTGTGGGGCTGCTAGCGCGCAGTTCTTGTATGTTACAGCGTTTTTCTACCACTAGAAAGCGCTGACACAATTGACGTCTTAGTGCGCTGGAAGACCGGCTAGCACCAATATGACAAAACCAAGCTAGTCACACCCTGCTGTCATATCCTGCAACTGCGTAGCGGGAGGTGCGGCGTTTTCCAGCTTGTTGTATCTTTCAAAATTGGATACGTCCACGATATCGGCAGAGTGTCCAGAGGCGTGTAAGTCTTCCAACAGTGGCGTACTACCACTCATATATGGCCTTTGTCATGTTGTTCTCGCATGGCCAGTTTCTTTCTCATGGATTCACGATAGCTCGGCGATGAACTCGGGGCATGCTGGTCGAGGCGCAGCTGAACCACAGAGTCGAGAGAGAAAGTAGGGGAGAAGGGATCGAACTTCGTGCCGATCTCAGTCATCAATTGCTCCCAATGGCGCTCCCGCATGCTCGGGTTGCGCAAGTCAGTGATGAGGGGCATGGTGCGCTTGAAGGCATCGATGATATCCTTGATCCAGCTCCACACAGGCCACTGTTTGATATCCCGGCCCACTTCCCAAACTCACACACGTTTCTTAAGCCGAGCTGACTTAGCATCCAGTCCCAACCTCGGCATCTCTATCGATCTTGATATTCAGCAAAGGCACCCTCCTTACCACGTTCTGTAGTACAACCCATGCCACTCCGATCCGTACCCCCAAAACCCCCGATCTACTTCTCCAAGAAGTCAAGGTCCTTCTCAATGGCCTGCACATCCTTGTATGAGGGCGATGGGATGTTGAAAATATCCATACCAGCTTTCAGGTCAGCTCCCCGTTTGCGGTGGGCCAGACGCACCTGTTTTGATATGCTCTAAACTACGTACTCCAGCGCCATCTACCATAGTCCACTTCATCGTGAGTGTAGGGGGCAAATTGCAAGAACTCCTCGCCCATGACAGAGATGTCCTTAGCAAGAAGGAGTCCAACAAGCTCTTCACCTTCTCACGGAAGTTCTCCTTGTACTTATCCAGCTTGGCACCACTTGTCCTCAACACGACAGCATGTTAAATAAAAAAATTAAAACAAACGCCCTCCAAAGGGCGACCGACAATGCAAGAGGGTGTGTGTTTTGGGCGTTTTGTGGCTCAGCTCCGCCCCCCCCGCATTTTCTTCATAATTATTTTTACATAATGATTGGGGAAAGCCTACCTTGCCCTCGCTGGCCACCTTGCCCACGCTGGCCACCTTGCTTGCCCGCTCTGCTACTGGCCCTCGCGGGCTACCTTGCTATTCTGCCTACCACGGCACCTCTTAATATCGCCCGTCATGGTGCAGGTGAAAATCCTGATGAATCGAATAGATTCAAGAGAATTGATCCAGAGGGCCTTTCTCCTTGTCACTTGAAAACTGACACCGACCTCTCTTATCTTACAGAACTCAATGGCCTCCCGCTACGTATCCTTTCTCGGGGAATTGAGATCGGTCCTGCCATCCTCCACCATTCAAACAGAAGACAGTGTGAGTTGGCCCTACGGGGAGGTAGACCTAGGGGGAGGACCAGACACTCCCCCACTAACAGTACCCACTACTGGGAACCCCAAGTAGCCTCTCACTGCCAGATTCATGCTTTTAACACTTATCTTGGGTTCAGAGCACTAGATCTTTATAAAGTCTTGGAATTCTCTGTAAAACTGAACACCCATGTTAGAGCTTCCACTCAGCAGCACTGGACCTTAGATGGAAACTACTTCCACAGCTCCACTGGCAACTATACAGTCCCTCTCATCAACTTCTACCTTGCCACAAAAAAATCCCACCTTGGCTACATAACCAGCCACCAAAACTCCCAAACATACATTCCACACTACACCCCAGCAACCACAGAGACTTCAGAAAATTACTCTGCAGGCATACTGCTTGGCAGCTCACGAGAGCAAGTCCTGCAACGTATCCCCCCTCGTTGCTCCCGCTTCATGCTCCACTACAATGCTGGATATGGACATGCAAAGACTCTCAAGTTGCACAATGGTGAGTGGTGGGACTTAGACTCTGAGAACATGCAGGGCCCCAAGCGCCTACACTCCTCTGACTGGCAACACCTTCAGGGCCACATCTATGTGCTAACACACACAACACTCTCCTTTCAAGCGCACCCCTTCCAGCCTGAACTCTATTACAAGCCTAACAATCACACCACCACTACTGACCCTGAACCTGAACCTGAGCCTGAGCCTGAACCCGAGCCTACACATGAACTTGCACGGGCAGCCTCTATAGCTCTGGTGTCTACAGACGAGGAACCCTCACCCAAACGGAAAAAAACCCGCACTTCCAGACGCCAGGCCCCCACCTCTCGCAATAAATCCCCCACAACTAAATCTCACTCACCAACACAACCTCAAACTGACAACACTCAATCACATGCAACAACCTTACCCACTCCTAGCAGACCTGTCATTCCTGATGGCCGCAGGATGCGACAGAGTAGGATTTTTGGAGCAGGCTCACCCACCAAGAAACCTACACTGCCCAGACCTACCAAACCCCTCCCCCCCACTAAACGAACCAAGACAGATCATACCACCTTACACCCTGTCTTTCAGCAACAAACTATACTTCACACTACTAACACCACCACTGTCAACTGCCGAGGCATAGGATCCTCCTGGGAAATGATCTATGATCACATTCGGACCAACAAAAATGACATTGTTATTTTAAATGAAACTAAACTCACTTCCAATAGGAAAAGTATCATGAACATGATTAAAAAAGACATGCCAGACTACCACTTTTACCACAGCAGCAAAACCATCCAACAAGCTACTAACGCTAACAACACTATTACCCACTCAGCTGGTAACATCACCCTTATTAAGAAAACACTAACTACTCATCCCACTAATCATGAGATTCCTACCGAAATAGCTGGCCACCTCACACACCAAACTATTAACAACACCACACATATCTTGGGTGTCTATATGCCATGCAATGACCCCATCAAATTTACAATCACATCCATTATATTATCTCTAAAAACCCCACTCACCAATACATAGCAGGGGGCGACTGGAACGCTGCCTACTATCTCACAGACAGGAGCAGCACAACCAGTCACCCAGAAGACTACACCCACCAGCAACACTTAAGTAAGTACTTAATTAAACTCCAACCATCTCCACGTCCTCACACTTACTACACTTACACAGACAACCATCCCTATAGCAGCAGGATTGACGATATCATCCTTATCAACTCCCCTCCAGGAACTACAGTGACAGAAGTCGTCCACCAGATGGGAGACACTTTGGACCACATGGCCTTGGAACACCACATCACTTCTGCCCTCTTCCCCCCTCCCGATCTTGACATTCCCCCTACTGACCCAACTCCCCAACTACAGCTTCCACTTAAGCAACAAGACATGGCTAAGGCCAGAGAAGCAATCTCCCACCAATTCCTTCACCAATTTCAGCACAGCCATACCAACATAGAAGCAGCATGGACTCTCGCACAAGCCCTCCTGGGAGAGGACAAAACACCCTCACACATCCAATCCATCAGGCAGGAACTCAAGACCTCCATCCCAGAAGACCTCAACAGCATGACTGAACATCTTATGATAACCTTACACCAAGCTCTCACCATTATGACTGACACATGCCCCACCAAACCTACCATTCCAGGTATCTTCCTCCCCCGGCAAATTGCTAAATCATTTAGGAAAATTAACTACCACATTAAACATATTAAATCATTGCGCACAGCCTCCAACTATCTTAACCAGCAAGGCTATGATGAACTTCGAATCAAACCTTTCACAACTCAAACTTACACCTCCTACACCAAAACTCAAATCCAACACCACTTTCAGAACCTGCTTCTATCTGACTACCGTTTATCTTTAACTGAGGACATCCACAACAGCACTGCAGAACAACGTACCATGCAGGCAGCACTCAAGGAGGAACGGGTAACCTCATCTATCAAGAAGTTTCGGCGTCGTCTCAGCACCCAGGCAAGGCAAACACACAGATACATTTTCTCCCCTGAAGACCACAAACACACTCCCACTGCCTTGCTGGACACGAAAACCCACACACTTAGCACTAGCACCCAAGGCCTCCTGGGCATCATGACCAGACACATGGAAACACTCATGTCACCACACACCCCCCCCATCTCAGCCAACTACACTGAGCACACCACTCCCCCCCCATGGGTCCACCAAATTGACAAATACCACCTGGAAACCCCAGCTAACTCCATCCAACACACAGCTTCTCCCTACACTTACCTTTCCTCCTCTACCACTTTTACTGACTGCATCCGCAAGCTTGCCACCAATAAAGCAACTGGACCAGATGGCATCCCCAACGAGCTCATCCTCTGCCTCCCAACTGAAATGCATCAAATCATCCACAAACTCATGCAACTTGCATGGATATTAGGGGAAACCCCGGACTGCTGGAAAATTTCTCACACAGTTATGCTCTATAAGAAATCAGACCCGTGTCTCCCACAAAATTACAGACCGATAGGACTGAACAACGCAGTGGCCAAGCTATGGACCTCCTTGGTCACAAACACTCTCACAACTTACTCTGAAACTAACCATATTCTCAGTGCCTGCCAGGAAGGCTTTCGAAAGGGCAAGAGCACTTCCCGACAACTTCTCAACCTTCTCCACAATATAGAGGACGCTGCCCTCTTTCATCAAGATCTTTTTGCTGCCTACTTTGACTTTAGCTCAGCCTTCAACATGATTGATCACCAGAAATTACTGAGCATCATGCACAATCTTGGTTACACGCATGACACAATAGACACAATTAAGGGCATTTACACTAACTCAACCACCCATATCCTTCTCAACAACACGCCTGGCTCTCCTATCTCCATCACCAGAGGCACCATACAGGGAGACACCCTGTCCCCTCTCCTCTTCTTATCTTTCTAGAACCCCTCCACAGATGGCTCCGCTCTGGAGGGCGGGGTTACAGAGCAGCGTCCCTACCTGCCGCAACAGCTGATGAGCATCACACTAGTAGCTTGGGCTACGCTGACGACACTGCCGTCCTCACTAGTACCGCGGAGGATCTTCGAATCCAGTGTGGTAAGGTTCAACAATTTAGTGTCTGGTCTGGCATCCCACTCAATGCCACTAAATGTGTGGTCAGTGGCATTCTCCACAAATCCCACCCCTCCCATCCTACCCATAACAACACCTAAACAAAATACCTCTGGGTGACTCTTATGCAACATACCAACCTCCTGACATGGCCTACAAATACCTTGGGGTCCACATCTCTCTCACTCTTAATTGGAAAACTCAACTACACGCCACCATAGCAACCATTCATTCTAAAGGACTGAGTATTCTAACCAAAGCCAAACTCAGAGCAACTCCAGATCAATGTGTCCGCATTATCACACAATGTATACGTGCAGCTATTAAATATCCCATGATAGTAGCCCCCTTCTCACTCACTGACATCCACGTCATTGATAGAGCAGTTCTCAAAACGGTCAAACTCTGCTGCACACTTCCCAGATCCTTTCCCACTAGAGCCCTTCAACTTCCTAAAACAGAAGCAGGTCTTGGAGTTCCCTCCCTACTTACAGAGTACACTCAAATCACGGCTTCAGCCCTTACACAAGCCATGAACGATCAGGGCCATCTTGGCATTCTCACCAGAGCCCTTCTTAATAAAACTACTGCCACTATGACTACACTCAACCCTCTCTCTCTTTCCTCTAAACAGTTAACACACATGTCTCTAGCCCGTCAACTTGATATCCTTAGCCAATCCAGCATCAAACTCACTTGGAATGACACAGAACTTCTGGACAAACTTAACATCCACCCCCTACCTTCTCCTCCTCATGCCATACCTATCAAACTCATGACCCCCTTCCACGACTTGAATATTTATACCTACCATGACCTGGTCACACCTACGGGAACCCACCTCATCAGCACTACTGATCTCCCCCTTATTACTTCCTCCAAAATTACCAAACATCACAGACGCTCTCTTAACCTTCTCACAACCCACCTAACTCTGGCTAAATTCGACTACCCCCTCACCCACACCGAACCCCTCCCGCTCATGCACCGCCAGCTCGCAGCCGAATACGCAGTCACACCTAACACTACTGACATTATCAAACTCCCACCCACCACTGACTTTATTGCCACCCCTACCCAACGCTACTACTCCTCCACCCCTCTAACTGACGCAGACTACGGGGCGGATTCCCTTGGGGACATCGAAGGGAACCAATGGTGGGCATGGCCTACGACAACTGCTGACAGCTACGCGCAGCGTGCGTGGGGCTGCAACAGTAAAGACGAAACCTGGGCGGCCCGCCACTACCTGTGTAAATCCTGGATTCACCATAGCACCACAACGCGATTTTTCCGCCACTACGCCATAACTAAAACTTCCCACCCTGACAGGACCCGCGAGGCTATGCTCTACCCAACGGCCAACGCTCCTGCACCGCCAACTCGCTTACTCCATCTCACCTATGGCTCCCAATACAAAGCTCTCTATATTACTAGCTGGCGCAGCAAATGCTCCCTAGACACCGGCAACTCTACCAGTACTACTGTTGCCCACGTTCAGTGGGCTCCCACAACCATGCACAATGACCACATCCATTCCTACACTCAAGCTGGATATAGCATCCACTACAGCAAACCAGTCACTTCCACCATTTCTATCATCCTCTGGAAACCGCTATCTCACCTCATCTCTCACCTCTGCGAAATGCTGGGGCAACTAGCCTACGACCAACTCGTCCACACCTTCAAGTCAGCCCCTTTCACCACCACTTGTCAAAATCTGAGGAAAGACTCCCACCTTACCAACCCTCAGCAGCAAGGCCAATGGACCACCACCCCAGGCTTCCAAGCTGACAACCACGCCCTTGTCCACAAATTGCTGCATGTGGATACACAAGACAGACACCCACACTGGGACATCCAACCACCCCTCTCCTACATTATCCAAACAGGCATCCTCACCAACAAGGATGGCCAGGACACCCACACACACAAACATCTCTCTTATCTCTACACCCCCACTGGGAAATGTATTGGGCACACCCCCAACAACAGACTTACCTCCCTCCAGCAGAATTATGAGCACTTCAAAACTACCCACCCTACCAAATGGCAACAACTAACCCAGGGAGGAACCTACCATACAGACCTAGCTGCTCTCTTCACGAGGTACAGAGCTACCCCTGCTTCTACCAACATTCTCTCTCCTGTCCTCCACCAAGCCATAGCAAAGCTAGGTATCACCCACCACCGAACTTCTACTCCTCTCAGCTATGATCAGAGCCTTCTCAGCTACTCCTCTCCTCACCTAGCTGACCAGCTCTTTGGGTCCAACGAGGACCCCTTCCACACTGTCTGGACTGGGGGCTCCCTAGTGGACATCCCTAGCTCAGTCACCCTGGCACACCAAGCACTCAGGTGGGCCCTAGCCAGTGCAGATTATGCTGAGACTTCCATCAGTCAGCCCCCCACATGCACTGTCATGCTCATCCCTGACACTTGCTATGCTCCCTACAACAAACTTCTCCACCACCCCTGGGTCCACTACATTGACTCCAGGCCCCACTCTGAACTTTATGATACCTCTGACACCTGGTTGGGCAGTAAACTCCATACCCTCCCATCAACCCAAAAGTTACACCTCATCCTTATCTGCAGTCCCCAAAGTCAACTTACCTACTTTCCCAACCTTCAAGCCTTTATCCAGCTTTGGCACGACCACATGCACAGCCTCTCCCCCCACTGGGAGCCCACCACTAGTACCCCACCTGACACCCTCACCTCCTCTGACACTCAGATCACTTACCCTAGAAAACTCAGATCACTCACCTCAAAACCTTGGCACACTCCACACCGCGAGCACCCTCAACCTCTTACTCCTCCCACTACTCACCCATGCACATACCCAGCTATCCTCTCTGCAGGCCTCCAGGTCTACACAGATGGCAGCCTGATCAAAGGTAACTCGGCCTCCCCTAGTAAAATAGGGGCTGCAGTTTATGTCCCCATTGCAGGGATGAGCTACACCATCAACCCAGGTGGGCGGGGGGCCACCAAGACTAACAACAGAGCAGAACTAGTGGCAATTCACCAAGCCATTATTAACATTCCATACGATACTAACCTCACCCTCCACACTGACAGTCTCTGTTCACTTCAACTCATCAAAAAAATGATCCATGATCCCACCACAGCCACGCGCTCCCTACATGCTGAGCTGCTACATTCAATCCAATCTCACCTTATTCAACGAATTGTACATGGCTCACACACCACCCTTTGCAAAGTACGCTCCCACACAGGCATTCTTGGAAATGACCGGGCTGACAGCCTAGCGCGTAAGGCCGCAGATGACCCTGCCTCCAGCAGATATACTGATAACACTGGGGAAATCCCCAGACACAATGTTTACTGGCCCACTGTCCAACCTCCTCGCACACCCATGGGAGATATCCCCCCACGCATTCTAGCACCTAACCTCACACAAGGCATCAGCTCCAACCTACCCACTAGCTGCCACCTTGGCCAACACCCGCTTAAAGGGATTTATGCAACCACCTGGGCCGATAACACTCCTCACCAACTTCCTCATGCAAGTAATAAATTTTGGTCCTCTACCCTTATCCAACATAAAACTAAATTCCACATCCTTAAAGCCCGCTGGGGTCGACTGTGGAATCGTAAACTTGCATATCGGTGGAAACTTCCTTATATTAACAACACCCACCCGCCCACAAACCCTCTATGCCCCATATGCCGCATCTGTGAGGACGGAGCGGGCCACATTCTGGCGGGCTGCTCACACCAGACTTTCAAGGGGCTCTATATCAAGAGACATGACGCCGCAGTGCGACTCATCCACAAGGCCATCTGCACTGGCGACCTGGGCTCACGCAGAATGATTATGGACGCTGGCAAGGAAGAGGACCTCCCCAGGGGGGTCCTAGGCAAACGCCTCCCTGACTGGCTACGCCCCTCCTCTATTACAGAAGAGGCCTGGAGGAGAATGAGACCTGACCTTGCCATCCTACCTGACATAGACTCTCCTACCGTCTTAAGAGATAAAGAAATTTGGCTCCTTGAGCTTGGCTATTGCTCTGATACCAACCATGCTACCAAGTTTATCACTAAACATGCCCAGCATGCTAGACTAGTGGATGGCCTCCAATCGGCTGGATATCTTGTTCACTACGTAGTTATCACAATTGGAACAACGGGTACTATCCCAACTTCCTTTTTGACTTCTATGGCTACACTTGGACTTAACAGATTGTGTGCCCTTCGACTGGCAGACACAGTCCACTCTCACTCTATTTCTAGCTTTCAAAGTATTTTACAGTGCAGACGCTTTATGGAGACCCAACAGGGCTCAATACCAGGGGATTAGTAATTTCCCTGGTTCTCCTTGTTAAAGTTTGCCCACCAGGGGCTTATTTAGACTCCCTGACAAGGAGACTCTTTTATGGTGACTACTGCTAGCTCCGGCTAACGCAGTGGTGTCCTTAACTTCACGTCCTGAGAGTGGCGCATTACTCGGATGTAACAATTTGGGGAAAGCGGCTGTCCCAAAGCGCTCCATAAATTGACCCACTTAACATGATTTTGGAAATAAAAAATGAAGTGTCCCACAAGCAGAAATAGTTGTGGAGAAACAACCAGCGGAGTTGCACAAAGAGTCTACGAAAGAAAAGAAACAACTTGCTTGATCACTGTCAGCATGGCAGCATCACTATCTTCATCCTCAGCAATGCAAGCCTGCAACATTACCGGTAGTCAATCTCAAAAGCAGAAATAGCTGAGGGGGTGGAATTGCTACGGCCTAAACGATTGGTTATCGCCAGGATGTCCAACCACTCCATACTTTCGCCTGAAGACCAGAAACAGGGCATTTGGGAAAATCATTCACCCAAATGGCTTCCCAATAATTCGTGCCCCTACTGTAGGCGATGTTCTCGACAATATATTAATTCCACTCATCCATGTATATGCACCTGACAAGGATTACAAGTGAAAGGGCGGCCGGGTGGGGAAGGGCAAAATTCGTGTCATCTTCAGAGGTGGATCAATATTGCTGATAAATAGTTAAGGTATTCATTATGCTGATTGGGAGGGGATAGTCGGAAGACCTCTCCGGGAGAGGAGGGGAGGGGGGGCGGGAGGGATTTGGTGTGGGCTTGTCCTGGGTCAACACTGGCCAACCAACCAACCAAGCGTAACGTAAAATGTTCCTGATTGCGTTCGCTCGCTCACAGGAAGATTAAGTCTACAATTTGGCACGCTAGATTACACAAACAAGAAGTACATTATGCCCTATGATACGGATGTAACAATTTAAATTTAAATTTCAATGCTCTATGATAACCAGTGCCGTTTATAAAAATGTGGTACATAACTGGGCATGGGCGGGTGAATGGGTGGTATGGATGGGTGCATGGGTGGATGCTTTCAATCGTATAGTATTTACACAGTAGAGGACTGAAGAGAAGATCGCTAATAGGCGCAACAGGCGCACTCATAAGGAAGCAGGATGCGTACTGCATGGTACTTGCAGTCACGTGCAGGCCACAGCTAGTCGGTGGCTTGGCGGCAGGCAACACGGGTCCTGGAGGGTACAGGTGTGCATTATGCCAGCACAGTTAGCGACGTATGTCGGATAATAGCAGGTGCATGGGTGGGTCAATTGGTGAGTAGGGGTGGTATTGATGGGTGAGTATGGGTGGGTAAATGGGTGAGTATTTTGACTATCGCACAATCCCTGTTTGGGAATTCTGAGGATGCCATTGTGTGCGCCAGAGTGTAAATACCCAGAATCCATGTATATAATTTCAAGATATGTCTCTTATTTCTATTTAGGGGGGAGGGGGGGGGGAGGGGGGGGGGGGGGGGGGGGGGGGGGTCAGTCCTCCTCAGTTTTTTAGGCTTTCCGTCAGCAGCTTTTTTCACTCCTGCCCTCCTGGAATAGGTATCTTGATTATTCGAGGTTTGGCAAGTCTCTTCGGCCAACTCTGGCTACCCTTGGACTGAAACAACATACACTCTCACATTCAAATTCACACTCACACTCACACTCACACCTGCCCTGCACCTAATCTCTATTCAGGTCAGAATCCATGGAGCTCGTCAAATCGTTGAACCGTCTCCTGGTACCGAAATACCGACTCTCCTCGCCCTTGCCTCTACCTCTGGTGTTGAGGCGATTAAGAAGAGCAACATGAGGAAGGAGGGCGAGTTTCCCTCAGGCGTTGAGCGCCCCCCCAAAGCCGAGCGCCCTCCCAAGGCTGAGCGCCCCCCCAAAGCCCCCCCCCCCCCCTCCAGGCCCCCCCTCCCCCCTCCCCCCCGAAGCTACTCCAGGGGTAGCCACTCCAGGTGACAGGTGAATATCTGCAAATCAGATCTCCTGTTCGAACGCACGTTCCTCACCGTTTGAATTCGAGCCCACAACTCCAGGTAGGCACGGGTAGGAAGTTCAAAGGGGAAGCTGCCGGCCTCTTACAGCTAATCTTGGAAGTTGCCGTCGGTTGTCCGCTCGGTTGCGGTTGGTCCCGCCGTTTGAACCTGACGCGACCTGACGCGACGTTTGATCCTACCGTTTGATCCTGCCGGTTGGTCCGTCAGTTGGTCCGTCGCCACCAGATTTCGAAAAACAAGCAACTGTCGGATAGAAACAGCTTATATAAGTTAGGCGCAAGCGAGCGATTTATTGAACTAATCTGAATTGATAAATAGTTTGTCAGCCAACGCTGAGCTGCTCACCGTCTTTATATTCCTAATCTCTCCGTGCGATAAATAGAGTAGCAGAAACCAGGCAGCATAATAAAGTAACGCGAAGTCGAACCCACTTCTACGAGCGAGAAACAACGGAATTGCTTATTTCAACCATGCGGCAGCTTTCGATGTTTTCACTAGCTCTATTTGCTCTGTCCGCTGTGGGGGCGCAGGATGGCATCGTTGAAGGTACGGCCTGCAACGAGCGCGATACGCTGTTCCATGTTGCATGCGCGGCTCTCTGTTCGATGCCTTCAGCAATAGCAGTGGAAGCGTTTATGCCGTCGCAGTCCCAGTATTATTCTTTACCAAACTATCAACCTTCTCCTCCCTCCTGCTGCTGCTGTTGGTGGTATAAGCCAGACAGGTGCTATAAGCCAGACAGGTCAAGGCTTGGATAGGGCGCCTGGACAATGCATCCATTATCCTCCTCCTCCTCCTCCTCCTCCTCCTCCTCCTTAACACCACCATCATTATCATCAACATCATCATCATCATCATCTCATCATCATCCTCATCATCATAGTCTTCCTCCTCCTCCTCCTCCTCCTCCTCCTCCTCCTCACCACCACCACCACCACCACCACCCTCCTCCTCCTCCTCCTCCTCCTCCTCCTTCTCTTCCTCATTCCCCAGTGTTATTGACCTTCTTTCCCTCCCTCCCTCCCCCCCTCCCCCATCCTCATACTGCAGGGGAGATAAACCAGATCGGTGTCCATGCTCCAAAGCGGCTGGACCTCACCTCCTACCTAATGAAGACTGAGGAGGTCCAAACCATGGAGGGCAGGAGTGAGACAATCAATGAATTACGCTTCTCAGTGCCACCTCCGTCGGAGCGCCTTTTGACAGGGTACGTTGAGTAGGGACAGGCATATCATATGATGTATACCAAAGTCGAAAATGATATCATATGATATCATACAAATTGCATCATATGATATCGCATATAAATGGTAACTTTAGCCTAGTCAGACTGCAAGCATCATATGATATCAATTACTCCGCCGCCGGGAGCTGCCTAGAAGCTGCTGCTTGTAGCTGAAAAGAAAAGCACTGGTTGCAGTGCTTAGCAGGGCCTATGGCCATGACTAATGTGACATTGCTGACATACACTAGCTTAATCCAAGACTAGGTCTGTACACAACTTCTGGACTGAAAAGAAAAACACTGGTCTCAACTCGGCCCGCAGTTACAAAACTGAATAGCCAAGCAGGGAAGCTTCCTAGAAGCTGCTGCTCGTAGCTGAAAAGAAAAAGACTGGTCTCAACTCGGCCCGCAGTTACAAGGTTGAATAGCCAAGAAGGGAAGCTGCCTAGAAGCTGCTGCTCGTAGCTGAAAAGAAAAAGACTGGTCATACCTCGGCCCGCAATTACAAGGCTGAATAGCCAATCAGGGAAGCTGCCTAGAAGCTGCGGCTCGTAGTTGAAAAGAAAAAGACTGGTCACACCTTGGCCCGCAGTTACAAGGCTGAATAACCAAGCAGGGAAGCTGCCTAGAAGCTGCTGCTCGTAGCTGAAAGGAAAGAAAGAAATTGTCTCATCTCGGCCCGTAGGTACAGGGTTCAGTTGAAGGCATGTTTTCAACTTTTTTAAAAATCTAAACGAAAATCATAATTACGTCATGTATCCGGAGGTACAGGGCTCAGTTGCAGACCCGCACCCCTTCTAAGCGCATGTCATGTTTTCAACTTTTTTTTTGAAGTAAACGAAAACAACAATTACATCATGTAACTGCAGGTACAAGGTCCAGTTCAAGACCCGCACCCCTTCCTAGCGCATCCCCCATGTTTTCATTTTTTTATGTAAACGAAAATCACAATTATGTCTTGTAACCGCAGGTACAAGGTCCAGTTCAAGACCCGCACCCCTTCCTAGCGCATCCTCCATGTTTTCATTTTTTATGTAAACGAAAATCACAATTATGTCATGTAACCGCAGGTACAAGGTCCAGTTCAAGACCCGCATCCCTTCCTAGTGATCCCCCATGTTTTCATTTTTTATGTAAACGAAAATCACAATTATGTCATGTAACCGCAGGTGTATGTATGCATGTTACAGTCCAGGGGTAGGCCAAATAGGCCAAAGGGACTTGCGCAACCGTATAGGAAGAGCTTAACAAGAAAAAGCACTGATGAACTGAATCCCAAACAATCGTTTAACCGCAGGTACAAGGTTCAATTGAAGACTCGCACCCCTTCCAAGCGCATGCGGTCTCTCCTTGCAAGTCCGGAATCTGAAGGGAACATTACTGTGCTACTGGTCGACCCAAGCGCGACCATTGAGGTGCTTGACTTTGGATCCCAACGAGACTTTGAGCCCATCAACGGCAAGGTTGAGATCTCCACCATCGTGTTCTTGGTCAGCATTGGCAGCGCGAAGGCACCTATCACAAAAGCGGTGAGGCTGGGATTGCTTGGAGAGGGGCATGTGTGTGTATGTGTGTGCATGTGTGTGTCTGAGTGCATGTGTGTGCATGTGTGTGTGCATGTGCATGCGTGTATGTGTTTACATGTGTGTGTATATGTGTGTGCATGTGTGTGTGCTGTATGTATGCACACTCTCCTCATGTAAAAGGCTGCATGATGGACTTAGGGAAAGGGTGTCGAACGTAAAAAGAAAATGGCATGAAAACGTATATCATAACAGCAGTGAGGCTCTGGTTACTTTGTGAGGGTCAGGTGTGTGTTTTCTGTACACAGATTTGGTTGTTAGTGTGAGTGAGAGTGTGAGTGAGGGTCATGTGTGTGTTTGCGGTACACAGATTTGGTTGTTTGTGTGAGTGAGAGTGTGAGAGAGGGTCATGCGTGTGTTTGCTGTACACAGATTTGGTTGTTTGTGTGAGTGAGAGTGTGAGTGAGGGTCATGTGTGTGTTGGCTGTACACAGATTTGGTTGTTTGTGTGAGTGAGAGTGTGAGTGAGGGTCATGTGTGTGTTTGCTGTACACAGATTTGGTTGTTTGTGTGAGTGAGAGTGTGAGTGAGGGTCATGTGTGTGTTTGCTGTACACAGATTTGGTTGTTTTTGTGAGTGAGAGTGTGAGTGAGGGTCATGTGTGTGTTGGCTGTACACAGATTTGGTTGTTTGTGTGAGTGAGAGTGTGAGTGAGGGTCATGTGTGTGTTTGATGTATTCAGATTCAGCTGTTTGTGTGAGTGAGAGTGAGGGTGAGAGTATGAGTGAGGGTCATGTGTGTGTTTGCTGTATCAGATTCAGTTATATGTGTGAGTGAGAGTGTGATTTAGGGTCATATGTGTGTTTGCTGTATGCAGATTCAGTTGTATGTGTGAGTGAGAGTGTGAGTGAGGGTCATGTGTGTGTTTGCTGTATACAGATTCAGTTGTTTGTGTGAGTGAGCGTGTGAGTGAGGGTCATGTATGTGTTTGCTGTATACAGATTCAGTTGTATGTGTGAGTGAGAGTGTGAGTGAGGGTCATGTGTGTGTTTGCTGTACACAAGTTCAGTTGTATGAGTGAGTGAGAGTGTGAGTGAGGGTCATGTATGTGTTTGCTGCATACTGGTTCAGTTGTTGGTGTGAGTGAGATTGTGTTTACGTGTCATGTGTGTGTTTGATGTGTTAGCTGTGTTTGCTGTGTCTGCTGTATACAGGTTCAGTTTGTCATGCGTGTGGTTCCTGTGCTTGCTATGTTTGCTGTACACATATTAAGTTTTATGTGCGAGTGAGAGTATGAGTGTGGTTCATTTGTGTGTGCCCTGTACAGATTCAGTTGTTTGTGTGAGTGAGAGTGTGAGTGAGGTTTATGTGTGTGTTTGTTGTATACAGGTTCAGTTGTTTGTGTGAGTGAAAGTGTGAGTGAGGGGTTCCACTTTTTCTGAATGGCAGCAATTCAGCGCCCTTTGGTTAAACAAGGACATTGCAACCGGGGGCCAACCAAGAGGAGGCGATGGACACATATTTCCCATCCTCAGAATAACATACAATTCGCTCCTCACTCCCTCTAACACTTTCGCCTTGTTCCTGTATCGCAGCAATTCAGCGCCCTTTGGTTAAGCAAGGACAACGCAAGGGGAGCCAACCAAGAGGAGACAATGGAAAATTATTTTAGCTCCTGCTCCTATGGCAAGACAGTATTTGTAAGTACCGCCACGGTTTTGGGGGGGGCCTACACGTAGCTCCTGCTCCTAGGGCAAGACAGTATTTTTTGGTACCGCCACTGTTTTGGGGGGGGCCTACACGTAGCTCCTGCTCCTATGGCTAGACAATATTTGTAATACCGCCACTGTTTTTTGGGGGGGGCCTACATGTAGCTCCTGCTCTTATGGCAAGACAGTATTTGTAGGTACCGCCACTGTTTTTTGGGGGGGGGGGCTACACCCACATATCACCCTCACCACCCTCCACCACCAACACCCACTTGTCACCACCGCCACCTTAAGGTTTGTGCGTCACCGGAGCTCATGCTCCCTGTGTGCCCTCATGACTGTGCTGCGCCCACCACCAACAACAACTTGTCACCCTCACCTCCCATAACCAACAACAACGTGTCACCCTCACCTCCCACCACCAACAACTTGTTACCACAAAGACCACCAAGACGGAATTTGTAAGTACCGCTACTTATTTGTTTTTGCTACACGTTCGTGCTACAGTGACAAAATAAATAAATCAGCATCCCAAACTATGGTTTTACCTCAAAGCCCTTGCAGGGATAGTCACTCCTGGGAATATTCACCAACTTCTCCTTGTATACAAATAAACTGTTATTTATGGGTATCATATGATGCATGGATATCATGTGATGTATGGATATCATATGATGTATGAATAAACTATTATGTATGGAATTCATATGATGTATGGATATCATATTATTTGTGGACCCAGACCCATCTCCTGCTTGCCCTTTGATCACGCGCTGTGCCTGGTGCCACACTCCACTCCACCCTCTTTTGCACCACCCCTCCCTGCTCCAATTCACTTCACTTGGCTTCACTTCACTTCACTTCACTTCTCTTCACTTCACTTCACTTCACTTCACTTCACTTCACTTCACTTCACTTCACTTCACTCCACTCCCATTGCCACCCCAATCCACCCCACTCCACTCCCTTCACAGGGCCCCACACCCCACTCCACTACCGACACCCAACTCCACTCTGCCCCACACCACACCACACCACACCACACCACACCACACCACACCACACTACACCACACTACACCACACCACACTACACCACACCACACTACACCACACCACACCACACCCTTCCCCTCCCTACACAGGGCCCCAACAATGCGGTGGTTGACTTGACCGATGCTCCCCTCCCTATGTCTGGACTCAGCGTCAACTCCGGATTGCCCTTTGACCACACCAGATGTGAGGCGTACGAAATGTACGCTTTACAAGAGGCAGCTGAAAAGTTGTTCAAGGTGAGCTGCTCCAAGCCACGACACAGTGGTATCTAGTTATATTATTGTTGTTATGCTTTACAAGAGGCAGCTGAAAAGTTGTTCAAGGTGAGCTGCTCCAAGTCACGACACAGTGATGTATAGTTATATTATTATTATTATTGTTGTTATGATTTACAAGAGGCAGCTGAGAAGTTGTTCAAGGTGAGCTGCTCCAAGCCACGACACAGTGGTATATAGTTATATTATTATTATTGTTGTTATGCTTTACGAGAGGCAGCTGAACAGTTGTTCAAGGTGAGCTGCTCCAAGCCATGATGCAGTGGCTGCGTCTGGGTAGGATTTTTGGTTGGAGGAGTACAGTGTGGTATGAGTAGGGGTTGGCCATGTTATATAATATTAGTGAATGAATAATATTATATAATATTATGTAGTAATAGTCGGGCGAGCCGTGTCCCCATAATTTATAATTGTTTCGAAAAAATAATATTATTGTGACGCTATAATAATATTATTTAATATTAGTTTTTCAAACACGGATATTAGTTGCAGTTCCCTAGGTATGAGTGTCCTGTGATGTATACAAGATGCATGCGGTACAAGAGTCAGCTGAAAAATTGTTTCAGACGAGCTGCTCCAAGTACAAGTGATTCCGTGTTGTATAATAAAAGAATAATAATACAAAAGAGGAGACATCTCCAACCACCACCACAACCATCATCAGCACCACCACCATCAGCACCACCACCACCACATTCGTTATCACCACCACCATCATCACCATCATCACCATCACCACCACCACCACCACCACCACCACCACCATCATCACCATCATCACCACCACCACCATCAGCACCACCACCATAATCACTGCCACAACAACCACCACCACCACCACCACCTCCACCACAATAATCATCATCATCATCATCATCATCATCATCATCATCAATCAATAATGATGTGTACCGTGTCAATATGCATTCTGCAGGCCAGAGGAGGTGACATCTTCAACCACCACCACCACCATCACCACCACCACCACCACAATCATCATCATCATCATCATCATCATCATCATCATCATCATCATCATCATCATCATAATCAATCAATCTAATGATATGTACCGTGTCAATATGTTTGCTGTAGGCCAGAGGAGGTGACATCTCCAAGTACAAGCGGCGCATTGTGATTGTGCCAAACATGAAGTGCTCCTGGTGGGGCTTGGCCAGCCAGGGTTGCTTTGGTGACTACTGCTACGCGTGGGTTCGAAGCGACAGGTGTGCCATCCAAATCCAAAGCCAGGCTCGTTTATCCATCCATCCATCCATCCATCCATCCATCCATCCATCCATCCATCCATCCATCCATCCATCCATCTATCCATCCATCCATCCATCCATCCATCCATCCATCCATCCATCCATCCATCCATCCATCCATCCATCCATCCACTTTGCAAAACTGTCTGCAATCCTAACAAATGCGATGCAATGACATGGCGAAAGAGCTATATATATATATATATATGTATATACGTACATTACACCACACCGTGATGGTCACTGCCACAATTGCAGGTCGAGGGATATGGCCACCTTCTTCCACGAGCTAGGGCACACCTTTAACTTGCAGCATTCAAGCACCCAAGTGGCTGAGTATGGTGACTGCTCCTGTGCCATGGGTTGTCCCTCTGATCGCGGGTAAGCTGGGGTGGGGGGTTGGGGCGTTGGGGGCGGGGGATGGGGGTGGTGTTGGCGGCGGGGGATGGGGTTGGCGGTGGGTGTGGGGTATGGGTGTGGGTTTTTTGGTGTTGGCGTGAGTATGGTGACTGCTCCTGCGTCATGGGGTGTCCCTCTGATCCCGGGTAAGCTGGGGTGGGGGGTTGGTTGGGTGGGGCGGTGGGGGTGGGGTATGGGGGTGGGTTTGTGGGTGCTGGTGTGATCATGGTGACTGCTCCTGTGCCATGGGGTGTTCCTCTGACCCCCGAATGCCCCCAATGCCCCCAGGTCCTTTCAATGCCTCCAGGGCCCCCAGCCCCCCCCCATACCCCCACCAAGGGTCCCCCCAATACCCCCAGTGCCCCCAGGCCCCCCCAAAGCCCCATCTCCTACATCTCCCACACCATGCCCTCACCGTCCCCACCACGCAGTTGCTTCAATGCTCCCACCTCCCAACGTGCCGGCCGGTCCTCAATCCCCCCAGTGCCCCCAGGCCCCCCCAATGCCCCCACCAAGGGTTCCCCCAATACCCCCAGTGCCCCATCTCCTACACCTCCCACACCATGCCCTTACCCCCTCCACCACGCAGTTGCTTCAGTGCTCCCACCTCCCAATGTGACGCTGGTCCCCAATGCCCCCAGCCCCTCTCAAATCCCCATCTCCTACACCTCCCACACCATTCTAATTCCCTCACCGCCCCCACCACGCAGTTGCTTCAATGCTCCCACCTCCCAACGTGCGGGCTGGTCGATCCCCATTGGTGTCTACACGGGGGACAACTTCACTTCGGGCAAATGGTATGACTTCACCATTCCCGCATTGACCTTCAGCGACAAGAACTTTGTGAGGGTGAGTGCAGCACGTTTTTGGCGGACCCCCCACCCTTCTGGAGGGCGGGAGCCCCCAGTGTTACCCATTTGTCCGTCCGACCGAACGACCGACCATCCATCCATCCATCTGACCGTGATGAAGCCTGACACATCGGCCAACGATCTTGTGACTAACTCGCTTCCGTTGCCACCTGTCGCTCCCTCGCGATCACTCTCCGCCAATTTTTAGCGTCCCACGCGACGCTGCATCGAACTTGTCTTATCATTCTAGACTTTGGGCTACTTTTATTTTAGGCAGCTTCCCTCCCCTGCATTGTACACCTTCACAATTCCTGCATTGACCTTCAGCGACAAGGATTTTGTGAGGGTGAGTACAGCACGTTTTCTTATTATCCTAGACTTTGGGCTACTTTTATTCTAGGCAGCTCCCCTTCCCTGCATTGTACGACTTAACCATTCCCGCACTGACCTTCAGCGACAAGAATTCTGTGAGGGTGAGTACAGCACTTTTGTTTATGGAAACAATTATTCTTGGCAGCTACTTTTTTTGCTACTTTCATTCCAGTCAGCTCCCCTTCCCCTCACGGTACGACGTCACCATTCCCGCGTTGTCCTACAGCGACAAGAACTTTGTGAGGGTGAGTAGAGTGTTTTTTTCTACCATCAGCAGCTTCTAGTCAGCTCCCCTCCCCCACACGGTACGACGTCACCATCCCCGCCTTGTCCTTCAGCAACAAGAACTTTGTGAGGGTGAGTAGAGTGTTTTTTTCTACCAGCAGCAGCTTCTAGTCAGCTCCCCTCCCCCACACGGTACGACGTCACCATCCCCGCCTTGTCCTTCAGCAACAAGAACTTTGTGAGGGTGAGTAGAGTGTTTTTTCTACCAGCAGCAGCTTCTAGTCAGCTCCCCTCCCCCACACGGTACAACTTCACCATTCACGCGTTGTCCTTCAGCGACAAGAACTTCGTGAGGGTGAGTAGTGCCCTTTTTTTCTACCAGCAGCAGCTTCTAGTCAGCTCCCCTCCCTCACATGGTACGTCGTCACCATTCCTGCATTGACTTTCAGCAACAAGAACTTTGTGAAGGTGATCCACAGGCCATAATCTATGTGGCTGTAAGCCCCTTTCAGTGATATACAATGATCTAGTAGTAGACCAGATCGCTTGAGGATGAAGAGTCGGGGGTTCGACTCCCCCTTTGGTCGCTCTCGGCGTTGCAGGTCGTTGTCAACCGCGATGGTAGCTTGTCCAGTTGAGGTAGGAGACCGCTCCCCATCCGCGTACAACGGGCTCCCTTAACACCACGCCCCACCAGGCGTTACCATCATGTGGCTGTTGACCAAACCTACTTGTTTTACCCTCCTTCCTCTCCACTCCTGCCCCCTGCCCCCACCCCCACCCCCACCCCCCACCACTACCCACCACCCACCCACCCACCCACCACACACACACACACATACACCACCACCACCACCTCTCTCAAGGGCAAGTCATATGCCATAACCTGCGTGGCTGTTGGCCATCGCTACTGCCTTTTTTGAAACGTTCTTTATATTGGCACACAACATGTATCGTGCTTGTTTGGACACATGAGATATTGGTAGACATCTTGCTACATATCCTGTCGTGTTGTTTATATTGGCACACAACATGTATTGTGCTTGTTTGGACACATCCGATCGAATGTTTTGGGGTGTATCCCTTAGGGGGACAGACCTATGCGATACTTACGCGATATCGTGCTGTTGGTGCTGTTTTTCACATCTTCACATTTCCCAAGATCGCCGGTCAAATCAGCCGGTCGAATGAGAACTGGAAGTCTAAGCGAGTCGTGCTCGATTCTATCGTCCTTCACCAGGCCCTTCACCTAAGTAACTTTTGTGACCTCGATGAACAGTTGCTATCCCTGTATATTCAAGTTTTGCATGGTGTCAAGTCCAATACGCAACATCTGTCTTCTCCCTGAAAATCCAGCCAACCACCGAGAGCAAAGAACAACAACAGCTGCAGCAGCTGAGATGAGATATTGGTAGACATCTTGCTACGTATTCTGTTGTTTGGAGTGGAGATTCTAATATAAACAAAATCTATATGTGTCAAAACAAATCATGCCTTACATTTCTCTACACCATGGCAGGTCGTCCCTTCATGGGACAACAATCATATTCTAAACCTTAAACCCTAACCACGAAACACGAAACACTGAAACTCAAACCCATGGCTAGTTCATCCTTCATGGGGCACCGATCAGATTGGATGGGAAGGGGTGTTCTACCCCAACCCTAAACCCTAAACCCTAAACCCTAAACCATGGCAGGTTCATCCGTCATGGAACACCGATAAGATTGGATGGAAAGGGGTGCTCTACCCTGCATACTACTTCTCATACCGTGTGGCAACAGGCTACGACGCTGCTCTGTACTCGGCCTACTCAAACAAGTAGGTTGCGGGAGTGGGTGGGTGGGGAGGGCACCATCAGTAAAACACTGCTAGAGATTAAAGTTCTTGCGGGTTGTGCACTGTACTTGGCCTACTCAAACAAGTAGTTTGCGCGAGTGGGTGGGTGGGGAGTGTGCCATCAGTAAACACTGCTAGACATAAAGTTCTATCGGGTTGTGCTCTGTACTCAGCCTACTCAAACAAGTAGGTTGCGCGAGTGGGTGGGTGGGGAGTGCGCCAACAGTAAACACTGCTATACTTAAAGTTCTAGCGGGTTGTGCTCTGTACTCAGCCTACTCAAACAAGTAGGTTACGCGGTAAAGTATATGATCATATGATTACAGTAAATGATCACATGATTACAGTATATGATCACATTATTACAGTATTTGATCACATTATTACAGTATATGATCACATGATTACAGTATATGATCACATTAATACAGTATTTGATCACATTATTACAGTATATGATCACATGATTACAGTATATGATCACATTATTACAGTATTTGATCACATGATTACAGTATATGATCACATTATTACAGTATTTGATCACATTATTACAGTATATGATCACATGATTACAGTATATGATCACATTATTACAGTATTTGATCACATGATTACAGTATATGATCACATTATTACAGTATTTGATCACATGATTACAGTATATGATCACATGATTACAGTATATGATCACATGATTACAGTATTTGATCACATGATTACAGTATATGATCACATTATTACAGTATTTGATCACATTATTACAGTATTTGATCACATTATTACAGTATATGATCACATGATTACAGTATATGATAATATGATTACTACAGTATATGATCATACAATAACAGTATATCATCACATGTTTACAGTTTATGATAACCTAGGGTGTGATCATGTTAATTTGATTCTTATGTACCACCCACCCACCCACAGAACAGTCTAAACACCCACCCACTTCCGACACCCAGCCAGCCACCAAGCTTCCACCCAGCTTCCTTACTTAATCTAACTTGGCTCCCACAGAACAGTCTAAACACCCACCCACGTCGCCACCCAGCCAGCCACCAAGCTTCCACCCAGCTTCCTTACTTAATCTAACTTGGCTCTTTCTATGTAGATTGTCAATCCATCAGTACAACGGCTCAAGCATCTACGATGTGCACAGCCCCTTTCTCCTGGGCAACAAAGGCCAGGGCTCAGGAATGCAGGTAGGAAAAATGAAAAATGGAAAAATAAACGCTGCATGTCGATGTATACAGCCCCTTTCTCCTGGGCAATTGAGGCCAGGGCTCGGGCATGCAGGTAGGAAAAACAAAGTGAAAACAATGGGGGAAATGAGACATGTTATTGCCCCATGTTGATGTGCACAGCCCCTTTCTCCTGTTTGCAACATATGGCACCAGGGCTTCAGTTCCAGTAGGGTAACGGGCAGGATAGGGGGTAGACTTTGTAGACGAGGCCCCAAGGAAGAAAAAAGGTTGGGGCGCGGTTGGCATAAAGGCGTTTGTCCGGAATGTGCATGGGCGGTACGACCGTGACTAGAGGCACACCTGTTCTAGGCCAGCCCCACCTGTCACGCCATGTATATGCCCCGTGCATTCTCACTGGGTCTGATGCCTATGTAACCGCAGGGTCTCTACAGGTAACATTGTCACTGTGCACGTGAGGGCAACAACACAAGAGGTGTAACAATGGGGGGCAGGAATCCCGATGCACTTTTTTGGAAAACACGAGACATATTAACGGCCCACACTTGTCGAATGTCTTATGTCCCCGTTCTCCTGGCAGACACCGAATGGCCAGGTGGCGGTCCTGGAAACCTGAGCTAGACCGCCTTGTGCCAGGTGATCATCAGGGGGAAAAATGATAAACAGAAAAATGGAAAAATAAACGCTGCATGTCGATGTATACGGCCCCTTCCTCCTGGGCAATTGAGGCCAGGGCCAAGGCTTAAAGGTAGGAAAAACCAAATGAAAAAATGGAAAACCAAATGAGACATGTCAACAACTCATGTCGATGTGCATAGCCCTTTTCTCCTGGGCAACCGAGGCCAGGGCTCGGGCATGCAGGTAAGAAAAACAAACTGAAAACAATGGGGGGGAAATTTGAAAACAATGAGACATGTTAACGCCCCATGTCGATGAATACGGCCCCTTTCTCCTGGACAACCGAGACCAGGGCTCAGGCATGCAGGTAGGAAAAACAAAGTGAAAACAATAGGGAAACGTTTGGAAACAATGAGACATGTTAACGCCCCATGTCAATGCATACGTCCCCTTTCTCCTGGGCATCAAAGGCCAGGGCTCAGGCATGCAGGTAGGAAAAACAAAGTGAAACAATAGGGAAACGTTTGGAAACAATGAGACATGTTAACGCCCCATGTCGATGCATACGTCCCCTTTCTCCTGGGCAACCGAGGCCAGGGCTCAGGCATGCAGGTAGGAAAACAAAACAAACAAATATAAAAACAAATGAGACATGTTAACGCCCCATGTCGATGTAAACAGCCCCTTTTTCCTGGGAAACTGAGGCCAGGGCTCAGGCATGAAAAAGGAAAAAAATAGAAATGGAAAAACAAATGAAACGTGTTATCGCCTCATGTCAATGAATACGGCCCCTTTCCCCTGGGAAATTGTGGCCAGGTATCAAGGTAGGAAGAAGAAAATATAAACAAAATAAAACAAGTTATCGCCTTATGTCGATGTGATCAGCCCCTTTCTCCTGGAGTGTGGCCCGGGCGATCAACCTTCACTTGTGACACTTGCACACTTATTTTTTCACGTATTTTTCTTTCACGTTCACCTTTCACATTCACGTATTTTTCACGCGCACACCGGCATATCATATGATGTTGACCAAAGGCGAGTATGATATCATATGATATCATACAAATTGAATCATATCAATATATGATATTGTATATAAATGGTAACTTTGGCCTAGTCAGACTGCCGGCATCATATGATATCATACAATCTCATATTGCCGTTACCTACACTTATTAAGGCAGCAATTGCCTTGGCTGCATTGCTTGGCTTGGCTTGGCTGCATTGCTTGCCTTGGCTGCATTGCTTGGCTTGGCTTGGCTGCATTGCTTGCCTTGGCTGCATTGCTAACCTTGGCTTGGCTGCATTGCTTGCCTTGGCTTGGCTGCATTGCTTGCCTTGGCTGCATTGCTTGCCTTGGCTTGGCTGCATTGCTTGCCTTGGCTGCATTGCTTGCCTTGGCTTGGCTGCATTGCTTGGCTTGGCTTGGCTGCATTGCTTGCCTTAGCTTGGCTGCATTGCTTGCCTTGGCTGCATTGCTTGGCTTGACTTGGCTTGGATTTGGCTGTTGAGAACTAACCCTCCGCCTGCCCTGCTACTTGTGGAGATAGCATGTACTCTCATGGTTAGTTTCGCCCAAGTGTGGAGTTTTAGATGGGGCTACACAGGGCTCTGTGTGGATTTGAAGGTTAGTCAGAGTTTGTTTTCCGCTACCAGTAGCGATCACTACCTGGGACCCTGTTTTGGCCAAACCTTCCTCTACCCTATCCTCCAATAATGGCCTAGCCCCCCGAACCCCCCAGGCTAAGATTAAACATTCACATTCAACATCACCAACACCGGTGGGTCGATTCCCCCAACCGTCTTATGGCGGTGCAGGTCGTTGTCAACCGCGATGGTAGCTTGTCCAGTTGAGGTAGAAGACCGCTCTCTACCCGCGTAAGACGGGTTCCCTTAACACCACGCCCCACCAGGCGTTATCATTACCTTTTTTTCACCAACACATAATGGTGTGCGCGACCTTTGCTGTCGTCACCTTTTCATCATTAGCTCCAGCATTAGAAACATTAACATTCAACATATCATTACAAACTTTAACAACACATGAATCTGGACGCGACCTTTGCTGCCCTCACCTGTTCAGCAGTAGCACCAGCATTAAAAACTTTAACATTCAAATTTAATGTTCAACATAAACGACACATAAAGATGGGCGCGACCTTTTCTGACGCCACCTGTTCAGGGGTAGCACCAACATTCAAAATTTCAACATTCAACTCAAACTTCAACTCAAACTTCAACATTCAAAACTTCAACATTCAACTCAAACTTCAACTCAAACTTCAACATTCAAAACTTCAACATTCAACTCAAACTTCAACTCAAACTTCAACATTCAAAACTTCAACATTCAACTCAAACTTCAACTCAAACTTCAACATTCAAAACTGAAACATGCACAACTTCAAAACATTCAAAACTTAAACATTCAACTCAAACTTCAACTCAAACTTCAACATTCAAAACTTAAACATGCACAACTTCAAAACATTCAAAACTTAAACATTCAACTCAAACTTCAACTCAAACTTCAACATTCAAAACTTCAACATGCACAACTTCAAAACATTCAAAACTTAAACATTCAAAACACACGAAGGTGGGAGCGACCTTTGCTGACGTCAACACTGGACTTGTGGTCAAGTTCGTCAGTGAGGATGGGCGGCAAGCCAAGGTCAGGCTCTGCCGCTACAGTTCACTGACCGAGTCCAATTGTGCAGATGGGCTGGATAATGATTGCAATGGACTGTGAGTGGTTTATTTATTTGTAGGACCGTTTATGATATCATAATTGTATGATGTGTTTGTGCTTATGGATGGGCAATAGGCCAAGGTAGGCTGGTCGGGAGGTTTGGGGGGGCATTTCTGACTAATTAAGCTGGGATGATGCGTCACCATGCAGCAACGGAATGTTGACACGTCGCAAAAACAAGTACCCAGCTCTCTTAAAGAGCCCAACCATGCAGGTGATTTATTCATTTGTAGTATATCATACGTGTATGATGTGTTAGTGCTTATGGTCAAGCCAAGGTCAAGCCAAGCCATGGTCAAGCCAAGGTCAAGCCAAGGTCAAGCCAAGGTCAAGCCAAGGTCAAGCCAAGGTCAAGCCAAGCCAAGGTCAAGCCAAGCCATGGTCAAGCCAAGGTCAAGCCAAGGTCAAGCCAAGGTCAAGCCAAGGTCAAGCCAAGCCAAGGTCAAGCCAAGCCATGGTCAAGCCAAGGTCAAGCCAAGGTCAAGCCAAGGTCAAGCCAAGGTCAAGCCAAGGTCAAGCCAAGGTCAAGCCAAGGTCAAGCCAAGCCAAGGTCAAGCCAAGCCATGGTCAAGTCAAGTCAAGCCATGGTCATGCCAAGGTCAGGCTCTGTCGCTACAGCTCCCTGACTGAGTCCAATTGTGCAGATGGGCTGGATAATGATTGCAATGGAAAGTGAGTGACTTATTTATTTGTAGGGTGTCATATGTGTATGTTGTTACAGTCCACTACCCACCACCACCACCCATTACCCACTATCCACCCCCACCCAAGATTCACTACCCATCCACTAAGCACCACCATCCACTACCCCCCCCCCCCCCACACACACAAACACACACACACACACACACATACACACACATACACACACAAACACACATGCACACCACCCACCACCATCAACTACCCCCCCACCATCACCACCACCAACACACACACACACCGAAACACACATGCACACTACGCCCCCACCCCAACCCCCAGACACACACACTACCCCCCCACACCCCTCCCACACCCCTACACCCCCAACCCCAACCCACCCACTACCCCCAAACCCCCAGGCACACACACTACCCCTCCACACACACACACCCCCACACCCCACACACACACACCGTGCAGGGTTGATAAGCAGGACCCAGGCTGCATCAACTGCAAAGAGATCTGCGGCAATGGCGCATGTGTATATTGTTACAGTCCACTACACCGCACCCCCACTCACCACCACCCACTACCCACCACCATCCACTACCCCCCCCCTCCACCACAAACACGTACACTGCCCACCACCACCACCACCACCACCACACACACACCCTACCCCCCCACCCCTCCTGCCCCCGACACAAACACACACACTGCCCACACACACACTCCACGGAGGGTCGATAAGCAGGACCCGGGCTACATCAACTGCAAAGAGATCTGCGGCAATGGCGCATGTGTATATTGTTACGGTCCACCACCCCCCACTCCCACCCACCACCACCCATTACCCACTATCCACCCCCACCCAAGATTCACTACCCATCCACACACACACACCCCCCCATACACCACCATCAACACACACACACACCCGAAACACGCATGCACACTACCCCCCCACCCCCCCCCCCCCCACCCCCCACCCCACACCCCCACACACCGTGCAGGGTTGATAAGCAGGACCCGGCTTGCATCAACTACAAAGAGATATGCGGCAATGGCTTATGTGCCGGGGATGAGACCCCCCTCCCCCACCACACACACACACTACCCCCCCCCCCCCCCCCCCCCCCCCCCCCTCCTCCCACACACCCATACCCCCACACGCACCATGCAGGGTTGATAAGCAGGACCCGGCTTGCATCAACTACAAAGAGATATGCGGCAATGGCTCATGTGCCGGGGATGAGATGTCAGCTCTCTGCCCCAGGATTGCAAAGCACATTCCACTACCCACTACCACCCACCACCCACCACCCTCCCCCACCCAAGATTCACTACCCATCCACTACCCCCCCCTCCACACACACATACCCTACCCCCCCCCCCCCCCCCCCCACACACACACACACCACACACACGCCCCCTTACCCCCCCACACACACACACCCCCCCACACACACACATCCCCCCCCCCCCCCACACCCCACACACCCCCACACACACACCCCACACACCCTACCCCCCCCCCACACACACACACACCATGCAGGGTTGATAAGCAGGACCCGGCTTGCATCAACTACGAAGAGGTCTGCGGCAATGGGATATGTGCCGGGGATGAGACGTCAGTTCTCTGTCCCCAGGATTGCAAAGCGCAATGTGGAGATGGTGTCTGCTATGCTGCCTCAGAGAATTTCCTCAACTGCCCTCAGGACTGTATTCTGAAATGCTCCGACGGCATCTGTGGTGGATATTTGAATGCTGCGAATTGCCCCTCTGCCTGCCCTGCTTTATGTGGAGATGGCAGCTGCTCGCACGGTCAGTGTGCACTGTTTCTTGGTGGTGTGTGGTGTGGTATGGTGTGTGTCTTAGTATGTTGGGTGACCCTCAGGGCTATATTCTGATTTGTTCTGACTGTATCTGTGCTGGGGATTTGACTGCTGAGAATTGCCCTTCCGCCTGCTTTGCTGTCTGTGGAGATGGCAGCTGCTCGCATGGTTCGTGTGATCTTGATCTTGGTTGCATGGCTTGTCTTGGCTTGTAATCTGCTCTCATGGTCAGTGTGATTTTAAGCTTGGGTGCATGGCTTGCCTTGCCTTGCCTTGTCTTGTCTTGGCTTGGCTTGGCTTGGAATCTGCTCTCATGGTCAGTGTGATCTTAAGCTTGGTTGCATGGCTTGACTTGGCTTGGCTTGGCTTGGCTTGGAATCTGCTCTCATGGTCAGTGTGATCTTAAGCTTGGTTGCATGGCTTGACTTGGCTTGGCTTGTCTTGGCTTGGCTTGGAATCTGCTCTCATGGTCAGTGTGATCTTAAGCTTGGTCGCATGGCTTGACTTGGCTTGGCTTGTCTTGGCTTGGCTTGGAATCTGCTCTCATGGTCAGTGTGATCTTAAGCTTGGTTGCATGGCTTGACTTGGCTTGGCTTGTCTTGGCTTGGCTTGGAATCTGCTCTCATGGTCAGTGTGATCTTAAGCTTCGTTGCATGGCTTGACTTGGCTTGGTTTGGCTTGGCTTGGCTTGGCTTGTAATCTGCTCTCATGATCAGTGTGATCTTTATCTTTATCTAGGTTTTATCAGGGTATTATTTCAGGTGCTACCACTGATCAGAACCGAATGGCTCAGTGGCAGAGCAAAGGGGAAACATCGAGGCAGGTGCGGGGTTCGAACCCCCTTGAGTGCTCTTGGGCCCGTCCGGAGGGTCGTCGACCGGCACGGTAACTGGTGTCTAGATGCTATGTTGGCTAGAGCAGCGCATACTTACGATCCGGTTCCTTTCATCCCACTGGGCACGTCATTGTGACAATTCTTGGATGTTTAAATTTCCATTTTTTTTCTTTCAGGCGCTACATGGAGCACAAGTGATACCTTGTGTACCTTCATGTTTAGGGGGTGCTGCATTAGAGCCTTTGGGGGCCGTTGTGGGGGGGTAAAAAGCTGCTAGGGGCACCCTAAAGGCTACTATGAGCACCATGGCGCTACAAAAAGACGCTAGTTCATATTATTAAAAGCAACTCTAGGTTACGTGTATGTTGTTGCAGTCCAGGGGTAGCCGAATAGGGACTTCAAAATATGGTACCTGCCAGTGATTGTTTTTCAAATCTGAAAGTGACTTTTTTTTAGCTTGATGGTTTTAAGCTTCCTCCAGAGACAGTGTTTTAGTGCTTTTATAGCTTTCATAGCTTTTGAAGCCTCTAGGATCTTTAAAGGGCTATTATGGGCAAAACAAAACCTTCCCAACCATAATTCAAGGGGCTAAAACGAAAAATGACGACACTAATGAACTGTACATGCATGTACGTATGTATGTTATAGTCCAGGCGTAGGCCAAATAGGCTAAAGAGACATGCCCAACCGCTACAGCAAGGGCTAAAAAGAAAAGGCATTGATGAACTGACCCCCCAAACAATTGTTTTACCGACAGGGGCCCTCAGTTAGTGTAACAGTGATCATTCAATTCTGCGATTCTCATTTAACTGAAGAACTGCCATTCTCGCCACACCGTCAGCTCAAACTAATTAGAAAGGTTGAAAAATCTTATTTGATTATTAGAAAATGTATGTACCATCCAAGAAGCTATTGTGTACATCCACATTTGTCTCGTCTCACTACAACAACAACAACAACAACAACAACAACAACAACAACAACAAGCTGATGAATGAACTCACCAAGGATTTCTCATCTCACGCTAGCTGTTCTCGCCGCGCAGCCACCTCAAACTTTGAGAGTATTAGAAAATGTATGTACTGTCCAAGAAGCTAAAGCGGACATCCAATTTTTTTATCAAAACCCTAAACCCTACACCCTAGAAACCCTAAACCCTGATCTCACACTAGCTGTTCTCGCCACGCAGATGACCTGCTCCCACATAAGCTTACTCATACACACTCACACACATACTCATAGCACATACGCCACGCCGCAAGCTAAAACTTCGAGAGTATTAGAAAATGTATGTACCATCCAAGAAGCTGTAGTGTACATCCACTTTTTTCACAAAACCATAAACCATAAACAATAAACTATGAACAATAAAAACCCTAAAACCTGGTCTCACGCTAGCTGTTCTCGCCACGCAGATGAAACCTACCTCTCCTGCTCTCGCGGCTGCTCATGCGCTCACTCATACACACACATACACATACGCATACGCATACGCATACTCATAGCACATACACCACGCCGCCAGCTCTAACTTTGAGAGTATAGGAAAATGTGTGTACCATACAAGAAGCTGTTGTGTACATCCACTTTTGTCACAAAACCCTAAACCATAAACCATAAAAACCATAAACCCTGGTCTCACGCTATCTGCTCTTGCCATGCAGATGAAACCTACCTCTCCTGCTCTAGAGACTGCAGCTCCTTCTGTGGCGACGGGCTTTGCAATGCTCGAGGCCAAGAGGGGTGTACCACTTGCCCAGCGGACTGTGGCGAGTGTGAGTATGCAGGCTATGAAACTGCCCCAGACGCCCCGGCCCCAAGGAACTGTGGCAACGGCATATGCCAAAGAAGACAGGGGGAAGACTGCTCAACTTGCAGTTCGGATTGCGGCGTCTGCCCATCTCCTCCACCCCCTAAGAAGAGGACCAAGGCTGGCAGGCGACGCAATCTGCTCACTGCTCTCAACCCAACAGTTCCCCTTTCAACCGAATCTCGAATCTCGAATTCAGCTGAAACCACTCAAGGAGCTAAGTCGCTTTCGACTGAACCTCGTTTGGCTGGAAACACGGATGCAGCTGAATCTCTTGACGCTGAAACTTCTCCCAAGTGGCTGGTTCATTCAGTTACCAGCAACGACATTGTCATTCCACGCACACACCTCCCCGAGCCCATGTCAAGGAAACTGACTGGCATCGCTGCCAGCAGGGGCTTGCAGTCAGGGGGACCTGCCATTTGTGGGAATAAGAAGTGCGAAGGTGAGTTGCAGTGAGATGTTACACAGACTATCATACCTTCATAAGCACGTGTCTAGGAATAGATTATGATGATGAATAGTAAATGATGATGAATAGAGTCGCTGTCAGCTGGGGCTTGCCATTTGTGGGAATAAGAAGTGCGAAGGTGAGTTGCAGTGAGATGTTACACAGACTATCATAAGCACCTGTCTAGGAAACTGTCTGACATTGCTGCCAGCAGGGGCTTGCAGTCAGAAGGGCCTGCCATATGTGGAAATAAGAAGTGTGAAGGTGAGCTGCAGTGAGATGTTGCACAGACTATCATAATCACCTGTCTAGGAAGCTGACTGGTGTTGCTGGCAGTGTTTTTTATTTCAGATTTCTCTAGGCACGGTTGTGTAGCTGGGTGGGCTACTCAAGCCTGATTTCAGATAAAGTTGAGTAGCCCGCCGGATTTTGTAGTATGCCCCTGTTGACAGCAACTTACTGCTAGCAGGGGCTTGCAGTCAGAGGGGCCAGCTATTTTGTAGTATGCCCCTGTTGACAGCAACTTATTGCTAGCAGGGGCTTGCAGTCAGAGGGGGCAGCTATTTTGTAGTATGCCCCTGTTGACAGCAACTTATTGCTAGCAGGGGCTTGCAGTCAGAGGGGCCAGCTATTTTGTAGTATGCCCCTGTTGACAGCAACTTACTGCTAGCAGGGGCTTGAAGTCAGAGGGGCCAGCTATTTTGTAGTATGCCCCTGTTGACAGCAACTTACTGCTAGCAGGGGCTTGCAGTCAGAGGGGCCAGCTATTTTGTAGTATGCCCCTGTTGACAGCAACTTACTGCTAGCAGGGGCTTGCAGTCAGAGGGGCCAGCTATTTTGTAGTATGCCCCTGTTGACAGCAACGTACTGCTAGCAGGGGCTTGCAGTCAGAGGGGCCTGCTATTTGTGGAAATAAGAAGTGCGAGGGTGAGTTGCAGTGAGATGTTACATAGATTATTGGTGGTTGGCCCCTGTGCAAGCAAGCGGACGGGCGGGCGGGCGGGCCCCCTCAACCTCACGCCTCGTAACAAGGCATCCTTTTGTATTTATGTATTTATTTATTTACACATAAATATTTAAATATTTATTTATTTACATATTTAAATAAATGTATGTACATATTTAAATAAATTTATTTATTTACACAGACTAACAGAAGCACGTGTCCAGTCCAGACAGCTGAATGGAGTCGCTGCCGTGTAGTGCCGTGTAGTGTAGTGTAGTCCAGTGTAGTGTAGTGCAGTGTAGTGTAGTGTGGTGTAGTGTAGTGTAGTGTAGTGTAGTGTAGTGTAGTGTAGTGTAGTGTAGTGTAGTGTAGTGTCGTGTCGTGTAGTGTCATGTAGTGTAGTGTAGTGTAGTGTCGTGTAGTGTCGTGTAGTGTCGTGTAGTGTAGTGTAGTGTAGTGTAGTGTAGTGTAGTGTAGTGTAGTGTGGTGTGGTGTAGTGTGGTGTAGTGTAGTGTAGTGTAGTGTAGTGTAGTGTAGTGTGGTGTAGTGTGGTGTAGTGTAGTGAAGTGTAGTGTAGTGTGGTGTGGTGTGGTGTAGTGCGGTGTTGTAGTGTAGTGTAGTGTAGTGTAGTGTGGTGTAGTGTAGTGTAGTGTAGTGTGGTGTAGTGTAGTGTAGTGTAGTGTAGTGTAGTGTAGTGTAGTGTAGTGTAGTGTAGTGTCGTGTCGTGTGGTGTAGTGTAGTGTAGTGTAGTGTAGTGCAGTGTCGTGTAGTGTAGTGTAGTGTAGTGTCGTGTAGTGTCGTGTCGTGTATTGTAGTGTAGTGTAGTGTGGTGTAGTGTGGTGTCGTGTGGTGTGGTGTAGTGTCGTGTAGTGTCGTGTAGTGTAGTGTCGTGTAGTGTAGTGTAGTGTAGTGTGGTGTAGTGTCGTGTAGTGTGGTGTAGTGTAGTGTGGTGTAGTGTAGTGTAGTGTCGTGTAGTGTAGTGTAGTGTAGTGTAGTGTGGTGTAATGTAGTGTGGTGTCGTGTAGTGTAGTGTAGTGTAGTGTAGTGTAGTGTGGTTTGGTGTAGTGTAGTGTGTGTGCGCTCATGCTTACCCCCTTACCCCACCAGGCGTGATCATAGCCCTGGTGGTAGAGTTGAGGTCAGGAGGGGTAACATAGTGGAATATGTGGGCAAGGTCTGCGAGGGTGGTTGGATTACAGGTGTTTGTGACTAGCCTGGTCCAGATCAGATGCCTGGTGGTTATGCTGCCACATGGTGTGGTTGGGTATGGCTGAGTGCGACCTCCCCTGCTTGTGGGCAACCAGGAAAGTGATTGGGTAGATAGGAATCCGATGACAGTGCTATGGGGGGAGCAGATCCTTTCTCGCCAGCATCTGAATGTGATAGGAATGGAAAGTATCGAGGATGTGTGGGGTGTGTTTGCGGGAGGGGGGATGGAGGGGGGGGGGGAACCAGGAAAGTGATTTGGGTGGAGGAGGGTGGGTGTGCGTGTGGGTGTGGGTGGAACAGAGAGGTGCGTTGTGGCTACTATTGCTTGCAGGAGTTCAGACAACGTTCTCCTGATGCTGGCTTCTGTTGTGTGTAGTGTTGTGTGAAGTGTTGTGTGTAGTGTTGTGTGTAGTGTAGTGTAGTGTAGTGTAGTGTAGTGTTAGGCTAGATATATAGTAGGCAAAATTCTATTAACTTTGGCAATACAATTGTCCCCGCCCTGATCCTATGAATCAAAAAGTGGAACAATTGTCTAATCCTACGATTCAATGTGTGGAATAATTGTCTAATCCTACGAAGCCTGTCCCCGTCCTAATCCGACTAATCAATGTCCTACGATTCAATACATGGTACAAGTGCCTAATCAACATGCACCAATTTCCGCTTGATTTTGTTTCAGGTGGTGAGAATGGTGAAAACTGTGCCTTTGATTGCTGCCCCACCCCCAAGTGCGGCGACGGTATCTGCCAGGCCTATGCAGGTGAGACTGGTGATGATGATGAGGAGGAGGAGGAGGATTACATTTTTCCTGGTGCCCTACTGAACTCCAAATGTGCTATTATACTCTTATACTATTATTTCTGTGCTGCACTGTACTGTACTGTACTGTACTTTGCAGCCCTACGCAGACGAGACAGTTATATATTTTGTATGGAAGCGGGGGTTATTGCCCAGTAGGATATGGAGTATTGAATTAAATTGTTTTATAGCTCATCCATGGGTACTTGGCTGTATTGCAATTTAAATTATTACATTCTGTAATGCAATTTTTGAAGGATCCGTGAACCCTAAACCCAAAACCCTGGTGGTGACCTGCTCGTATGTAAACTCATTCTGACATATACATTCTGACATAGCAAAAAAAACAAAAACGTAAAAAGCACGAGCATTATGGCATAAAGCAAAAAAGCAAAAATCCACATGTGAGCTGTTCTTGCATTATATTGGTGGTTGCCCCCAGTGCAAGCAAATGGGCTGGCCCCCTCAACCAAACGCCTCTTAACAAGGCCTACTTTTTATTTATTTATGTATGTATGTATGTATGTATGTATGTACGTATGTATGTATGTATGTATGTACCTGTATGTACCGGTATTTAACTGTTTCTGCTTGTATCGTTATCAGGCGAGAAGTGTGAGAGCTGCCCTGCGGACTGTGCTGGTGACCTGCTCATATGTAAACTCATTCTGACATATGCAAAAAATATGCAAATAGTAAAAAGCAAAAGCATTATGTAATGTCATTATATCAGTAACAAAGCAAAAACTTACGCAAAAAGTAATAGCTCACGCAAAAACTCATGCAAAAACTGTTAATGCTTGTATCCTAATCAGGTGAAGAGTGTGAGAACTGTCCTGTGGACTGTGCTGGTGACCTGGACGGTGAGGCTGGGGCCCCCTTCTGTTGTGGCGCCTACGTTGGGTGTGGCCATGACGAGCGCTGCACTGGCCAACTCTTGTGGAGTGGTAGTTTGCACAAGTGCCACATGCACTGCGGAGCTAACTAGTGGGCCGACTCCAAGCTTTGGCGCCTTCTGGTTAGGCGCCTACGTTGGGTGTGGCCATGACGAGCTAAACCCTAAACCCTAAACCCTAAACTGCACTGGTCAACTCTTGTGGAGTGGTGCTTGCACAAGTGCCTCATGCACTGCGGAGCAAACTAGTGGGCCGACTCCAAGCTTCTTTTTCGGCGCCTAAATTGGGTTTGGCTATGTCGAGCGCTGCACTGGTCACCTCTTGTGGAGAGGTAGCTTGCACAAATGCCACATGCACTGCGGAGCTCACTAGTGGCTCGACTCCAAGCTTTGTTTTGGCGCCTACGTTGGGTGTGGACATGATCTCCTTTCATTCTGAAAACAAAAGGCCCACAAGTGCCAAGTGCACTGCGGCTCCAACTCAAGAGTCTCTTTACAAGATCTATCGCTGAAGCAAGGTGCACAGTTTCCCGAGTGCCACTTGCACTGCACCACCATGTGCACTGCAGTTACAACTCGAGAGTCTCTCTACAAGCTCTTGCGCCAAAGCATGGTGTACAACTTCCAAGAGCCAATTGCACTGCACCACCACGCAAGCTGATTGTCGTACACAATATACCACAAACGCACTGCATCAAGTGCCACTTGCACTGCACCACCATACACACTGCACCACCACGCAAGCTGATTGATGTACGCAGTGTACCATATACCCTCTGCAGGTGCCATACGCACTGCACCAAGTGCCACTTGCACTGCACCACCACACAAGCTGATTGACGTACGCAATGTACCACATACACACTGCAGGTGCCATATGCACTGCAACACCACTCAATTTGATTGACGTATGCAATGTACCACATACGCACTGCACCACCACTCAATATGATTGACTTACGCAGTGTACCAAATACACACTGCAGGTGTCATACGCACTGCACCAAGTGCCACTTGCACTGCACCCCCATACACACTGCACCACCACTCAATATGATTGACGTACGCAGTGTACCAAATACACACTGCAGGTGTCATACGCACTGCACCAAGTGCCACTTGCACTGCACCACCATACACACTGCACCACCACTCAATATGATTGACTTACGCAGTGTACCACATACACACAGCACCAAGTGCCACTTGCACTGCACCACCATACACACTGCACCACCACTCAATATGATTGACTTACGCAGTGTACCACATACGCACTGCACCAAGTGCCACTTGCACTGCACCACCATACACACTGCACCACCACTCAATATGATTGACTTACGCAGTGTACCACATACACACTGCACCAAGTGCCACTTGCACTGCACCACCATACACACTGCACCATCACTCAATATGATTGACTTACGCAGTGTACCACATACGCACTGCAGGTGCCATACACAATGCACCACCATACACACTTCACCAAGAGCAATATGCACTGCAACACCACTCAAGCTTATTGACGTATGCTGCCATGCAAATCTGCAAATGCAAACCTGACATGCACTGCACCACCCCTCAAGCTGATTGACTTATGCTGCCATACAAACCTGCACACCTGTATTACAGGTTCATTGACAGATCACACAATATTGCCGCGTGAGAGTTTCCAACATGACAGCCTCTCATTTGAATTTAAATTGTTTTTTCTCTCTACATTTTGCGTCCGAGAAGACTGATTATGTCATGGATCCTCTTGAACTGTGGTACGTATATATAAAGGCTGGGATGCCTTCTACCGTGCAGGGGGAAACAGTTGTCTGCATTCTGCTACATTACTGTCTTACTGCCTTACTGTTAGGGTGCAAAACTATGGCACTAGTAGGCATCCAGTTGTTATCGCACTTGGACAACCTCACAATCTGCAAGTGCACAAATTAGATTGCACTTTGGTTATTGCATAATGCATCATGCTTGACTTCGTAACATGTGTCCAAATGTCATTGTTATTAACTGGTGATAGTGAGCTATACAAACAGTACACAACTTCGACATTGGAAAACAGGCGCCCACAAATATTTGTTTTCCCCGACTCAGGGATATGTCAGCATTCTGCTACATTACAGTCTTACTGTCCTTGTCTTATCTTGATACCGTTACATGTGATATAACTATGAGAACTATAAATATGAGAGAAGGGTTGGCTTTAAACGCCTCCGATACCAAAAATGGTTAGCAGCCAACAGCAATGATGAGAATGGCTTGATTCCCTTTACATCCGCCTTACATAAGCAGGATCAGATTCGTTCTATAGCACAGTTTTGAATGGGTTCCCATTGGCTGAACACAGAAAGAATGAGGGTGGTGGATAGAGCACACATCCCTCGCTCAATGAGACACTGTCAAATGTGTGGGTTCCAAAAAACTGAGGATGAAATGCATATGTTTGAGTGCCCTTTTTATAATGATATTCGCCTCCGCTACCAGAATCTGTTTACAGATATTTATAGGCATGTCCATGAGGATACCGACTTAACCGTATGGAATGTGGAATTCTGCGATTCCACATTCAGAACCTTTATGAATGGAAATGGCACTAAGTCTTTTTGGAGCAACCTAGCCGACTATCTTTCTACTTGTAGAAGAGCAAGACAGGAAGCCCTGGACTGCTTAGTGGCACCGTAATTTATTATCCCTTTTTTTCTTCTTGAGACTTCTCATTTGTTAGCTTCTTACCTCCGCCACTGTAAGTGGTTGAGATCTGGGTCCTGCTCTAAGGGGTTTAATACCTACGCCACCAAAACGGTGGTTGGGAGTTTGGTTTGTTTGTCCTCGACACATCCCTGATGTAATGGGGTTTTTTGCTTCGTGGGTGCTTTTTCTTTTTGTTTAAAGCACAGAGTCTCATACACCCTCGCGGTGTCAAGTAGACTTTAACATGTAATGTAATGTAATGTAATAACATCACGTAGAACATACAAGTGTCTACACATGAAGACGTGTAGACATGACTGTATCTTTAGGTCTTATGTTTTCCCTTCTAAGACCTGGGATCGGTCATATTAATGACCGACCCAACCGTGTAACATTGTCTCTTCTAAAACTAGATCCTCTACCAGTCGTCATCTCCAGTGCCCCACACAGTCTCATATCTCCCGGCAACAACAGTTGCGCAGCCAATGTTCACGCACGTGCTCATTGTGGAGCCATGGTTGTAGGGGTCGGCTATGTTATATAATATTATATAGTTTTACATAATATTAGTCGGACCAGCCGTTTCACCAGAATTCCAAATTTATTTGAAAAACTAATATTATTGTTTGTCCTGGGTCGCCGGGTATTACCGGTAATACCCCAAAATTGATTAGGGAAAAGTGGAATAAAAGGTTCATATCTATCTCAGATTGTATGGGGATTTTTACAGCGTCAACTTAAAGATTAGTAAAACACATATATATCGCCCAATAAGCTACAGTGGTACATCCACATGTTTGAATTTGAATTTGAAAATGGTATGTTTTCCGAAGAATCAAATTCAAAATTAAAACGTCTGTAGAATTCTTGAGACCCCAGCTATAAGCCTCAAACTCTCAGAATCCCTTGGGGACATGGTTAAGAAGTTGTCCCCACAATCTGGTCAAGTTCTGACTACTGCCTCCTCCTATTCGAAGGAGAGAGTTCAAAGATCTCTTCCGCGCGCACGGACAGGGTGTCTTTGCAGAAACAGACTATCCCACTGTTTGGGGAGCAGATAGCCTCCCCACAATTATAATACACCCACCTGCACGGACACCCACCCTACATGCATGCGCGCATACGTGCTTGTGGGTGGTTGATGTGTATGTGTGGGAAGGTAATGGTGTCAATGTATCAAACATCCACATGCATGGACACCCACCTACATGTATGTGGGTGTTTGTGGGTGGGTGGTGTGTGAGTGAGGGAAGTTGGTGTTTTCAATGTGTCATACACACACGCATGGACACGCACGTACATGCATGTGTGCATATGTATGTGCCCTTGCACGTGCATGTGTCTATGCTTGTGTGTGTGTCCATGCATGTGGGTGCGTTTGCATGTGTGATAAAGCACATGTGTATGTGTGTGTGAATGTGTTAGGACCTAGGATGCATGGTGTCCATGCATGCAAGTGTGTGTGTTCGTGTGCTTGTGTGTGTGCGCGTGTACTCGTGCACATGTGTAGAAGTCTCCCAATTCCATGCTCCATGTAGGGCGGTGCATCTGCTTCCCCCTTTGTGACATTGTAATAATAAAAGTCCGATATAAGTTAATATTAGTTATCCAAGCACTAATATTAGTTGCGGTTCCCTACATGGTTGTGCTAGAATCTATCCCTTGACTGTCAGCAATTCAAAAAGTCAGTAAATAGCAGTTCCAAGTTGGCGGAGGAGGAAGCTGCCACCCTGTCAACATTCCCACGAGCTAGGGTCTAAATCTTGTGGCTGAGTCGTGACATCGGAGTTGAAAGGGAGCCAGCCATCTCAAAACCGCAGGGTCCGATCAGCCCAATTCCATGGCAGCTTTTGAGGGGGCTCCTAACGGACTAACGGAGGTATCCAAGACTTAAAAAAGCAGTCCCGGCCTACATCTTATAGTTTTATCTTAAAGGTCAAAATGGGTGTCTAAACGCATTAAATCAGTGCACTGCGCGCCCCATTTGTAATACACGGCCCCAATAGGTATAACATGGTGTTGTACATGGCTTTGGTCTGGCATGTGGCCGAGGAGCTGGTTGCAAAAAATGCGGTTTATAGCTGTTGAGGTGTTTTTGAGGGCATACAGACAACCGCTATTTCTTGAAACGCAGGGGGTATCGTATGATTGTCCACAAATCTACCTTATTGAGTCATTGGAGCCATATTTCAGTTATATGCAGTAAGTACCGGGTTTGTCCTAGGTCGTATGGTGACTTTCCCCAGCTGCAGCGCACGGGAGGGTCCTCTAAACACCACGTCCCTGCTGGCGTTATCTGTTTCCTAGCCGTTATGCAGGCCAAATACTACATTTTAGGTACTTGGGGGGCATTTAGGGCCCAAAACTTCATCGGCCCCCCAAACCATATTGAGACTGAATAGGGACACTCTGGTAAAACCTCATTCGTTGGGGACATATATCAGTTTTATGGAATTACAACTGTTATGTCCAAGACACTTCGGAGGCCACGAAAAGCATTTGAAGCCCATTTGGGGGCATTTTCCAGGCTGTTTGGGACTTTACCCCCACTCCCACCCCACCCCCACCCCCAAAGTTGGGAGACTGCTTTTCTCCATTTATAATTCTAAGTCGGATTCTCGCCCGCATTGTTAATACGAAGTCGAAACATTTCCCCTGCAAAAAATGCCATTCCATCAATGTCTGGGTACCGAATGACTCTCCAAATTTTTAATCATAGCCAGAGCTTGACACACATATATGGCAAACAGGTGCAAATACCCCACGCATAATTTTGAGAATAATACTAATTTTAAGAAACTGAAAATTGAACCTGAATTGGTTGATAAAGACTCCAGCATGAAGCTGGTCACAAGCATTTATGCAATTTTTGTTTGTATATATGTTACTGTACATACTCGTGTAACAAATATTACACTTATGGCCAACTATACAAATGGAAGCAGGGGAACTGCCACCCCCTCTCTAATCTCCCTCATGTCTGTCCTGTTCGAAATCTTCATAATCTGCTTCAGAAACCTAGAGAAGAGCATGTCAAATTCGCGTCATAGTTTCGAGCTGTCAGCTGTGCCCCCATATTTCACACCTATAAAATATGGGAGCGATGAGGCTATCGAACAGTCTACGCAATATCGTCCCCTGAGATTTCCCACCTACATTCCTACCGACAAGGAGATTTCCCACCTACCTACACCGTGCACTACAAGATGGTACACCTGGTCTTACACCTCATCTAATACCTCGTAAGCAGCGCCGGAGCCATATCATCGTGGCTTTGGCCCAGTTCGCACATTAATTCAGATCGGAAGTGCTCCCTCGTTCGAATTTCCAACTCTGCGTCCCATTTGCGCGCAGAATGATTTCACTTTCGAATTAATTTCTTGAAGTCATACTCCTCGAATGGAAAATAACAGTGTGTTCGAGGCTTCGGACTCGGGCGTTGAGTTTGGATCGGCAGTTGACGCATCGCTTATCAAGTTAGCGGAGACCTTGCAGACCAAGACCAAGCAAGCCCCCGACAAGAACTTCGTGCAGTCTCTGTTAGTGGCTGGTGCAGGTGCTGAATCGAATGGGGGGATTACCCCACTCAGCCTTGGAGATTGGCCGGGAATCTCTGTCCAAACCTTGCCTTGTTACCCATTGTCAATGTAGCCTCTGACTAGATTAATGGTGCCCAGAACTAATTAAGCTGAACCAATACTTCCATGCTAGATGTGCTTGCATCTCCAGACAAGGGTGTGTACTAGGTGGGGGTAACTGGAAGGAGCATGCCAGTGCGACCATTTTCAACTTTCAGATGGTCTTTGCTGCATGTCACATGCCCAGTCAAAACACATAATCAGTATGTCACAGCCTTGCATGGGCTCGTCAGACCTCCAGCCTGCGCTCTACTACTGTTTGTTTGGGGTTTGTTGCACAATATTTCATCTTCACTGCAGATTATTCATCACTCCCAGCAGCTGACATGGCTATAGAGGCCCTGGCTCTGATACTAAACTTGCTTGCTAGATGGCTCACCTTTTTTGCATAGCTATCCTTTTCAGCTACGAGCAGCAGCTTCTAGGCAGTCCCCCTGACTGGCTATTCAGCCAAAACCGATACAATCTAGTGCACTTTGAAGCTGACACAACTAGCTTTCCTGTACTGTTGACATCTTGGGGCTTGGCCCCGTGGTGGAATCTATAAAAAAAATCAGACGGCCATGAAGACTCCTAGAAGTTGTGGAGCGGGCTTGTCTTGGGTCATCTATGGCCTGTCTATGACAATAATGTAATGTTATGTAATTTAATTTTGTCATCTGATTCACAGCCCTGGGGTAGTGTAAAGCTTATAGCCATTCAGCGGATGATTTGGATTTGGGTTGTCAACACTTCGAACGTCGTAGTTTGTACCTCGAATTTCAGAATTTGGCCTGAGAATTCTGACATATTGGCCTTAGAATGAAGAATTCTGAGAATTTCAGAGAATTCTGAGAATCGTCGGAAACTTGGCCTGACAAAGTGGAGGGACAAACTTCTCACCTACGAGTATAAATTTATGCGATTGAGCTGGTAAGTATACTTGCCATACCCAAATCCAAGTCATCCGCTGATTTGCCATACAGCTTAATGGTTCAGACCATGGATATTAAAAAAAAAAAACATCTTCCAATTACAGCCTGTTACATGTTTTTCAGCCAATTGTTGGCTGCTCACCGTCTTCCAAGTCCAATTCCCCCTGTGCGATACCCACAGAAACCAGGGAGCATACAAATGCCTTCCAATTCCAACTTGTTATATGTTTTTTCAGCCAACTTTTGGGCTGTCACCAGGGTACTACAAAGCGCGCGCGGCAGCGCGATTTCGCGCTCGCTTTCTGAGCCCCTCTGCGCGTTTCGCGCAGTTTTTTCAACCCTCTGTGGGCGCAGCGCGCAGTTTTTGCGCTTTTAACACTACTAAGCGCTGACACATTTGACGTTTGTGCGCTTTAAGTGCTGGCCAATTTGACAAAATGTAGTGCCCTGGCTGTCACCCATCCCAGTGGCTGGCTTAGAAAGCTGTAACTTAGTAACACTGTGCCAAGATAGATTACCCTGGAATGATGGCAAGGTTGAGAAGTATATGTTTCTGGTTACCGTCTTCCAATTCCAATTCCTTCTGTGCGATACCCACATATATCCTCAGATATCCGCAGATATCCTTAGATACCCATATATATCCTCAGATATCCTCAGATACCCATATATATCCTCAGATATCCGGAGAAAACAGGGAGCACACAAAGTGGCCGAGATAGTTGAAAGACCTGTCCAGGTCCCCAACTGCATCATCTTGTCCATATGTTTTCTTTCCCGCTGCAAGCCTGTTGCTATAACTTTGGCCGGGTAGCAAGCCAGGGGAGCTGTCGAGAAGCTGCTGTTGGTAGCTGAAAAGAAAAAACAGATGTTGTCATGTTCCACCACCACCACCACCACCACCACCACTACCATCACCACCACCAGCACTACCACTACCACCACCACCACCACCACTACCACCACCACCACCACCACCACCACCACCACCACCACCACCACCACCACCACCGCCATCAAATGTCCAGATGTCCAAGCCCGGGATGAGAATGGCTGCACCCCCCTGCACACTGCTGCCTACTGGGGCCAAGAAGAGGTGTGTACCATGCTGCTTTCGCATGGGGCTGATCCAAACGCTCGCAACAAACACCAAGAGACTCCCCTGCACCTGGCTTCAAAGTGGCCCTACGACAAGGTGGTGGATGTGCTGTGCGCGTCCGGCGCAGATTTGGACGCTAGAAACAAGAAAGGCAGGACAGCACTACATACAGCAGCCCTGTTCTGCAGGAGGACTGTGATTGAGAGACTCATTAAAGCTGGTGCGTACCTAGGACTCCCCTCTCTCCATCTGAACTACCCCCCCCCCCCCCCCCCCCCCCCCCCCACACACACACACACTGTTCTGCAGGAGGACTGTGAATTAGAGACTAATTAAAGCTGGTGAGTGCCTAGGTCTACCCTATCTCCATATCTCCTACCCCCCCACCCCCCCCCACCCCCCGCCCCCCCCCCCCACACACCATCACACACACACACGTCCCCTGCTCCCCATCTCTCCCTCCTGCACCTAACAGAACACAAGGCGTTATTTCTTAATGAAAATTGCAAGCATCTCTTGTCCGACCTCCTCCATTGACCTTGGGGTGTAGGGGGTGGAGCTGGTGCTCGCTTAGGTAAATCCTAACATAACAGAGGGCGTTATTTCTGAATGAGAGTTAAAAGCATCCCTTGCCCCACCTTTTGCTGCTGACCTTGGGGTGTAGGGGGCAAAGCTGCTGCTTGCCTAGGTTAGGCCTAACAGAAAACAAGGCGTTAGGCGGAAGTTGCCCCCCCACCTAAGTTTAGGGTGTTAAGGGTTAAGCGGTTCAGGTTTTGATGCAAAGGTTTAGGGTTTCTATTGTTTTAGGGTTTAGGGATGAGGTAAGTGGGGGCTAACTTAGGTGGCGACTATCTTCTCCCTACCACCCCCATCCCCACCCACACTCCCACCCTCACCCTCACCCTCACCCTCATCTTCACCCCCACCCCACAGGCTCTGCTCTCAGTGCTGTTGACACTAGCCTGTCCACTTCGCTCCATCTCCATCTTCGCCCTCCCCCCCCCCCCCCCCCCCTTCCCCCCCCCCTCACCCCCCCCTCACCCTCACCCTCACCCCCCCCCCCAGGCTCTGCTCTCAATGCTGTCAACACTGGCCTGTCCACTCTGCTCACCCCCCCCCCCCCCCTCCCCCAATCTCACCCTGACCCCCACCCCCACCCTCACCCCCACCCTACAGGCTCTGCTCTCAATGCTGTTGACACTGACCAGTCCATTCCGCTCTATCTTCATCTTCGCCCTCCTCCCCCCCCCCCCCCCCACCACACCCCCCTCACCCTCCCCCACCCTCCAGGCTCCTCTATCAATTCTGTTGACACAGGCCTGTCCACTCCGCTCCATCTTCAACTTCGCCCTACCCCACCCCCACCCTCACCTTCACCCCTCACCCTCACCCCCACCTCCACCCCCACCCCAAAGGCTCTGCTCTCAATGCTGTCGACGCTGGCCTGTCCACTCCGCTCCATCTCCATCTTCGCCCTACCTCCCCCACCCCCACCCCCACCCCCACCCTCACCCCCCCACACACAGGCTCTGCTCTCAATGCTGTCGACACTGGCCTGTCCACTCCGCTCTATCTCCATCTCCGCCCTACCACCCCCACCCCACCCCCACCCCCACCCTCACTCTCACCGCCACCCTCACCCCCACCCCACAGGCTCTGCTCTCAATGCTGTCGACACTGGCCTGTCCACTCCGCTCCATCTCCATCTTCGCCCTGGCAATACCGCTGACAAGGACGTCATACAACTGTTGGTGGGCTTTGGTGCGGCGCTGGATTCCGAAGACGCCGCTGGCCAGACGCCCTTCAACCTGGTCCCCAACCCACAGACTCTAACACTTTACGTGGTACAGGAGGGGCTGATCGGTGCGATGTCGCAGATGATCAAGTGTGGTATCAACCTAGACAAAATGGACGCTGATGGGTTGACGCCTTTGCACCTGGCAACGTATGTCAACAACGCAGAAATGGTACGTTGCGCCTGGCCGAGCTGCTTTATTAGGGCGAGAGAGTAGTCCAGGAGGGGCTGATTGGTGTGATGTTGCAGATTATCAAGTATTCATGTGTGGCATCAACCTAGACAAAATGGATGCTGATGGGTTGACACCTCTGCACCTGACAGCGTATGTCAACAACACGGAAATGGTACGTCGCGCCTGGTTGCGCTGTTTTATTAGGGCGACAGAGTAGTCCAGGAGGGGCTGATTGGTGTGATGTTGCAGATTATCAAGTATTCATGTGTGGCATCAACCTTGACAAGATGGACGCAGATGGGTCGATGCCTCTGCACCTGGCAGTGTATGTCAACAACGCAGAAATGGCACGTTGCGCCTGGTAGCGCTGTTTTATTAGGGCGAGAGGGTAGTCCAGGAGGGGCTGATTAGAGCAATGATGCCGATGGTCAAGTATTCATGTGTGGCCTCTGCGCCTGGCAGTGTATGTCAACAACGCAGAAATGGTAAGGTGCGTTATTTTAATTTAATTTAATTTAACTAGTACGGTAGCCCGTGTGGCCGACACACATCACCCCCACCCCAATCATAATAGGGTGCCCATGGGGCTGGGTTACATAATGGGCTACACATATGCCCTCACCTCCACCCCTCTCATAAACACTGTCACCATGTTTCCCCCCCTTCAAATGCTGACGCATCTCCCCCCCCCCCCCCCACCCACCCACCCACACAAACAGTCCCCACACTGCCCTAACATCGACCCAGGCCCAATCTCAATTTTGCCTCACCCCTGTACCCGCCAACACACACGTACTTCCCTGCTTCTCCGTTCCCATTAATCTGATCTTCCCTCGGCCACTTTAGCAGATGGGCTTAACAGAAGCGATTATGATGTTTCCAGCTGAGTTCGAAATCGCGCAGACGTTTGGACGTTTCGTCAGACGACGGGGAAATGCGAGGACTCATGGAAATTTCAAACGAACTTCTGCCCAGTTTCAGACGCAGCTTAAAACACCGGAATTGCGCAAAAGCAAAGCTGCTTACCTTCTCTTCGCGCATAGATAACTGGTTGAGCGTGCAAGCTGTTTCCCGAAAGGGCCTTCGTTCGGTCAACTCTGTCACGCACTCGCTACAGCTCAGCGCGAAAATAACCGTATCGTTGCAGGGTTGCAGGGAGTGGTGTGGTGTGTGTGGGGGAAGATCTTGAAGAGGTATTGCACGCGGTGCAAGGAGCACGCAGCAAGAAGGAAGTCGGAAGTCGGAAGAACGTCACAGGGTTGCAGGAACTTAGATCGTGCAGAGATACCATGAGCCGTGCGAGTGTCTTAGCTCGCAGCAAGATGAATGTATCAATAGAGCCTGCAGAAAGGCTGGCTAATGGAAGTCAACTACCTCCAATCACGAATCAGGCGATGTGATAGCGAATCAGGCGATGTGAAAGCATAGTGAGATGACGAATGTAATGTTGAGATGAAGAATCAAGTGCGCATGCGTGAGCCAAGTGAAAGTCAAGGGCCAGCCGAATCATGAGCCGAAGTGAAAGTTCTGGAGCATGAGCCGCAGGTCGCTCCGTGAAGAAGCAATACACTGAAAACTATTATTCCGAGCGCCATGCAAAGCGATATGAGGGTCAGCAAATGACCTCCGAGGAGAGGATCTCACTCATTTCATCGCAATTCACTGCAGTCACAGTATGGGAGGCAGTTGTGGACATGGAAAGAGCGCGCGTGGATAGCTTAGCGCATCTGCCGTTTCGGTAATTGAAAATTTTGCTGGGCGAAGACTTGGGTGTACAATCGGTTGCAAGTCGGTTGCAAGTCGGTTACACTTCGCACGCCCATGGCACGTGGGTACGCGATGATGACACCACCACGACCGCGACCACGACCATGATTTCTTTATACGTATAGATTTCTGTTTTATTAGGGCGAGAAGAGCTTTTGAGCTACAAGTGGAGACAAACAAGTACATGTTCTAGTAAATTGCCTGTGTGGCCGTTGGCCACAGCTGTCAGGATGTACCCAGCAAAAACGATGTTGTTAGCCACACCTGTCAGAATGTACCCACACCCACACCCACCCTCTCCTCCCTCAGTCCATCCCCCCCATCCCTCCTTCTTCCCTTTCCTCCCCCCCCCCCCCCCCCCCCCCCCTCTCCTTCCCCCCAGCACCAATCACACCACCATCGTTGCCAATTACCCCCCCCCCCCCCCCCCCCCCCCCGCCACCACTGCTCTGCCCCTCTTCCAGACTCGTTGCCTGTTCACAGCTGGAGCCCGGGCCAACGTGCTGACCCCCAACAACCTATCCGCTGAGCTCAGCTTGAGTGGCTACGACAGCCTCAAAATGAGTTCTAAAGTCCTTGATGGGGAGCGCTCCACCAACAACAACCACACCACCACCACCACCACAACCCCCCTCACCACACCACAACCACCAATCCCCCTCCCCCACCCACCCACCCCCACACAGACCCCACCCCCACCAATCATCCCCCCTTCCCCCCCGCCACCACCGCCCTGCCCCTCTTCCAGACTCGTTGCCTGTTGAAGGCTGGAGCCCGGGTCAACATACTCACCCCCAAAATCCCACCACCACCACCACCACCACCACCACCAACCACACCAACAACAACCACACCAACAACAACCACACCACCACAAACCACACCAACTCCACCAATCATCCCCCCATGCCCCCCCCCCCCCCCCCCCCCCCGCCGCCCTGCCCCTCCTCCAGACTCGTTGCCTGTTGAAAGCTGGAGCCCTGGTCAACGTGCTGACCGCCAAAAAACTATCTGCCGACCTCAGCTTGAGTGGCTACGACAGCCTCAAAACGAGTTCCAAAGTCGTCGATGGGGAGCGCTCCACCACCACCACCACCACCACCAACCACACCACCACCAACCACACCACCACCAACCACACCACCACCACCAACAACCTCTACTCACCCTCCACCCCGCCTCCACCGCCCTGCCTATCTTCCAGACTCGTTGCCTGTTGAAAGCTGGAGCCCGGGTCAACGTGCTGACCCCAAAAAACCTATCCGCTGACCTCAGCTTGAGCGGTTACGACAGCCTCAAAATGAGCTCAAAAGTTCTCGACGGGGAGCGCTCCGCTCTTCACTTTGCAGCCGAGTGCGCCTCCACAGAGGTGCTTGAGGCGCTCATCCAGTCAGGCGCCCGCGTGAACCAAGCAAGTGAGTGTGGCATGACACCACTCCATGTTGCGGCGTGGCACAGGAAGCTTGAGGCCGTCAAAGCGCTGTTAAAGGCCAAGGTGAGCACTAGGGTATTTCCAAGTGCTGCCTTTTTGAGCCTCACTGCGCGTTTCACGCAGTTTTTTGCAACCCCCTGTGGGCGCAGCAAGCAATTTGTGCGCTTTTTGCACTACAAAGCGCAGATTAGTTTTTCCTCAGGTCACTTGGCTCAGGTCACTTGGCTCAGGTCACTTGGCTCAGGTCACTTGGCTCAGGTCACTTGGCTCAGGTCACTTGGCTCAGGTCTCTTGGCTCAGGTCACTTGGCTCACGTCACTTGGCTCAGGTCACTTGGCTCAGGTCACTTGGCTCAGGTCACTTGGCTCAGGTCACTTGGCTCAGGTCACTTGGCTCAGGTCACATGGCTCAGGTCACTTGGCTCAGGTCACTTGGCTCAGGTCACATGGCTCAGGTCACTTGGCTCAGGTCACTTGGCTCAGGTCACATGGCTCAGGTCACTTGGCTCAGGTCACATGGCTCGGGTCACTTGGCTCAGGTCACTTTGCTCAGGTCACATGGCTCAGGTCACTTGGCTCAGGTCACATGGCTCAGGTCACTTGGCTCAGGTCACTTGGCTCAGGTCACTTGGCTCAGGTCACATGGCTCAGGTCACTTGGCTCAGGTCACTTGGCTCAGGTCACTTGGCTCACATGGCTCAGGTCACTTGGCTCAGGTCCACTTGGCTCAGTCACATGGCCATGTCACTTGGCTCAGGTCACTTGGCTCAGGTCACATGGCTCAGGGCACTTGGCTCAGGTCACTTGGCTCAGGTCACTTGGGTCAGGTCACTTGGCTCAGGTCACTTGGGTATTTGAAAAAAAAGATGAAAATAATTTCACCCCAGGAGGTGGGTCTCCCTAAACAGACCAGCGACACCGAGGATAAAGTTTGACTGGCGTTGCCACTCCTACGAAAGAGTACGCGCACTTAGGTATAGGGTATGGCTAAGGTGGGAACTTGGGTCAGGTCCTGTCATGCATGGGTGTAATACCTCCCGTGCACTCCCGCACAACACCGCAACCCACCCAACCCTCCGCCAGGCTGCCTGTACCAATGAGGTCCTGGCATGCAAAGACATACCCATAGTACGGCCCAGTACCATGCAATACATTGTATGTGCAACCCCTGCAAGACACTGTGTGCCCCTTTCACGTAGACTCCCTCTTCATACTGCACAGGCTGACATCCATTTAAAGGTGAAGGTCAATGGCATGACCCCACTGCATTACGCAGCCCTAACACAAACGGGCTCCCTCACACAAAGACATACCCATAGTACAGCCCAGAACCATACAAGACAGTGTTTGTGCAACCCCTGCAAGACATTGTTGGCCCCTTTCATGTAGACCCCCTCTCTCCCTCCTCCCTCTCCCCCTCCTCCCTTTCCCCCCCCCCTCCCCCTCCCCCCCCCCCCCCCCCCCCCCCTTCCCCTCCGCCCCAAGACACTGTATGCCCCTTTCATGTAGACCCCCTCTCTCCCTCCTCCCTCTCCCCCTCCTCCCTTTCCCCCCCCCCTCCCCTTCTCCTCCGCCCCAAGACACTGTATGCCCCTTTCATGTAGACCCCCTCTTCTTACTGCACAGACGGACATCCATTTAAAGGTGAAGGTCAATGGCATGACCCCACTGAATAGGCAGCCTTTACACAAGCGGGCTCCCTCACGCAAAGACATACCCATAGTACGGCCCAGTACCATACAACAATACATTGCTTGCGCAACCCCTGCAAGACGCAGTATACCCCTTTCATGTAGGATAGCACTCTATACAGCCTTTGCTCCTTCGAGCTGGCAGTTCCACGTGGTACGCCACGCCGATGTACTGATGTAAGCATTAGACTTACGGTATTGAGTGCTATGCTTTCATGTAGACCCCCTCTTCATACTGCGCAGGCGGACATCCATTTGAAGGTGAAGGTCAATGGCATGACCCCACTGCACTAAGCAGCGCGCAACACACAGTACTGTACTGTCCTTCATGTAGACCCCCTCTCTCCCTCCCCCCCCCCCCCCCCCCCCCCCCTTCCCCTCCTCCCCAAGACACTGTACGTCCCGTCCATGTAGACCCCCTCTTCATACTGCACAGGCTGACATCCATTTAAAGGTGAAGGTCAATGGCATGACCCCACTGCATTACGCAGCCCTAACACAAACGGGCTCCCTCACGCAAAGACATACCCATAGTACGGCCCAGTACCATACAACAATACATTGCTTGCGCAACCCCTGCAAGTCACTGTCCGCCCCCTTCATGTAGACCCCCTCTCTCCCTCCTCCCTCTCCCCCTCCTCCCTTTCCCCCCCCTCCCCCCCCTCCTCCCTCTCCCCCCCCTCCCCCTCCTCCTCCCTCTCCCCCGCCCCCCCCCCCCTCCTCCTCCTCATCCTTCTCCCCCCCCCCCCCCCCCCTCCTCCCTCTCCCCCCCCCTCCCCCTCCTCCTCCTTCTCCCCGCCCTCCTCCCTCTCCCCCCCCTCCTCCTCCTTCTCCCCCCCCTTCCCCTCCTCCTTCTCACCCCCCTCCCCCCCCCCCCCCCCCCCCCCCCCCCAAGACACTGTATGCCCCTTTCATGTATACCCCCTTCTTCATACTGCGCAGGCGGACATCCATATGAAGGTGAAGGTCAATGGCATGACCCCACTGCACTATGCAGCGTTCAACACAAGCGGGCTACCCTCCATCGTGGCCCTTCTGATTAGCCATGGTGCCAAGATAGAGGAAAGAACGCGGGAAGGATGGACTACCTTGCAATTAGCAGCCAAGGTGGGCTGCGTTCATTACAGGTGGTGTGTGGTGTGGTGTGTGGTGTGGTGTGGTGTGGTGTGGTATGATGTGGCATGGTGTGGTGTATAAACTACCTTCCAGTTAGCAGCCAAGGTGGGATGCGTTCATTGCAGGTGGTGTGTGGTATGATGTGGCATGGTGTGGTGTATGGAATACCTTCCAGTTAGCAGCCAAGGTGGGCTGCGTTCATTGCAGGTGGTGTGTGGTGTGGTGTGGTATGATGTGGCATGGTGTGGTGTATGGACTACCTTCCAGTTAGCAGCCAAGGTGGGCTGCATTCATTGCAGGTGGTGTGTGGTGTGGTGTGGTATGATGTGGCATGGTGTGGTGTATGGACTACCTTCCAGTTAGCAGCCAAGGTGGGCTGCATTCATTGCAGGTGGTGTGTGGTGTGGTGTGGTATGATGTGGCATGGTGTGGTGTATGGACTACCTTCCAGTTAGCAGCCAAGGTGGGCTGCATTCGTTGCAGGTGGTGTGGGGTGTGGTGTGGTATGATGTGGCATGGTGTGGTGTATGGACTACCTTCCAGTTAGCAGCCAAGGTGGGCTGCGTTCATTGCAGGTGGTGTGTGGTGTGGTGTGGTATGATGTGGCATGGTGTGGTGTATGGACTACCTTACAATTAGCATCACCACCCCACCATACCACCACACCACACCACGCCATGAGTGTATGTGGTGAGGCTAATGGTCTGGTAGTCCAGGTGGGCTACCTTCACTGCAGGTGGTGTGTGGTTTAGTTTGGTTTGGTTTAGTTTTGGTTTGGTGTGGTGTGGTGTGGTGAGGAGAGAACACGAAAAGGATGGACAACTTGCAATTAGCTACCAAGGTGGGCTACGTCTTCAGAATTTGTTTTGGCGGGGGCCCCCTTCCACTCCGTTGTCCGTTTGTGCGTCCGACCGACCGACCTATGACCGAGAACGAAGCCTGACACGTCAGCCAACTGTCTTAAAGCTAACTGGCTTCGGTCAGCTCCATCGTTGCCACCTGTCGTTCCGTTGCCAACGCACTCCGCCGATTTTCCGCGTGTCTTGCAACGCTGCATAGGACTTGTCCTTTACAGAAAGGGGGTCTTCTGGTAGCGATCAGGGATTTGGTGCCTTTCAAGGTTGGGCTCCTGGTAGTGATTTGGCGGGGGGGTTGGGTGTTGGGGCCGAGGTTCGAGTCTCATGGTAGCAGAAGGTTTGGCCAAAACAGTTTCTCGTGTAGCAGTCGCTAATGTAATTTAGTGGAAATCAAATTTTAATGGAATTTTAATGGAAATCAAAGCCAAGGTGTGCTTCGTTTATGCACCCTGTATGTGCTCACTATTTGTTTTTGCGACGCTTCGCAAATTGAGTGATCCAGTGCAACCCCAGTGCAACGCGCTGCCCCCCGAACACCGCAGAGCTCGAAGCACGGAGCCTGGGGGATTCGGGGGGTTCATTTTTGACTAGACTAGCCGGACCAACGCATCGCCAGGCAGCGACAGAATGGCGACACGTTGCACACGAAAAAACAGTGCATTTGCTGTGTTTGCTGTGTTCATGCTGCCAGCATGTGTGGTGTCGCTGTGTTGCTGGGTATGTTTGCAGATCTTCATGATCCACTGCCCCAACCCGCCCTTGACCCTGACCTCGCCCCCTGACCCAACCCGCCCCTGCCCCAACCCATCCCTGACCCCGCCCCTGCCCCAACCCGCCCCTGACCCTGTCCCTGCCCCAACCCGTCCCTGTCACTGCCACTGCCCCAACCCGCCCCTGACCCTGACCCTGACTCTGACTCTGCCCCAACCCGTCCCTGACCCTGCCTCTGCCACTGCCCCAACCCATCCCTGCCACTACCTCTGCCACTGCCCCAACCCGCCCCTGACCCTTACTCTGCCCCAACCCATCCCTGCCCCTGTCTCTGCTCCTGCCCCAACCCATCCCTGCCCCTGCCCCAACCCGCCCCTGACCCTGACTCTGCCCCAACCCATCCCTGCCCCTGACCCTGCCCCAACCCATCCCTGCCCCTGACCCAACCCGCCCCTGCCACTGCCCCAACCCGCCCCTGACCCTGCCTCTGCCATTGCCCATACCCGCCTCTGCCCCTACCTCTTCCCCCCACCCGCCCTTGCGCCTGCCCCTGACCCCGCCCCTGACTCTGCCCCTGACCCCCCCCCCTGCCACTGCCCCAACCCGCCCCTGACCCCGCCCCCTCCGTCAGGTTGCACCACCTGAGGTGGTGGCAGAACTACTGAAGCATGGGGCAAGAGTGAACGCTAAGGGCAAACAGGGTAAAACAGCTTTGGACTGTGCCAAGAAACGCCCTGAGATCCTAGCCGTCCTCACTGGCTCCCCCCCTCTAACCAACTCTGCAAAGTTGATAGGACGTTCGTCCTCCCAGACCAGGTAAGTCTCTTTCTCTCCTCTCCTTTTCCTCCTGATTTCTCTTCTCGAAAAGTTTATCTTAGATCTCCAGTACTCACTGCCCGTAACGAAGCTTTTATTTGTACCTACCCCCACCCACCCACCCACCCACCCCACACCACTCCAACATCACCCCACACCACGACCGCCACTTCAACCCCCCACCCCACTACAACCCCACCACCCCACCCCACCACCCCACCACCACCCCAAAGCAGGTTGGCCTCGGGCAGCTCCTCTAGAGCTGTGGTTAGATCAGAGACCACCACAATACCCCCACCCCAACCCCCCACACCACCCCACCATCCCAATCCCAAAGCAGGTTGGCCTCGGGCAGCTCCTCTGGAGCTGTGGTTAGATCAGAGACCACGCCACGACCCCCACCCCAACCCCCGACACCGCCCCACCACCCCAACCCCAAAGCAGGTTGGCCTCGAGCAGCTCCTCTGGAGCTGTGGTTAGATCAGAGACCACCCCAATACCCCCACCCCAAAGCAGGTTGGCCTTGGGCAGCTCCTCTAGAGCTGTGGTTAGATCAGAGACCACCCCAATACCCCCACCCCAACCCCCTACACCACCCCACCACCCCAACCCAAAGCAGGTTGGCCTCGGGCAGCTTCTCTAGAGCTGTGGTAAGATCAGAGACCACCCCACAACCCCCACCCCAACCCCCCCACACCACCCCACCACCCCAACCCCAAAGCAGGTTGGCCTCGGGCAGCTCCTCTAAAGCTGTGGTTCGATCAGAGAACAACAGTAGCGCAGCTTCTTCCAGAGAGCCAGCAGCTTTACTGAAAGAGGCGTCAGCTCCTCCCAGAAAGGCAGCAACTTCACTAAAAGAGCCAGCAGCTTCTCCCAAAGAGCCGGCAGCTTCACTGAAAGAGGCGGCAGCTTCTCCCAGAGATGCGGCAGCTTCTTCCAAAGAGGCGGCAGCTTCTTCCAGAGAGGCGGCAGCTTCACTGAAAGAGGCGGCAGCTTCTTCCAAAGAGGCAGATCCTAGTGCATCTAGTGCAACTGGAACTGCAGTGTCTAGTAAATCTGGGAAGAGGCTTCTCAGTGACGCCCCGCCATGCGATGCGCCGCACTGCGAAGCTCCCCCCTGCGATGCACCAGACTGCAACGCGCCCGCGTACAACTCGTCACCCTCCGGCTCGCCCCCCTCCTTCCCATGTAACACCCCTCCAGTAGCGCAGGCCCCCCACGCTGGTGATGAGAGCAGAAGCACGCAGGATGCAGGGGAGGGTGATTCCAAGGGCAGTGGTGGTGGCAGTGGTGGTGGCAACGGCACTGGCTCTGGCTGTGGCAGTGGCAACGTCACTTGCTCTGGCAATGGCAGTGGCAACGTCACTGGCTCTGGCGGTGGTGGTGGCGGCGGCAACATCACTGACTCGGGTGGTGGCATTGGTGGTGGCAACGGCAGTGGTGGTGCGCAGGTGAAGGAGGCCCAGGGCCTGGAAGCCAACGAGGCAGAAGCTCCCTTGCAGGATGAGCGAGCGCCTTCCCACACACAGCCATCCCCCTCCGTGGATTCCAAGGCACAGGATAGCAGTGCCCACCTTGCTGACCGGTGTGATCTGTCCCTCAAGGAAACTCTGAAGGCCGCCGCACAACCCTCCCCTTCAGCTCTCAACAGCTTGATGAGCTCCATGCACTCCACCTCCGGGGACTTCAAGCATCCCCCCTCCAGCGAACTCTGCAAGTGCAGCTTGCTCGGGGACAAGCTGTGCAAGGATACCCAGTGTGATCAGCCAGAGGGCTTGTTCTTGAGCAACAAAACACGGCTGCTGATCCACTGTACCTACAATTGCAAGTTTGCGTTTCACCCGGGCTGCTGGAAGGTGCGGGATGGAGTGGAGGGAGTGGTAGGGAAGGGGGTGGGGGGAGTGGAGTGGAGGGGTAGGTAGGTAGGTAGAGGGGGGGGGGGGGGGGGGGGGAGTGAAGGGATTGAGTGGATGGGGGGTAGGGAGGGATGGGAAGAGAAGGGGAGGGAGGGAGCGAGCTCTGCAAGTGCAGCCTGCATGGGGATAATTTTGCGTTTGAATTTGAATTGGTACACAGTAAGTATAGCCTGCACGGGAACAAATTGTGCAAGGACACTCAATGTGATCATCATTGAGCTTGCAACCACCACTACCATCACCCCTCCCCCCCCCCCCCCCCCCCCCCCCAACACAACACAACACAACACAACACCCTCCCCCCCCCCCCCCCCCCCCCCCCCAGATAACTCGCGATAAACTAAAAGCCTGGCGCACTAACTTCACCGGCACCTTCAGCGTCAGCGCCACAATTCCAGAGGGATGTGTCGACGACCACTGCCCTGGCTTCATCTACCAGGTTCTCGCCTGCTCTGGTGGGGATGGATCTGAAGAAAAACCCGCACAGGAGCCATTAGTAAGGTTCTTTTTGTGTGTGTATGTGTTTGTGTGTGTATGTGTGTTCTGAAAGGAAAACAAGTAATGATAACGCCTGGCGGGGTGTGGGGCTAAGGGAGCCCCGTCTTATGGCGGTAGATAACGGGCTGCTACTCAACCTGGACAAAGCTACCATGGCGGTTGACAGCGACTGCCAACAGTGATATGAGAGGGACGTAGGAAGAATGTGGATATCTGACAGTCGCACGTTGTGCCTTTCCATGATAAAGGTTACATGGTTATATGGTCTGAGGGAGGGAACTGAGAATTTGATTCACGAGCAAAGGAGAAAGGGCAAGTAGGGCAAGATGTGACCCAGTTAAATGAGAGGGGTGTCGAAAGGATGGGGATGTCTGACGGTTGCAAGTTGTGCCTTTCCATGATAAAGGTCAAGTGACTATATGGTTTGAGAGAGGAGAAAGGGAATTTGATTGGGTAGAAAGAGAGAACAGGTAGGGCAAGATGTAACCCAGTGATATGAGAGGAATGGCGGAGGGGTGGGGATGCCTGACGGACGCAAGTTGTGCCTTTCCATAATCAAGGTTACATGGTTTAGAATGTAGAAAGGATGGGGATATGTGAACGGTGCATTGTTTAAGAACTTGACTTAGGTATCTACCAAAAAAACGGCAGCTCCCCTGGCTTACTATCCAGCTAAACCTACAGCAACATAGTGCATCATGAGGCTGACTGAATCACCTTTCCCGTGCTGTTCAATTTTGGGGGCTTCGTCCAGTGGCTAGCACATGGAGCTGCCTAGAAGCAGCTGATCGTAGTGGAAAAGAAAGCTGTGTATGAGAGGGATGGAGAGAGGATGGAGATGTCTGGCGGTTGCAAGTTGTGACTTGCCATGATGAAGGTTGCATGATTGTAGGGTTTGAGGGAGGAGAATGGGAATGTGATTCACAAGAAAGGGAAAAAGGGCAACTAGGGCAAGGTGGAACCCGGTGATATGAGAGGGACGTATAAAGGATGTCTGGCGGGAGTAAGTTGTGGCTTGCCATGATAAAGGTTACATGATTCTGCATGATTATAGATGGTTTGAGGGAGGGAACTGGGGGTCTGATCCGGTAGAAAGAGAGAACAAGTTGGGCAAGATGGAACCTAGTGGTATGCGAGGAATGGAGGAGGGGTGGGGATGTCTAAAGGTTGCAAGATCTGGCTTGCCATGACAAAGCCTGCATGATTGTGTGGTGTGCTAGCTTCATAGTACCACCTTAGACAGCAGTACCATAGGGTACCCCCCAGATGTCAAAGGTTATGCTAACGCCTGGTGGGGCGTGGTGTTAAGGGAACCCGTCGGACGCGGGTAGGGAGCGGTCTTCTACCTGAACTGGACAAGCTACCATCGCAGTCGACAACGACCTGCAACGCCAAGAGCGACCGAAGGGGGAATCAAACCCCCGACTCTTCATCCTCAGAGTGATTTGGTCTACCACTAGACCAATGTATATCACTGAAAGGGGCTTGGGTACCCCTCAGATGTCATACCACTGCATGTATATGTGTGTATGCATGATTATGTGTGTGCATGTATATGTGTGTATATGTATGTATATGCGTGTATATGGATGCATATGCGTGTATATGTGTGTATATGTGTATACGTATATGTGTATATGTATGTGCATGCGTAGATATGTATGTATATGTATGTATATCGATGTATATGGATGTATATGTGTCTATATGGATGTATATGCATGTAAATGTAGGTGTATGCGTGTATTTGCATGTATATACATGCATATGCGTGTACTTGTATGCATGTTTGTACATGCATATGCATGTAAATGTAGGTGTATGCGTGTATATGTATGTATATGCGTGCATATGTATGTATTTATATGCGTGTATATGGATGTGTATGCGTGCACATTTACTTCCCATGTAGGTGCAGAGCGAGCTGTACTCAATGCCCATGGAGATGTTTCCCCCATGGTTCGTTTATTCATTTATTTATTCGTCCATTTACTTCCCATGTAGGTGCAGAACGGGCTGTACACAATGTCCATGGAGATGTTTCCCCCATGGTTTGCTTATTCATTTATTTATTCGTTCATTCCTTCCCATGTAGGTGCAGAACGAGCTGTACACAATGTCCATGGAGATGTTTCCCCCAGGGTTTGTTTATTATTTTATTTATTTATTTATTCATTTATTTATTTATTTCATTCCATGTAGGTGCAGAACGAACTGTTTACGATGCCCTTGGAGATGTTTCTCCCAAGGTTTGTTGATTCATTTATTTATTCGTTCATTCCATCCCATGTAGGTGCAGAACGAGCTATACACGATGCCCATGGAGATGTTCACAATGCTTCCAGCCTCTGCTAGGATGGACGGCAGAACCGGCTTTCCATGGGCGGTTACTGACAATGACAATAGCAAGCCCAGGGCAGAGGCAGAGGTTGGGGGTCCCGCAAGTGCACACCAAGCCAAGCCAAGAGCAGAGGTTGGTGGTCCTGCAAGTGCACACCAAGCCAAGCCAAGAGCAGAGTTTGGTGGTCCAGCAAGTGAACACCAAGCCAAGCCAAGAGCAGAGGTTGGTGGTCCCGCAAATGGAAACCAAGCCAAGCCAAGAGAAGAGGTTGGTGGTCCCGCAATTGGAAACCAAGCCAAGCCAAGAGAAGCGGTTGGTGGTCCAGCAAGTGAACACCAAGCCAAGCCAAGAGGAGGGCAGGATGGTGAGGACAGGTCCAGGCTTACCTCTAAGGGCATGGAAGACAATGAGGGTGGTGCTGGCAGAGGTGGTGCGGAAAGTGGAAAGGCAGAGCCACCTGCTTTGCCCAACGGTGGCGGCGCACATGTGAGCAAGGAGGGCTCTCAAGAGAGTGCTAAGGAGAGTGACATGGAGAGTGCCAAGGTTGGCAAGGAGGGTGACAAGGTTAGCAAGGAGGGTAGCAATGGCTTGGCGCAGGTTGCCAAGGTTGCCAAGGAGGGTGACAAGGTTAGCAAGGAGGGTAGCAAAGGCTTGGCGCAGGGTGCCAAGGTTGCCAAGGAGAGTGCGAAGGAGAGTGCCAAGGAGGGTGACAAGGTTGGCAAGGAGGTTGGCAAAGGCTCAGCGCAGGGTGCGGGCAAGGTCAGGGAGATGAGCAAAGATGGGCTGAAAGGCCAGCTGCAGCCAGACTTCTTGGAAGAGCTCCTGGCAGACGACGGGAAGTCCACGCTGGGCAAGCAAGGAGGTAAGCAAAAAGTTTTGACTTATTTAGCAGGACACATGCGTCCCCATGCAGCAATGGAATGGCAACGTGTCGACGGAATAAAAGACTGTAGCCAAATAGGCGTAATGTAGGTGCCTGACCTTAAAAGTAATGATGGGGTGGGGTATTAAGGGAGCCCTGTCTTTTTGCGGTACGGAACGGGCTGCTACTTTGCCTGGACAAAGCTACCATGGCGGTTGACAGCGACCGCGAACACTAAAGCGCACCCGTGGAGATTTGAACCCGGCACCTTGGTCGTTCAAGGCGCTCTGCCATTGAGCCATTCGTTGAACGGGGATAGCTTGATTAATATTAATTAGGAGGTGAGCAGATTACTGCCGCCTGATGACATCTATTGGACGAAACCCTAGCTGGCGTGACTCTGCAACCATGTCTTCATAGTCAAGAGGAATAGTCGAACTGTATTACTGCCGCCTGATGATGTCTATTTGACGAAAGTAGTCGCTACTTCTTGTAATCATGCGTCCCCATCTCTCGTCTCTTGTTACTGTTGATTTCTCTTTTCAGAAAATTCAACTTAGATCCCTAGTACTCACCGCCCGGAAAGAAGCTTTTATATGTTACCCACCCACCTACACATCTACCTGCCAACCTGCCTGCCTACCTACCTACCTACCTACCTACCTACCTACCTGCACACCTACCTACCTACCTACCTGCACACCTACCTACCTACCTACCTGCACACCTACCTACCTACACACCTACCTACACGCCTACACAACAACCCCCCCCCCCCACCCACCCACCCACACAGCAGGAGGTAAGCAGAAGGCGTCCAAGACAAAGAAGGGGAAGAAGAAGAAGGAGAAGACAAAGGCGGCCACCCATGCGCCCTCACCGCAGCAGACCGAGGCTAAAGAGGCTAAGGACGGCAAGCAGCAGTGGCCGCCGGCAGGTGCACCCGCGTCTGCTTCGGAGACTGAAGAGTCAGAAGAGGAGGATGAGTGCGTGCCAACTATCCCAAGCAGCTCGTCCTTTGCAGGTAGGGTGTGTGTGGGTAGGGTGGGGCTGTGTGGGTGGGGTGGGGGGGTGGACTAGAGCACCGGGCTGACAGGCACATTATTATTATTATTATTTTTATTATTATTATTATTATTATCATTACGATTATTGCTACTACTGAAGAGTCAGAGGAGGATGAGTGCGTACGAACAATCCCAAGCAGCTCTTCCATTGCAGCTAGGTGGGTGGGTGGGTGGGGTAGGTGGGTGGACCACAGCATCAGGCTGGCAGGCACATTATTAATATTATTATAAGTATTATATTATTACTGAAGAGTCAGAGGAGGAGGAGTGTGTACCAACAATCCCAAGCAGCTCTTTCTTTGCAGCTAGGGTGGGGTGTTTGTGTGGGTGGGTGGGTGGTGGTGGTGGGTGGTGGTGGTGGGGGGGGGGGGGGGGGGGGGGGGAGGAAAAACAATTTGTTCGCATTTACATTTTCCTGGTAAATTTATTTTTACTGCGGAAGACGGCGAGCAGCCAAATTGCTTGCTGGAGCTATCAGCTATGTAACCAAGTTCAAGTAGGGAGAAGCTGGTCAGCACCTGGGGGATGCCTCTTCATTGATCTCTTCATGTATGAGCCCCATTTGATGCGTCTAGTCATAGTTTACAAATGATATCATATTTCCGTTCCCTAAATAGTTGGTGGCCACCATTTGTAAACTATCCCAACTCGTACCTCCTTCGCAGTCTTAAGCACACCTGAGGCAGCCACCTAAACCCAAGTGCTGACCAGCCAAGTGCTGACCAGCTTATGTAAGGTAGCTACCATTTGTAAACTATGACCAGAAGCTTCAAATGCGGCTCATCAATGAAGAGCCCAAAGAAGAGGCACCCCCCCTAACTGTGGTGCTTTCCGGGTTAGGAGGGTTAGGTCTAGGTGGCTTAGGTGGTTCAGGTAGCCAGCATTTGTTAATTATCCCAACTCCTACCTCCTTCGCAGTCTTCAGCACACCTGAGGCTGACATGCTGCTACAGCAGGAGCAGCAGCAGGAGGCCCCCCCGCCAGCTACCTCCTCCATGAGCTCGAAGGCTGCAGCGCCGTCCCAAAAGAAACAATCGCCTCCGGCCCCCCAAGCTGTTGCATCCAACGACAAAGCCACCACAGTTGGCGCGGCACAAGAGCCACAGCGCAAGAAACAACAGTCTGCGCTCCAGAGGGCGCTGCCTCCCCCTCCCCCTCCCCCTCCTCCTCCAACCCCCCCACCAAGTGCCGGTGCGCGCTCACCAGGAAAGAAAGGCGTGGCCTTCCAAATGCCTCCTCCCCCTCCCCCCCCCCCCGCCCCCTCCTAAGAAGCCTGTTTCACAGCCGCCACCCCAGCCTCCTCCCCCTCCCCCCTCTCAGAACCCACTGCAGAGAACCCAGCCGCCCTCCCTGCCGCCCCCACCCCCCCCGCAGAGCTCCCCACTGGCGCTCCCAGCAGAGCAGGCAGGTGGCGTGGCTCCGTGGCAGAAGGACTGCTCCACTGGAGGACTTCCCGTCAGGGGCGGCAAGGTGGCCTGGGGAGGAGCTGGTATGATCAGAGCGAGGTCCTTGCAGCTTGAGACAGCTGGTAATGAAACAAAGACAGGTCCCAAAGCCCCAATCAGCCGCAACGGCCCTAGTGGACCTGGCACTTGGACCCTCATGGGTTCTGGAGTAGCTCACCCACCTCCACCCCACGGTGTACTTTTCCCTGCACCCAACAGCACACCCGCCCCTCCTGAGCCCTCCCAGACTGTTCCTCCTGCTCGCCGTGCCCCTGTGCAGCCCCCCACTGCACACACCCTGGCTACCAACCAACGCATGCACCCCCACGCGCAGCCTCCCATCCCCCCCCACATGGATCCCAAGGCCCCCCCCAGCCCCGCTCAGAATGCCCACCCCTCATCACCACCCCTATCCCCCACCAACCCTGCACAACTCAACTTCAGCACCGTCCTAGCCTCGTCAGGAAACAACAACAGCCAGGGCTCCGCCGGTGCACCTGCGGGTCCACCCCCCACAGGATCCCAGGGTTGGGGAAGTCTCCCTTCCGTCTCCTTAGGACTTGACCCCCTCGCCTCTTCCTTCATCCACATCGACCCTCAGGTTGCTCTAGACCACCCCCCCAATCTCTTGGACCAGCAGCACCTCCACCTCAACCCGCAAGTCACTATAGACCCCCCCCCTACCCCCTTAGACCAGCAGTGCCTCCACCTCAACCCGCAGGCCGCTCTAAACCATGCGCATAACCTCCTAGACCAGCAGCACATCCACGACCAGCTAGAGCAGCTGCTGGATGACACGGAATCCCGAGACGCTGAAAAAGCCGCCTTCCCTCGTATCTCCATGTTCTCCCAATCTGGGGTCTGGGGTGCCCAGTCACCAGGCCGCTCCAACTCAGCCACCTCATCCATGGACCAAGCAGCCAGCTGGCACCAACAGCAGCAACCTCCTCCCAAGCCGCTCTGGAGGTCCCCCAGCCAGAACCAAGGCTTCGAGGCCAGGCCAGACCCGTGGACAGCCTGCGCCGGCCCAACTGGGGGTCCCCTGTACGACGGAGAAGGCTGGGGGCAGAATCCCGGACACAGCATGGGTCCTGCATGGGGTGATCCCCCACACCAAGCTGCGCATGCGCCCCATCACGTGCCCCCGCCACCACATGGCGTCCCATCCCATGACGGCTCTTTCTCCAACCACCACCGGTGCAACAAATCGCCGATTCCCATGTACCCCGCGCCCCCCATGCATGCTGGTGGTGGTGCTGGTGGCCCCATGCATGCTGGTGGTGGCGCTGGTGGTGCCATGTATCCGGGGGGCGGCGGCGGGGGCGGAGGCTATCAACATCAACACCTTCATCCCCAGCATTCACAGTGGCCACATCATGCCGTACCTGACTGGGGTCAGGGACCTCACAGGGTCAACCGCATCCCCATGGGCCATGATATATTCCCGGTTCCAGCACCGCACGCACCTGTGCCTGACAGAGCCCATCCCTCCCAGGACGTCATCCAGGGAGTCATTCAGGTTAGTAAATAAAGTAAATAAATAGTATATAAAAGGAAAGAAAATAAATAAATAGTGAGATGAATAAAATAAAATAAAATAAACAAATAGTCAACAATATCAAATAAAGTAAATAAATAGTAAATAAAGGCGAGTAAAATAAAGAAATAGTCATTAAAATCAAATAAGTAAATAGTAAATGAAATCAAATAAAAGCAAATACATAGTAAATAAAAGCAAATAAAAGCAATAAATAGTAATAAAAGCAAATAAAGCAAATATAGCAAATAAATAGTCAATAAAATCAAATAAATAAATAAATAGTATGCCTTATTATTAGCGTGAGGTAGAAGGAGCCAGCCCGTTTGCTTGCCCTGGTGCCAACCACCAATGCGTTGTACTATTCGCTGTGCTGTGCCTGTGAATGTTGTTTTGGCCCGGGTCCAGTCCAGTCGGGTTGTGTCTGGCCGCTCTAGGTCAGGTCAAGTCGGGTTGGGTTGGGTGGGTATGGCTGGGCTGGGGAGCATAATGACTGGGGATGTCAATATCGTACTGGTTACAAAGATTTTTAACCGAACAAGGAAGAGCAACTAGAACGAAACCAAACCAAACCCACAAATTCAACACAAATTCAACACAAATTCTACACAAATCAAACCAATACAAGTGAGAGGTATATATAATACGATCTCGTACAAATTATGAACCAATAGATTTACATATCACATGATATTGTGCAATATACTGTACGATATCGTCGATGTGTCATACAATATGTCCAGACAATATCGTACTTGACAACCCTAACCACGACTAACTCAATTTCCATCTTACATCCTCTCAGTCGCTGAAGTTGCAACCTGGATGCAATCATACCCAACATCTGTTGCTGGAATGCAACGACATTGGCTTTCTGGCGGCAAATACAGGTAAGCATCACTTGTAAGGAAGAAAAACAAATCATTTCTTTCTTTTTATTTTTATTATTTCCCTTATTGTTCACATTTACTTTTTTCCTTGTAAATTTATTTTACTGCCGAAGACGGCGAGCAGCCAAATTGCTGGCTGGAGCTATGTAACCAAGTTCAAGTTGAAGCATGTAGGCATTGCTGAATCTGCTTAACGCCGCATTTCCCACACAGTAGTGGGTGAAATGGAGTATCCGGACGCGCGACGTAAAATTCCGCAGGACGCCTTCATATTTCAAATACCCGTAAACCCCCGGGCAAAACCAGGAGTAACCACCGCCAGTGTTTTCCCAGCAGTACTGTCCTGCCCGGTATTTAATCAAGTGCACAGTCACTAGGGGCACTAAAATCTTGGTGCCCCAAGTTGCTAAGCCTTGATCTTAACCAACTTTTCGAGTTCCCACCACCATCCCTCTGTCCCACAAGGAGTTATATCTTCCAGAAGCTACCAGAGCCTCCCAGGGGAAGTGACTCAGTTATTATTTGACAGTAGCGACTCTATTGGTAGTAGCACAAAGACAGACCTGAACAGTCTGGACTTACAAGCTAGATAGTGCAGTTGATTTTATTTAATGGTAAAAGCTGATAAGACCAGTAAAGCCAGCCAGTGTCGTGATATACCCCCTAATTAAGGGAAATATCACACACAAAGCTAAATCTTTACAAGGCCCAGCATACACCTTAAATATGTCTACTAGCACTTGTACCAATGGGGGCCCCATCTGAAAGATCGCTGGACCTCTCAGGCAGTGACTCAATGTCCAGCAAGCAGGCCCCCAACTTTTGCAAATATAAGTACTGACAATGATGAAGCCTGCATGTGTGCTTATTTCCTCAACCCTTGAGGGTAAATTATATGTATTGGAAATATGAAAAGCAACTGTAAGGAATCTGAGTCAACCGTCTGAATTGTTCATTTTTTTGCGTAGACCCCCCGCCACCCCGTTGTCCGTTTGTTTGTTTGTTCTGTGCGACCGATCTGCGACCAAGACGAAGCCTGACACGACAGCCAAAGGTCTCGTAACTAACTGACTTTGGTCGCCAGCACGATCGCCAACACTCTCCGTCAATTTTCTGCGTCGCTTGCGACGCTGCCTAGGACTTGTTTGAGCTACTTCAACTCTTCCTCCCAACCCCAACCCCAACCTCAACTCTACCCCCAAACCTCAATCTTAGCCCCACCACCCAACATCAACTCTACCCATTTTCAGGCATGGCCCAGGCGTGGATGCAGAAGCATATCAGCAGCTACGGCTATGTTATATTATGGCATGGCGCCTGTTGGGCCAACCTCGATTCTACCCCAAATCTCAATCTTAGCCCCACTACCCAACTTCAACTCTACCTCCCCCCCCCCCCCCCCCCCCCCCCCAACCCCCCCAACCCCGACCTCAACTCTACCCCATTTTCAGGCATGGCCCAGTTGTGGATGCAGCAGAACATCAGCAGCTACGGAGATGTCATGGCGTGGCGCCTGCTGGGCCAGTACGGAGCTCTGGCGGTGACCATTAAGGGCACCAACTCAGCCGCCAACGCAGCTGCTAGCTTGCATGGGGCAACGATGGTCATGAACCCCATGTCTGCCTCGCTGCTTACCGAGTTTCCAACTGACCAAGCCATTGTCACCCAAGCGCAGCAGGTAACAATATGTATGCATGTATGTTGATTCACTCGTTTTTTTATTAGGCTCACTTTTCACTGCTCGCCGTGTTTTGTACTGCCCATTCAAATGTATGTCGTACTAAAAGGACCTCGTCGGAGTTTATTCTCCCATACCTGCTTTGTTATGAACGTGGCTTTGTCATATCCTGCTCACAACGTGTCATCTAATTGTACGTTGCACTGCCCACCATGTTTGTCCAGTCTATTCAAATGTATTTTGCACTCAATAGGTTCACCTCGGGCGCATACCTGCTTTGTTATGAACGCGGCTTTGCCTTATCCTTATTTTTTCGGTAAAGCCCTTCCTGTCGTGGCGAATGTGTTCCGACAGTACTAACATTTGTATGTTTTGTGTGTATTTCACAGATGGCTGTTCGAAATAGTGTTGGCAATGATTGGATGGATACCATGGCAGAAATATGGAAGAAGTTGAAGGTGTTGCCGCCTTCACACATTGAGCCAGCAGCTGTTCTCCCTGATGAGCTGCACTAGCTCCCATGCTTGGTTGGCAGACAGCTGGGGACTGGAGAAGTCCCTGTAGCCTACTCGGCTAACTGTAACAGGCCACTAGACCGTCAGACAGCTGGGGACTGGATAAGTCCCTGTAGCCTACTCGGCTAACTGTAACAGGCCACTAGACCGTCAGACAGCTGGGGACTGGAGAAGTCCCTGTAGCCTACTTGGCTAACTAGAAGAGGCCACCAGATTGTGCGGCATGATATCAGATAAGGTGATCGGAGATAGATGTCTAATCGCTCCTCATCCTGGGATATATACATCCCAAGCTCGGGGGTTCGATTCCCCCTACTGTCGCCCTGAGCGTTGCAGGTCGTTGTCAACCGCGATGGTAGCTTGTCCAGTTAGAAGACCGCTTTCTACCCGCGTACGACGGGTTCCCTTAATACCACGCCCCACCAGGCGTTATCATTATCATTACATCCCAAGCATGCAGGGAGCCAGAACCTGCCCCGGCGCTGTACGGTATCGGCATTGTTTTGCTGAGCATGTAACAAGCAGAGTACTTCAGGAGGACCCCCCAGAAGGACCCCCTGGCATGTAACAATCAGGGTACTTCAGAAGGACCCCCCAGCTCTGCTACCTGAGACACAAGCAATTGTATAGCCTGCGTCCTGCGGGGGAAAACGGAAACACTTCCTTCTGGTCAACGGACCCTCCCTAGGTTGTGTCCTGAGACGCAACGGACTCTTTGACGTTGTGTCTGCGACGGAGGACGCAGCTTCCTGAACAACCTTGGACTGTATGATATAGGTAATAGGTAAAATCTTGATTGGATCAAGTTATCACCTATGTTAATATTTCCCAACGCATAACATGGATCAAATTGATCCACGCTATGAGAAGGGAAATTAGATTGCGCATGGTTGTGTATCCATCCTTCTGATTTACCGTGTAAGAAAAAGGAAATAATACAGATGAGAACTGTTTGTATCTTGAAAGGCGAATGGAGTGAGCAAGATATGGATCAGCCTTACAGTTCTGGTCGAAGTGATGGGTACGCCACAACTTGCTAAACTTCACGATTTCACATATTTCACGCGTTTCCAAACACCTACTTAGATCATTTGATCAAATATCTCGCGGTACACTTCGGATCCGGCGCCCTTAATATTAGAATGTCCGTTATACGCTGAGGAGAGAACAATTATTTTGTGAGAAAATGAGAATTAAACCTGAATTGGTAGTTCAAAACTTCAGGATGGACCTGGTCATACATCCTGATTCCTTTGAAGGACGAAAATGCGTAATACCGTACTTACACATACCCCCCGAGTCATAGTTAAAACTCTTAAGGAAGAAAGATGCTAAATTGCCGGCATCTTCCTTCAATCGTACCTGCCAAGGCGTTGAAGGAAAGGCTGATAAAGTGGGACGGTCCATCTGCCCACCGGGCGACTTACGGACTAATGCATGCATGAATGACTGTGTGCAGGGGTGGGCATCCTAGATTTGTGGACCTATGGAGCTGGGAGCTGGGCTGCTAGGGGCTGTTGCCCTACCGGGCAATTGGGGGGCGCGAAAGGGCCGACTTGGGACAAGAAGCGACAAGAAGCTAGATCGCATCTGAGCCCGAGGCTGAGCATGCACAAAATACCCAGGCCCGGTCAAATTAGGTGCTGCCCCTGCGATAGTGAAAGATGGTCATCAGCCAAGAGGCGAAGCTGAAAGCTTTGCACAAGCAGGTTGGATGAACATTGGTTCGTTCAGTTGCAACTAGCGATCTTCCAACTATATCTGAACGGTTTTCGATTTCCTCCATCGGCAGAATTTTCGCTGCTTCAATTGCGATCAAATTGGAAGCAGCTACATCGTGCCCGGGATATGGATCTTCGTATGCTCGGACTGCTCTGGGAAGCAGTAAGTGAAGCTAACTTGCCCTAGTTAATTATGCCAGAGCTTGCCGTTGGTTGACAATCAACGCTGCTGCACGATCCAAGCTCGTGCTAAGAACCAGCAGACGCCATGTCGCTTGGAAATTGATGTCCGACTTTCGGAATTCAGGAAGACAGTGAACTAGGGTTGATTCCTCATGTGCATACACCAGAGGTGGGGAGACTGGGTCATATGTGACCACATGGAATGCTGGTCCTATCATGCATGACCGTTCTCTGAAACCTAAGGAGTGGCTGGAATGACAGGGGTTGCACCCTTGATGCTGCTGCATCAGGTGGGACTCCGGTATCTCTGAGAAAGCCTGCTGTGCTTGAGCATATTGCTTGAGCATATACACACACACAGAGCATAGTGCTTGATCATGTACACACACACACAAACAGAGAGCATATTGCTTGAGCATATACACACACATAGAGCATAGAGCTTGAGCATATACACACACATACACAGACACACACACACACACACAAACATAGTGCTTGAGCATGTTGCTTGAGCATATACACACACATAGAGCATAGTGCTTGAGCATACACACACACACACACACACAAACAGATAGCGTAGTGCTTGAGCACATACACACACATAGAACATAGTGCTTGAGCATATACACACACACACTCACACACACACAAACAGAGAGCATAGTGCTTGAGCATATTGCTTGAAGCATATAGAAACAGAAACGAAAAAAAAAACGAAAATAAGGCCTAATTCTGAGCATTACACACACATATAGCACAGTCTCTTGAGCAGTATACACACAATAGAGCAGAGTGGCTTTAGCCATATGAGCACACAAATAGAGCCTATTGCTTTTAGCATATCGGGCACACCCATGAGCATCGTGTTCTTTGATCAGATCCCACACCTAGAGCCGTAGTGCTTGAGCATATACACACACATAGAGCATAGTGCTTGAGCATATACACACACATAGAGCATAGTGCTTGAGCATATACACACACATAGAGCATAGTGCTTGAGCATATACACACACATAGAGATGTGCTTATGGAGGCCTTACCACAGCACATAGATCAGTAGTGCTTGAGCTATACCCAAACTAGCGCATAGTGCTTTAATCATGGATAGCACACCAGAGAGCATAGTGCTGAAAACCATATACACACACAATAGGCATAGTGCGTGAGCATATATACACCCAGCATAGAGCATAGTGCTTGAGCATATACACAAACATAGAGCATAGTGCTTGAGCATATTACTTGAGCATATACACACACATAGAGCATAGTGCTTGAGCATATTACTTGAGCATATACACACACATAGAGCATAGTGCTTGAGCATATTACTTGAGCATATACACACACATAGAGCATAGTGCTTGAGCATATTACTTGAGCATATACACACACATAGATCATAGTGCTTGAGCATATTACTTGAGCATATTACTTGAGCATATACACACACATGGAGCATAGTGCTTGAGCATATTACTTGAGCATATATACGCACACACACACACACATAGATCATAGTGCTTGAGCATATTACTTGAGCATATACACACACATAGAGCATAGTGCTTGAGCATATGAACACACACACACAAACAGAGAGCATATTGCTGGAGCATACACACACACATAGAGCATAGAGCTTGAGCATATACACACACACACAGCATAGTGCTTGAGCTTATTGCGTGAGCAGCCTTTCTCGAGCAGCAAGAGAGAATCTACAATAGCAGGGACAGAAAGATGCAGATCACTCTGAAGAGGATGATGCTATCGAGGTCATACTCACTCCTGTCTTCCATGTTCGAGCACGGGGTATGAATCGCGAGAGAAATCGTTGTGGGCAAGCAAGTCCACCTTTCAGACCTGAAATGATTATCCAGGTAAACCTAACTGATCTCATTTTTTTACATCGTGTCTGCAGCATGGGGAATGGTCAGAGGGTGAGGTCTGTGACCATGGGCAAGTCCACATGTCAAAACTGAAGTGATTATCCAGATAAACCCAACTTTTTTTTATTCACATCGAGCTTGCAGTACGGGGAATGGTCAGAGGGTGAAGACTGCGACCATGGGAAAGTCCTTCTGTCAGAACTGAAATGATAATCCAGATAAACCTAACTGATCTCATTTTTTTCATCCTGCCTGCAGCATGGGGAATGGTCAGAGGGTGAAGTCTGTGACCATGGGCAAGTTCACCGCTGAGGAAGTCGCTACCCTCGAAGCTGCAGGGAACAAGGTAGGCTGATCAATTCAAGACACGATCCTTATTTTATCAGCTTACTCTGTTGGGCAGTTTAAATCTATAGGACAATGCAAGTTGTTTATTCAGCCAAGTGTAAGTAGGGCCAGCTCGTTTGAGCAGGAAGAGTCACTTGCCCATGCCCATACTCATGCCCATGCCCGTGCTCATGCCCATACTCATGCACATGCCCATGTCCATACCCACGCCCACCCCCGTGTCCATACTCATGCACATACTCATGCACATGCCCATGTCCATACCCACGCCCACGCCCGTGTCCATACTCATGCACATACTCATGCACATGCCCATGTCCATACCCACGCCCACGCCCGTGTCCATACTCATGCACATACTCATGCACAGACCCATGTCCATACTCATGCCCATGCTCATACCTACGCCCATGCACAAACCCAGGCCCAGGACCAGGACCAGGCTCGATACACAGCTGTGTGTGTGTTACCACAGTATAGCTGGTTAAAACGTAGCCAAGTAGGCTATGTAGACTTGCCCAACCTCAATATTTAGAGGGGATGTACTCAGAACAAACACTGGTGAACTGACCCCCAGCAAAGCATAAACAACTGGGGCCGGAGTTCGTGCTAAGCAGGTGATTTGAACTGTGCAATTCTGACCCACATGGCGAATCAGTGCTTGCATGAACCAAGACTTATGAGAGGTTTATATAGTGCCGACTACAGCTGTGTCCGAACTCATGAATGTGTGCATTATGCGCAAGCTGATGGACCATGTCCAGGGTACTAGTAAGGGCGCGCGGCAGCGCGATTTCTCGCAAGCTTTTTGAGCCCCACTGCGCGTTTCATGCAGGTTTTTCGACCCCCTGTGGGCGCTTTTTGCACTACCAAGGGCTGACCAATTTGACAACATGTAGTACCCTGACCATGTTGTCAATTCAATTTCAATTCAATTCAATTTAATTCCATGAAGCGAACCTGCCAATCCTTGCTTGTGTGTTCAACAACTTAAAGGGGTGCTTATATAACTTGACATAAATATATAACATTAATATATCACAGAAATAAATACTACTGCTGTTCCATTATGTGCCTACTACAGCTGTGTCCGAACTCATGAATGTGTGCATTATACGCGAGCTGATGGACCATGTCGTCAATATAATCCAATTCAATTCAATTTTATGATGCAAACCTGCCAATCCTTGCAATATTGCGTGTGTGTTCAACAACTTAAAGGGGGTGCTTATATTACTTAACATACATATATTTCAAAATCTATAGCTTAGCTATGCAAAGCAACAGTGCACTTTTGCTACAGCAACAGTGATACAGCAACAGTAGCAGTGCTACCGCAACGGTGCACTTACGCAACAGCAACAGCAATAGTGGTACTGTAACAGTGCTACAGCAACGGTGTCACAGTGTCAGTGCACTTTAGCTACAGCAACAGCAACAGTTGTACTGTAACAGTGCCACAGCAACGGTGTCACAGTGTCAGTGCACTTTAGCTACAGCAACAGCAACAGTTGTACTGTAACAGTGCTACAGCAACGGTGTCACAGTAACAGTGCACTTTAGCTACAGCAACAGCAACAGTTGTACTGTAACAGTGCTACAGCAACGGTGTCACAGTAACAGTGCACTTTAGCTACAGCAACAGCAACAGTTGTACTGTAACAGTGCTACAGCAACGGTGTCACAGTAACAGTGCACTTTAGCTACAGCAACAGCAACAGTTGTACTGTAACAGTGCACTTTAGCTGCAGCAACAGCAACAGCAGCAACATCAACAGTTGTGCAGTAACAGGGCTACAGCAGGAGTGCACTTTAGCTACAGCAACAGCAACAGTACTACAGCAACAGTGCACTTTAAATTTGCGCAGAAAGCTGAGCTCACCTACTTGGCCAACAACAACAGTGCTACAGCAACAGTGCACCTGATGTACAGCAACAGTACTGCAGCAGCAGTGCACTTTAAATTTGCGCAGAAAGCTGATCTCACCTACTTGGCCAAGTAGGATGGCCATGGTGACACATACTTATGAACGTGCACATGATAGCTATTATTCTGCTTTCTGCGGTACCTGTAAACTTGTTTTTTGAACTACCTTTCCTGTTTAAAGGTTGGGCAAGTCAAGTTAGTTGAGTTTGTTGGGATCCAGTTCACCAGTACTGGTTTTTTGAACTACCTTTCCTGTTTTAAGGTTGGGCAAGTCAAGTTAGTTGAGTTTGTTGGGATCCAGTTCACCAGTACTGGTTTTTTGAACTACCTTTCCTGTTTTAAGGTTGGGCAAGTCAAGTTAGTTAAGTTTGTTGGGATCCAGTTAGCAGTCCTTGTTTTTTGAACTATCTTTCCTGTTTTAAGGTTGGGCAAGTCAAGTTAGTTAAGTTTGTTGGGATTCAGTTCACCAGTACTGGTTTTTTGAACTACCTTTCCTGTTTTAAGGTTGGGCCAGTCCCTTTAGCCTACTTGGCTACTCCTGGACTGTAACACTAAATACGAAATAAATACTTGTGTGTGTAATGTGTCCCTGTTTTAAGGTTGAATAAGTTCTTTTAGCCTATTTGGTTTACCCCTGGACTGTAACATACATACATACATACATACATACATACATACATACATACATACATACTTACATATGCGCAGAAAGCTGAGCTCACCTATTTGGCCAAGTGGGATGGCCATGGTGACACGGAGCGCCCAACGGATCGCAACCCGAGGAAGGTCGATGCTTGGATTAAGGTATGGGAGGGGGGGGGGGGGGGGGGGGGGGGAGGTAGGGTTTAGGGTTATATCACCCATGCATGCCAAGACCTCATCGGTACAGGCAGCCTGGCGGAGGGTTGCGTGGGTTGAGTGTGTTGGGCGTTGTGCGTGAGTGCAGGCGGGTGGGTGGGTGGTGGGTGGTGGTGGTGTGTGTGTGTGTGGGGGGGTATTACACCCATGCATTTCAGGACCTCATTTGTACAGGCAGCCTGGCGGAGGGTTGCGTGGGTGGGTTGAGTGGGTTGGGGTGTTGTGCGTGATGATCGTAACCCAATGAAGGTTGATGCTTGGATTAAGGTATGGATTCAACAAATTTTTCCTAGTGATTTAGAGTTGTTATGGATTTCTGTCCTCCTTATATCAACCTGAGCAAGGCAGTGCTTTATTTTCAGCTACGAGCAGCAGCTTCTAGGCAGCTCCCCTGACAGGCTATTCAGCCAAACCTGACGAAACCTAGAGCACCTTGAAGCTGACATAATCAGCTGTCCATATCTCCTGAACTGCCAAAATAGTCTGGCGTAACCCAGTGCAACACGCTATCACCCGAACCCCGGAGAGTGCAAAGCTCGTAGCCCGGGGGATCGGGGGGGCGTTTTTTATTAGTTTAGCTGGACCCATGCATCGCCATGCAATCACGGAATGGCAAAGCTTCAAAAATAAATGTAGCCACTGCTTACAACACATGTAAATATATATCATACCAAACATATATTTCATATCAACCATATACATAGATATCAGATCAACCATGCATATATCATATCAACCATATATACATCATATCAACCATATTTATATCATATCAACCATATATACATTATATCAACCATACACACATCATATCAACCATATATACATCATATCAACCATATGTACATCATATCAACCATATTTATATCAGATCAACCATATATATATATATATATATATCATATCATATCATATCAACCATGTATACATCATATCAACCACATTTATATCATATCAACCATGCATACATCATATCAACCATATATACATAATATCAACCATATTTATATCAGATCAACCATATATACATCATATCAACCATATATACATCATATCAACCATATATACATCACATCAACTATATATACATCATATCAACCATATATACATCATATCAACCATATATATAACAATAAACATCAAAATATAGCCAACACAAAATCATCATAATATCACCTGAAATCACCAACAAAAAGACATCATAATATCAATGACAAAAAAACATCATTATATCAATGACAAAACAAACATCATAATATCACCGGGAATAAATGAACATAGTAATATCATTAACTAAAAAACATCATAATATCATCGGCCAAAAACATCATCATATCACCAACAAAAAAACATCATAATATCAATGACACAAAAATGAACATCATAATATCACCAACAAAAAACATCATAATATCACCTGATGTCACAAAAAAAGCGTCATAACATCACCGACCAAAACCATGCTCCGCCAAGCCTAATTTTAGTCCTTCTATATCTTCCAGACCGTCTTCCTCGACAAATATTACTATTCGGAGCTCCCAGTGAAGAGCATTGACACAACAGCCATCCCTGTTCGAAAGGTTTCGGAGGTCCTGGGAGAGGAAATCAAGATCCAGGTGGGTTGCGCAACTTGTTTGGCTTGGGTACTGTTTGTATATGTCCTGTTTACAACAGCCACCTCTATTCGAAAGGTCTCAGAGGTCCTGGGAGAGGAAATCAATATCCAGTTGGGTTTGGCTTGGGTACTGTGTCTTGATGTCCTGTTTGGATTGGAAACTGTGCCTCGATGTCCTGTTTGGCTTGGGTAGTGTGTCTCGATGTCCTGTTTACCACAGCCATCCCTGTTCGAAAGGTCCCGGAGGTCCTTGGAGAGGAAATTACGGTCCGATGGGTTGTGCACCTTGTTTGGCTTGGGTAGTGTGTCTCGATGTCCTGTTTACCACAGCCATCCCTGTTCGAAAGGTCCCGGAGGTCCTTGGAGAGGAAATTACGGTCCGATGGGTTGTGCACCTTGTTTGGCTTGGGTAGTGTGTCTCGATGTCCTGTTTACCACAGGCATCCCTGTTCGAAAGGTCCTGGAGGTCCTTGGAGAGGAAATTACGATCCGATGGGTTGTGCACCTTGTTTGGCTTGGGCACTGTGTCTCGATGTCCTGTTTACAACAGCCATCCCTGTTTGAAGGGTCTCAGAGGTCCTTGGTCTAATTTTGAGCTCTAAAGCGACCTTCATATTCCTGCAATCAAATTTCTTTATATTTCTGACAGACTTGACCCCCACCCCTCGAGGGCATCTCCACCAGATATCCCCTTAGTTAAAATAAATCATTTCCAGGGAACCGAACCTGCAGAAATATATTTTTGAGCTCTGAAGCGACCTTTCTATTTCTGTGGTGGCGCGTGGGTCTGGCTAAACTAGTCAGAAATGCCCCCCCCCACCACCCCACCACCCCGCGCTCCGAGGGGTTTGGCAGGGTTATTTTTAAGGAATGAAAATCCTTTAAAACTAGAATCACGTGGTGCTATTGTTGGCCAAATCTTGTTACAAAACTAGAGATTGTGGTGCTATTGTTGGTCAGGCTTCAACCTCTTACAATAGCACCAGCTCAAAAAGAGTGGCCTAGCGAACACAAAGTGTAACAGACCAGAACTTTCAATTTGGACCCTGGTAGTTCTTTGGTTAGACCAACAAAAACCAGTTTGTCATTTAGAACCCCCATATAACACATACCCCCAGAAAACCAGTCAGCTAACCGGCCCCAAAAGTAACCAGTCAGTCTGCCAAACAGGCAAACACATGTCAGCCTACCAATAACCCACCCAGCCAGCTTGTCAGTTAGGGCTCCCTACATCTTAGTACCGGCCCTGATACCCCTGCGCTTCGAGGCAGCCAGCCAGTGGAGAATTCCTTTAGCGTGTAATCCCACTTAGAGTAGTACACTCGCAAGCACACATTGAGCAACAGAACCGTGGAAGCAAGCAAAGACAAGGCGAAGCGATCAAGGTCGAAGGTCGCTACGGAAGAAAAGCAGGCAAATTCGTAGCGAAGCTATGGAAGCGAGCAAATTGAAGCAAACTGTGAGAGCAAAGCAATCTTAGTCCACGCGAAGCTGTGGAAGCAAGTAAGGGAAGTCGAAGGGAACTGTCAACTGTGGGAGCAGAGCAATCGAAGTCGAAGCGAGATTTCTCTCACATATTCCCCCTATTCGCGCTTCTTCTTTCCATCAACGACGACATCCTTAATACTTAGCTCGTCGTCCACATCGTCGTCCGGGCAGGGCTTGGCAAGGGGGCAGGGCCAGGGCGAGCTCCCCCAATGACGATCCCCCTTTTGCTGAGCCAAACAGGCTGGCGATGGTCTTATACTTTCTGACAGGAAGCGTCTTCTGGCGTTTGTGGCTCGTGCTCATGGCGTCAAAAAAGGGCGCATCGGGGAACTTCCGGGGCTATTATAGACTTTTTTTTTTTACTATTATAGACTTCTAGAAGGCTCTTCCAGAAGACTCCTTCCTTTCCCTAACTTGCAGTTACTTGCTAGCCTTAACTGACTTTGGTACTGATGGAGGTGCGATGACTAAGGGGAGGCAGACGCAAAACTAGAGATGCATAGTGCGATTTCACCCAGGGCCTTGTCATCAAACTAGAGATCTGGGGTGCGATGAGCAAGGCCCAAATACGACCTGAAATCGCACCAGGCCAAAACGGAAAAGTCTAAAAATCGCACTTTCCGCTGAATCGCACCCTAAAAATAACCCTGGGGTTTGGGAGGCAGCGCGTCGCACTTGGGACGTACCGTGTTGCTCAGTTTATTTGACTGTAAGTAAATGAATGGGTGAGGGAGTTCTTAGAGGGGGGGGGGGGGGGGGTCTTTTAAGTGAGAAAAAAACAGTGTCTGAAGCAACCTTCCTATTTCTGTGACCTGGGTATCACCTTACTTAAAACACTATGCATTTCCGGGGAAATAAATCTGCAGAAATATAAGTTTGTGCTGAACTTGAAGAAATTGAATTTTGAGCTCTGAAGTAACCTTCCTATTCTAATGACCCAGGTTTCGCCCAAAGGCAGTGATGCTGACCAGCTCACATTCTTGCCAAGCTTTGCAGCTGCGTCTGCTAATGTATCTCCCCCAGCAAGCATGGCATTGTCTCCACCTGCCCGGCCTGGCAGGAGCATACCCACCCCCTCCCCTGCTGCTGATCCTTTTGACCCATTTTCGGCAAGCTCTTTCCAAACTCCGGCGGTTGTCCGCGTGCCGCCTCCTTCAAGTTCCAATGGAGGGGTGGGGAGTCCGTTTGCCGCCTTCCCTGGCCCACCTCGCGCACAAGCAGGACTGAATGGCACTGCTCCCAGCTCGCAGGCCATTTCCTCTCCGCAAGTCCCTGTCCAAGCAGCTGCTGCCAGCCTATCAGCCCCCGGCACTCACAATTCAAATTTCAAATTCCAAAATTCATCGGACTTCGGATTTGATGGCTTCCAGCAGCTGAGCGTCGCACATGCCAATACTTCTGCCACGATGGCCCAAGCACAGATGCCCGCTCCTGCTCCAACACCCAGACCTGCTGCAGCAGCCACACCAGCTTCAACATCAACTACATCAACTGACTTGTTCAGCTGCTCAACGTCAGTACCACTCGCAGCCCCAGCCTCCAACTTCAGTGCCCTAGCAGCGCATAGAGCACCCACTGACATGACTAATGCTGCGAGTTCCGATTGGACCGACTTCACAGATGCTCCCACCACCACTGCTGCTGTAACTGGTGGCTCACCACCACCACACCCGCTGCAAAACTTGTTATTTGCTTCTGCAGCTGAGCAGTCCTTCCCAGCCTTCCCATCACCAGCAGCCGCAGCACCCACTACTACTTCTACGCAGCTATCTGCAGCCTCTTCCAGCATGGATTCCTTCTCCTCTTTTGCTGGGGCGCCACTCGCTTTTGAGCGTGGAGCATCACAGGCAGGCCCTTCCAGGCTGTCAAGCCAGAGCGCGGAGTGGGCTGCCTTTGGGGATGACTCCACCTTCACATCCGATGCAAGGCCTGGTATCACTAACCATGCTGCCCCCACGGCCTCGTTATCAACCCACCCAGGTGCAGCCAACCCAGGTGCTGCCAACCCAGGTGCACCCAACCCACTTGCTCCTTCTGCATATTCAGCTAGAGCCTCAGCACCTGCTGCGGCACCAACACCTGCCACTGCACAAGCATCCACACCTCTAGTTGTTTCCTCCACATCTGCGCCAGGCACGGCTGCCCCAGCAGCTTATAAGACCCGGGGTGCCCTCCCTGCAGACTTGTTCAGTGATCCTTCCCCACCACCGCCGCAACCTGCCGCACACCGACCGCAACATGTCCCACGGCCATCAGAAAACTTCCAAGCCCAGCCAGTGAAGCAGGTCTCGGCTCAGCTGCTCTACTCAGAATCGCGTGGTCAGCGAGAAGCTCAGGTACAACCACATCAAATGGAGCAGAATCTGCATGTGCAGAACCCCACGCAACAACAAGCGCAAATGCAGCCACAACAACAACAACCACAATCTTCCCCTTGGCAACAGCAGCAACCAATGCAGCCCCAGGAGCAGCAGGTGCAGCAACAACGACTGCAGAAGATGCAGCAACAGCAGCAGCAGATGCAGCAACAACAACAGCAGCAGCAGATGCAGCAGATGCAGCCCCAGCAGCAGCAGATGCAGCAGCAACAACAGCAGAAGATGCAGCAGCAGCAGCAGATGCAGATGCAGCCCCAGCAGCAGCAGATGCAGCAACAACAACACCAGCAAATGCAGCAGCAGCAGTGGCCATCTCAACCAGGGAATCTGCAGCCCACAGCCCAGCCTCATCCACCTGTCTACAACTTGAATGCCGATGCCAGCTCTGCAGGTCATATGCGGCAACAAACCAATACTTCTTCATACCAGCGTCCGAGCAGCGTTGCAACTTCCAACTTTGGAGCGCCGACCAACTCGTCCTTTGGCCAGAGCCAAATGCCTGCCCAGCAGCAGCATGTACAGCCGCCGCTGCAGCACCAGCACCAGCAGCAACATTTCCAGCAGATGCAGCACCAGCACCAGCAGCAGCCCCAGAAGCAGCAGATGCAAAAGCAGCACGAACAACAACATTTCCAGCAGACGCAGCACCAGCACCAGCAGCAGCCCCAGAAGCAGCAGATGCAGCAGCAGCACCAACAGCAACATTTCCAGCAGCAGCACCAACAGTATCAGCAGCAACAGCATTTGAAGTTTCATGAAGAGGAACATTCTGCTCTTGATGTCAATCCTTTTGAGGACTTCTCTGGTCTCCACAGTGCTCTGCCCAAAGGACCTGCCTTGAAGAGCACATATCAGCCATCTCAATCGGATCGTACAGCCGAAGTGGAAGCTCCTAATCCGTTTTTGAACCCTTTTTTGTGACCGCAATTTATGGGGGTTCAGTTTACCAGTGATTGTTTTGTATACAGCCCTTCCTAATCCATTTTTGAACCCCTTTTCGTGATTGCAACTTCTTGGGGTTCAGTTTATCAGTGATTGTTTTGTATACAGCCCTTCCCAATATTGAGGTAGGGCGAGTCTATTTAGCTTATTTGGCTACGCCTTAACCCGCTAGACTGTAAAAACACATACAGGTCATCAGAACTTGTGATTTTTGGCTTGCATTAGAGCTTAAATCTTTTTTTAGCCCCCTCCCCCCTGATATCATGGTCGGGCAAGTCTCTGAAGCCTATTTGGCTACCTCTGGACTATAATAACAAAAGCAGGGTGGCTTTCATTCAGCTAAACAATGAGATGTTTGCGCGCGCGTGAGGGGGGGGGGGGGGGGGGGGGGCAGATAGGGTGAAGTACAGTTACGGTACGAACGTGGCACAAGTGGCTTGCTAAACAGTGAGATGTTTGCGTGCAGTGCAGTTTTGTTTTTTGAAGCCCACCCTTTCCATAGCTATACTGGTTCTGGAGCCATCTGGCCAGTCTCCGTTTGCCGCTATTTATAGCTATTTTCTAATTGGCTTCTTTCAACTTTATAACTTCTAATTAACTAAGGTGTAGATGATTTATACTGATGCAGTGCACTTTCTCTGATGGGCCGCTCGTAAGCAGCTCATGTTGCTAGTGTAAGGAGATACATGATATTAGTAGCATTCATCGGTGTCATGTGATGCATTTATAAGACAAGTTGACAAGATATTTAAATTAAATTATCACTCTACCACTAACTGAGGGCCCCCTTCGGCAAAACGATTGTTTGGGTTTCAGTTCATCAGTGTTTTTTCGTTTTAGCACCTCCTGGTCAGGGTACTTCAGGAGGACCCCAGCTCAGCTGCCTGAGACACAACCAATTGTATAGCCTGCGTCCTGCAATTAACGGTATCAATAAAGCTTAGCTCGTAGCGCTATTGCCCAGCCATCCATGGCAATTACGGTGGCCGAGGCTGGAGCTTTGTTGCTTCATTCATTCGGCCTTCTCTTCCTCCACACCAATTGTAGTACTGAGAATGACGGGGAATCCGGTAAAATAGGGGGGCTGTTGCTGTTGAGCTTTTACTACCACCTTCTAGCTTGATGCTCGCTTCTCGATAAGTCACACATTCTGCCACAAAAAAGTAAGCTCGTGCTAGGATTACTATGTGGAAAGCTTCCTAGATATTTTATGCAATACGCAGTTGATTTTGTATCGCAGAGCTGGACATCAATCTGGGTCTCGATCTCATGTCCTTCGGACCAACCGTTTATTTCAGGGGGCCCTGGTTTATTTCGCCGTTCGCGAACGCGTTCGTCAATCATGGCGACTGGAAGATCGACATGTTAAAGTCCAAGGTAGCAAGGTTACATCCCAACCGAGGCAGGTACACAGGATACCATCGAAAGTAGCAAGGTTACATCCCAACCGAGACAGGTACACAGGATACCATCGAATAATTGTGTTCCTTCTTACGTACAAAACAACAACCAAATCAGATCAAATCGATGATATAATCATCGACCGCGGCCACTTACCCACAACCCGATGCAGAGATAATGCGTACGGACGAAAAGGCGTAAGAAATGTGCAGATTCGTGGATGATAGCATGGTATCATATCCTGACGTCCCTGGTCAGGAGTCAAGCCAAGGGAGAGGGAATTTGACAGAAGTGAGTTTTGTAGTTCGTGGTTGTACTTCTGGCTGTGGTCGCACTAACCTTGAATCGACAACTCGGTTTCATATCGAGCTGCATTTCTCGCAGCCGGATTCCCTTACAGCAGATTGATGCCCTTTGATACTGGAAGACGGGCCTAAAGCGACGTCAGTGGGTTCTAGGCTGCTAGCTCGACTGTTGCCTTCAGGTGTGTGGTCTGACGCAGTGCTCATGGAATTTTTTATTCTATGACATGACTAGTGCATAGGATGCCGGAATAAGCTCCCGCACGTTTGTTGCATCCTGCATTAGCGTCAAGAGACAGTGGTGGTGGTGCGAATATGCGCAAACAAGGTAAGGTTAGGCCGAGACATGGACGTAGAATGCGAGACGTTTGTCGAGTGACGTTGGCACAGCCAACGCCACATAAGCAGGTGGTTTCGCCAGATGCGACCCCCCCCCCCAAGTGAAACGGAGAGCATTCATTTTTTAGGCATACTAGGACTTCTCCCATCGCTGGATGAGGGCCGAGGGTGGGGACCCGGGGGATTTCGCATGTCGCGTATTGGAGCATTAGCAAGTACTAGTATCAATGCGTAGTATGGCTGTCGCAGGGTCACTGGATAGTCTAGCGCCCGCGAGAGGCGCAGGGATGAATATTGTCGCTAATAGTGTCGAGTCAGCACGAGCCACTTAAAACGGATAATTTTAGTATCCGTCTCGCAAGTTTGCATGTCGTGGATGACCGGTTCATGACGCGCAACTTTTCGGCCTATTTAAATGCGTGTATAAAGCTCTTGGGCTCTTTAGCAAGTGCGTAGGTTAGACATGCACTGGTATTTGTTGTTCGTCTTTCCTTGTCGCCCTATCATGTACAGCGAGTTGCCTCCTGAAACATATAATTATCATAAAGCACTCATTCGCCCTAGTAGCCAAGTTACTATGTTTTTGATATCTAAGCTGCTTTTGTCACCGATGGTCATTGGGCTGGTCGCTCCTCGAGCAAACTGTGTCTTGTGCTTACGGATTTATGGCTCGGCTAAAAGCTAGGGTTGTGCTCCCGCAGATAAAACCCCAGATGCGCGTCTCTACTTCTGACTTGGATTTGGACGTTTACCTATTTGTAGACCCAGTTACTACTCCGACGAAGGATATTTCGTTCTCCGATATGGAGGCAGATAAAGCAGACAGCATAGATGACCCCTTCAGCGATTATGGAGATATCGTTGATGATGGGGAGCCCCTCGGGGATGACGAGATAGATGACTGGGCAGCGCTGGATCCATCAGACGAAGACGAGGACAAAGACGAGGACAAAGACGATAAATTCTCCCAGGTTGAAAAGAGCCCAGAAGAGAACTCCCCTAGTTCCTCCAAGACATCGACAGACACAGAAATTGTTTACGTGCCTTCCTCGGAAGCTGCTGCTCCTCCTTCCCCTTCGCCAACAGCACCCATTGCACAGGCGAATGATACGAACGCGATTGCGCCTTCTGTCAATACTGCCCAGCCCCCACCCCTTGCTGAAGCCAGCGTTTGTGCTCCCACGACTGCTGCAGCCGAGCCAGCTGCCATGCCAAATAAGTCTGATACCAAAGCCTCGCCTGCGAAAAATACCCTTCCCGATACTGCAGCTGGTGCGAAGTCGACAGGCAGATCTGACGAAAATTCGAATCTTGTGCCTGCTGTCACTCCCGAGGGCGAAAAAGATGTGCCTGGGGGGGATACTGAGGACGATGAAGATCTAGCTGTTGCCACTGAGAATGCTCCAGAGTCACCCACCTGCTCAGATAGGAGTGTGCAGGAAGATGCAGCCTCAGATGAGCCTGATGCAGGGAATGTTGTGAGTCCTTTGAAGGTGCAAAGTCCGGAGGAACTGAAGTCAAAAAGAGTGGAGGAGCCTGTGGAGGAAACAGTAGCCCCCAGCACCCCTAGTTCTGATGCAGAGGTTGAAGAGGAGCATAGCGAAGATTTTGCAGAACTGGTTGAAGAGGAGGGACATTATGACCAGGAGGAACCCATACCAGTGCCTGCAGCACCAAGTCCTGGTGTGAAAGGGCTGCATAATAATGAAATACAGCCCAAAGACTCTACTGCGAGTGAATCTCGACTGGTGGAGGATCACGCTGGACCGTCCGAAGTCGTTGCTCCTGCAGAGGCTTGGGGTTGGGGAGGGAGCTGGGGTCTTGGAGCTATCAGCAGGTTGAAACAAGTTGCTCAAGGTAGGCTGTTTATTGCATTGATATCAAGGGCGTGCTGTTTGATGGCAGGTCCCACGTCACCATTTGCATCATATCCTCTGTCTCACGGGTACCCATGCTGTATGCGGTCTTATCCACTGTTTTCTTTCGGCTTCTAGCAGCAGCTTCTATGCAGCTCCCTGAGCTAGCCACCGGGCTAAGCCTCGCTAGGAAGCTGATTACGTCAGCTTCAAGGTCTACTAGGTTGCTTTATGTTTGGCTGATTATCCAGCCAGGGGAGGTGCCTAGAAGCTGCTGCTCTTAGCCCAAAAGAAAAACTGTGTTCTTATCATTCTGCCAGATCTATGCTGTGGGCTTGACTATGTCCTGGGATCAGAAGGCTACGATTTGTGTGTTTCCTGAATATCAGTTTCTACCGAACTACATTTGCACTTCCATATTCATATAGCTGAGGGGCAGGTGCCTCTGACTCTCATACCCCCAGGGTGGAGAAGACAAAAGTCACTAAGTTGCTTCAGGCGTGCATGGCTATGGGAGTTATTTTCCCCCTGCAGCTAGAACCCAAGTTTTATTGGTGTGTGTTACATTTTGACATTTTATTTCCTTGGACAATGCAGGTGCTGTCAGTGATATCTGTGAGCTGACTGTTAGCAGATCTCAATTGTTTCTTGGTTTACATGGGTGTACGTCACATTTTGACACTTTATTTGCTTGGCCATTCCAGGTGCTGCCAGCAATTTCCGTCACCTGACTGGTAGCAGATCTCAAGTGTTTCTTGGTTTACATATGTGTATGTCACATTTTGACAGTTTATTTGTTTGGCCATTTCGACAGTTTATTTACTTGGTAATTCCAGGTGCTGTCAGTGATTTTCGTCACCTGACTGGTAGATCTCAAGTGTTTCTTGGTTTACATATGTGTATGTCACATTTTGACAGTTTGTTTGCTTGGCCATTCCGACAGTTTACTTGCTTTGTCATTGCAGGTGCAGTCAGCGATTTCCGTGACCTGACTGGTTGCAGATCTCAAGTGTTTCTTGGTTTACATATGTGTATGTTACATTTTGACAGTTTATTTGCTTGGCCATTCCGACAGTTTACTTGCTTTGTCATTGCAGGTGCAGTCAGCGATTTCCGTGACCTGACTGGCAGTCTGCAGCAAGCCCTTGCTGAGGTTGAAGATGGCTCAGACGCTGAGGAAGCAGACCGCCTCTTGGCAAAGGAGCCACCAGCCGATGGTCTTCTGGTTGCTGGTGATGGGAGCACATATATGACTGCGCCTCAGCAAGCCCCTCGTGTCCAATCAGTATCAGGTATGAAATGTTTACATTTTCCTCCAGGGTGATGACAGACCCCCCCTCCCCCCCCCCCTCCCCCCACACACCCCTATTGCTGCTTGGCCCCAGTGCAAGCAAACAGGCTTGCCCCCTCAGCCTCACACCTCGTTATAAGGCGTACTATTTAATTATTTATTTAAATTTTGCGGACGCTCCAACAACATGTAAAAACCCACACTCGACCCGCACTTGATCCACCCTCGACCCACACTTGACCCGCACTTGACCTGCACCTGACCCGCACTCGAACCACACTCGACCCGCACTTGATCCACCCTCGACCCACACTTGACCCGCACTTGACCTGCACCTGACCCGCACTCGAACCACACTCGACCCGCACTTGATCCACCCTCGACCCACACTTGACCCGCACTCGACCTGCACCTGATCCGCACTCGAACCACACTCGACCCACGCTCTAACCACAATCAACCCACACTAGATAAACACTCAACCCGCACTTGAACCACACTTGACCTGAACTTGTCTCACACTTGACCCACACTTGCAGATCGTGAGGATATCTCAATAGGTGATGGAAGTTCTGAAGGCTTGCTGTCGGAGGATGATGACCAGGTGTGCTGCTGTTGTGATTCTTAATGATAGTGGTAATGATGATGACGATGATGATGATGATGATGATGTGTGCTGCTGTTGTGATTCATAATGGTAGTGGTAATGATGATGACGAAGTTGATGATGATGATGATGATGATGTGTGCTGCTGTTGTGATTCATAATGATGATAGTGATGATGATGGCAAGGACGATGATGGTGGTTCTGTGTCGGGGTAATGATGGTGATGATGTGTTGAACTGACATGCTCTCAATCAACTTGACTTTGGGCTTTTTTATAATTATAACTGGTCGTTGGTGAGGATGCCCCATAAGCTTTCACGGGCAAAAGTGCAATCGTATGCTATGCACTGGTGGCATCCACAAACAGCTCTTATACATTCTACCAACCTCTCTTTTTGGGGCTACGTGTAGCAGCTTCTAGGCTGCTCTGTTTCCGTGTCCTCGGGTGAAACCTGAAGACAGCTAGAGTCTCTGATAGCTGACATGACGAGCATTCCAATGTAGCTGAACGCTTTGAGCTTGCCCCAGTGGCTGGCTAGTGGAGCTGCCTAGATGCAGGTACACGTAGCCCCCCCCCCCCCCCCCCCCCCCCCCCCCTCTTCCCCCGCCCCCCCATCTCTCCCCCACAGCCCCCCGCCCCCCAAGGTATCCTGTCCAACTTTAAATAACTCAATAATGCACCTTGTGACGAGGCGCGAGGTTGAGGGGGCCAGCCTGTTTGCTTGCACTGGGTCCAACCACCAATCCTGCTCAACTACCTCACCTTGCTTGCTCACTTCCAGGGGCTGGATACCCAGATCGGGCACCTTGTCAATAGCGCACTGACCCGGCTTGGCGGCGTGCTGAGCAATGTGGCAAGAATGGCTGCTGGGAAGCCCTCACGACTGCTGATGTTTTTGAATCCTGTCCAGCTACCTCACCTTGCTTGCTCACTTCCAGGGGCTGGATACCCAGGTCAGGCACTCTATCCAGAGTGCACTGACCGGGCCGGTTAAATTATTTTCAGCCGAGCCCTACTTGTACACTCTGAACAGTGATAACCTTCACCCTCATACGGATATCCTGTCCAGCTACCTCACCCTCCTTGCTTACTTCCAGGGGCTGGATACCCATGTGGGGCACCTTGCCCAGAGTGCACTGACTGGGCTTGGTGGCATGCTGAGCAATGTGGCAAGAATGGCTGCTGGTGTACCCTCCAGCATACCTTCTGGTGTATCTGATGATGTGCATGCGCTGCAAGCAGCGGCCACAAGGTCACTGACAAACGTTGCAGGCCTGGGGACAAGACTGGAGAGGAAATTCGAGGTAGGTGGTCCAGTTGAGGAAGGTGGTTCAGGTAGATGGTGAAAAAATCAGGGAGGTGGTTCAGAAATCAGGTAGCTGGTGTATCTGATGATGTGCATGCTCTGCAAGCAGTAGCCACAAGGTCACTGACAAACGTTGCAGACCTGGGGACAAGACTGGAGAGGAAATTCGAGGTAGGTGGTCCAGTTGAGTAAGGTGGTTCAGGTAGATTGTCAAAAAATCAAGAAATCAGATGGCTGGTGTATCTGATGATGTGCATGCTCTGCAAGCAGTAGCCACAAGATCACTGACAAACGTTGCAGACCTGGGGACAAGACTGGAGAGGAAATGTTAAGGTAGGTTGTCCAGTTGAGGAAGATAGTTGAGGAAGGTGGTCAAAACATCAGGTAGGTGGTGTATCGGATGGTGTGCACGCTTGTAAAGCGGCAGCCACAAGATCACTGACAAACAATGCAGATATGTGAACAAAACTGGAGAGGAATTTTTGACATTTTTCCAATTTATTTTTCCAGATAAATTAATTTTGTTGGTAGGTGGTTGGCCCAAGACAAGCCCTAAGACATTGTAATGAAAACGTCCCTTGTCTGAAAGCTGACATGACAGGCACTCCAATGCAGCTTCAAGTTTTGTGTTTTACCCAGTGCCTGGCTATTTGAGCTGGTGGGAAGCTACCATGAGTTGCCCCAAAATGGAACACTGAAGGTCTGAGTCCCTCAACAGCGCCTGCTTGAAAATTGCACCTTGAAAATTGCATGCCTGCTTGAAAATTGCACCTGCAGATGCCGCCGAGCATCAATAACACTAATATATGGCCCAGATATATATCATCTCTACAGGGACTCAGTCCTTTAGTGTTTCTTTTTTAGGCTACGTCTGGCAGCTTCCAGCCAGCTCCACCAGCCAGCCACCTGGCCAATCCCAAATATTTCAGCTGCATTCAAATGCCCTTTATTTCAGATTTCAGACGCACTAGCCAGCTTCCAGTTTGGCCCAATGAAAGGGTTCAGGAGCTGCCTAGAAGCTGCTATGCGTAGCCCAAAAAAGACTGTCCTTGCATCAGTGTTTTTCTTTTCAGCTATAAGCAGCAGGTTCTAGGCAGATCCCCTAACTGGCTATTCAGCCAAAGCTGACGCAACCTAGTGTGTCTAGAGGCTGACAGAATACACTGTAGAAAACTGTCGAAATCTCGGGAGTTGTCCTAGTGGCTGGCTCAGGGAGCTGTCTAGAAGCTGCTGCTCGTAGCTGAAAAGGAAAAACGATGCCTTGCATGTGCCCATCTTCAACTTCTAGTTAACAATATCCCAATCACTATACTTGTTTTCAGTTTGATTCTTGGAATTTCTCAGGGTGATGCTTTCAGATCTGGAAAATCCTGATTATGTCGAGTTTGTAACAAGCGTCGCATTTGATGTCGAATTTCGGCGTTGATCCATCCACCGATCAGTCAGACACAGCGTCTGCTGAAAAGAAAACTATGACTTGCATGTGCCTAACTCTGCCTCCTGGTTGAAAGTATCCCTGGGGGGGGGGGGGGGGGGGGGGGGGGGATTGTGTGTGTATGGTGGTGGTGGCGGTGGTAGTGCTGATGCAGTTTCTGTCCTTGCATGTGCCCATCTTGGCCTTCTGGTTGCAAATATCCCCAGTGTGTGTGTGCGTATAGTGGTGGTGGTGGTGGTGGTGGTGACACAGTGTATTTACTTGCCTGTGCCCATTTTGGCCTTCTGATTGGAAATATCCCTGTGTGTGTGTGGTGGTGGTGGCGGTGGTGGTGGTGGTGACTCAGTGTCTGTCCCTGCATGTGCCCATCTTGGCCTCCTGGTTGTAAATATCCTGGGGGGGGGGGGGGGGGGGGGGGGGGGGGGGGGATGTTTGTGTGTGTATGATGGTGGTGGTGACACAGTGTCTGTCCTTGCATGTGCCCATCTTGGCCTTCTGGCTGACAATATCCCAACCACCATACTTGCTTGCAGTCTGCCAGCCTGGCTGCTTTCGGATTGCTTGGTGGCATGGCTAATCAGTTCACCGGGACACTTTCTTTGCAAGATAGAGAGAAGCCAGACCCAGCAACTTTTGAAGACTTCTTTTACCTCTACGAAGGTAGGCTGCAATGGGTCACCCTCTTCTTTTACCCGTCTGACTCATCCGATTGGTGGTGGTTGTGATGGTGGTGGGTGGTAGTTGTGGTGGTTGGGGTTTGCCTGCCGGAAGTTCACCGGGACACTTTCATTGCAAGATGGAGAGAAGCCTGATCCAGCAACTTGTGAAGACTTCTTTTACCTCTACGAAGGTAGGCTGCAATGGGTCACCCTGTTATTTTGCCCGCCTGGCTCATCCAATTGGTGGTGGTTGTGATGGTGGTGGGTGGTAGTTGTGGTGGTTGGGGTTTGCCTGCCGGAAGTTCACCGGGACACTTTCTTTGCAAGATGGAGAGAAGCCTGATCCAGCAACTTGTGAAGACTTCTTTTACCTCTACGAAGGTAGGCTGCAATGGGTCACCCTGTTATTTTGCCCGCCTGGCTCATCCGATTGGTGGTGGTTGTGATGGTGGTGGGTGGTAGTTGTGGTGGTTGGGGTTTGCCTGCCGGAAGTTCACCGGGACACTTTCTTTGCAAGATAGAGAGAAGCCTGATCCAGCAACTTTTAAAGACTTTAAAACGTGAGCAGAAATATATTTCAAACCGAAATAAAAGAAGACAAAGATAATTTACAAAAAGAACAAGAATAATTGGTTCTTTTGGATTTTGTAACAAATACAGGGTCCAAGCCCTGCGACCATCTTTTACTTCAACAAAGGTAGGCTGCAATGGGCCACCCAGTTCTTTTACCCGCCCGAATCATCCGCTTGGTGTGTTGCTAGTGTCTGCTTTCTACACTGGGTTGGGCACTTCGATGTCAATAGTCACACGTTCTGCTGGTGTGCTGCTTGTGTCTGCTTTCTACACTGGGTTGGACTCTCCAATGTCAATGGTCACACAATCCTTTTGAAGACTTCTTTTACCTCTACGAAGGTAGGCTGCAATGTGTTCTTTTACCTGCCCGACCTTCTTTTACCTGCCCGGCCGCCATCCTTGTCTGCCCGACCGCCATCTTTCTTTTGGGTGCCCGACCTTCTCTTGCCTGCCCGACCCTCTTTTACCTGCCCGACCTTCTTTTACCTGCCCGACCGCCATCCTTGTCTGCCCGACCGCCATCTTTCTTTTGGATGCCCGACCTTCTCTTGCCTACCCAACCTTATTTTACCTGCCCGACCTTCTCTTGCCTGCCCCACCTTCTTTTACCTGCCCGACCGCCATCCTTGTCTGCCCGACTGTCATCCTTCTTTTGCCTGCCCGGCCTCCTTTTGCCTGCCAGACTGCCATCCTTCTTTTGCCTGCCCGACCATCCGCTTGGTGGTGGTTATGGTGGTGGGTGGTAGTGGTGGTGGTAGTGGTTTGCCTGCCCGACTCATCCGCTTCGTGGTACTTGTCATGGTGGTGGTGGTTGGGTAGTAGTCGTGATGGTGGGTAGTAGTGGTGGTGGTTTGCCTGCCCAACTCATCCGCTTGATGGTGGGGGTGATGGTGGTGGGTGGTGGTGGGGGTGGGGGTGGTTTGCCTAACCAACAACAACAACAACCAACAACAACCACCAGCAACGACAACCAGCAACCAACGACAACAACAATCACCACCATCACCACCACCACCACCACGGTCTGTAGGGCATGCTTTGTGCGAGGAGTTGGAGGGACTGTCTAATGAGAGTGCTCGCTCATGCAACAAAGCACGCTCAATGATGGAAGGTAGGGAGGGATTGACAAAACTATGAGGAGGGATTGAGGGAGGGATTCTAAAAGTTGCAGGAGAGATTGACAAAAGTTGAAGGCGGGATTGACAAAACTATCGGGAGGGATTGAGGGAGGGATTATAAAATTTGCAGGAGAGATTGACAAAACTATCAGGAGGGATTGATAGAGGGATTATAAAAGTTGCAGGAGAGGTTGACAAAACTATCAAGAAGGATTGAGGGAGGGATTTACAAAAGTTGCAGGAGGGATCGACTAAACTATCAGGAGGGATTGAGGGAGGGATTCTAAAGGTTGCAGGAGGGATTGAGAAAACTATCAAGAGGGATTGAGGGGGGGGGATTCTAAAAGTTGCAGGAGAGATTGACAAAACAATCAGGAGGGATTGAGAGAGGGATTGACAAAACTTTCAGGAGGGATTGAGGGAGGGATTGTCAAAAGTTGCAGGAGGGATTGAGGGAGGGATTATAAAAGTTGCAGGAGAGATTGACAAAACTGTCAGGAGGGATTGAGGGAGGGATTTACAAAAGCTGCTGGAGGGATTGAGAAAACTATCAGGAGGGATTGAGAGAGGGACTGACACAACTTTCAGGAGAGATTGGGGAAGGGATTGACACAATGTTTAGGAGAGATTCAGGGAGGGATTGGCACAGCTTCTTCTCTTTCAAACTTCTGGCCATCCTGGACATCGTATGATACAGTGTCTGCTCATCTTGCCCGAATCACTGACCTACACTGCCACTGCCTTGCAACGCTATGTACTGCACTACACTGCCTTGCAACACCTTAAGCTGACTTGCAATGCTGGTCACTGCCCTACACTAAAACGTCTTCTCTTTTAAACTTTTGGCCATCGTCGACATTGTATGATACAGTGTCTGATCATCTTGCCCAAATCACCGCCCAACACTGCCACTGCCTTGCAATGCTACATACTGCACTACGCTGCCTTGCAACACCTTAAGATGACTTGCAATGCTTCTCACTGCTCTACGCTAGAACTTCTTTGTCAAACTTCTGGCCATTGTTGACATTGTATGATACAGTGTCTGATAATCTTGGGGACCGATACGATAGACATCCCTACTCATGGGTAGGGACGGGCGTATCATAAAAAGGGTAATGATAACGCCTTGTGGGGCGTGGTATTAAGGGAGCCCGTCTAACACGGGTGGGGAGGGGTCTCCTACCACGACTAGACAAGCTACCATCGCGGTTGACAACGACCTGCAACGCCAAGAGCGATCGAAGGGGGAGTCGAACCCCCGACTCTTCACCCTCAAGCGATCTGGTCTACCACTAGACCTTTGTATATCACTGAAAGGAGCTACGGGCATATCATACGATGTTGACCAATGGCGAGTATGATATCATATGATATCATACAAACTGCATCACGTGACATTGTCTATAAAGGGTGACTTAAACCTAGTCAGACTGCAGGCATCATATGATGACAAGATGTCATATGATATCATATTGCTGTTCCCTACTCATCTGGCAACATGCCTGTGTTCTGTCCTCATGTGTGTGTGGTGGTGTGGTGTGAGTGTGGTGGTGGTGTGTGTGGTGGGGTGAGTGTGGTGGTGGTGTGTGTGGTGGGGTGGGGTGCACATAAACATGTGAAGGTACATACCTTGCAATTTATAGCATACAAAAAATCTGTATGATATTGTACTTGACAACCGTACTCATGAGTCGGGAAGGGCTAAGTTAGTTTAAAATAGTGAATACATAAATGAGTTAAATGTTATTTAACATTAGACGGACGAGCTCACCAGAATTTTGAATTTATTTGAAAAACTAATATTATTGTGACACAGTTGTGACACTTAATAATATTAGTTGGTATTAGTTTTTAGAACACTAATATTAGTTGCTGTTCCCTGACACATGAGCCATCATAGCTTGAACAGCAAGCTTGTTGAGAAGAGCCGATCCATCTGCTGCTCAATTTCACGTTTTGATGATGGCCAGAAGTTTAAAAGAGAAGAAGTTCTAGTGTAGGGCAGCTTGACGAATTCAAGGAAAAAGTAATGATACCGTCTGGTAGGGCGTGCTTTTAAGGGAGCCCCGTCTTACGGGGGTAGGGAACAAGCTGCTACTTTACCTGCAGAGTTTCTTTTTCCGACGACGCGTCGCCATTCCGTCGAATGCTACACCCCCCGGACCTCCCGAAATCGGGACACGCTGCCCCCCGACCCCCCCAGGCTCCGCGCTTCGCGCTCCGCCATGCGATGGCTACGCAAATATCCTGAAATCAGGGTTGATCAGTCCAAGTAGCTACTCAACCTGGACTACATATATCTGAAATAAAAAACACTGTTTACCTGGACTAAGCTACCAGTTTGACTGAGACCCCGAACACTTAAGCGCACCGGTAGGGATTCAATCCCCGCACCATCATCATTTCAACAAGCTGGACCATTGAGCCATTCGTCGAAACGGGGCAGAGTCAAAGGAACTTATGGACACTAATGTTGTACCCCATATGTCTAAATGTGAAAACAATCCTCGGTGTTGTGAGTTCTTAAATCAAATTAATGTGGATGTCCCTGACACAGTTTGATTTATTAAAAAGCATGCTCTCACAAAACAAATGCGAGTTAGAGACTTGTGTATGAGGTTCGATTTTTAATTTTGTAGAGACTTAAATGAGGTATGATTTTGTATTTATTGAGACTTGTATTAAATATATATTTGTATTTGAGGGGAAATGGCTGAATTCAGATTTAAAAATCCAGATTTGTGTTTGAGCCATCTGATGTTCAAAATCAAATCTGGATTTCAAAATCTCAATTCAGCTTTTTCCCTTCAAATATTAATAAATATTAAAAACAGGTCTCTATAAATACGCAAATTATATCTCACTCACTCGAACATCAAATCTTCAAGCATGTCCTCCATAGCTGTTCCAGTGCAAGGTGGTATCTGCCGGTGCCATTCCCCCTTCACTTGGTGGCATTGTTATCCACCAGCACTCCACTTTGTGCGTCCTGCACACTTGCTGCATGCTCCAGCAAGCATGCAGGAGCACGCAGCACTGGCTCTTGCTCTTCCATCAAAGCATAACCCTAAAAACAAGCAGCAGGTGGCATCTGCCGGTGCCATTCCCCCCTTGGTGATATTGTTATCCACCAGCACTCCAGCAAGCATGCAGGAGCACGCAGCACTGGCTCTTGCTCTTCCGTCAAAGCATAACCCTAAAACACAGCAACTGGTGGCATCTGCCGGTGCCATTCCCCCCTTGGTGATATTGTTATCCACCAGCACTCCAGCAAGCATGCAGGAGCACGCAGCACTGGCTCTTGCTCTTCCGTCAAAGCATAACCCTAAAACACAGCAACTGGTGGCATCTGCCGGTGCCATTCCCCCCTTGGTGGCATTGTATCCACCAGCACTCCAGCAAGTGTGCAGGAGCACGCAGCACTGGCTCTTGCTCTTCCGTCAAAGCATAACCCTAAAACACAGCAACTGGTGGCATCTGCCGGTGCCATTCCCCCCTTGGTGGCATTGTATCCACCAGCACTCCAGCAAGTGTGCAGGAGCACGCAGCACTGGCTCTTGCTCTTCCGTCAAAGCATAACCCTAAAACACAGCAACTGGTGGCATCTGCCGGTGCCATTCCCCCCTTGGTGGCATTGTATCCACCAGCACTCCAGCAAGTGTGCAGGAGCACGCAGCACTGGCTCTCGCTCTTCTGTCTAAGTGTAATCCTAAAAACAGTACCTGGTGGCATCTGCTGGTGCCATCCCCCCCTTCACTTGGTGGCATTGTTATCCACCAGCACTACACTGCATGCGTTCTGCACACTTGCTGCGAGCTCCAGCAAGCACTGGCTCTTGCTCTTCCGTCAAAGTGTAACCCTAAAAAACAGTAACTGGTGGCATCTGCCGGTGCCATTCCCCCCTTGGCGGCATTGTAGTCTGCCTACACTCTACTGGATTCCAGTGGAGTGCAGGCCGACTACAATGCCACCAAGGTGAGAACGGTACCGGCAGATGCCTGCCGGTCTCCCCATTCGCTTTTTCCCTTTAAGCGAGAGATCTAATTGATCTGTATACATCATCACCGAGTCTTCCTTTTTTTCTCGTTTTTAAACTTCTTCCTTGATTTTAAGTTTTTCCGCCCCCCCCCCCCCCCCCCCCTCGTTCTCTGGGCGCTGCAAGTGCTAGGCTCATTGAGCTATTTCCCAGATGAATTGCGCAAAATGGTGTTTGTCATTTGAACTAATTAAGTTTGTTATTTTATACCGACACTTCATCCTTCTCTCGGTGTTGCATGTGGTAGGCAGCAGGGTACTACACAGCGCGAGCGGCAGCGCGTTAACAGGCATTCTTCTTGAGCCCCACTGCGCGTTTTGCGCAGTGTTTTCAACCCCCTGTGGGCGCAGCGCGCAGTTTTGCGCTTTTTGCACTAGAAAGCGCCGACCAATTTGACGTTTGTGCGCTTTAAGCGCTGACCAATTTGACAAAAAGTAGAACCCTGGTAGGCAGAAGGAGCTGGATGGTGTTGTGCTCTGTTTTTTTCCGTGCGACGCTGGAGGTCCAAAAGTTCTGTGCCAAAAGTTTATTCAAGCTGATCCTGAGCTGATCAATTAATTCCGTTTATATGGAGTATATGACTGAGTATAGGCAGTATATGAGGATATTTGTTTAGCATTTTTCTGATTTTTCTGAGCACCTCATTTAGGGGGGGGGGGGGGGGGGGGGGGCCTCCTCAGGTTTTTGAGGCTTGGCGTTTGCAGCTTTTTTTTTACTTGTGTGCAACGTGTCTCAAATTGAACGTCTCTGTGTGACCCCAGTGCAATGCGCTGCCCCCGAACCCCGTGGAGCATGAAGCGTAGAGTCCGGGGGGCATTTCTGGCTATTTTGTTCAGACCCATGTGTCACCATGCAGCAATGGAATGGTAACGTGTTGTACACAAAGAGACAGTATTGTCTTGGCGTCGTAACTAATGGAGCCCGTCATGTGGAAAACCTCAAACCAGTCAAGGGGGGTTGCATCCATTTGGTGGTTTTAGTCCAACGCACGCACACACTACCACTACCACCACCACCACCACCCACAACACCCTCCCAATACCACCAACAACACCAACACCAACACCCACCAACAACACCCACCAACAACACCCACCAATAACACCCACCACCCCCCCCCCCCCCCCCCCCCCCCCGGGACCCCCCCACCCCACCCCACCCACCCCCACACACACACACGCACACATGGACCCGAACACGCCCCTTACCTGTCCTCCTACCGCAGGAGCTAGGCAGAAGGAGCTGGATGATGCCTGTGCATCCTTAGCAGCAGTTTTTTTTTTTGCACATCCTCCACACAACCCGCACACCCCAAAACCCCAAACCTTCCACACACTCTACAAACCCCACTCCCTGCAATCACCTCCCACATCTCCCACGCACACCAGACCCACACACACCCAACACACCACACCATGCATCCCCCCCCACACACCGCATACCACACATCCCCCCACACACCACATACCACATACCACACATCCCCCACCACGCACCACAAATCACCCCCCCACACACACACATACCCCCCTCACCCTCCACCCCCCCTCAAATCACCCCCCACCACCACCACACACACACCTCCAACACCCCACACAGGAGCTAGGCAGAAGGAGTTGGATGATGTCCTGGCGTCCTTAGCAGCAGTGTTCAATGCCCAGATCAAAGCTGGTGAGCTGCAAAACCCAAATGAAAGTGCTGGTAGCACTAGCAGCAGTAGTATGTCAACTTCTGGGGATGCAGTTGGCTCTGGGGACTCAGTTAGCCCATTGGTAACGCAACGTTACGCACCCATCTCCTATCTCTGCGAGGATAGCATATCTCGATCTGAAAATATGAAGGCCATGCTCCAGCGGGCTATGCAGCGCGTCGTAGTTGCTTACTTGGAGTCTCAGAAAGATGCTGGTCAGTCTCAGAAAGATGCTATGGAGGATGGCAAAGAAATTGTAGAAGCTCCTCCTCATGGAGAAAGTGTGACATCTGACAAGGCATCTGACATGACATCCGACAAGACTGATGCCCCACAGGCTAAGACTGGTGACACTGATGAGCCTGTTGCGGGGGGCAAAGAGGACAGGCCAGGGCCTGCACCCTCTGAGGACCGCAAGGCAGCTGGCGCTGCTCTTGCCACAAACACATCTGGCGCTGGTATGGATGGGGATGAGTTTGAGATGGTGGATGCGGATGAGGGCGGAGATGACTTGGCCTCTCCCGTTTTGTCGGCTCTCAGCCAGGTGCGGAAGCAGAGCTCGAAGCGGTTGGCGGAGATTTGTGCGGCCCAGATAGAGCTCTTGCTAGACCTGGGCTTGAGCCTTGTCGCCCCGTCTGCCAAGCTGACGCGCTCAGATCTAGGGGTCACCTGGCCTGACAAGGCGGAGGCCCAGGCTATTATGCTGAAGAAGCAGGCCCATCGCATGGCGACAGATGTCGAGGCTGTAGCCGCTGCCTTCAAGGCGACAGTTGACTCCCTTCTCACGGAGCCCTCGGAAGCAGACAGGCCAGACGATGATGTAGAGGGCGAGGGAAGTGAAGATCACGAGAAAAAAACAAGCCCCTTCATGCTGCTGCCGGAATCGGAGCTTGGACCCCTGTCGGTCCTGGTATCCTCCATGTCCCGTGAAATCGAGGCTGTGGGAAGCAATGCCAGTATGAAGGTGATGGAGGGCTATCGTGGGCTTCTGTACGCCATTTTATTGCGATCAATAGCGTCAGAAGGACCAGAGGCTCCTGGAGCAGTGCAGCCGGTTACGTCAGCTTAAGACAGCCTTGCTGCTGCCGCAATACTGCCCCCCTACACTGGCCTTTAGTTTGGGTGTTCCAAAAGCAATGAAGGTGACGGGGTTCTAATAAGCGCTCCTGCACACCAATGTATTGTGATCAATCGCGTTAGGAGGACCAGACGCTCCTAGAGCAGTGCAGCCGGGTGCGTCGGGGTAAGACAGCCTTGCTGCTGCTGCAAGGCTACCCCCCTCCACAGGCCTTCAGTTTGGGTGTTCCAAAATTAACGGAGGTGATGGAGGGCTATCGTGGGCTCCTGCACACCATTGTATTGCGATCAATAGTGTCAGAAGGACTAGAGGCTTCTGGAGCAGTGCAGCTGGGTGCGTCGGCGTAAGACAGCCTTGCTGCTGCCGCAATACTGCCCCCCTACACTGGCCTTTAGTTTGGGTGCTCCAAAAGCTATGAAGGTGACGGGGGGCTAATAAGCGCTCCTGCACACCATTGTATTGCGATCAATTGCGTTAGGTGGACCAGACGCTCCTAGAGCAGTGCAGCCGGGTCCGTCCGTCGGGGTATGACAGCCTTGCTGCTGCTGCAAGGCTACCTTCCTCCACATGCCTCTAACTTAAGTGTCCCAAAATCAAAGGTGATGGAGGGCTATCGTGGGCTCCTGCACACCATTGTATTGCGATCAATAGTGCCAGAAGGACTAGGGGCTCCTGGAGCAGTGCAGCCGGGTGAATCGGCGTAAGACAACCTTGCTGCTGCTGCAATGCTGCCCCCCTACACTGGCCTTTAGTTTGGGTGCTCAAAAAGCTATAAAGGTGACGGGGGGCTAATAAGCGCTCCTGCATACCATTGTATTGTGATTAATTGCGTAAGGAGGACCAGACGCTCCTAGAGCAGTGCAGCCGGGTCCGTCCGTCGGGGTATGACAGCCTTGCTGCTGCTGCAAGGCTACCTTCCTCCACATGCCTCTAACTTAAGTGTCCCAAAATCAAAGGTGATGGAGGGCTATCGTGGGCTCCTGCACACCATTGTATTGCGATCAATAGTGCCAGAAGGACTAGGGGCTCCTGGAGCAGTGCAGCCGGGTGAATCGGCGTAAGACAACCTTGCTGCTGCTGCAATGCTGCCCCCCTACACTGGCCTTTAGTTTGGGTGCTCAAAAAGCTATGAAGGTGACGGGGGGCTAATAAGCGCTCCTGCATACCATTGTATTGTGATCAATTGCGTAAGGAGGACCAGACGCTCCTAGAGCAGTGCAGCCGGGTGCGTCCGTCGGGGTATGACAGCCTTGCTTCTGCTGCAAGGCTGCCCCACTCCACAGGCCTTTAGTTTGAGTGTTCCAAAAGCTATGAAGGTGATGGAGGACTATCGTGGGCTCCTGCATGCCATTGTATTGCGATCAATAGCGTTAGAAGGACCAGGGGCTCCTGGAGCAGTGCAGCCGGGTGAATCGGCGTAAGACAACCTTGCTGCTGCTGCAATGCCACCCCCCTCCAGAGGCCTTTAGTTTGAGTGTCCCAAAAGCAATAAAGGTGCTGGAGGGCTAACAAGCGCTCCTGCATACCATTGTATTGCGATGAATAGCGTCAGGAGGACCAGACGCTCCTCACTTCTGCAATTAAGCTTGTCATCGTATGTATGAAAGCATACCACAGGGTTGGTACTTGAGCCTGCAGGTGTAGCTGGTTTCCATGTGTAAGCTGACACTGCTTGTTGTGCCCATTCTGAACAGTACATGAAAGCTGTGCATGTGTGTGTAGGTTACATGGAAGCTGTGCATGTGTGTGTATGTGTGTAGGTTACAGTCCAGGGGTAGACCAAATACCGTTAGAGTACATGGAAGCTGTGCATGTGTGTGTATGTTACTGTCCAGGGGTTGGCCAAATACCAGAGTAAAAGGACTTGCCCAGCTGTGACAGGAAGGGCTAAAAAGAGAAGGCGTTGATCCACTGAACCCCAAACAATCGGTGCATGCCGGATTGTTAAGCTGTGACTTCACCGCACGAAATAGTTTTTCTTTTCAGCTACGAGCAGCAGCTTGTAGGCAGCTCCATGAGCCAGGCACTGGGTCAAGTCCCATTATTTCAACAGTTCTGGACAGCGGATTCTGTCAGCTTCTAGACACCCTAGGTTGAATTAGCTTTGGCTGAATAGCCAGTCAGGGGAGCTGCCTAGAAGCTACTACTCATAGCTGAAAAGAAAAACACTGCCACGGCTGTCAGGTGACCTTGTGGTGAAAACACAGCTTCGCATGGAATCCCCCGATGCTCAACATCTTTCTCTGGCATGCAGAGGCTAACGATTTTCCGAATCATAGATCTAGCAACGATTCAAATCAAGTCGGTTACTCGCACGTTGGCAAGCTAGTTGTTAGATCTTCAAGTATTTCGGCATGGTTGTCTGGCACACCTCGATACATGTTGCCACGTTGCCGGGGTTGCGCATTTCATAGACAACTTTGATGTCACCAAATCTACCCAAACTGTTTTGTATATTTTCTCATACAGGAGTAAAACAATTGACCTGTCATCCCTCAAAAACCTGAGGAGGGCTGACCCCCCCACCCACCCACCCACCCTCCACCCCTTAAATATAAAGAAGTATGCACCGACCAGTCATGATGGCGAGTTCCAGTAATACTAGCCGGAGTCCGATCTGGGTTCCCGGTATCGGACTCAGCTTAGTAGCTATGTAGGTATGTATGGTAGCTATGTATGGTGACTCGTGCCCATCAGTTTCTGAACAGTTGGAACTTCTTATCCCATGACCTTGCCAACCTGCCCATTGAGGAAGAGGAAGATGGACGCACTTCCCTCCTTTTGTTACCCCACTTGTCGGTTTTGCTTAAGGCTGTATTCGCCATGGAAATTTGTGCCGGTACCCCGCCACAGCCTCCCGCAGCAGCTCCTCCTTGCCCTCGTCCTCGAGTCTTTGACTGGCTTGTCGCGTTTGTTGAAGCGACAAGTGGAGAGCAGCAGAATCTCCCCCTCCCCCTCCACCTTCCCCTCCCTGCCCTTTTCCCCCTCAACCTTCTGCTGTTGCGTCTGGCTGACTTCTGAGCACAAGGAACTAGAGGGCGTTATTGCTTTTGGCGCCTGATCGCCATGGACTCAACACGTGCCAATGGTGGTCAGCAAACACTTTTTTAATAGAAGTCATGTAGCTTGGTACCGTCGCGTGCATTCACCCATCCCAACTGCATGAGCAATCATCACTGCAACGCCATGAAATATACCAGATCTATGTATGCGGAATTTCCAGCCATTTGACCCCCTGCTGCCTCTCGAACTCCAGACCTGGTTCTACAACTTGGCATCCACACATGTAATGCTGGCAGCCCTCTTAAACATCGAGACCTTGCTTGTAGTGATAGTTTCAGACTCAGTCAACACTGCAACGCCATGAAATACCTGAGTCAGTCATCCCACATTCAGTCACCCCACTTACTTTCATGCTACCAACACAATGCAGGGCTGGTGACTTGTAAGTGATCCAGGTGTTCAGCTAACTTGAAGCGGGGCCGTTGTGAGGCACATTGAGTTAGTGAGACCAATATCAGTTGATCAAAGTTGACTGAAATTTGTGGTCTGCTAGCCTAATTAATTTGATTGCAGGTAACCCAGTAGCTCAGCTATATATGAATTGGGGCTGCTGTTCGGCACATTTTACAGTTTAGATAGAATCACATTGGATAGTTAGTTAGTTACAGGGTTTGCAGCCAACTCAAGGCTCCAAGTTGCTGATTCCAATGTGCTTTATTATAACACCCAAATTCGTTTTTTTGTAAAAATGCCCCCAAAATGCCCCCCCAAAGTGGGGAAAACCGAAGGTCAAAAACCAAGTGCTAGCTATCTCATATACCGCACCTTTTTTTTAAGAAAAAGTGCGTTTTTTAAAATGCCCGAAAAAGTGCACCGGAATAAGAGGTGCCCAGGCCTCAAATTTTTTACTCGTGCCGATCGATTTTTCTGAGATTATCCTCGAAGGAATAATGGCATGATCCATGGTGATGTTTTAAGCCATTTTCAGGTCATACTGAGCATCTTATTTGGGGGGGGGGGGGGGGGGGGGGGGGGGGGGGGGTCAGCCCTCAGGTTTTTTGCTATATATTTTTACTCAGACCTCCAAATCGCATTCTGAGACCATTGTGTTGACAAGGGCAGTTCATTGGCACCACTTCAGACCCGGGTGGGTATGGGTGGTATGGGTGGTATGGATGGGTGGGTGAATGGGTGAGTATTTCGACTATCACACAATCCCTGTTTGGGAATTCTGAGGATGCCATTGTGTGCTCCATACTGCAAATACCCTGTAACATACATGCATACCCTGAATCCATATCTAATTTTGAAGTCGTGCCTCTTATTTCTATTGAAGGGAGGAAGGGGAGGGGGGGCAGCTCTCAGGTTTTTTAGGGATGACAGGTCAATTTTTGTGTGCTCCTGACCGGAAGGGTAAAAACATAAGTGCGATATTGCCAGCACATTTCAGCAAGGCCGTTGTACTACTCTGGCCATGGTAGTGCAATGTCACAACGCACACAGCTATGGGTGGGTTATGCCATCACCCACACAGCCATGGGAGTGTACTGCCACAGCGCACATTTTTATAGACAAGGGAGCTTCTCTAGTTCAGTCAATGTATAGTTACAATCGTTTGTCAAGAAAGGCATGCACACTAGGTAAGTAGCAGAGCATCCCAGGGAGGTTAGGTAGAACCTAACCTCATGGCACGCCAGCGGTCTTACCGACTGGTGCGATCTAACTGACAAGCGGTCTAACCGACTGGCGGTCTGATGGCTTTGCGTCCAACAGGGTACGGCATATAAGCCGTACTAACACACATAGCTATGGGTGACACTGGATCAGGACTAAGAGGACGCAGGAATAAGGAGGAAAAGAACATAGACATTGTAGACACCGCTCAGGGAACTGACCAAGTATCTGAAGAGTATTCAGGTACGTATCTGCATTCTTCAAATAGTTATCTCAGATATCGAACAGATACTTTCTAGACATCACAGATACTGGTGCATATATACTGATATCTCTATTCTCTAGATATGGTTTAGGGAGTATCTAAACAATATCTAGATAAGGAATTAAGGATATATGTACTTCTAGCTACTGCTTATTTACATAGTATCCAAGCAATATCATAGACCGTATATGCACCCTTATCTATGGTAGCTAGATACCATCTAGATCGTATGATTAAATTATCACTGTAGCACGAACTCAGGGCCCCCGTCGGTTAAACAATCGTTCGGGGCTCAGTTTATCAGTGCTTGTTCTTTTTAAGCCCTTCCTGTACGGTTGGGCAAGTCCCTTTAGCCTATTTGGCCTACCCCTGGACTGTAACATACATACTAGACAGTATCTGTTTGATATGTATATACAAATATATGAGAAGTTCATGGCGCTCAAGAAGTATCAAATAATAAAAATGAAGTCAAATATAAAGGCTTGCTATTCAACTTGCGCCTACTTTGCATATTGTAGGAGTGGCACCACCATTCGAGCTGAATCCTCCGTGTCGCTGGTTTGTGTTGGGAGACCCACCTCCTGGGGTGAAAGTCCTTTCACAACTAAAACAAAAAAAACTAGATAGCTACCAATATGGCTATCCGTGGCCACGCACGCACAAGCATTGTAATCATATAAACAAACAATAAACTACTCACATCGAACAACATAAACAAGGAAGACAAGCATAGTTTAGAAATGCAAAATTACGAACATAAATGTCAAAGGCTTTACGATTCTAAGATACAGTAGCTCCACAGAAGTCACACATATCTACTAAGTAGCTTTAACTACTTCTACCTATGCATTATATTAAGTGTGCCTACTATTTTGTAGGAGTGGCAACGCCATTCGAATTGAATCCTCGGTGTCGCTGGTTGAAAAAAAAAAGGTTTAAGGTTTAGGGAGACCCACCTCCTGGGGTGAAAATCCTTTCACAACTAAAAAATAAAATAGAAAATGCCACCCTTGCTAGCCCCACACTTAGACATGGTTACCATGTCCACTATGTAGACGCCTGACTAGTCAACTATTTTGCTAGCTAGGGAGAACGCTTCTGCCAGGTCAGCACTGACGAGCTTGTCACAACGCAGGTATAGGGCTCAGCAGCAGAGTCAAAAGTGCCAGGTCATTATATCACTACGACTAATCGTGGACCCCGCGTGCGTTCCGCAGCGCTCGACGACCTTTCGCGATTTGGCGAGTTCCCCGTGGGCTTACTAATAGACATGGGTATCATATCTACTATGTAGACGCCTGACAAGTCAACTACTACTACCTAACTAGTGCTAGCCAGGGCGACCTCTTCATCTTTTGAGGAGACAGGGTATTGCTCATGTACTCCCTTGTCAAGCTCTCCACCAAGACATTGTCGCAAGAAGCATCATGGTACAAGTTGCCCTCAGCGTAGTCAGTTAGTGCACCAGTTATTGTAACCAGAAACAAGATCAGTGCACACTTCTGCCAGCAGCATCAACTAGTGTGCCTGGCAGCAACCTCTCAAAAAAGTAATGATAACGCCTGGTGGGGCGTGGTATTAAGGGAGCCCTGTCTTCCGGCGATAGATAACAGGCTGCTACTTTACCGGGACAAAGCTACCACGGCGTTTGACAGCGACCGCAAACACTGAAGCGCACCAACAGGGATTCGACCCCCACACCTTCTTGTTTCAACGAGCTCTACCATTGAGTCATTCGTCGAATCGGGACAACCTCTATTAAGTAGGCGCATCGATCGAGGCATACGCATATGAGGCATACACATATATGAAATAACCCGAAATAGCCTGAAATAGCCTGGAAGACGGTGAACTAACGTGCGAGGATCGATGAAATAGCCTGAAATAGCGTGGGAGACGGTGAATTAACGTGCGAGGATCGATGAGGCGCCAAAGCCCCTCTCAGTGATATTCAATGGTCTAGTGGTAGACCAGATCGATAATGATGAAGAGTCGGGGGTTCGACTCCCTCTTCGGTCGCTCTTGGCGTTTCAGGTCTTTCTCAACCGCGATGGTAGCTTGTCCAGTTGAGGTGGGAGACCGCTCCTCACCCGCGTACGACGGGCTCCCTTAACACCACGCCCCACTAGGCGTTATCATTATGAGGCGCCTACTATTTTTGTGCAGTTGTCCCTCACAGCCGCTCGGTATATGAGTTGGTTCAACATACTATCCTGCCCACTCTTGATAGGGGTAGTGGTGAATTTTCGTTAGGTCCAGGGTCAGTATCTCTTACTGCCTACTGCCCCCCCCCCCCCCAAAGTAGGATAGGCACCTAGTATGCATACTAAGTGCGCCTACTCATATGTATGAGTGGCAACACCATTCGAACTGAATCCTCGGTGTCGCTGATATGTGTCGGGAGACCCACCTCCTGGGGTGAAAATCCTTTCAAATAATGGCCAGGGCCGTGATGCATCCGACTGGAAGGATCATGCTACGGGTGTGGGCAGTGCAGGTTGAAAATTGAAAATTAGTAAGTCATGCCACAGGCGTGAGATTGAGGGAACCCTCCCGTTTGCATGCATGTGTACATACTGGAGGAAGCTACCATGTTGGTTTTATTTGGTTTCACAGACCCTCTGCGCCTGAGCTTGGACTACCACGGCAGTGCAGGTTATTAATAGCTTTGGTGACTTTCAGCGTCCGAAACTCACGAAGGGAAGCTGCCTAGAAGCTGCTAGTCATAGCCAGAGGGAACATGCTGGTGTGGGCAGTGTAGCTGAGTTACAGCTTTGCCCAATTTCAGCTTCCAAAACTCACAAAAGGATGCTGTCAAGCTATACCATGCCGCCGTACTCGATTGCCATCTGTATGGTAACCGATGACAATCGAGTGCAGCGGCATGGTATAGCTTGACAGAACCTGCCTAGAAGCTGGTACACATAGCCAGAAAGATCATGTTACGGGTGTAGCCAGCGCAGCTTAGTTATAGCTGTGTTCACTCTCAGCTTCCAGTGCTCAGGGAGGGGAGCTGCCTGGAAGCTGGTCCACATATGTTAGCCAGAAGGAACATGCTACGGGTGTGGGCAGTGCAGCTTCGTCACAGCTTTGCCCACTTTCAGCTTTCAATACTCAGGGAGGGGAGCTGCCTAGAAGCTGTTACACTTAAGGTAGCCAGAAGGAACATGCTACGGTGTGGGCAGTGCAGCTTCGTCACAGCTTTGCCCACTTTCAGCTTCTAAGACGCAGCAAGGGGAGCTGCCTAGAAGCTGCCACACATAACCAGAAACAAGACCACTGAACACTCCTGCCAGTATCAACTGGCGTGCCTGTCAGCATCCTCTTTAAGGTAAGCCCGACGATCTATAATATCCATGCTCACTCGAATGGCCAGGGAAACAATGCATCCTGCCACAATTAGCATGCTATTACATTGATACTCTGGTTCAGTAAGATCATTCCTCAAATACATCACCACCCAAAAGGTGTAGTGAAAGGGCCAGACTAGTTTTACTGGCATGTGCTCACATATGGGAGCGAGAAGGGCCTCAACCGGTACAACTACCCACGGTATGATTGCCGCAAAGCTGTCCGAGCCGATATCGCCCAGCCCGAAGAGGAGTAGAGAGTATGCTGTTGACCTACAGTTAATCATAAAAAGGATCCCGAATCCCAGATCATCAGCCCATTCTTTGCGGCAGAGTATCCGGTTGATGTAGACTGGTATGAGCATGAAAAAGGCGAAGAGAACGGCTAGTTGATAATCTCTTTCCCTCAGAAACTTCAAAAACCTGATTGAAGCAGACAAACTGCGGATGTTGAGACCCACAGTGGTGACAGACAAGTTCCTTAGCATCAGAAATTGCTGAAATCTGGGCTCGTCTCCTCCCTGAAAGCCAAATAGCACCATCAGCAACGTACTATGAATGCCCAAGAGGGGAGTGGAAGGGAGGCTAGAGGCTGAAAGAACCCGGTCCCTAGCACCAGCAACGTTGCCCCCATCTGCCAGGGAAGAGATAGGGTGCCCGGTCATTGTGCTTGTGATCCCAGCACCTCTGCGATTAGCATTAGCGCGTGTACCCCTCCGCACCATATATATGCCTAGGGCGGGAGGCCTGCCTCCTCGCCAATCACGCTGCTAGCTGGCGGCCAGACCTCCCCAGCAATGAAATGCGGACTAGCGGAGGCGACCCCGGTGGGAGGGTGGTATCCTGAAAAGGGCAAAAAAGGCAAAGATGGGTTAGGAACAGGGTACAACATTTTGTCCCTTTGGGTTGCGAATTTGACTCAACTGAGAACGAAAATCTGCGCACAGCGCCCAGAGGGGTTTTAAAAAATTGCGTCAATCGCACAATCAGGCTCCAAAACCTTGCGCACCAGCGCGCGTCATGTAGTACCCTGGTTGGGAACGGCAACTAATCTGAGTGTTTCAAAAACCAAATATCATTATTATAGTGTCAACCTAGTGTCAAAATAATATTAGTTTTACAATCAAGTTCAAAATTCGGGTGAGACGGCTCGGCCGTCTAATTTTAACTAACTGTCACTTCTATAATTCATTCACTTATGTTAAATAACTTAGCCTTTTCCTAAAGATGGGGGGAATGATTGCACTTTTTCTTTTGGGGGCTACTCATGCCAGCTCCCCTCCAGGCCTCATAGCCAGCCAGCCACTGATGGCAGCAAAATTGTGTCGAGAAGTTGCATCATATTCGAATGGACTGTAACACACATACACAGTTCAGTTCATCAACCCTTTTTCTTTTTAGCCCTTCCTGTCACTGCTGGGCAAGTCTCTTAAGCCTATTTGGCCCACCCCTGGACTATAAAATACACACACATGCGCCAAGGGCACAGCTTCCATGTACTCTAACGGTATTTGGCATACCCCTGGACTGTAACATACACACACATGCACAAACATGCACAGCTTCCATGTAACATACACACACATGCACAGCTTTCATGTACTGTTGAGCATGGGCACAACAAGCAGTGTCAGCTTACACATGGAAACCAGCTACACCTGCAGGCTCAAGTACCAACCCTGTGGTATGCTTTCCAACATTCGATGACAAGCTTAATTGCAGAAGTGCTGTACCAACAAACTGGATGAGGCCATATCAAGAGAGAAGGGGTTCTGGCAGAGCTGTTGGGACAGCTTTGGAACCAGAGTACTTCAGGAGGACCCCCAGCTCTGCTGCATGAGACGCAAGCAATTGTTTAGCCTGCGTCCTGCGACGCGACGGACCCTTCAACGTTGCGTCTGCGGCGGAGGACCAGGCAAACTGGACGAGGTTATTCCAATAGAGAAGGGGTTATAGCAGAGCTGTTGGGAACAGGGTTGTTCAGGACGCTGCGTCCTCTGTTGCATACGCAACGTCGAAGGGTCTGTTGCGTCGCAGGACGCAACGTGGGGAGGGTCCGTTGACCAAAAGGAAGGGTCAGTTGCGTCGCAGGAAGCAGGCTCTACAATTGGCTGCGTCTCAGGCAGCAGAGCTGGGGGTCCTTCTATCTGAAGTACCCTGGCTCCAAAGCTGTCCCAACAGCTTTGCCAGAACCCATTCTCTCTTGGAATGGCCTCATACATCCAGTTTGCCGGTACAGCACTTCTGCAATTAAGCTTGTCATGGGTGTAGTGCACTGCCAGTGGCTGGGTGTAGAGCACTGCCAGGCAGCAGAGCTGGGGGGTCCTTCTGAAGTACCTTGATAGACAGCCACTGATAGCAGATGCAAAATCGTGTCGAGAAGTTGTATAATATTTGGATGAGAGTTATTTGGACACTGAACAAGAGCCATGGCAAGGAGTTTGCCCTATTTCAGTTGCTTTTTATTGGTTTACCAACCAGGTACCAGAGGCATCCCATGTGCCCCATAATTTGGATGTACATAGACAATCCAGCGTGCAAAGGCCTTGCAGCAAAGCCCATGATATGAATGGTTCCCCAATGAACAAGAGCCGTGGTATGGAGTTTGCCCTATTTCAGTTGTTGGTTGGCTTGGTTGACAAAACAGGTACTTGGGGAACCTTGCCCCATAACTTGCATGTTCGTAGACAAACCAGTATGCAAAGCCCATGACATGGATGGTTGCCCACTGAACAAGAGCCGTGGTATGGAGTTTGCCCTATTTCAGTTGTTGGTTGGATTGGTTGACCAACCAGGTACTTGGGGAACCTTGCCCCATAACTTGCATGCCCAAAGACAATCCAGCATGCAAAGGCTTTGCAGCAAGGACAGCACTCTTTACAGTAGCAGGCCTAGCGCGTACATATGTACATCGGCACGGCGTACCACGTGGAACTGTCAGCTGTACGGAGCAAAGGCGCCAGCCTGTCGAAGGGCCAGACGGGGAGATTGCAAGGACTTCGGCGAATTTCGATGAGCCCATGACATGAATGGTTACCCACCAAACAAGAGCCATGGATGAAATATTTCTTGCTTCGATAGATCGGTCAAGATCCTTGACTCAAGGATTACAGGCACTGCAAACAAAGCCCCCCCACCCCCCCACCCCACCCACGGGGATGGGGGGAGTGGGGGGGGCAGACCCTGGACGGATTGCTGAGTTTATAGGGTGGGCATCAGCTTACATGCACGGACAGGCAGGCTGTCCAGGCAGGTAGCACCAGTGGGTAATCATCCAAGTGTCATCGTGGACCCAGGTTGTAGCGTTTTTCATTTTTGCTGCTTTGTGGCGTTATCCAAACCGCGAAAAACGTCACAAACGATGATGTTGCTCGTCAACCGAGCCCTCTTCGTCTAGGGAGATGCATGCGAGATCGGGACTCTTGCGGCAGGAGCCGAGGAATCCCAGGCACGGGAGCAAGTTGCTGAGGTGCTGGCCCCAGCGCGCGAGAGTGCTAGACCATTAGCAGAGCCAGCAGGGAGAAATAAATAAGCAACAGCAAATTAATAGCAAATCATCAGCATATCAATAGCAAATCAACAGGGGGGGGGGGGGGGATTGGGCGCATCTCGCACCAGGGGGAGCGCAGAGAATCAGCGGAAGTGTAGATAATCAGTGGCAGCGCGGAATTGAATTCAAGTGTGCCTATACTAATGGCAGCATCGGGGGACTGACCTGGAACCGTAAGGTCACGCTTGACGTTGGTTAGTGAGGGGAGGGGAAGGCTTGCCACTTGGTTGTCTTGAATCTCTCAGCGCTGGGGGCTTGTCCGGGCGACTCTGGAAATTTGCAGAGACTGTATCAAGCTGCTCGTGATATCAGGGGGCATAAGCGATAAGTGGCACTGGAGTCTTACCAGCCTTCTAGGGGGCCTAGGACAAACCCTTACTTTAGAGTTAGGTTGGCCGACCCTTAAACCTAACTTACCGACCGGACCGCGGACCGTTACTAAAATAGAAACGCAAAGCACAAAGCCCCTCATAACTTTCTCCTCGCTGCACCAATCCCCTTCTCATTCACACCGCTCTATAGAGCTCGAATTAGGCACTATGTGGGCGCTCGTTTGGGCGGGGCGCGTGATAGATGCTACCTGGCTGGGCCCGGCTGGGCCTGCGAGGGCTGTTTCCGGCTGTTTCCTCTACGGTACAGGTTGGACCTGTGATTTGTGACGTCTGACCCACCGCGTCTGACCATGGATCTACGCCGAGGAATCGCAATCTAAATTCAGCTTCGCAATCTGAAGATGATGGATGAGGGGAAGCGGATTTTGTGAAACTTCCACGGGGGTGAGGGTGGGGGTGGGGTTCTACATAGTTACCATGGCTGCATGGGTGGGTGTGGTCGTGTGGAGCACTGCCATGGGTACAGGGCACTGCCATGTGGGTATGGGTGCGGTTGGGGCACTACCATGACTGAATGGGTGGGGGTGGTGCACTGCCATGGCTGCATGGGTGGGGTTGGGGTACTACCATGGCTGTGTTGGTAAGGGCAGGCCGCTGCTATGGCTGTATGCATGTGTGTGTGTGTGGTGGTGGTGGTGGTGATGGTGGTGTGTGTGGGGGGGGGGGGGGGGGGGGGGGGGGGGGGGGGGGGGGGGGGGGGGGTATTTATGTCATAGCTGTATGGGTGTGCGTAGGCTACTACCATGGTGGTGTGAGTTTGGGTGGGGTAACACCTGGCTGTATGGGTGGGTGTGGAGCACTGCCATGGCTGTTTGGGTGGAGTACTGCCATGGGGTTATGTATGGGTGGGGGTGGGGCTTTATTTGCCATGGCTGTGTGGGTGTGAGTAGGGCGCACTGCCATATATAGTGGGGCGGCGGGTGGGTGGGGGTGGGTGGGGGGGGGGGAGGGGGGGGGGGGGGGGGGGGGGAGGGGGGGGGGGTGGGGGGGGGGGGGGGGGGGGGGGTATGGGTAGGGCGGGGTCGAGCGAGATCTGCCATGGCTGTATGCATGGGTGGGGTACTGGGTTTAGGGATGGGGTATTGCCATGGCTGTATATATGGGTGGTGGTGGGTGTTATAGACGACTTTCCTGTCTCTATCTGAGTAGGCAAGAGCGGACCGGTCACTACCCGGTCCCGTGTTTCCTGCCGTCAGCAGTACTGTGCACTACAGACTGCCTTAGTATATATCGCCTCCGTGCGTCTTACTCTCTCTCTTCTATAACTGTAAACGATTGAGACTTGCAGACTCTCAGATTATCACAGTGGGGCACTGCCATGGGGGTATATCTGGGTGGGGGTGGGTTACTGCCATGGCTGTATGGGTGGGGGGCACTGCCATGACTGTGTGGGGGTGGGGTACTGCCATGGCTGTATGGGCGGGTAGGTGTGGGGCATTGCCATGTGTATGTAGGGCGTGTGTGTTTGGGGAATTATCATGGATGTAAGGATGGGAATGGGGCACTGCCATGGCTTATCTTGCGTCATTATAAGGTGGTTATATCATATATGCATACCTTTTGCTTCTTATGAGCCATGGGACTTGAGCATGGGTCGTATGCACGTGAAAACATGTGTTTGAGCAACACACATGGCGTTCCTCATCCATGGTCCACAGCATCCAGCAACCTCGCTCAGATGAGTAATTTAGCCGTTTATTTGGGGGTGGGGGGGGGCAAGGGGGGAAACAACAACTTCATTTATTCTTGCGCTCCCCCTCGCTTGAACCCGCTTAAAAATAAAATGTAATTAATTTCAAATAATCATTTTTTGTGTGGAGATGCCTCGTAATTGACCGATATATATTAGTAGGATATGGCGATGCTCCATTGCTCGAATCCTCGAATCCAACGTTTTCTAAATTTATAAATTTATAATTTTCTACTATTTAATAAGTCTTAATTAGTTTTAAAGGTATTAACTATTAATAGTTCAAACCTTAGCTGGATATCAATAACTTATCAAACCCGATATATATTAGTAGGATATTGTTTTGATGAGGTTAGCAACAGAATCTTTCAACCTATAATTTGTCTTTACGCCTATCAAGTTACCAATTAAATGCGAGGTTTTTGTTTCCAGTTCAGTTAGATAGAGTGTTCTTAAATAATCAGCCCTTCCTGATGATTTTCGAAGGTTGGGCAGGCTCCTTATGCTGCTTCTTAAGCCTATCTGGTCACCCCTGGACTGTCACCGGTACATCTTATAATTATTTCCTATATTGGATTGGATTGTTACATAGTTTTTCAGCCGACTCTGGGTTGCTCTGTCCCCCAATCCCCAGTCCCAATACCCACGCAAATCAGAGAGCATCCTCAGCGATTAGATAATTTCAACACTTGCCCGGAAATCTTAGAAGACCTGACAACCAAATAACACTTTGATCATCTGTCGGGTTCTTCGTGCTTCCGATTTATTGGAGAAATGGAGACCAGTTCAAACACTTTATTTTCAACAAGCCCCTCCTGATGATATATTGTTTATCTCAATTTTCGAGGTTGGGCAGGTCCTTTAGCCTATTTGGCTACCCCTATGTAATATACAATATAAATACATATTCAGCCAGGGGGATTTAATTGTTACATGTTATTCAGCCAACTCAGGGCTGCTCATAGGGTAGGGGTTAACATACCGTACCGATCGGTATTGCGGTGTTGGGGTATTTTCAGGTCGGGATACCGCAACCCAAAAATCCCACCGACGGTTTGGGAGCAACTTTCTGCGAGTCCCTTGCGGTATGCACCGACCAGTTCTGAGCTGAGTTCCGGTAAGACCGACCGGTATCTGACTCAGCTTAGTAGCTGAGTAGCTATGTAGCTTACTTGGTGACTCGGGCCCAGCACCTTCTGAACAGTTGGAACTTATCTCCCTTGACCTTCCTAACACCTTCCCTTCAAGGAAGAGGAAGATGGACGCTCTTCCCTCTCTCTGTAACCCCCTCTGTCGGTTTCCCTTAGGGCTCAATCCCTGTCATGTCATTGTCCATACTAGCAGCACGCTTCTAACTGACGTTTCGGAGTGTTCTCGCCCTCATTTTGAGACATTCTATGGTGAATCTGGCTACGTCAATACGCCATAATCATCTTCCACGGTTCCATGCCAGCACTCCAGCAGACCCCACATCTGCTGAAGAGCATCCTGGTGCAAGAGAATAAGAAAACCCACACAACCGATAGCACTTTCTCATGTCGTCATTTTTAACTTGAACTCGAACTTGGTTACATGGATCCAGCCTTTGACAGTAACATACTATTATACTAACCAATTGTGTGTGTGTGTGTGTGTGTGTGTGTGTGTGGGGGGGGGTGGGTGGGTGGGTGGGGGGGGTCGAAAAGTCCCCCCCCCCCCCCCCCCCCCCCCCCCCCAAATTAGTTGGGCAGCTAGAGGGAACCCACCTTCGACATACGAAGAAAAATTGAACCGAAATAGTTATCAAAATATACCGGTTCTTGATTCAATCTCTTCATGGCTCTCCTCATTTAAACTGACAAAATTTTGGTCGAAAATGGCCAAGTGTTCGCACTTTTACGTAACAAGTAGCGCCAATTGTTCGATAACCTTCCTGCCAGGGATGGTCCACGTCTGGTAGGAACCGCGCTTGGGGTGTTCGGCGCAGCAGCAGCGAAGACAGGGTAATTCGGTTGCAAATTAGTTGCTGGACCTTGTTCGCACTTGTATGTAACAAGTTCCCAACGACTCTTGCGGCATCGTTTCTCCACGGATCGTGCGATTGTTTTGATAACATTTTAGCCAAGGATGTTCCAAGGCTGGTAGGATCCGCGATGTGGGTGTTCGGCTCAGCAGCAGTGAAGTTAGAGGGTTGCGAGGAAGCTGAGTTGGCTGAGTAGCTGATTCAGTTGCAGAATTTACACCCGCAAAGGTTTTCACATCAGTTGACGTGACAAGAAGAGACTAGCTGTCAATATATTTGCAAGGAAGGCTCCTTCGTTATGAGTTCACGACCAGTCATTTGTAAAGTTTTATTGTAGCTACCGACGCTACCGAAGTGAAAATATTTGTAGTCCCTGCTTTTGGGTGTCTGAGCAGTTGGCCCCTTCGAGCGCCCACGTACATAACATAGAAATGGCTAAATCTAAATCTAAAGCCTCTAGATGTAGAGCGAAGGAGAAAGCTGAGGAGCGCGGGAGAGAGGCAGAGCGCATTCATATTTTGAGGCTGTCCAAGGAAGCATGCCGAAAGCCAGGAAAGCTGGAAAAGAAGCTGAAAGCATGTCAAGAGAAGGCTTGTGGCAGGAAATTGAAAGCCAAGTTGAGCATGCAAGCTAAGCGCTCTGGGGAGGAGGGCCACGGGGAACCACCCCCGGACCGACTGGGTCGGCCTGATCTACTACCTGGAGATATCCACCCGTATGGGCATGGGGAGGAGGAGGAGGAGCTACATGAGGTCCGAATGTTACCTGCTTGTTGTTTGGTACCATGTACGGTATTTGTATCCAGTGAGTACATAGTGATCCTGTTCACGTATGCTCCTACCATGCATGGCCTATCCAACTGTTTTTATTTTCGGCTACAAGCAGTAGCTTCTGGGCAGCTCCATGCCAGGGATATTCCCAAGAAGTTGAGCATAAACATTAAAAATTGTGGCGCCGATGCCCAGGTGTAACATTTTACAAGATGGAAACATTAAAATCGTGGTGCGCGATGCCCAGGTGGAGCATTTCTGCAATAGGGAAGGTGGAAACATTAAAAATCGTGGCGCCCGATGCCGAGGTGTTACATTTGTGAAGGTGGAACCGTTAAAAATCGGACAGCCTTTTTGGCCTGCCTGATTTTAGTATCGGGCAGGCAAAAAAGTGGCTGCAGTTACATCTCTTACCTTTCATATTGGCCAACAAAAAAAATACTGCAACAGAACGTTCAGATCTCGGGCTCGGATTCTTTTGGGCTAGAAAGTTTCCTTTACTTTTCGCCCAAAGTGGCAAATTAAGGTTTCTGCAACCGAAGGACAACCCAGATCAACTAGGCAGCGGTGCAGACTACTATACTAGATAAAACTGAGTCAATTGGACTCAGGTCAGGAATTAACTCATGCAGAGCTCAAACTTGCTCACCGTCTGCGGTGTAGTGGGTGAATGGGTACTCCCACTCCAACAAACCTGAAATAACCTTTGGATATGAATAGGATATGAACAGATATTAACAGGCACCCTAGAGTGTCACCCCTAATTATGTTCAACCCTAGAGTACACATGGGGCGTCCACTCCAGGGTACTACATTTTGTCAAATTGGCCTGCGCTTAAAGCGCACAAACGTCAAATTGGTCAGCGCTTTGTAGTGCAAATAGCGCAAAAACTGCGCGCTGCGTCCACAGGGGGTTGGAAAACTGCGCAAAACGCGCAGTGGGGCTCAAAAAGCATGCTCGAAATCGCGCTGCCGCGCGCGCTTTGTAGTACCCTGATGGGGAGTCCACTATAACAGCTCTACTCCAACTCCAATAACATTAAAAATCGTGGCGCTCGATGCCCAGGTGTAGCATTTGGGAAGGTGGAAACATGAAATTGTGGCGCGCGATGGCCAGGTGTAGCAGATGGGAACCTGGAAACATTACCCACACCTGGGGGCGCGATGGACCCAAATGGGAATAAACATTGAAAATCGCGCGTGGGCGATATATCGTAGTTAGGAATATCCCTGCTCCACGCATGCAATTATTAATACAGGCAACTTCTCAGGACCTTCCACCTCTGAATTGCAAATACAGTAAGGCATAGGAATCATTTTGTTCTCAGTTTGGGAAATCAGGTTCTGATAATTACGTTACACATTCTAAGTGACTTCATTGCATCGCTAACAATCACATGTTCATCTTGAACTTGACCAAGATCACAAAAATCCCACACTCATCTTTGAAGGTAGGTTGTATCTTTTACCTGCATGTAAGGTTAACCTTGCTCATTCCAAGCTGAGGACATCCACGGATTGCATGGGCGGGGTGACTTGGAATTAGATGACGGCTAGTAGCCCAGTTAGCTGAAAAACATGTAACACTTCAATCCATCCAATTCAAGGGCAGTCTTGAGGTGGCCAACGTTTGACGTCACAGCAATTTATAAGCTCCTACCCATTCAAACGCGTTGCCTTTGCAGGTAGAGGGGCCAGGCAGCCAATTTAGTAGAGGTATACCTATCTTACCATTCTTCAAGTTGTGTGTGAGTGTGTGTGTACAAGTCGCCTGTCGAGTCAGCTGTCGCCGTATCTATTCGTACGCAGGAGCTGTCACTCGAGCCGGTTCGGGCTGTTTTGGGGAGTTGGACAGCGTTGGTTTCGTAGTTGCATGGTATGTCCAAACCGCAGCTCTTCATATATGAACGCACCCTCACGAGCAGGCATACCCGCGTATACGTTGAGTGGCGACGGGGTCCATGCGCTGGACGCACGTTACAGCCAAGTGTTCAAATCCGGTTACCTATAATCTCGAATCCCTCTGGACTATCAGAAATGGAAGGAAACGAAAGAAGCAAGTCACCAGAAAAGGCAGGGGTTAGGAATAGGGAGTGTCGCGAATGCAATCATTCAACGGGTGGTGTTGAAATGGTCGTGAATCCCCACCACACTACAGTACTTCTACGGTACGACCTTCGGCCACCCACGTCTCCTTTCACTTTAGATCACCTGCTCCCTGGGCAACCATGTTCCGCCTGTATTATCCTTTTCTGATAGCAAGCTTTGAAATCTTGTAGTCGTTCACTGTAAATATGGCCTCCTCGGAGGTAATCTGAAGTTGCACCTGTTTGATTTTTTCACTTGAAAACGATGGCGCGAGTCGAGTTGGATGTTTTAGAACGCCGACTAATTGATAGATTTTCAAGGTTTTGCTACTGCATCTGTTGTTTGTAGGACTCGAGTCGCGAGAGCTCCTCCCCGTCGAGCGATGGCCTTATGTCTCGGTTCGGGCAGTCCGTTATTGCTGGACTGGAGAAGACGGCTAATTTGCTCGGAGGAGACGGGTTGGTTAGGGGCGGACCTGCGGCTCTGGGTGGTAAGTTTTGCCTCGGAAGTATCCATCGATAGCATGCAATTTCCAGTCAGCTCCTAACTTACCTCTTCGCAACCTAATGTTTCGGTTCAACAGAAAGAGAAGCATCGAATGAGAATGGAGTTCACTACTACCTGAAGCAAGAGATAGCGGCTGCGAGGGAGGCCGTGGGGAATCTGGACAAGGCCGTCTCGAAAGCAACTTCATTCAGAGAGAAGTCCTCGATGACGTTAGAAGAAGCTCACCGAGCTCTTAGTAGACTGCAACAGGTGAGGGCATTCTAGCAGGAGCTCCCCAGTTAGTCAGCTAGGTTCCCTTGTGTCTTGCAGTATCTCAATTTCTGCAGTCCCAGACACGATTCTTCAAAGAGATCAGGAGACCACTTTGAATCGATTGCGAATGTCTGCTCATCTGCCTGTGTGCCATGGGAGACTAGGGCAAGTATTATGTATTTTCTTGCTGGTTTGCATGGGCCGAAGATGGTTGTGTAGTTGTTGCAGTTGTGATGGTGGTGGTTTGGGTTTATGTTGAACAAGCTACTTTGGGGGACTAGCGTTTATGCCCAATGTTTATATAAGCTCTCTCTTGGGTTGGTGCTCAAAGAGCACAAAGAGCCCTTTCTGGTTGAGCATACAACCATCCCCAAACCTGGATACTCACCAGGAATGATGATGGCAGCAAATGCATGTCCAGCTTATAAGGCAGAGACCAACTTGCATGTCTGTATGTACGTGTTTGTGTGTGTGTGTTGCAGTCCAGGGATAATGGTAGTATACCCAAACCTTGGTACAGACCAGGGATGATGATGGCAGCACCACCCACTCACAACCCACCAGCACCACCACCCACTAGCACCACCCACCACCCACCACCCACCAGCACCTCCCACCACCCACCAGCACCACCACCCACCAGCTCCACACATCCACCACCAGCACCACCACCTACCCCATGTACATGCTTCCAACATCACCGAAGTTATGACCTCTCTTGCAAGCTGGACCAGTGTTGGCATCTTTTGAATACGAGGGAAAAGTCATTCACTTTTTGGTGCTGTCGAACTTGGCACAAAATATACTCTCGGTATTGAATGTGGTAAGGTGGCTGGCATGCAGGTTGCAACGTGGCTGGGATGCATGTATGAGGCTGGCACATTGCTGATGAGTGCTTAGTTTACCCTGGCCTTTGTCCATCAACCAGGTAGCAAGGCACATGCAGTTGTAAGTGAGGGATGATTCTGGCCCTCTACCATGAAATAGCCTGGAATAACGTGAAATAACCCGAAATAATGTGAAATAGTGGATGTGTTTTGAACCAAGTTCCCCTGCCTCCAGCTTGCACATACTTGGCCCCACCCACCCACTCACCCCCACCCCCACCCCACCCCCACCCAAACACAGGCAGTTGAGACGGAAAAAGCTGCAGATCTCGTAGCCATTGCATGCGAGATAAAGGTAGCCACGCGCACAGCCCTCACCCTGGTTGAAGTGTACGGATCCAAGGGCAAGCTGGGGCAGATGGCATCCATGGTTATGCGAAAACAGATTCACTCAAAGTTTGATGCTGTCACTGAGCGGTTGAAGCATTTCTTGCCCCCACCCCGGATGGTCACTGATGAGGGAAGCTCGACGTCAAGTTTGACTCGAGGTTCTCGACCTCTGCAGCCGACAAATTCTGGGAAGCTAGCGGTCAAAGCTGACAGGCCCTTGGGTAGCCGCTCAATCGGGGGATACACATTCTCTCACGCGGCCACTCCCGGAGGGGGCACTGTCATCCGGCAGGATAAGCATGGCAAGCACGGTCGAATCTACAGCGTATGCTACGTCCCGGCCACAGGGCTGACCTTTAACTGTGTTTGCCTGTGGTGGTCTGCCGGGCAGCTGCTGGAGTTCTACTCCGAATCATCCGAGTCCACCACAGCGTTTGAAGTGAAGGATCCCAGTCTCACAGTAACATGCTTGGGAGTGGACGCGGAGGGCAACGTTTGGTCTGGACATGTTAAGGGGTTGGTACGTGTGAAGAAGAAACAGCATTGGGAGTTGGTTATTGAGGACCAAGGCCCCCCTACTCCTGTCAGGTAAGCTGGCTGTGCCTGTGGACTGCGAGAGGAATGTACTAAAATGCTGGTGCTGGTGTGTGTGGAAATTTGTGTATCAAATGCTAGTGCTGGTGTATCAAATGCTGGTGCTGGTGTGTGTGTGTGAAGGTTTGTTTATCTTTGTATGTGTGTGTATGGGGGGGGGGGGGGGGGGGGGGGGGGGGTACATGGATTCTGAGATGTACTGAAGGTGGATTGATTGAGTGCATGGAAAGGATGTGTATGTGTGAAAGTGTGTTTGTTTGTGTGTCAATGTATGTATGTGTGTTAGTGTAAGTGTGTGTGTGTGTACGTGGGGGGAGGGGGGGGGGGGGGGGGGGGGGGGGGGGGGGGGCGTGAACACAGATGTACTGAAGGTGGATTGATTGAGTGCATGGAAGGGCTGGTACATATTTTTCATTTTTCAGCGATTGTGATAACTGTTGAGCTTGACGTGAACCCTGAACCTTCTTTGTCATTCAAGCACCCTTGTCACATTCAAGCACCCCTGTGTCACATAACTGCACATAACTGCCAAACATCATATAAAATGACTTGTTTAGGGATCGGCAATATGATATCATATGATATCATGTCATCATATGATATCATATGATGCTGGCGGTCTGACTAGGTTACTTTGGCCTGGGGCATCATATCATATGATATAAAATCATTTGATATCATATGATATCATACTCGTCTTTTAGCATCATATGATTTGCCGTTCCCTACATATGTTACACCTTTAGGGTCATTACATTTGATGACAAGAACCAGGCATGGATTGGAGATGATTTTGGCGGGGTGCGAGTTTTGAAGTACGATCAAGACAATTCAAAGCTGGTGGTGGTGACATCCCTGGTCCATCGGCGATCCCTGGAAGAGAAACCGGTATGTGCACACGGTACTGCTTTCGTGTTTCATGTACAGAAATGCTTACTAATAACAGTGCTGAACAAAAGATATGAAGATAGCTAAACAGCTCGCGTCCGCCCACCTGGGAGAAACCGCCCACCTGGGAGAAACTGGTATGCGCTACAGTACTGCTTTCATGTTTCATGTATAGTAATGCTTACTAAGAACAGTGCTGAACATAACTTACTAGTAATTGTGCTGAATTTTGCTTACGTTGCTTACTGAGAACAGTGCTGAATGTTGCTAATTAAGAATAGTGCTGAACCTTGCATGCGTTTCACATTGAGAACAGTGCTGAACTTCACTTACTACTAATTATGCTGGGCGTTGCTTCCGTTTCTTACTGAGAACAGTGCTGAACGTTACTTACTAAGGATGCACAGACAGGCAGCTAAAAAGCTATTACCCCCAAGTAAGCTGGGGCCATGTATGTATGGGCATTCCCAACTCCATGAGCAGAGCATTGATCCCCACTGGGAGAGTTAGCCCCCAGTTAAGTTCGCCACCAGTTACGTTACTCCTATTTAAACGGGTTAAGGGTTAGGTGGTTTTGGGCCTAGACGTAAATTAACTGGGGGCTGACTTCCTCACTACTATGGATCTCACCATTGGGATTCACCAGTGCGTCCTTTCTTTATTTTGCCTAGGTTGAGAAAGGCAAGGATGCCAGCATGAGCAAGTCAACCGTGCATGCGCGTCAGTACTGGTACAAAGCTGCCAGCACGGGCGTGGGAGCCTCCGCCTCCAAGCGTGCACAGGGCCCCGCCAGGTGCATCTATGTCTCTGGTACCCGAGCTTGGGTAGGAGGAGGGCGAACCGATGGTTGGCTCACGCTCTGGTCTACGGAGACCTATCAGCAAATAGATCTTTGGGAGGGTGCCACTTTCGGCTCATGCAACGTCCTCAGCCCCATTCGCTGGGGTCAGCAGTCCAATGCCCCTGGGCCCATTTCGAAATCCTTCTCAATGCCGACGGAGGGTGACGCGCTGGCCCCCCTGGTGCAAGGGCAAACACCTCGCAGCGCGGGAAGCAGCTCTTGGAGGATTATGACAGGGCATGAGAACGGGCAAGTGCTGCTTTGGCAGCCTGGCTCTGACAGGCTCCTGCCCTTGCTCAGAATTGGTGACCCCAGCAGTGCCATTAGGTGAATGCCAGTGCTTTCTTTTTCGTTTGTGTGTGTGTGGGGTGGGGTTGGGGTGGGTGGGTTAGGTCTGTGTGGGGTGTGGGTTGGGTGGGGTAGGTGTGTGTGGGGTGTGGGTTGGGTGGGGTTGGGGGGGCAGGGTAGGTCTGTGTGTAAGCTACATGCCAGCCAGAGTCTTTTCTCGTCTCAGACAGGGGGTCTTCTGGTAGCTCTCATGGATTTGGTTCTTTCCAAGGGTGGGGTCCAGGTAGTGATTTGGGTAGGGCAGGCCTTTGGGGGGGTCGGGTGTCGAATGTCAGGGTAGTTTTGGCAGCCAGGCTCTGATAGGCGCCTGTCCTTGCACAGAATCAGTGACACCAGCATGGCCATAAGGTGGGAGCCACTGTTTAATTTTTATGCTACGTTTAGCAGCTTCTAGGCAGCTTCTTTCCCCCCACCTCTTGCCAAGCCTGAAGCTGGCTTGTGCGTCTGAATGCTGTCATGGCGGGCATTCCAGTGGTAGCTGATAGCTTTGGGCCTGAGCCAGTGGCTGGTTAATAGAGCTAGCTAGAAGCTACCATGTGTATCCCCCAAAAGAAACAGTGGTGAGAGCTGCAGCTGTAACAGGCCAGAGGTAGCTTACCAGGCTGAAGGGACTTGCCCTCTGTGGTGTTTTTAAGGAAAGGAACCAGTGTCTTTACGTAGCTCGATAGTGCTCCTATCAGCCTTCATGGTGCTATTTGCAGCTTTTTTACCTCAGCAATAGCTTCGAAAGGCTCTTTTGTAGCACCCACTAATACCAAGGTAGATAGTTCAGCACTTGTACTACAAGTAGCACCTTCAACGATACCCTGGGTGATAACCAGAGTTTTTCCACTTCCAGTAGCAATAGCTACCCAGGACCCTGTTTTGGCCAAACCTTCTGCTACTCAAATCTTGCCCCCCTGATCCCCCCGGACTGGTTTGGGCCGCCTAACCAAATCGCTACCAGGAGCCCAACCTTGAAACCCACACCTAACCCAAACCACACCAAAACAAAGCAAAACCGAACAAACCAAGCCACACCTAAACCCAAACAAACCAAAACAAACCATAACCGGAACCAAACAAAACAAGACAAACACAACAAAACCAGTCTCGCACCTTCTGAACTCTACTTGTCCACCTGTCGCTCACAGGGGTATGACTGTGTTCGAGAACTACAACTTAGTGGTGCTAGCTCACGCAAATGGAGAGCTTGCGCTGACTGTGCGTCGTGGAATGGAGCCCCCTGGTTCAGAATCAGCATCAATCAACAGCTTTGGAATTTTCCGGCCTCGACGTGTGCTGGTAAGTAGGGAAAGGAAATATGATATCATGTCATCATACGATATCGGCAGATGACGGCAGTCTGACTAGGCTAAAATTACCATTTACATCCAATATCATATGATGCGTTAGTATGATATGATATCATTGACATCCAATATCATATGATGCAGTTTGTATGATATCATATGGTATACCGATCATATTGGTCTGCATCATATGATATACCGGTCCATATCTCAATAATTGCATGCTTGAATTTTCAGACCTGGGCGGGCGTGCTTCAGTTCATAAACCTGGACTAGTACATTTATATTTTGATTTTTCAGGCCTGGCCAGGTACTGGTACGTGCATGTTTGGATTTTCAAACCTCGACAGCTCCTGGTTCATGTTTGGATTTTTGGCGGAGCCCCCTCTTAAAGGGGGCGGGAGCCCCCATGTTTACCCATTTGTCCGTCCGACCAAAAAATTTCTTGAAGCCTGACTCGTCATCCAACGGTCGCGTAACTAACTCGCTTCAGTCAGCTCCATCGTTGCCACCTTTCCTTCCGTTGCCAACACACTCCGTCAATTTTCCGCGTCGCTTGCGACGCTGCATAGGACTTGTCAAACAGTGAAAGGTACTGGTAAGTGCATGTTAGGAGTTTCATACATTGACGGGTTCTGGTAGGAGCATGTTTGAACTTTCAGACCCGGACGGGTACTGGTATGTGCGTGTTTGGATTTTCAGGCCTGGCCAGGTACTGGTACGTGCATGTTTGGATTTTCAAACCTGGACAGCTCCTGGTTCATGTTTGGATTTTCAAACAGTGAATGATACTGGTAAGTGCATGTTTGGAGTTTCAGATATTGACGGGTTCTGGTAGGAGCATGTTTGAACTTTCAGACCCGGACGGGTACTGGTATGTGCGTGTTTGGAGTTTCAGACCTGGACAGGTACTGGTATGTGCATGCCCTTTGTCCATGTAAAATGCATGGTAGCCTGTCACCAATCAGTACCTGCTGATGGTTATGAAACAACTTCATGCGTGTAGCTAACTCAGGGTCGTTAAATGCATTGTGTACTTTAAATGAATCTGCGGGTACAGTCGACAATGAAACAAGCAATAAATTCGGTGCATGCTGTGGTGGCTTGATGTTCAAATGTATATGAATTTCTCACTTATTAGCTGCCCACATTGGTCACCTTTGGCGCCTGAGTAATCCCTCCCCCACCCACCCCCACACACGACACACACGACACACACACACACACACACACATATGATATATATCTTGCTCACCCTTTTTTCAGATCCGTGTCCACAAGAGCAACTGCTCCGTCATGATCGGTTGTAAGAACACGTGCGTGACGGCGTCCAACCTTGGCACCATCCTCACCCCCCCACCAACACACACACACACACACACACACACATATGATATATATCTTGGTCACCCTTCTTTCAGATTCGTGCCCACAAGAGCAACTGCTCCGTCATGATCGGTTTGAGAACACGTGCCTGACGGCCTCCAACCTTGGCACCATCCGCATTTGCCCCCCCCACCACCACCAACGCACACACACACACAGACACACATGTGGTATATATCTCGGTCACCCTTCTTTCAGATCCGTGCCCACAAGAGCAACTGCTCCGTCATGATCGGTTACGAGAACACATGCGTGACGGCGTCCAACCTTGGCACCATTCGCATCTGGCAAGCCAAGGATCTAGTTGCTGAGGCCGAGGGCCAGGGTCTCCTGACAAACCGGGGTATGGACAGGGCTGCTTCTGGAGAACCACCTAGTCAATACTCCGTGGCTCCCCACCTGCTGAGCCAAACGAATTCGATGAAAGACAGCTTTGCCTCCATGGCTAGGTGAGGATAAAACCATCACCATTACTGTCACCCCACTATCACCCCACCATCTGCTCACCATCATCCCACCATCTGCTCACCATCACCCCATCATCCCACCATCTGCTCTCCACCCCACCATAACCCTACCATCTGCTCACCATCACCCCATCATCCCACCATCTGCTCACCATCAACATCAACATCAACATCAACATCACCATCAACATCACCAACACCCCACCATCACCCCACCATCACCCTATCATCCCACCATCTGCTCACCATCAACATCACCTTAACATCACCATCAACATCACCAACACCCCACCATCACCCCACCATCACCCCACCATCACCCCATCATCCCACCATCTGCTCACCATCAACATCACCTTAACATCACCATCAACATCACCAACACCCCACCATCACCCCACCATCACCCCACCATCACCCCACCATCTGCTCACCATCACCCCATCATCCCATCATCTGCTCACCATCACCATCAACATCAACATCACCAACTCCCCACCATCACCCCACCAACACCCCACCATCTGCTCACCATCTGCTCACCATCATCCCACCATCACCACAACATCTGCTCACCGTCAACATCACCACCACCCCACCCACCCCACCATCTGCTCACCATCATCCCACCATCACCACAACATCTGCTCACCGTCGCCATCACCACCACCCCACCACCACCCCACCATCTGCTCACCATCATCCCACCATCACCACAACATCTGCTCACCGTCAACATCACCACCACCCCACCCACCCCACCATCTGCTCACCATCATCCCACCATCACCACAACATCTGCTCACCGTCGCCATCACCACCACCCCACCACCACCCCACCATCTGCTCACCATCATCCCACCATCACCACAACATCTGCTCACCGTCACCACCACCACCACCCCACCACCATCCCACCATCTGCTCACTATCGCCACCACAATCACCTCACCATCTGCTCACCATCACCATCACCCCACCCACACCCCACCATCTGCTCACCATCATCCCACCATCTGTTCACCATCTGTTCACCATCACCCCACCATCACCCCACCCTCTGCTCACCATCACCACCACTATCACCCCACCATCACCTTACCATCACCACCACTACCATCCCACCATCTGCTGACCATTACCATACCATCACCACCGCTGTCGCCCCACCATCACCCCACTCCACCCCCACCCTGCTGCACCCTACTATGACCAGGGAGGGCAGTGTTAAGCGCAGCTTGTCGCATGAAAACCTAATGAGCTTCCGGGAGAGGGAGAATTCAGATCACATGGCGAACAGTGCACCCAAGCTACCCTCAGAATCAGGTACCGTTGAAAACATAAATACATGTTGCTCCTTATGGCAAGGCATGAGGTTGTGGGGGCCAACCTGTTCGCTTGCGCTGGGGCGGACCACTAATGTGCTGTCGAATGTCACTCAATGAAGAGGGGCTCTGGCATTTTGTTGCGTGTGGTTGTTCTGCTTGAGCTTGTGCTTTTATTCTTGAACTTGTGTTTCTGTGCTTCAGCTTGTGCTGGTGCTTGTTATGCTTGAGCTTGTGCTTGTTGTGATTGAGATCGAGCTGGTGCTTCTTGTGATTGAGACAGGACCCTAAACCTGACCGATTGAGATTGGGCTTGAGCTTGTTGTGATTGAGATTGAGCTTGTGCTTGAGCTCTTGCGGGAGGTGGTGCTTGAGCTTGTGCTTGTCGTGCTCAAGCTTATGCTTTTTGTGATTGGGCTTGTGCTTGTGCTTGTTGTGTTCAAGCTTGTGCTTGAGCCTGTGCTCTTTGTGATTGAGATTGCATTTGTGCTTGTCGTGCTCAAGCTTGAGCTTGTTGTGATTGAGATTGCGTTTGTGCTTGTTGTGCCCAAGCTTGTGCGTGTTGTGATTGAGCTTGAGCTTGTTGTGATTGAGATTGCATGTGTGCTTGTCGTGCTCAAGCTTGAGCTTGTTGTGATTGAGATTGCGTTTGTGCTTGTTGTGCCCAAGCTTGTGCGTGTTGTGATTGAGATTGTGCTTGTTGTGATTGAGATTGCGTTTGTGCTTGTTGTGCCCAAGCTTGTGCGTGTTGTGATTGAGCTTGAGCTTGTTGTGATTGAGATTGCATTTGTGCTTGTTGTGCCCAAGCTTGTGCGTGTTGTGATTGAGCTTGAGCTTGTTGTGATTGAGATTGCGTTTGTGCTTGTTGTGCCCAAGCTTGTGCGTGTTGTGATTGAGCTTGCGTTTATGCTTGTTGTGCCCAAGCTTGTGCGTGTTGTGATTGAGCTTGTGCTTGTTGTGATTGAGATTGCGTTTATGCTTGTTGTGCCCAAGCTTGTGCGTGTTGTGATTGAGCTTGTGCTTATTGTGATTGAGATTGCATTTGTGCTTGTTGTGCTCAAGCTTGTGCGTGTTGTGATTGTGATTGAGCTTGTGCTTAATCTTTTGCTGGTGCTGGTGCTTGAGCTTGTGCTTGTTGTAATTGAGCACATTCACATTAGTGTTAGCTCTTGCTGGCATGTGCCCACGAGGCCTGGCCTATGGCCATCTGTTTCCTAGTCAACTTCGAAACTGACAACACAAACACAAACGGGCAACACTATTTTTCGCAGGCATTGGCAATGCGATGACAGGGGGTACCTCCATGGATACCAGTATCTCGTCTTCAGGAAAAACGTTTGGATTTTCTGGAGGCTGCCAGATGATCGAGTCCTCTGAACTCACTTTGCAGAAGATGATTGGTGCTGGTGCCTATGGAAAGGTAGGTAGCAGAGTTTTCTTGAAGGTGGTACTTTTCAGGGTTTGCTTGAAGATGCTGCTTGTAAGGGTTTGCTTGAAGGTGCTACTTGTAAGGGTTTTCTTCAAGTGTTGCTTGTGAGGATTTTCTTGGAGGTGCTGCTTGTAAGGGTTTGCTTTTAAGGTGCTCCTTGTGAGGGTTTCCTTGAAGGTGCTGCTGGTAAAGGTTTGCTTGAAGGTGCTGCTGGTAAGGGTTTGCTTGAAGGTGCTGCTGGTAAGGGTTTGCTTGAAGGTGCTACTTGTAAGGGTTTTCTTCAAGTGTTGCTCGTAAGGGTTTGATTGAAAGTGCTGCTTGTAAGGGTTTCCTTGAAGGTGCTTCTTGTAAGGGTTTTCTTGAAGTGTTGCTTGTGAGGATTTTCTTGGAGGTGCTGCTTGTAAGGGTTTCCTTGAAAGTGCTCCTTGTAAGGGTTTCCTTGAAAGTGCTGCTTGTAAGGGTTTGCTCGAAGTGTTGCTTGTGAGGGTTTTCTTGAAAGTGCTAAATTGTGGACCTTGTTGTTTGGAGGGTGCTACATTGCCCCCCAAATCTGCTAATAGTACCCTAAGTGTGTGCCATTCAGGGTACTACATATTGTCATTTTGGGTAGCGCTTTTGACGCAACTGCCTCCTTTTGGGCTGCGCTTCTGTCTCAACTGAAAACAGAAATCTGCGTGCTGCGCCCAGAGGGGGTTTACAAATTTACGTCAATCGCGCAGTCGGGCACCAAATCCTTGCGCGCTAGCACGCAGCAGCGCGCGTCATGTAGTACCCCGGTGCCATTACTTCTCTTCCATGGCCCTGTAGGTGTGGCTGGCTGAGTGGACAGATTGCCAGGTTGCTGTCAAAGTACTTCTCCTGTTCGGTGATGGTACTGCACCCTAAACCCTACCCCCCCTGGTGATGGTACTGCACCCTAAACCCCTAATGCTGCAGGTGTGGCTGGCTGAGTGGACAGATTGACAGGTTGCTGTCAAAGGACTTCCCCTGTTTGGTGGTGGTGCTGTACCCTAAACCCTAAACCCCACATATTGCAGGTGTGGCTGGCTGAGTGGACAGATTGCCAGGTTGCTGTCAAAGAGCTTCTCCTGTTCGGTGGAGGTGGTGGCGACGGTGAACAAGCACGAGCCTGGCAAGAGATGCAAAATGAGGTTCATCTGCTGGGCGCTTTCAGCCACCCGAACATCATGCGGTTCCTGGCTGTCTGCCTGGAGCCTCCCATGATTGTCATGCAGTACTACCCACATGGCTCTCTCTTCGACCTCTTGACGGTACGTAACCTGAAATAGCCCAGAATAGCCTGGAATAGCCTGGAATAGCCTGAAATAATCCATGAATAGCTTGAAAAATCCTGGAATAGCCTGAAATAGCCTGGAGCCTCCCATGATCGTCATGCAGTACTACCCACATGGCTCTCTCTTCGACCTCTTGACGGTATGTAACCTGAAATAACCTGATTTCGCATGACATTACATGAAATCGCATGAAATCACATGAAATAGTACAAAATAACAGCCAAAAAGCCCGGAGTAGCCTGGTATAGCGTCTTTGTAAGGGGAGAAACAGCGACCCAACCATGCCTTGCGCATCCACCCATGCCTCTGCCACCAAGGGAGAATTCACGGACACCTACTGACTCTTCCACGCATGGCTAAGTCACACACCTACGCATGGAAGCACAGCAAGCACCTATCCAACCATGCCAAAACCACCCGCCCATGCCTCAGCCACCAAGCAAGCACCCACTGACTTATGCCTAACCCACCCACACACCCACTCATGCCTAACACACCCAAACACAGACTCATGCCTAACACACCCACACACCGACTCATGCCTAACACACCCACACACCCGCTCATGCCAAACACACCCACCCACACATGCCATCACAGCGGGCTCGAAAGGGGAACCCTAGGGGGGTCCGCGAACTTTCCTGGACCAAGCGCTTGAGTATGTTGAAAGATGTCGCTGCAGGCATGCACTACCTACACACCCGCAAGCCCTCAGTCATCCACGGTGACTTGAGGAGCCCCAATCTTCTTCTGGACCTCACTATCGACCGTGACAAGCCGCGCTTCCATGTCAAGATCGCTGACTTCGGCCTGGCTCGGTAGGTGTGGGTGGGGATGAGGAGGGGGGGATGTGGCAATGGACCATTAGTTGTGGTGGTGTGGTGGTGGTGATGGCAGGGGGTGGGGAAGGGTTGTGGTGGTGTGTGTGTGTGGAGGGGGGGGCATCCATGGTGAGCTGAGGAGTCCCCATCTTCTGCTGGACCTCACCATCGACCGTGACAAGCCGCGCTTCCATGTCAAGATCGCTGACTTTGGCCTTGCCCGGTAGGTGTGGGTGGGGGATGAGTTGGTGTTTGGGTGTGTAATGCATGAGTGGAGCATGGGAGAACACTGTTTTTGCGGCTACGACTCGCCATTCCGTCGCTGCATGGCAATGCATGTGTACGGCTAAACTAGTCAGAAATGGGCCCCCGGGCTCCGTAGTGAACGACAACATGATATCATATATCTTGTCCTCATATGATATCGTATGATGCCGGCAGTCTGACTAGGCTAAAGGTAACATTTAATTACAATATCAAATGATGCAGTTTGTATGATATCATACTTGCCTTTGGTCAACATCATATGATATGCCGGTCCCTAGGTTGAAGTGTTGATACTAATGGTGCACATGGTCTTAGCTAGGGAACGGCTACTAATACTAGTGTTCGAAAAACTAATATGAACTAACATTATTATAGTGTCACAATAATATTAGTTTTTTCTACCCCCCCCCCTCCCCCCCCCCCTCCCCCCCCCCCCTCCCCCCCCCCCCCCCCCCAAATAACTCAAAATTCTTGTGAGACGGCTCGTCCGTCTAATATTAACTAACATGCACTATTGTTATTCATTCATTAATATTCACAGGAATCCGAATGTGCAATAAAAAAGAGGTTTAGAGAAGAAAACAATTGTTTTTTGGAACCAAGAAACGAACATGACACTTTTCCTAGGCTACAATCCATCAATATATAAAAATGTAACTTCTTTCTGTTTGTGTTGTTATTTCAGGTACTAACTTAGCCTTTCCCTAGTCTTAGCTGATAAGCATGATGATGCAGTGGTGTTGTACGCGGTGTTCGTGGTTTGTGTAGATGTGTCCAGGATAATGGTTGGCTATCCCCTCTCCCTCTCCCTCTCCCTGTCCCTGTCCCTCTCCCTCTCCCTCTCCCTCTCCCTCTCCCTCTCCCTCTCCCCCTCCCCCTCCCCCTCTCCCCCTCTCCCTCTCCCCCTCTCCCCTCTCCCTCTCCCTCTCCCTCTCCCTCTCCCTCTCCCTCTCCCTCTCCCTCTCCCTCTCCCTCTCTCTCTCTCTCTCTCTCTCTCTCTCTCTCTCTCTCTCTCTCTCTCTCTCTCTCTCTCTCTCTACTCTCTCCTCTCTCTCTCTCTCTCTCTCCCCTCCCCGTATGAAGACTTCACTACTGACAAATGTGTTATGTGTATCCTGGACTGACACAGGCACAAACTCTCAAACAGGCACTCACACACAAGCACACACTCACGCGCACTCACATACACACACTCACAAACACTCACAAACACTCACAAACACTCACAAGCACTAGCAAACACACTCTTACACACACACACACACACACACAATCAAAGACTCACACACTCACAAACACACACACTATCATACTCAAACATACACACACATCCTTTTTTCCCATTGCAGCATGCTCAACCAGACTGGCTCTGTAGTGAAGGTGTCAAAGACAACCAACCCCAGATGGAGTGCCCCCGAGGTGATCCAAAGTAGCCAGATCGGCCCCGCAGCAGATGTGTACTCCTTCGCCATCATCACAAACACACACACTATCATACTCAAACATACACACACATCCTTTTTTCCCATTGCAGCATGCTCAACCAGACTGGCTCTGTAGTGAAGGTGTCAAAGACAACCAACCCCAGATGGAGTGCCCCCGAGGTGATCCAAAGTAGCCAGATCGGCCCCGCAGCAGATGTGTACTCCTTCGCCATCATCATGTGGGAGATGATGACGTGGCAGCAGCCCTATGAAGACATGATGAGCGTGCAGGTGAGGCCTTATAAATATGTATGTTGCAGTCCAGGGGTGGGCCAAATAGGCTAAAGGGACTTGACCAACCGCGATAGGAAGGGCTGAAAAAGAAAAAGTATTGATGAACTGAACCCAGCTTTTTGGTCCCCCAAAGCAACCCTAAAAGACTCATGAGTTGCACCCCTGGAACGCTCATGTGCCAAGATTAGCACGTGTGCTACAAGGAGCACCAGGGAGCGCAGCCTATGCTAGCATGCAATACAATAGGTTCTTTCTTAGTGGACCTGCCAAAATGCATTTAGCAGACGAATCTGTTGAGGCACAGTCTAATAAATTAATACAATTCTGAGCTTTATTTTCAAGACCCCCTGCTGTTCCTAAGGACAGCGAGCTCCCTGGCAGACACTGTGTTGTTCCTAACCAACCACAAAAAAACAAAAAACTAATCAACAAATTTCTAGTAATGTTATGTGTATTAGTTATTGATCGCTCATATGCCCATTGCAGGTCATCTAGTATGCACAAGGCACCAACCGCCCTGGCATCTATGTCGCCACACCTACTCAACCACCGCACCCATCTAAAACACCCATCCACCCATCGATCCATCTACCCAGAACACCCATCCACCCATCGATCCATCTACCCAGAACACCCATCCACCCATCGATCGATCTATCCAGAACACCCATCTAAAACACCCATCCACCCATCGATCCATCTACCCAGAACACCCATCCACCCATCGATCCATCTACCCAGAACACCCATCCAAAACACCCATCCACCCATGGCAGGCCATCTTCTCGTCAGCACAAGGCACCAACCGCCCTGACATCCCTGAGGACAGCAAGCTCCCAGGCAGCCACGTTGCCGCACCATCTCAACCACCGCACCAATGCAAAACACCCATCCATCCATCCAAAACACCCATCCATCCATGGCAGGTCATTTTCTTGTCAGCACAAGGCACCTACCGCCCTGGCATCCATGTCGCTGCACCTACTCAACCAACGCACCAATGCAAAACACCCATCCATCCATCCATCCAAAACACCCATCCATCCATGGCGGGTCATTTTCTTGTTAGCACAAGGCACCTACTGCCCTGGCATCCATGTCGCTGCACCTACTCAACCAACGCACCAATGCAAAACACCCATCCACCCATCCGAAACTCCCATCCACCCTTGACAGGTCATCTTCTCGTCAGCACAAGGCACCAACCGCCCTGACATCCCTGAAGACAGCAAGCTCCCAGGCAGCCCCGGTGTGTCCTTGCAGATGTACCAGGAGGTAATGAAGCGCTGCTGGAGCTTCAACCCCAAGGAGAGACCCAACTTCAAGCAGATTGTGGACCTCTTCTCCGGCATGCTGGTCATGGAAGAGAAGGCTAACCCGGCCCCTGTCCGGGGGCCCAAGGCTGCCAAGGGCCCCGCAGCTGTCCCCACTTCAGCTGCGGGTTCCGTCAAGTCGGAGACATCATCGCAGAGCCCAGCGCTGGACGCGGACCCTGCGTTGGCTCCGGTCAAGGCCTCGACCATGCCCGGGGAGATGACAGGGGGGGTGGGAGGTAGTTTGCCAAGTGAGGAACCCATCCCTGAAAACGCGGCAGTTGCTCACGGGCTCTATGACAGCAACTTAGAGAGTAACCCTTTCGGCGCAGCAGCTGGCGCACCCTTCGACAACAACGCAGAGAGTGACCCGTTCGGCGCTGCGGCTGGCGCACCCTTCGACAGCAACGCAGGGAGCAACCCGTTTGGCGCAGCAGCAGGCGCACCCTTCGACAGCAACGCAGAGAAAAACCCTTTTGGCGCTGCGGCTGGCGCACCCTTCAACAGCAACGTAGAGAGCAACCCTTTTGGCGCAGCTGCAGGTGCACCCTTCGACAGCAACGCAGAGAGCAACCCTTTCGGCGCAGCAGCTGGCGCACCCTTTGACAGCAATGTTGAGAGTGACCCTTTCGGCGCAGCTGCAGCTGCTCCATTCTCCAGTTGTAGTGATACCAAGGAGGAGGAGTACAATCCATTTGGAGTGGCGGCCCAGGCTCCTTTTGACGACGACGCTCCTGCAAATCCCTTTGGGGCTGCCGCTGCTGCTCCTTTTCCAGACAGTTCTGACCGCAGTGGTGTTGGCGACTCCTCAGCTGCCCCCTCCACTGTCTCCTTTGAGCCCACGGCCTCTGCTGTGTCCGATCGATTGTGCTCTGCTGATCTTCAGGGTTCTGTGGAGCCCCTCAAGGCCACCCTGGAGAACCTGGAATCGCAGCGGGCCAACTCCTCCCCGGTCAAAATGCATGCGGACGGGCGGGCGTACATGGACTTAGGCGCGCCGTTGGGGGAGGCGGCGGTGGCCCCCTTCCACTCCTTCCTGGCATCATCATCAGCGCAACAGCAGCAGGCGCCCCCTCTTGCATTTCGATGCAGTGCAAACTATCCAGCCCCGCAAGAGGATTTTCCGTCCAGATACCCCGTCATCGCTCCTGCAGGGACCACAATGTGGCCCATTGCATCCCACGGCCCCCCATTGACCCAAAAGTCCCAGTCCACTGATATCGAATTGACATATGGGCTTGCCGCAGCCAGTCTGGCATCGCCATCCGGCCACTCAGCGCCTCTGGATCCTCAGCCGATATTACCAGCTCTCCCTGTCGAGGGCCAGATTCCAGCAGCAGCTGAGCGGTTGTTGAACAAATCGCAGTCGGCTTACACTGAAGCTCAAGTGTTGGCAGCTGCGTCTCCCACACTTGAATACATGCGGACTGTGAGTGCGGCCTCGGGCCGAGCTGGGCGCTCAGCCCTCCCCTCTTTCCATGCAGCAGACAGCGTTTCTGGTGTACCCCAACGCAGCACTGCTGGGAGCAAGTTGAAAGTGCCAGAACGACCTATCATGGCCTTCGGTCGACCTGTTGAAGCCCCAGGCAGTACCCGAGCAGCAGCACGCCCATCCACGGCAGCAAGCGCAGGCACAGCCAAGGCTGCAAGCCCTGCTGCCACCCCTCCCGTGCGCAAGCCATCCTCCTCCTCAGGCACCGCAGGAAGCAAGTCCGTCATCGCACGCCCAGCTGCAGTACCATTACGCCCCCATGGTAGCCAATTATCTCTGCTTACTACCCGCCCAACTCCGGGGTCCGCTTCCCTTGCAGTGACCGCCACTCTGTCAGACGGCTTGACCTCTCCAGCTGTCGCCTCTCCCGAGAGACCCTCGCCTGAAATATCCCCCAGGTGGGGCTTACCTAAGGCAGCTCCCTCAACTGCCAGATCAGGGCTGAGCATGAGGACAAGCTTGACTCCTGGGTCGGTCAGCAGCCGGGCCAATAGTGGGTCCTCCACTCCGGGCAGCACGCAGGGGAGCCGCACAGTTTCCAAGACTGCAGGAACATCAACAACGCCAGCAACAGCATCCACTTCCAAGACAGCACCTACGCGGAAGTCGTTTGGCGCACCGGATGGTGGAGCATGACGTCCATCTTGACACCCGGGTCAATCAGCAGCCGGGCCAATAGTGGGTCCTCCACAACGAGCAGCCACTTGTTTACCAAGCCTGCAGTTACATCAACAATGCCAGCAATAACATCCACTGGTAAGACAGCGTCTACACGGAACTTGTTTGGCGCACCGGATGTCGGAGCAAGTCGACCATCTTTACACGTGGGTCGATCAACAGCAAGGCAAAGAGTGGGTCCTGCACACCAGGTAGTCACTTGTTTCCCAAGGCTGCAGTTACATGAACAACGCCATCAACAATATCCACTGCCAAGATAGCACCTACACGGAAGTTGTTTGGTGCACCGGATACGGGCATGAGGACTATCTTGACACCCAGGTCAATGAGCAGCAGGGCAAAGAGTGTGTCCTGCACACCAGGTAGTCACTTGTTTCCCAAGGCTGCAGTTATAGGAACAACGCCAGTGGCAGTATCCACTGCCAAGACAGCACCTACACGGAAGCTGTTAGGCGCACCGGATGGTGGAGCATGACAACCATCTTGACACCCGGGCCAATTAGCAGCAGGGCAAAGAGTGGGTCCTCTACACTGGGCAGCACGCAGGGGAGCCGCTCGATTTCCAAGACTGCAGGAACATCAACAACACCAGCGACAATGTCCACTGCCAAGACAGCACCTACACGGAAGTTGTTTGGCGCACCGGATGGTGGCGGATGACATCCATCTTGACACCCGGGCCAATTAGCAGCAGGGCAAAGAGTGGGTCCTCGACACCGGGCAGCACGCAGGGGAGCCGCTCGTTTTCCAAGACTGCAGGAACATCAACAACACCAGCGACAATGTCCACTGCCAAGACAGCACCTACACGGAAGTTGTTTGGCGCACCGGATGGTGGCGGATGACATCGATCTTGACACCCGGGCCAATTAGCAGCAGGGCAAAGAGTGGGTCCTCTACACCGGGCAGCACGCAGGGGAGCCGCTCGATTTCCAAGACTGCAGGAACATCAACAACACCAGCGACAATGTCCACTGCCAAAACAGCACCTACACGGAAGTAGTTTGGTGCACCGGATGGTGGCGGATGACATCCATCTTGACACCCGGGCCAATTAGCAGCAGGGCAAAGAGTGGGTCCTCGACACCGGGCAGCACGCAGGGGAGCCGCTCGTTTTCCAAGACTGCAGGAACATCAACAACACCAGCGACAATGTCCACTGCCAAAACAGCACCTACACGGAAGTTGTTTGGTGCACCGGATGGTTGAGCATGACGACCATCTTAACAATCAGCAGCCTGGCCAATAGTGGGTGCTCTACATCGGGCAGTCACTTGTTTCCCAAGCCTGCAGTTACATCAACAGCGTCAGCGACATAATCCACTGCCAAGACAGCATGTACACGGAATTTGTTCCGCGTACTTGATGGCAGAGCTTGGAGCTCGAGGTCAAACTCGAACTTGGTTACATGGCTCCAGCCTGCAAGGCTGCTCGCCGTCTTGTGCAGTAATTTGGCCTGAGGTAGAGTTCAGCTATCGCCAAGTAGTGACTTCCCCTAGTATAACTTGAACTTGGTTACATGGCTCAAGCCAATAAGGCTGCTCGCCATCTTCAGCAGTTTCATGGCTGAAGGTAGAGTTTAGCTTCAACAAAGTACTGGCTTCTGATCTGAGCTCAGATGGGTTGGGCTTGAGGTTGAGGCTTCCGGCTTCTGTGGCAGTACATAGATACGCAGTGCGCCTTATTACAAGGCTTGAGGTTCAGGGGGCCAGCCCGTTTGCTTGCACTGAGGCCAACCACTTCAATGGCAGTAGCTTTCTTTTAAAGTGTCGATTTGGCAGCAGCTCTAAAGCAAGAAATTCAAATCCAGGCATCAGTGGAGCTTGGTGCTTGTGGAGCATGATTTGGGAGTTGGAAGAGCGGCAAGATATAGGGTATTGCGCAGGCATGCGCCGTCTTTCCATGCAGCAGACAGTGCTTCTAATGTACCCCAACGCAGCACTGTTGGGAGCAAGTTGAAAGTGACAGAACAACCTATCATGGCCTTCGGTCAACCCGCTGAAGCCCCAAGCAGTACACGAGCAGCCGCACGCCCATCCACGGCAGCAAGCGCAAGTCCCGCTTCCACCCCTCACGTGCGCAAGCCATCCTCCTCCTCAGGCACTGCAGGAAGCAAGTCCGTCATCGCACGCCCAGCAGCACGCCTGGCAAAGCGCAGGCATTCAAGTCGGCACTAGCAGTAGATTGGGGTGCGCTGGGAAGGTTAGCCTCTTAATTCTCCGTACTAATTGGGTTGGCTGTGGTGTGGGGAGATTTGAGACTTGAAATTTAGGCCTAATGCGTACTTCAGAGATCAGTATCATCATCACCAGTATCATTATCATCAGTATCATCATCATCAGTGCCATCATCATCAGTATCATCATCATAACATGGAGCATACTAGGGGGATAAGACAGTTTATAAAGTTGTCTAGTTCTCTTCAGGCAAAGTACTCTGCCGAATCCTTGACTTCTGAAAGGGTTGGTCTGTCCATAGCTTGATAGCCAAAGCTAGTCATGAAATGTTTCGTTTTTTCAAAGCAAAAAGGGGCTTGATCAACCTTCATGGAGCCCCCCAGGTTCTGAGCCTTTGCCTTTTCTCCTCCTAAACTCTTTTTTTTGAGAGAGAGGGTTTGTTACATAAACTCAGCAAATCACTGCCGAGACTGGACAGCAGCACAGCCTGCCGACCATCCAATTTTATAACACGGATGCACGAGGGTTTTGAAGGCACCCCCACAAACCTGAAAACAAACGACGTCAAGTCCAACAAAAGGAAACAACCTGAGGCGGAAAGGAGAGCGTAAAGGGGAGGGATGCCGAGGCAGGCAATCCCCAGCACCAAGCCCCAAAAACACAAGACAAGAGGGCAAAGCCAAAAGAGCTGAAGACTAATCAAGGGCACGCGCTATGAGCACCTGAATATGCAGCGATAATAACTCTAGCTGTCACTTAAGCCGGTGCTCTTGTAGTCTTAAAGATCCCCGTTTCAACAAATGGGTTACTCAATGGCAGAGCTCTTTGAACGAAGAAGGTGCCGGGTTCAAATCCCTGCGGGTGCGCTTTAGTGTTTGCAGTCGCTGTCAACCGCCATGGTAGCTTTGTTCAGGTAAAGTAGCAGCCCGTTTCCTAACCCCGTAAGTCAGGGCTCCCTTGATACCACGCCCCACCAAGATTTGGCATCACTAGTCTTCAGAAGGTCCACGCTGATGCCTAGCATATCCTGTGTCTGTGCATGGTACATTGGCGGTTTAGCCAAATAGGCTTAGGTGACCAATCTTACCTTGATGCCGTAGGGGCTGACGCATATCTCGTGCAATGGTCCTGGCTGCTCTCTCGAGCACTGTCTTTTTAGTGCGGTGTGTCGCCATTCCGTTGCTGCATAGCGATGCATGGGTAAACTAGTCAGAAATCCGCCCTCCCCCCCGGACCCCCGCGCTCCGCTCGGTTCGGGGGGGGAGCGCGTCGCACTGGGGTTGCACCGAGTCGCGCAATTAGCGGCGGGTCGCAAGAAAACAGCTCTGGGCTACTTAGGTAGATGTAGAGAGGTTAGGGCAGCACTCCACCAGAGCAGCTGCAACAGCAATATGAACCAGACCACCGAGTCGCTCAATTTGCGACGCGTCGCAAGAAAAAAACAGTGCCCTCGAGGTCTGGGCTACTAAGGTAGATGTAGAGAGGATAGGGCAGCACTCCACCAGAGCAGCTGCAGCAGCAATATGAACCTGACCTTGACAGGGTATTTCTTTTCGGCTTTTCATCGCAGCTTCTAGGCAGCTTCCTGGGCTGGCCGTTGGACTGCACTGAACTATTCCAGCACTTCTGGACAGCTAATCATGACAGCATCAAGGTGCTCGAGATTGTGACGGGTTTGGCTGAATAGCCCGTCACGGGAGCTGCCTAGAAGCTGCTGCCTGTAGCTGAAAAGAAGAACGCTGGACCTTGAATAGAAAGGACACCAAAAACTACCATGACAGCAAGAATCACATCAGGCATGTTGCAGGACGGGCACCAAATAATAGATCAATAAATAGTACCCCTAATAAGGAGGCGCAAGGTTGAGGGGGCCAGCCTGTTTGCTACCAAGCCGGAAACCAAATAAAGATTTAAATAAGTAGAACGTCAGATTAGGTGTGAAGTTGAAGTAGCCAGCCCGTTTGTTTGCACTGGGCCAACCACCACTCAACAGCTGGGCTCCAAATTTTGTTTGTTATATCGTCAGCTCCTTTGGTCAGGTGTATGAAATCTTCTCTTTGATTATGTCAAGGTGACAGGCTGTTGGGGCCAGGGTTGTTATTAAGGACAGGAAAAGGCCTCTTCGTGCAGCAGTATGGTGCTATAAATAGGGGGAAGGAGAGTCGAAAAAGTCAAGTGCTAGGGTAATACTAGGGCCTAGTAGTGTTGTGACAAACCTGCGGTTCGCCCACCATAGCGCCGCTGGCGCGGTATTCGCGCATTGGAAGCTGCTAGTGGCCTTTTGGGTGCTACCAGCAGCTTTTGGGGACCAAGGTCGGCTGGAACGCCAAAATGGTTGAGTGGACGCGTTGAAGGAATTGAAACTCGCAGAAACAATGGTGTTGCGTAGTGCATGTGGATATCTTCGTTGTGGCTGGCGGTTTGAATTCGTTTGAGGGCCGTCAAGATTACTGGTGGGCTCAACCCTGAATGGTTCCCCCTGTAGCACCCCCAAAACACCCAGGTGCATAATTTGTGTTGCAAGTAGCATAAATCAGTAGTACGTGAGGTTGGGGGGGCAGCCGGTTGCTTGCCCTGGGGAGGACCAACAGGTGGCACCTCGAAGGTAACCTAAGTCAAATGGCCCAGTTGTAGGCTTCAAACACTTAGTGAAGCTGGGATTTGGTGGTTGGCTTGATTCCCACCATGCAGGATGTGTCAGGTGACTGGGCTCGCTTTTTCTTTTTGGGGCTGTGTACAGTAGCATCTAAGCATCTCCCTTTCCCGGCCCTCGGGCCTGGAACCAGCTAGTGTGCGTAAAAGCTTACACCAAGTGCAATTGTATGCAGCTGAAAGCTTCGGGACTGGACCAGTGGTTGCCTAATGGAGTTGACTGGAAGCTGTCATGCGTAGCACAAACAATAAACACTAACTAGAGACACTGTTTTTGTTTTGTGGGACGCTTCGCCATTCCGTCGCCATTGCGTCGCATGGGTCCGGCCAAACAAGGTAAAAATGCCCCCCCAGCCCCCCCCCGGGCTCCGCGCTTCTTGCCCCCCCAGCCCCCCCACCCCCTCCCCCCCCCCGGGCTCCGCGCTTCTTGCTCCCCGGTGTTCGAATGGCAGCGCGTTGCACTGGAGTCGCAACAAGTCGCTCAATTTGTGACACAGCATATAAAGCACAAAATGACTGGGCATGAACAGGTTCGAGAACCTGATTCGTCAACTTTTGGGAATGCAGCTATCCTGAAGTTAAAAATAAATAGCACGCCTTATTACGAGGCGTGAGGTTGAGGGAGCCAGCCCATTTGCTTGCAGTGGGACCAACCACCATGGCCTGCAATATACAAAATAAATAGCGCGTCTTATTACGGAGGCGTGAGGTTGAGGGGCCTAGCCCATTTGCTTGCACTGGGGCGAACCACTAAATCCTGACATCATTAGTATGGAACTCAGGCATCCCCTGAGGCATAACTTCAAAAGATGCGTGGGATGTGGGATGTGCAGAAATGAATTGTTGCATGATTCTTCAGCCAATTCTGGGCTGCTCACCGTATTCCAATTCCAAGTCCCCCCTTGCGATACCCACGAAAACCAAGGAGCATACTAAGTGGATTAGATGGTTCAAAGACTTGTCCAGTAGTTAACTTGAACTTGAACTTGGTTACGTAGCTCCAGTTAGCAATTTGGCTGCTCGCCGTCTTAGGCAGTAAAAACAAATATCAGGGAAATAAGAGTCGGTAGTTGGATGCTGTGCAAGTGCTGCAGGCACCCTCTGCTTATGTGATACTAATGCTCAATGTGATGCTTGTTTGGTGCTAATGTCAATGCATGCACTGTGAAGTAGTCAGATGTTGTAGTGCTTGTACTGCACGCACATGCAGATCATCAGATGTTGATGTCTGTTTTACAGTCGGACGTTGTAGTGCATGTACTGAACTGCACGCACATGCAGATCATCAAATGCTGATGTCTGTTTTACAGTCTTGCCTATTAAGGCGTTGCCAAATAGGCTAAAAAGACTTGCCCGACCTGAATATTGGGCTGTAAACAAAACAAGCTCTGGTGAACTTCCCCAACAAATGGCAAATTATGAGAATCCGGAGTTCATGCTATGCAGATGCTTTTTCAACTTCAAACGAAATGACACAATAGTCTAGTTGCAAGTACATTGATGAATATGGTGTGAAAAGATGCTGATGCAAGAAGTTTGTTGCTGTTGTGCCTGTGCTCCATGCATGCTGAGTAGTGCCTGTATATTATATGTATGTATAATAGGCATATACATATATTACATATACTTCGTATGTGCATAATATGTACATATGTAATACCGTATACTCAATAGTGTGTGTATTATATAATTATAACATACAGGCACTTCTGGGTACTACACATATATTTAGTATGTGCATAGTGCGCATTTATATAATATACAGGTACTTCTGAGTACTACACATGTATATAGTATGTGCATAGTGCGTATATATAATATCGGGGCACTACTGAGTGCTATATATATATATATAAATATTTATACACTCGGCATGTGTATGTAGCAGATTTAGCTCATCAGATGCTGGTGTGACTGGATCATCGTGCAAGTGGGTAGATGGACTTTGTTTCATTGGTCCAGCCTTTAAGGCTGCTCGCCGTCTTCGGCAACAACATAATCAAGTGAAGTCAAAATCAAATCAAGTAGTTAGATGATGTTGTGTCCGTGCTCCATGCACTCCCATGTGATCACACGCTGACGTCCGCATGCTTTTCTTGTTGTTGCTTATTCTTGTTAATATTGAGGGTCCTGGGGTAATCTCTTGGGACCCTCAATATTGCCGAGAAGAGCTAATTAGGTCATCTCTAATTTTCCGTAGGTATCCCTATTAGGTAACGGTCTTTTAGAGAGAGAGCAAGAGAAGTTAGATCTCGATAAGGAACCGTAGCAAGCAGCCCCTTCGAGGATCTCTTGTTAGTATGTTGTTACAGTACAAGGGTAAGCCAAGTAGGCTAAAAGAATGAAGACGGGTTCATCCTTGATAAGAGGCTAGTTTATTTTGCTCTTGGCCTGGCTAATCTCGCGCCAGCACCCTTGCAGCCCCACCATGCACGCGCCACTACCGGCCATAAGGGGGCCCCGGGCACCCTGCTTTTTATGTAGCCAATCGCACAATGCTTTCAGGGTATTGGGTCTGACAGTCATGAACAACTTCCATGTTCACTTCCTATTGTGGAGTCGGTGGATCATCAGTCCGCCTTCTCCGTGGGGGGAGCCAACCCCACTAAAATCACTGAAAGTCCTAAATATCAGTCATGATGATCTTACTCGGTGATGCAGCGCCCTAAGGCGAGGACTGATCACTGATTAATGGATCACTGATTAACACTGGATCACTGATTAACACTGGATCACTGATTAATGTTGTTCTTTTCAGCTACAAGCAGCAGCTTCTAGGCTGCTCCCCTGACAGGCTATTCAGCCAAACTTGGCGCAACCTCGAAGCTGACATAATCAGCTTTCCAAAACTGCTGAGATAGTTGTGTGTAGCTTAGTGGTCGGCTCAAAGAGATGCCTAGAAGCTGCTATGAAAAGCTGGAAAACCAACCATGTTGATGACCTCGCAGCTTCTTCGCAATTCACAATCATATGCATATGTTCAGCTCCGTTCAATTCGTCGCTAGTTTGTGTCAGGAGACCTACCTTCTAGGGGTGCAGTACCTCTCACAACAACAAAAATCCGCACAAGCATTCCACTCTGTACAATTCATTCGATTACAGTATTTCGTGGGCATGCATTACTGGTGCAGGTGCACATCTAATTACGCTATGCATCAAATTGTGTACGGCACTGCTATGTTTGCCATGCTTTGTGTTCCAAACTTGTGAAATAATCTCACTACATCAACTGTTTGCTTTCCTTTAGATTCCTGTGTTGTAGCCCAAAGTGAGCCGGACGTGCCCTGGGGACTTGCCAGATGTTGCTCGACCTACAGGCTAGATCTGTTTCTCCGTCTTTCGTGATGATCTTACTATGTTTGTGTGTATGGCAGTGCCCGGGTAGATTTTTATTTGTTACATGGTTCTTCGGCCAACTCTGGGGTGCTCACTGTTTGTCAACCCGAAGTCCCCCTGTGTGATACCCACCAAAACTAGGCAGCACACTAAGCGGATTAGATAGTGTCAAGCCTTGTAAAGGGCAGACCCTGGCATAGTAAGTGAATCCTCTGTTGTATGTTTAAATGGAGGTGGAAGTGGTATTGAGGAAGGTGGTGGTACCTCGAGCACTTTGAGCACCTCGAACACGTCTATAGAGGATCCTCGAAACCACCTCAACCGCCTCCATAGAAGACTCTCGATACCACCTCAATACAACCTCCATAGAAGGAAGTCATGTCTTCTCCTTCCCGCTTGTCAGCGAATACTACTAGGACACGAGTGCCTGATTGGCATCTGATTTAGATACCAATCTCCAGGTACCAATACGCTGACACCGCTATCGTAGGAGTGTGGATCAAATAAATGTTACGCTTTATGAGGAGGCGTGAAGTTGAGGGGGTTGCCCATTCGCTTGCCCCGTGGCTAGCCGCCAATGATTATAGATTGGGTGTGGTACTTATGTACAATGTGTACTTGAATTTCATTACAACAGTTACATTGCTCCAGCCTTTAAGGATTCTTGCCATCTTCGGCAGTACATTTATCAATTAAAAGCTAAGCAGTATTATTAAAATATATTTGATCCAGTCTCTCCGTACAATGTTTTCAGTCTGTGAGTGAGCCAAGGGGCGTCTAGAAAATCCTGCTATATGTGCATGGTTTTACATTGTTAACTTGAACTTGGTTACATAGCAATAGCCAGCAATTTGGCTGCTGGCCGTCTTCGGCAGTACAAGAAGTATAACTAGGAAAATGTAAACGCGGACAAATCACTTTTTCATTTCCCCCCCTCTTCCTCTGAACGATAAAAACACCTAATAGAAATAATAAAAATAAAAACACCTACTAAAAAAGATAACAATAATCATACCTATAAAAATGACTTGATCCAATCTCTTCATTCATTCATGGATGAATAGATGAAGCTTCGCTCGACCTCCAATTTCTCGATTTCACATCAGGTAATGAAGAGAAATCATTTTACTCTCAGATTGGGAAATCAGGTTCTGCTTCTTTCTTTTCGAATTCATTAGTACATTTAAAGACCCCAAGGTGTTCATCTCGAACTTGTTCAAGAATCACTTAGGTGACACACTCGATCCGATTAGGGAACAATTGGACGTTTCCATCAATTAGTTTCCATTTAAAGTTAATGGAGGAAGTTATAAATCTAGACATACAGGTAAATCTAGTCATGCACGCACCACCACGAGATGTAGGTTTCGAATGAGATAATTAGGCATCTCAGGTTTGCCACTCTAGTCCAAAGAGGAGGACATTCAAGCCTGGGTCACAGCATTCTTCCTTCCTTGTTATCCTGAGCTTTCATCTCTAGGGCGCGTTTCTGATCACTTGGTGATATAGTAAAAGAAACGATGATTGGAGAATAGCGCCTTCTCCACTTTGTTCCAGTTAACTGGTTAAAGTTTCAGAGGTCCCACACCTCAATGTAAATTGTTGACTAGAGTTTCATCCTGGGAATCTTTTAAGGAGTACAACGCCGCTAAGGCATCAGACACATCCTTGTTTTTGCGTTCCCTAGCCAAATTGAGATCGGCAAGCGCAAAGTCCCTCATCATACCAGAGTTTCTACCACAGTATTTCACAATGGAGTTCCAGAATTGAATAACTGATTGCAACCAGCATTAGTGAATTGGGAATTGACATGTTTCTTTCAAAGCAATTGGGGGACAGAAAATATCGTACGACGCAAGTTTAATACGATATTAAACACGGTACACGATATATTGTACGATACAAAGCTTGACAGCCATACTCCTAGGTATCTTATAAATCCAGTATGCCTCGTGTGAATATCTGTTTATGCTACTTTGTCTCAGCTAATAGAGCCAAGAAGATGTTGAATGAAACCAGTGCTCCAGTTTTGAAAGCCACACATTCCAGCAGATGGGGCAAAAGACTGGAACAGCCAAAGCATGGTGTGTGGTATATCCTTAACTGCATACTCTTCACCAATATCTGTGACGCGCTTTATCCCGGTCAAAAAGTTCGAGCTGCGAATTCTGAAGCGTGTTTCACGCATCCCTTCTTTTTAATGTAAGTTCTTTACAAAGACATATACTGGATAGTGGAGAAGATGCTATTAAGCGCAACAGGCGCAATAATATAGAATAGGGATGTGTACTGCAAGGTACCGCAGTCACGTGCAGGACACAGCTAGCCTGTGGCCTGGCGGCAGGCAACACAGGTCCTGGAGGAAGCAGGTACCGGTGTGCACTATGCCAACTCAGAGACTGATATATAAATCAGTCAATAACATCCCCCCAATTCAAGGTATTCTTGAACTCAAGAATTCCTGGAATTAACTGAGGGGCCTAAGGAAATAGTAATAATATAATGGCAGGTAAGACTTTGAGAGGGTTGTTAATAGCTGATATGAAATACTGTGAATAATAAATTATTTGGAACAGGATTCAAGGGGGTATGGCACATTAGCAGAGGTCTTCAAAGAAATGTCAGTCTACTGGAGTAGCTAGCCCTGATAGGAAACTGCAAAGGGACAGCAGGCTAGATTGCAAGGAGGCTTCTAGGAAACTAAAAGGGGACTGCAGATAGGCTGCAGGCTAGATTGCAGAGAGGCTGCTAGGAAGCTGGAAGGAAACTGCAGGTAGGCTGCAGGCTAGGGTGCAGAGAGGCTGCTAGAGAGCTTGTTTTAGATAGGATGTCTGGACTAGTCCCCCCCCATAATTTGGGTGTTGTAGCAGGAATGCTTGTAACCTAAATTAAAACGCAGACATCTGGTAGAGACTAGGATAATTATAAATTCAATGTTTGACTGCCTGTGTAAGTACATGAGGCAGTACAGGTGGCATACAATATAATAAATTATAGAGTGTTCAGGTCTAAGACAACAGAGGGGGAGCAATGTTTTAACTACTAGGTGCCTGGCAGGCTGGGGAAGCCATCTAGGGCAAGCTGGTGGCAGACTTGGGCAAGGAACTCATCGAATGATTTGGTAGCCAGACTGGGTGAAGCAAGGATGTTGATGAAAGTGAAGTCCATGGGACTCCAGTCCATACTGAGGTGGTTGACACACAGCACTTTTCCTCCAGGGTAGGCACAGCTCCTGGGGTCCATAATCATTTTTGGTCGAAATGAGAGTGCATTTGCATGTGCAGTGGTCATGGCAGCCTGGAGACAGATGGCCCACTGTAAGGTGGGTCTGGCTGTGGTAGAGACAAATCTGGTCATGCTGACTCTGGATTTGTTGGAGAAGTGGATGTGGTTGACATTCTGGTTGACTTCTCCCAGTGGGATCCCAATGTCTGGTGAACTGTTGTGCTAGATCCACTGTCCCCAGGTGGTTGCTGTGGCCAGATCAGATGGCTTGAGTGTTCCATCCCCATCTATGGGGCCATCATTCTCTTCATAGTTGGTCCTGATCTGGTCGCTGAGGAGCTCCATCTCTGCCCTGGCTTGTTGCAGGGTCAGGTTGTTCAGTTGCTGGGGAAGAGAAGGAGTGGTTGGGATGATATCTGGTGGGTCCCCAATTTGCTGGTCTTCTGACAGGGGCTGGAATCCTTTTGCATGGTCTGCCATACGTTGTTGGTAGACCTCCTCAGTGATGAGCTCTGGCAATTCATCACTATCAGTGTCACTGTCAGTCTCTCCAATTAAGTTCTCTAAAGTGGAGGGGGTGTTGTGATGGCAAAAAGAAAGGGGTTTAGTTCTGGCAGGGTCTCCAGGGGCACTGGGGTCAGTCAAATGAGTGGGTGGGTATAGCCCTGTCTCAGAGTCAGTGTTGGATGTAGATGGTTCAGCAGCATGGGAAGGGTCTTGGAGGTCTTGATCTGCCTCCACATGAGTGGGTGGGTACTGCCCTGTCTCAGAGTCAGTGTGGGGTGATGGAGCCTTGGTAACCATCATGATGTAGGCAGTGTGTAGTCCCACAGAGAGATTACTGGTGGTAGCTGGAGAGGTTTGAGTGTGGTAGAGTCCATGCCTTTTGGGGCATGATAGGAGTAGTTTGGTGCCAGACTTTTCTGGTATGGAGAGGGTAGCCTTGGACTCGGACAGGTGGGCTTGGAGATCTGGGCACAGATTGGTGGCTGCATTGATGCTAATGATGTTGAGCATTTTGCAGTCAGCAAGGAGTACACCGTTCAGAATGATCAGAGCTCTGTTATGGCCCTTGATCTTGGCCTTCCCTATCTGCTTGCAGAAGATAGGTGGAGAGTCTTGGTCTGCCACTCTACCAGCTGCAGCCTAATAGGCTTTGGGGAGTCCTGAATGTCATGCAGATAGGAGGTGTTACTTGTGGCATGGAAGTGGGCTGCAGTGTCTATGATCCATTTTGTCTGCAGTGCTGCCTGGAAAACCTCTTCATCATCATCTTTAGTGCATTCATCATCAGCACTTATATGTCCAAAGAATGCTGTGTCAGCCAGGGGGTCATGTGGCAAGGAAAATGATACAGACTTGCCTCTGGTTGGTGCAGCAAAGCTCATGGGCTGTGGGGTGTCTTCATTCAGTGCTAGAGAAAGGAAGTTGTGCTCCTCACCCTCACTGTCAGAGTTGGAGGTTGAGGTAGACTGGTCACCATCAGCAACATGGGCATGGCGTCCTCTGCTCTGGTATCTTCTTGGTCTTTGTCTCCTGTCACCTCTCCTGTGAGTGTAGGGCTTCTTTTTGTCATCAGGGTCCTTGTCGTCTCCTGATCTCTGCTTCGGGGGTGACTTGGACCCATTGTGAGCTTCATCAGAGTCAGCTGGCTTGAAGGCCAGGTCAGTGTCCTCACTGATGCATTCTCTGGAGCTATGACCTATCCCTCCACAGTTCCAGCAGGTCATCTTCTTGTTGATGTCTCTCTTGTCTCTGTTGGGGAAGTTTCTGTTGGCGCTGTAGGGTCTTCTGTATCTGTAGGCTGCAGCAGCCAGCTTAGTTTCCTCTGGAGATGGGGCGGGGTCAACGTTCTTCACTAGGCACCAGTTAAACATTGCACTTTGGAGTGAGGCAAAAGTGGTGATATCTTTAGGGTTGAACTAGTTGATGAATCCATCATATTCAGGACGTGAGTTGAGTCATTTAACAACGAGATTGAGGAAGTTGGTGATGGAGCAGGTGGAAGTCCCTTAGATCTTGGGGACTTGGGCATACAGGTCGGCTGCCCTGGAGAGGTAGGTCTGCAGGGATTCAGAGCTAGTCATTCGAATGGCATAGAGGTTAGTCATGGTTGTGTACTCTAGGCTGCTGGCTTCGTCAGAGTACACGGAATCCAAGAACCTAAAAGCTTTTGTGGCCATATCCGTGTGGGCATGGATGGCTGTCTGGATCGAGTCTGAAACCCGATCTAGGATCATCTTGAATGCTTTGTTGTTTTCCCAGGTGGAGATCCTGTTGGGGACACCACGAACTGGAGCAGCTGCATCAGCGCCCTCAGCAACAGGGTAAGCAACGTCTTCAGCAGGGTAACCGTCAGAGTTATTAGGCTCTCCATCGACGACCGCCTGTTGGCAGTCGTATGCGATGGCAATGCAGTCTCTGTCGGACTTGAGGTCGAGGAGTATATATATGCACCCTGGCGTTACGCCAGGTGTATAAGTTGTTACCGGTGAAGATCCTGGGGTGTTGCATGATGATTGGTTGATCGGGGTCTTCTTAGCGGGGGTCTTGTTCTTGTAGGTCGGAGTGTTGGGTTGTGGGGGATTACTTGGGCGGGGCAGGGGAAGGGGGGATGGAGTGCTTGTGGGACGGAATCGGCGATCCAAAAGGATCCAGCGGAGTGGGAATGGTGAACTTTGCCGGGCGGCAATGTTCGGCAACAGTAGCTTCTTGTTGAAAGCTGTGGTCGCAAGCACGTTGATCGTCTGGGATCAATACAGCTCTGTTTGGGATCTCGGTGAGGGCGTCTTCCTAGACTCACTTCATAGATTTCGGTGACTTGCAGGTGCTCTTGCTTGCTCCAGTCGTAGGACGCAGCGGCAGATCCAAAGTAGGTCTTGGGGAAGCGGTAGGCGGAGCAGCGATTAGTTGGATCCGCACGGGGGGTCTCCAGATGCTTAGAAACTCGGGCCTTCAAACTAGCTAGTCAGAGGGTAACTGATTCCTGCGTGTCTGAACGCAGCGGCTGTTCTTCGTTAGCGTCTATTGATGGTCCATAACCTTTTAATGGAAGTTCTTTACAAAGGCATATACTGGATAGCGGAGAAGATGCTATTAAGCGCAACAGGCGCAATCATATAGAATAGGGATGTGTACTGCAAGGTACTGCAGTCACGTGCAGGCCACAGCTAGCTTGTGGCCTGGCGGCAGGCAACACGGGTCCTGGAGGAAGCAGGTACCGGTGTGCACTATGCCAACTCAGAGACTGATATATAAATCAGTCAATAACACTTCTCATTGAATATCACAGCAAGGTACTTGAACTCAGAAACTGAGAATCCCTCTCCAGACTTCGATCGTTCAGACCGAAGTCATAAAGTGTTCATCATAGACGTCGGGGTTTGAAACCATAACCTGGGGTGTGTCCTTCAGTTAGCATACACGGCCAATTTATCCAGCATCTTATGGAGATCCCTAGCACTGTTGGATAAAAAAAGTAATCTGCATACATCAGATGTGAAATACTAGCGCATTCGTTTAATCCAACCCGCTCTCCTTGTTCGTTGGGGGAGCATTGGGGGACACAGTAATGATAACGCCTGGTGGGGCGAGGTGTTAAGGGAGCCCGTCGTACGCGGGTGGGGAGCGGTCTCCTACCTCAACTGGATCAGGCCTTAGTTACACGCTGTTTGAAAAAAACACACACCAAAAAAAAACCAAACAAAAACACAAAAAAAAAAAACAGAAACACAAACAAACCAAACCCAAACAAAAAAACAAAACACGCACACACCCCACCACAAACTACCAGAAAAAAAAAAATACAAATCAAACCCAAAAAAAACCCCAAAGCAACAACACAAAACAGACAAACAACAAAAAAAAAACACGACAAAAAAAGAACAACAACAAAACCAAACAAAAAAAAATAAAACCAAACCAAAACCACACACAACAAAACCCAATGAACGCAAACAAACGAAGACAAAACGAAAACAACCCCCCCCCCCCCCCCCCCCTGTGGTTGTTTGTTGGAATTGGGATTGTGGGGAGTGTGCACTTGGAGGTTAGAGGGTTCGGACGCCTGCACGTCAAGAGCGACCGAAGGGGGAGTCGAACCCCCTACTCTTCGTTCTTTAGCAATCTGGTCTACCATTAGACCATATTAGGGGACACAAATAGTGAGCAAAAAAGGGGATCACCCCCCATCCATGGATTGTGTGATAGTCAAAATACTCTCCCGTTGGATGGTCGGCAGGCTGTGCTGCTGTCCAGTCTCGGAAGTGATTTGCTGAGTTTATGTAACGAACCCCCTCTCTCTCCCGTTGACCCACCAATACCCACCCTTACCCACCCATCCATACCACCCATACTCACCCATAGACCCATCCTTACCACCCTTACCACCACTCTACCACCATCCCTACCCCCTTCCATACCCCCCCCCCCCCCCCCCCCACCCCCCTAGAGAGGCGAAAGAATAAACTAGAAAATAGCTCAAAACATCGCCATGAATCATGTCATTATAGCCCCATTCCCAGAATAAATCGATCAGAAGAAGTTAACATTTAAAGGCCTTGACGCCTGCTGTCAAGAACAATCATTTCCCGACTTTTCTTCAAACATCCACATCTGAACGTATATTTTGATTTGGGATTGGGGGTGAATTCTCAAGTTGGAAGGTGGATTGGGTCGATGGGAGTTTAGGTCAAGTTGTACTGCTGTTCTAGTAGATTCGAAGGCCATGGCTGAAGGAATTGTGGCAGGGGTTCGATAAGCCTTTTGTCCCGCGGAACCTTGATTTGTGTCAGCGTTAGCTGTTCTATGGTTCTTCCTGTCCCGATCTCTGTTGACCATAACCTTATAGTTCCCGTCCTAGAGCCGCTGGCACTCTTCTCTTAGATAACCTTCCGTCCCTTAGTAACATCCAGATTGATTCCCTCGTTGCTGGTCTTCTCATCACTTCCCTAACTCTGCCAATTTGCGCACTCCCATATCTATTGCGATCTGAAGACAATTCTTGTGCTTTCGTACATCTCAAGTACTGCCATCGGCCAGATGCGAATGCGGACAGAAATTAGCTGTGCACCTAGCTGACGCATTCACAAACAATATGAGCTACCATGTATGGTAATCAGAATTCGATTCCGAGCAGGTTGGGTCATATGCGCCTGTAAATCACAATAGAGATTCAACTTAGGGCGTTCTAGGTCTTCGACACGGAGATAGCGAAAGGAAACAGTTGCAACAGTGTTATCAACAATCTTGGGGACCAGAACAATATTGACACCCGTTTAAGTCACTGGCTGCTGGCTGCCATCATTGTTATGTATAATCATAACCGAGTCCCTTTTGCCTATTTGGCCCACCCCTGGAGTGTTTCATACATAGATACGTACATACATACATCTATGTGTATGTAGACATACATGGATATCGCTTTATTTTTTCGTTTGTTCCTCTTGTCTTAGGGGGGCGTGGGGCGTGGACAAGCGTAGTACTCGACGGACATCGGACACGGCCTGCTGTACTGTACTGTACGACTGGGAATGCGTGCAAATTTCGAATCTCACCTTTTTCACCCTTCGCTTCGCTTCTCCTATGCCCTTTGCTTCTCCGCGACCTTCACACACAGCCCTACATTTCACATTCACGTACCACATTTGCCTCGCTGTCGTGGTCCACTTTCCTTACCATGCCTGGAAAAAAAATCAGCCACTCAGCGTGCAAGGCGAGCTCTTCAGAGTTCAGACCGGCTAGGAAAGGAGCCATGCAAACCAGCGTCGGCGTTGAGCAAATGCTGCTAACCCACAGCGGCGCGCGACTTACAACCAGGCCAGGCGGAAAGCTCATGCAACCAGTCCTGAAAATAAACGCCAGGTTAATAATCAGACAAGACGTGAACCTCATGCTGCGATGCAGGCTGACGCGCGCAAACCGCAATATATCATCCTCTGCATTAACGTCATACCATCGCATTGTCTGATCGGCAGGCAATTCTTGTGAGATAATTTTGAATTTCTTCAGACCTCCACTGGTATACCCACCCTACGCGATAAGGCCCTTGAACCCCTCATCCAATATTTTTCATTCTTGCAAGCATTGATACATTGGTTGCTTAGCATGTTGCGATATAAGACTGGCTGATATTTTCTGGTCAAAACAACAGCTGCAGACCCAACTATGTTCTGCGCAAAGAAGAAGATGCAGGTATGTCGCTTTGTGATTGCGCACGCCCCGTATTCTCAGCGGGGTCGGCTTTTGAAAGCTATTGGCAGGTTGGATCCGCAGCCTGCTCTATACCCACTTCGTATTTCTGCATGATCTAGGCCCACAGCTGGAGTGGAAGGGGTGAGGTAGGGAGAAGGGGATGATGCATGCGTGCCGGTGGTTGGGGAAAGAGAGGGTGGGGGGGGAGGGTCGAGGGTGGCCCACCATGGGTGGAAATGACTGGAGTGAGGGGAGGGGGGAGAAAGAGAAAGAGTGTAGATGGGGTGGGAGGGGGGAAGGGGGGGCATGCACTGGGGAAAATATCTTGACTGTGTGTATGCCAAGGGGAAGATGAGGGGTGCGGGTGGGGGTAGGGGAGTACCTCTCTGGGGAGTACATACAAGGACGTAACCCGTTACCCAGACCAGAACCCAGGGCCTGGGTGGGATGGGTGGAGGGTGGCCACCGGCCACACGGGCAATGTACTAGTGCATACATACATACATACATACATACATACATACATACATACATACATACATACATACTAACATACATACATACATACATATGCAACTATCAGGGTAATGATCATGGCTATGTATCGAAGTTCAAGTTCAAGCTGCGATCATGGTCGCGGTATATCAAGCTCAGCATCCGTCAAGTTCTTGCGGTCTTATTCCGAACACTGTTTCTTTTTGGGGTACTATTGGAAAATTGGCAGAGCGCGATCTCAGCTATACAGTGATCTCAGCCATACAAGTCACTAGCTGCCATAATAGTCGCACGAAGTTTATCAAGCTCGGTAGCCATTGCGATGTTGCGGTCTTGTTCTGAATCATCCCCAATCTTCATTGTCGGCGGATCGACGGAATGTGAACTACCCTGCAGCTGAACCAGGGACCCTGTGTTGTTTGGAGATGCTGAGGGTGTGTAGCCCTCTGAGATTGTTGTGAGGCACTTCATGTGAGTGCGATGGTCCCGGACGACCTCCACTCCCTCGGCACTGTTCAGCCAGTCAATGGCGCCTGTTGCACGCCCTCCCTCCCCGGGGAGCTCCCCAGCGGAGCTGCTGCGCTCCATGACCCCCTTGATCAGGGACAGGGCAGGGGGGGAGGGCTGCGCCCACCCTCCTGCTGGTAGAGAAACCATTAAGAACTCAGACCCGCTGTCCGACTTGCCTAAGCTGCTGGAGCTACCTCGCCGAACATTCAGGTCTGTGCGGGCAGACGACGCCTTGGGCGAGCTTTTATTCATCCGTACAGGCTTGGTGCTAGAGTCTTCGGAAATCAAGCGCTCCAGAGCCCCGTACATTATGCTTGGTGAGCTGGATCGGAGGGCTGCGTGCATCTTCCTTTCAGCCTGGTGATCAGAATCAACTTCCTCTATCTCCTCGGGTTCATCGACAGCAACCAGCAGCCCGGCCCGATCGCTGTCTGAGTTGGATTCGTCACTGGGGTCAAGCATGACATGCTCCTCACCGTCGGTGTCCGAGTGGTACGAACATTCACTGGAGTGGTACGAACAGTCACTCGAGTGGTAGGAGCATTCACTGGAGCCTGGGCTTCCTGGCTCATCTAGATTTTGAAACATGTAGCGAGCGACGGAAGAGCAGGACCCGGAAGAGTTGTCACTCGACTCTATAAAGTCCAGTATTGGGATGGTGAAACTAGCCTCCCCCTCCACGCCCCCCGTGATGAACAGCTCCCCCTCGCCTCCCTGCCCCTCCCCCAGGTTAGACGTCGCTAGCTGGCTCAGGGACCTGTGCAGGTCGAGGTCATTCAAGTCAATGACGACATCCTTGCATTCTGTGGGGTCGCACATGGAGATGAAACTAGAGCCTCTCGACATGTCGACCATGTCGCCGCTGAACACACTGCCCGACACTTCCTGCACCACGCTGAGTGGCGAGCTGAAGGCTTGCGCATTGGCCGAGTCAGACACTTGGTAAAGCTCGGCGTCTGAGGACTGGGTGGTGCACAAGCTGCTGGGAACGATGGGGCAGCTTTTGGGATCCCTGCTGATGTCTGAATCAAATGGGTTTTCTTCCATCGGTGCCAGCTGCATGCTTGCCTGCAAGACATGAAACATGATCTGGGTTATACACTTTTCCATCGGTGCCAGCTGCATGCTTGCCTGCAAGACATGAAACATGATCTGGGTTATATACTTTTCCATCGGTGCCAGCTGCATGCTTGCCTGCAAGACATGAAACATGATCTGGGTTATATACTTTTCCATCGGTGCCAGCTGCATGCTTGCCTGCAAGACATGAAACATGATCTGGGTTATATACTTTTCCATCGGTGCCAACTGCATGCTTGCCTACAATACATAAAAAATGATCTGGGTTATATACTTTTCCATCTGGACCAGCTGCATGCTTGCCTTCGATACAAAAACATGATCTGGGTTATATACTTTTTCATCGGTGCCAGCTGCATTCTTACCTTCAATACATAAAACATGATCTGGATTAGTCCATTACGTTGTCTTCAACAGGCAGTTGTTGACCCAAGACAAGCCCGCTCAACAACACCCGGGAGGGGTCTTCCAACTCATTCTCACAGTGAGACAGGCAACATTGCAGCAAGCAAGCATTTCAGGGCCTTTCTTTACCACTATACATAGTGATCGCTAGTTTTGACCTCATTTTTGTGAAAATCTCACTATACAAAAGTATGCAAAAGTTTTTCGTGTTGCCCTAAATGGCCTTAAAAAGCTATACAAGCTTTTAAGCTTAAGAGAGTGTTAGCGACGGAGCGACAGGTGCAGGTGGCAACGGAAGCGATTTAGTTACGAGACCGTTGGCTGACGTGCCAGGCTTCGTCTCAGTCAAACGGTCGGTCGGACAGACAAATGGGTTACCCTGGGGGCTCTCGCCCCCTTCAAGAGTGGGCTCCGCCAAAACAAAACACTTTCAGATTTGAAAAAAAGCATGAAGCACAACTGTGTAACAACTTATCTTATGTGTTAGCGTTAGCTGTTCTATGGTTCTACCTGTCTGTCCCTAATCCCTGCACCCTATTATCCCCTTAGGCGGCTCCTCCTCCTAAAGTCTACCTCTAGTATTGCTTCTTTATAGACACCTCCGTCTTAACGCTTTTACGTTTTTTGTAGCTATTGGATTCATGAAGCAGTCTTCTCATCTCATTGCAACTAAAATCAACAGGTATCAAACCTATGTTATTGCTGCTTTATCTGCTCATACTCGTGTCATTGTTCCTGGTATCAACGTCTCTCTTTGTTGGCTATAATGCCATATAAATATATATCCACTTAACTCCAACATCATGTATTCATGATATATATATATATATGTATATATATATATATATATATATATATATATATATATACTAGTACGGTAGCCCGTGTGGTCGGTGGCCACACAGACACACATCACCCCTACCCCAATCATAATAGGGTGCCCGTGGGGCTGGGTTACAGAATGGGCTACACATATGTCCTCACCTCCACCCCTCTCATAAACACAGTCATCATGTTTCCCCCACTTCAAATGCTGACGCATCTGCCCCCCCCCCCCCCCCCCCCCCCCCCCCCCCCCCAGCACCAACTAACCACACACTAATCCCTCCCCATGCATCCCCCCACCCCCCACCCCCACCCACACACACACAGTCCCCACTCTGCCCAAACCTAGATCCAGGCCCAATCTCAAATTTGCCTCACCCCTTTACCTGCCAACACACACGCACTTCCCTGCTTCTCCGTTCCCATTAATCTGATCTTCTCTCGGCCACTTTAGCAGATGGGTTTAACAGAAGCGATTATGATGTTTCCAGCTGAGTTCGAAATCGCGCAGACGTTTAGACGTTTCGTCAGACGACGCGGAAATGCGAAGACTTTTGGAAATTGCAAACGAACGTCTGCGCAGTTTCAGACTCAGCTTGAAAGATCGGAATTGCGCGAGAGCAGAGGGGCTTACCTGTAGCTTCCTCTTCGCGCATAGATACCTAGTTGGGCGTGCAAGCTGTTTCCCGAAAGGGCCTTCGCTCGGTCAACTCTGTCACGCACTTGCTACAGCTCAGCGCGAAAATAACCTTATCGTTGCAGGGTGTGAGTGGTGTGGGGTGGGGGGGAAGATCTTGAAGACTTATTGCACGCGGTGCAAGGAGCACGCAGCAAGAAGGAAGTTGGACGTCGGAAGAACGTCACAGGGTTGCAGGGACTTAGATCGTGCAGAGATACCATGAGCCGCCCCTGTGTCTAAGCTCGCAGCAAGATGAATTTATCAATAGAGCCTGCAGAAAGGCTGGAGAATGGAAGTCAACTACCTCCAATCAAGGATCAGGCGATGTGATAGCGACTCAGGCTATGTGATAGCATAATGCGATGACGAATGTACTGCTGAGATGAAGAAAGAAGTGCGCATGCGTGAGCCAAGTGAAAGTCAAGGGCCAGCCGAATCATGAGCCGAAGTGAAAGTTCTAGAGCATGAGCCGCAGGTCGCTCCGTGAAGCAATACACTGAAAACTTTTATTCCCAGCGCCGTGCAAAGCGATCTGAGGGTCAGCAAATGACCTCCGAGGAGAGGATCTCCTCACTCATTTCATTGCAATTCATTGCAGTCGCACTAAGGGAGGCAGTTGTGGACATGAAATGAGCGCGCGCGCATAGCTTAGCGCATCAGCTGTTTCGGCAATTGAAATCACTGGGCGAAGACTTGGGTGTACGGAAAGTCGGTTGCAAGTCGGTTACCCTTCGCACGCCCGTGGCACGTGGGTACGCGATGATGACACCACCACGACCACGACCACGACCATGATTTCTTTATTTTTATATATATATATATATATATATATATATATATATATATATATATATATATATATATATATATATATATATATATATATATATATATATATATGTCGCGCGAAGTGTCATCTATACAGTCTATATATATATATATATATATATATATATCGACTGTATAGATCTATCGGCGCGAAGCCTATATATCTATCGATACCCCTTGTCCGACGCCCCCCCAGGTCCCGATATATCTATATAGATGACACTTCGCGCAGTTGACTGTGATCTACCCAAAGTCAGACACAAGCCAGACACACTATTTCGGGATAAGTAGAACAGACATGGTGACGCTGGGTTGAAGCATGAGGAGATTGCCGGGAGGTCCTTTTTAAAGGGGCACTCTTTTAAACACCAAACACTCTCCAATGGGCTTTGCCCATAGTAATGGCTTTGCCCTTGGATATATTTTAATTTGTTGGACACCCCCTTTAAATTTTTAAATAAGGGTGGCCCCAATGCCCTTTAGGGCAATTTTAAAGTTGAAGGGCGGATAGGGTAAATATGGTTGCACACACATCTATATTTGCGACCATATTTGAGAGAGAAGATTTCCGGCCGGGTGCTGTTTTTTTTGCGACTTGTAGCTGGTCTGTCGCTGCATGGAGACACATTGGTCCGGCTAAACGAGTCAGAAATGCCCCCCACTAATCCCCCAGGCCCAGCGCTTCCATGATGGTGGAGATGATGGTGGAGATGATGATCATGATGATGATGATGATGATGATGATGATGGTGGTGGTGGTGGTAATGCTTACCTGGCCTGATGATGGTGATGATGATGGTGGTTGTAATGCTTACCTGGCCTGATGATGGTGATGATGATGGTGGTCGTAATGCTTACCTGGCCTGATGATGGTGATGACCATGGTGATGACGGTGGTGGTGATGCTGATGGTAATGGTGGTGGTTATGCTTACCTCGACTGATGATGGTGATGACGATGGTGATGACGGTGGTGGTGATGATGATGGTGATGACGATGGTGGTAATGGTGGTGGTAACGCTTGCCTGGGCTGATGATGGTGCTGATGGAGGTAATGCGTACCTGGCCTGGTGATGGTGATGACGATGGTGATGATGGTGGTGATGATGATGGTGGTGGTGATGGTGGTGGTAATGCTTACCTGGCCTGATGATGGTGATGACGATGGTCGTGGTAATGCTTCCCTGGCCTGATGATGATGGTGATGATGATGGTGGTGGTGATGGTGATGGTGGTGGTGATGGTGATGGTGATGGTGGTGGTGATGGTGATGGTGATGCTTACCTGGCCTGATGATGGTGATGATGATGGTGGTGGTAATGCTTCCTTGGCCTGATGATGGTGATGACGATGGTGATGATGGTGGTGATGATGATGGTGGTGGTGATGATGGTGGTGGTGATGGTGATGGTGGTGGTGATGGTGATGGTGATGCTTACCTGGCCTGATGATGGTGATGATGATGGTGGTGGTAATGCTTCCCTGGCCTGATGATGGTGATGACGATGGTGATGATAGTGGTGATGATGATGGTGGTGGTGATAATGATGGTGGTGGTGATGATGATGGTGGTGGTAATGCTTCCCTGGCCTGATGATGGTGATGACGATGGTGATGATGGTGGTGATAATGATGGTGGTGGTGATGATGATGGTGGTGGTAATGCTTCCCTGGCCTGATGATGGTGATGATGATGGTGGTCGTAATGCTTACCTGGCCTGATGATGGTGATGACCATGGTGATGACGGTGGTGGTGATGCTGATGGTAATGGTGGTGGTTATGCTTACCTCGACTGATGATGGTGATGACGATGGTGATGACGGTGGTGGTGATGATGATGGTGATGACGATGGTGATGATGGTCATGGTAACGCTTGCCTGGGCTGATGATGGTGCTGATGGTGGTAATGCGTACCTGGCCTGGTGATGGTGATGACGATGGTGATGATGGTGGTGGTAATGCTTCCCTGGTCTGATGATGGTGATGACGATGGTGATGATGGTGGTGATGATGATGGTGGTGGTGATGGTGGTGGTAATGCTTACCTGGCCTGATGATGGTGATGACGATGGTCGTGGTAATACTTCCCTGGCCTGATGATGATGGTGATGATGATGGTGGTGGTGATGGTGATGGTGGTGGTGATGGTGATGGTGGTGGTGATGGTGATGGTGATGCTTACCTGGCCTGATGATGGTGATGATGATGGTGGTGGTAATGCTTCCCTGGCCTGATGATGGTGATGACGATGGTGATGATGGTGGTGATGATGATGGTGGTGGTGATGATGATGGTGATGATGATGGTGGTGGTAATGCTTACCTGGCCTGATGATGGTGATGACGATGGTGGTGATGATGATGGTGGTGGTGATGATGATGGTGATGATGATGGTGGTGGTAATGCTTACCTGGCCTGATGATGGTGATGACGATGGTGGTGGTGATGATGGTGGTGATGATGATGGTGGTGGTGATGATGGTGGTGGTGGTAATGCTTACCTGGCCTGATGATGGTGGTGGTGGTGATGATGATGATGGTGGTGGTGATGGTGGCGGTGAAGATGATGATGACGATGATTGTGATGATGATGGTGGTGGTGGTAATGCTTCCCTGGCCTGATGATGGTGGTGGTGGTGATGATGATGATGGTGGTGGTGATGGTGGTGGTGAAGATGATGATGACGATGATGGTGATGATGATGGTGGTGGTGGTAATGCTTCCCTGGCCTGATGATGGTGGGGTGGTGGTGATGATGGTGATGATGATGGTGGTGGTGGTGGTGGTGGTGGTGAAGATGATGGTGGTGATGATGGTGGTGATAATGCTTCCCTGGCCTGATGGTGGTGGTGATGATGATGATGGTGATGATTATGGTGGTGATGATGATGGTGGTGATGATGATAATGGTGGTTATGCTTACCTGGGCTGATGATGGCGTCCCTTCTTTTTGCGCTGACTTGTGAGCTTGCTCTTTGTTGTCAAGGCTGTGATTGCTAGAGTGCTCGGTGGAGAAGCCTTGGGAGCTTAGGTGAGCTCTCTTGGCCTGGCGCGCAAACGCCTGGGGCACCCCTGGTGTGTGCCATCTGTGAGGCAACTGTGCAGGAGAGGGTTGCAAGCAGGATGTGGATACAGTGTGTTTCAGTTTCAAATATATCACTCCCATGCTCTATTGAAAGTAATTCACGAAACATTGAAGTCAAGGGTGGGAGGGGGGGGGGCAAACGCTTGGGGCACCCTTGGTGTATGCCATCTGTGCGGCAACTGTGAAGGGGAGGGGTGCAAGCAGGATGTGGATACAGTATGTTTCAGTTTCAAATATATCACATTCATGCTCTATTGAAAATTATTCACGGAACATTGAAGTCAAGGAGGGCGAGACGGGAGGGGCGAGGGGTGTGCGGTGTGTGTGGGAGGGGGGGGGGGGGGGGGAGGGGGAAAGGGGGGGGGAACAAACGCCTGGGGCACCCCTGGTGTGTGCCATCTGTGCGGTAACTGTGCAGGGGAGGGGTGCAAGCAGGATGCGGATACAGTATGTTTCAGTTTCAAATAAATTAAATCCCATGCTCTATTGAAAGTTAATAAGTTATTCACGAAACATTGAAGTCAAGGAGGGGGGGGGGGGGGGGGGCGGGGGGGAGTGGGGGGGGGGGGGGGGGAGGGGGGGGGGAGTGGTGTGTGTGGTGTGTGTGGGAGTGGGGGGGGGAGGTGGGGAGGAACAAACCCCTGGGGCACCCCTGGTGTGTGCCATCTGTGCGGCAACTGTGCAGGAGAGGGGTGCAAGCAGGATGTGGATACAGTATGTTTCAGTTTCAGTTTGAAATTGTGCCTGCAGGTTATCAGAAACACTCATCACCCAGAGGCTATCAGGCAGCTAAAATTTTCAGAAACAAAAACACCTTGAAATAATGCCTGCAGGTTGTCAGAAACACAAATCACCTAGAGGCTATCAGGCAGCTGAAATTTTCAGAAACAATAATCACCTTAAGCAAAGGAGACTGTCAGGCTATCAGGCAACTGTCAGGTTATCAGGCAATAAAAACACCTTGAGGCTATCAGGCAACTGTCAGGTTATCAGGCAACAAAAACACCTTGAGGCTATCAGGCAACTGTCAGGTTATCAGGCAATAATAACACCCTGAGGCTATCAGGCAACTGTCAGGTTATCAGGCAACAAAAACACCTTGAGGCTATCAGGCAACTGTCAGGTTATCAGGCAACAAAAACACCTTGAGGCTATCAGGCAACTGTCAGGTTATCAGGCAACAAAACACCTTGAGGCTATCAGGCAACTGTCAGGTTATTCAGGCAATAAAAAACACCTTGAGGCTATCAGGCAACTGTCAGGTTATCAGGCAATAAAAACACCTTGAGGCTATCAGGCAACTGTCAGGTTATCAGGCAACAAAAACACCTTGAGGCTATCAGGCAACTGTCAGGTTATCAGGCAACAAAAACACCTTGAGGCTATCAGGCAACTGTCAGGTTATCAGGCAATAAAAAGCACCTTGAAATGGTGCCTGTAGGATGTCAGAAACACAAATCACCCAGAGGCTATCAGGCAGCTGAGAATTCCAGAAACAAAAATCACCTTCAGCAAAGGGGACTCAAGTTCTCCACTCCTTAATGCCCCCTCAGATACTGCAGAGCTAAATTCCACAACCTCGTGTTTCAGAGACTTGTACAGCATTCGTTGCAGCTCCTCTGTCACTTGTCCCACTGGAGGCCTGAATGCAGGAAAGGACACAGGTTGGCAGCAAGGTGAAGGGTGTTGGGGGGGGGGGGGGGGGGGGGGGGGGGGGGGGGGGGGACAGATGACAGAGGGTGTGAAAGGTTGGGAGACTTGTACAGCATTCGTGGAAGCTCCTCTGTCACTTGTCCCACTGGAGGCCTGAATGCAGGAAAGGACACAGGTTGGCAGGCGGGGTGAAAGGTTGGGGGGGGGGGGGAAGGACGGAGGGTGAGAAAGGTTGGGAGACTTGTACAGCATTCGTTGCAGCTCCTCTGTCACTTGTCCCACTGGAGGCCTGAATGAAGGAAAGGACACAGGTTGGCAGGCAAGGTGAAAGGTTGGGGGGGTGCGAAAGGACAGAGGAGGTGAAACAACTGAGGGTGTGAATGGATGGCAGACGGAGAGCATTCGTCGCGACTCCCCTGTCACTTGTCCCATCGTAGGCCCGAATTCAAACTACGGCAACGTGAATTCAACCTGCAGCAATGTGAATTCAACCTGCAGCAACGTGAATTCAACCTGCAGCAACGTGAATTCAAACTGCAGCAACGTGAATTCAAACTGGAGCAACGTGAATTGAAACTGCAGCAACGTGAATTCAAACTGCAGCAACGTGAATTCAAACTGCAGCAACGTGAATTCAAACTGCAGCATCGGGAATTTAAACCGCATCAACGTGAATCGAACTGCATCAACGTGAATCGAACTGCAGCAACGTGAATTGAAACTGCAGCAACGTGAATTGAAACTGCAGCAAAGTGAATTGAAACTGCAGCAACGCGAATTGAAACTGCAGCAACGTGAATTGAAACTGCAGCAATGTGAATTCAAATTACAGAAAAGTGAATTCAAACTACAACAGAGTGATGAGTACAAGTCTGTCGCCCTCTGATCGGAACAAGCACTTCACATTCAACGTGTGTAGGAGGTCAAGGGGGACTGGTGATAGTGTATATTTGTCAGGGGGTTAGCCACAAAATGTATGTAGTCAGCATGTATGTATGTATGTATGTATGTATGTATGTTTTATATGTATGATGTAAGTAGTATGCTGTATGTATGGATGTATGTAGTGTATGTATGTATGTATGTTGTATGTTACAGTCCAGGTGTAGGCCAAATAGGCTATTGGGACTTATCCAACCGTGATAGGAAGGACTTAAAAAGAAAAAGCACTGATAAGTAGTCTGATAAGTACAACCTGAGAAGTACAACCTGATAAGTGCAACCTGATAAGTATAACCTGATAAGTATAACCTGATCGAACAGTCACTCTCACACCAGAGGGCAATGTAGCCAGGGGCTGATGATCGTTGCAATTTTTATATGAGCGTTACCCAATTTATTTTGACCGAGGATACACCGTTTGATGGTTACAATTATTTTTCCTTCGCCGCCTCTATCTCTTATCTGCTACTGGACATCCAACTGGTCCCAACCCGGCTGCACATCGACTTGACAGAGTCAAGGGGGCTCACGTGATAAGAACAAGTGTGTCTCACTTGATTGAAAAGTCACTCTCCCAGCAGCGTGTGAGTGTGATAGCGCGCGAGCTCTGAGCACAACCACCTGATTGACAACCGTCACTCACCCCTCTCCCCAGCAGCGTTTGAGTGTGAGTGCGCGTCGAGTGAGCACACCCACCTGATTGAACAATCACTCTCCAGCAGCGTGATGAGTGTGATTGCTCGCTAGTGGCACACCCACCTGATTGAACATCACTCTCCCGCAGCGTGTTGAGTGTAGTGAGTAGCGCGCCGAGTGCACACACCCACTAGATTAACAGACAATCTCCACAAAGCAGCGTGGAGTGTGAGTGCGCGCGAGTGAGGCCAGCCACCAACGACAGCCCCACCGGATACCCCCCCGCATTGCTTTAACATTCCTCTCCCAGCAGCGTGTTGAGTGTGAGTCGCGCGCGAGTTGATCACCCCACCTGATTGAACATACCTCTCCCCCAGCAGCGTGTGCGATGTTATTGCGCGCGAGTGAGCACACCCACCTGATTTAACACTCACTCTCCCATCAGCTTGTGAGGTGATTGCGCTCGAGTTATCACCCCGCACCAACTGATTGAACAGTCACTCTCCCAGCAGCGTGTGAGTGTGAGTGCGCGCGAGTGAGCACACCCACCTGATTGAACCGCACTTCCTCCTCACTCACCAGCGTGTGGTGTGAGTGCGCGCGGTGAGCACAACCCAACCTGATTGAACAGCAGCACTCTCCAGTCAGGCGTGGGAGTGTGAGTTCGTCGCAGTGAACACACCCCACCTGATTGAACAGTCACTCTCCCAGCAGCGTGTGAGTGTGAGTGCGCGCGAGTGAGCACACCCACCTGATTGAACAGTCACTCTCCCAGCAGCGTGTGAGTGTGAGTGCGCGTGTGAGTGCGCGCGAGTGAGCACACCCACCTGATTGAACAGTCACTCTCCCAGCAGCGTGTGAGTGTGAGTGCGCGAGAGTGAGCACACCCACCTGATTGACCAGTCACTCTCCCAGCAGCGTGTGAGTGTGAGTGCTCGCGAGTGAGCACACCCACCTGATTGAACAATCACTCCCTCAGCATCGTGTGAGAGTGAGTGTGCGTGTGCGTGTGAGTGTGCGCGATTGAGCACACCCACCTGATTGAACAGTCATCTCAGCAGGTGTTGTAGTGTGAGTTCGCGTGTGAGTGTGAGTGCGCCGAGGGAGGCACAAACGCCACCTGAATGGAAACAGTCCACTCCCCCAGCATCGTGGTGAATGTGAGTGGTGCGTTTGAGTGTGATCCGCGCGCGAGTGAGCACAAACCCACCTGATTGAATCATTCACTCTCCCCATCAGGCATCGTTAGCGATGACTTGTACTCCAAATGGGACAGTCGGGTCTCTGGTACTGAGGGAAGCATGGACGCAGAATTTCAGCATGCTGCTGCAAGGCCTGGTCGTATGAGGAAGGCTCATTCTGCATGCAGCGCAAATTTGAGCAATTCAGAATATATCAACAATCCTTGAGTAGGAAACATGGACGCAGAATTTCAGCATGCTGCTGCAAGGCCTGGTGGTATGAGTGAGGCTCAGTCTGCATGCAGCGCAAATTTGAGCAATTCAGAATTCAGAAAGAAACAAAAAAGAGAACGCCTGGAGGGGCGTGGTGTTAAGGGGACCCTCCCGTAAGCCGAGCTTCAGAATTCATATAAGATCAACAATCCCTGAGCCCTTCGGAGGGAAGCATGGACTCAGAATTTCAGCATGCTTCTGCAAGGCTCATTCTATGTACAGCACAAATTTGAGCAATTTCAAGAATGCCGTCATCTATTACAACACTATCCTCGAACTGCGCTATTGCATTAGGACGCAATGGACGCATGAATCTTTCAGCATGCTCGCGGCTTGAGTTGCCATCGTGTTCGCGCGTATTTAGGTAGGCTCTTCTGCATGCACCCCATTTGCGCCCTTCAGAATTTAGATTAGAAATAAGCAATGTCCCTGAATCCTTGTCCCCCCCCGAAAACAAAATGCCTGTCCCCCCCCACCTAACCCCCCCCCCCATATCCCCTGAATCACTTGCTCCCCCCCCTCACACCCCCCCCACAGCCACCCCCCCCACCTCCCCAAACCCACTCAACCCCACACCGCAACTTCAATCATCTAGCAACATGCTCACCCTGCCAGACCTTTCCCATGTACAGCCTCCCGCACAGCTCCCATAGCAGAATCCCCAGGGAGTAAACATCAGCCGCACTACTCCACTTTCCATGCTGGACTACCTCAGGGGCCTGGTGGCGTCAGGGTTCAGAGGGGGCAAGGTTGGGTTGGGTTGGGTATGGTTGTGTATGATTGCTGTCATGTGTTTGTCGTATGGATTTTGTATGTCCAGCTTTGTGGGTATGGTTTGGCCACTGGAGTTGGTGTTTGTCTGGTTGAGGGTTGGTTGGGTTGGGCTGCGATTCGATGTGTTGGATGGGGTTGTTGGTATGTACTATTATCAGTCAGGTATGGTTGGGTATAGTTGGTTATATAAGTTTGATACTACGTTGCGGTAGGGGTGTGATGGTTGGGTTCTGGGGCTCAGAGATGTTGATTCTATAAAAGTTTCAGACATACCCATTCTGCAGATGTGAGCAGGAGCCCTATACGACAACACAAGCTGGCATGAAGTAAGGACACACGTCAAAGCAATGATGATAAACGGCACCACTCCACCCCACTCGACGTCAACTCAGCCCTTAGTGTAGCTTGAGGATTCGGGATTCGGTTGTAGATTCAGTAGTTTCCTCGTAATTCATTTTTCCCTCATCCTCCCTCCCTCCCCCTGCACCCTCATTCCTCCTAATCTCTATCTACCCTCCCCCCCCTCACCCCCCCAACCCCCTCTCCTTCCCCACCCCTCACCCTTGGGCCTCCACTCATCCTCCCCACACTCCTTCCCGTGTGTCCCTAAGCTCCTCTAACTCTCCACCCTCCGCCCCCCTACTTACCATCTCTTCCCTCAAACCAACCCACCCGCCTCGCCTCCATCCCTCCCCACCTTCCTTACCACCCCCTCCCTCCCCTCCCCCCCCCACCCCACCCACCTCCCCTCCCTACCCTACAATCCCACATAACTCAAACCCTGTCACTCATCTATGCTTTCATCATTCATAAATATTAACATGCATTAATAGTAACATGACTTTCCAGCTACACTTCCCCTTGGGGTTGTCCCACCCACCTCAGCCCCAATGTTGAATGGGGGGGGGGGCAGAAGGGGGGGCTGTGGGATTGTTAGACCGGGTGGTGTACAGGGTTGGTTCTGTTTGTGGTTCTCCAGGCTTCTCACAGAGTGTGTCAAGCTCCTCACACATACAAGACTCTCCACCGTCCTTATGCTATCACTTGCCGGAGCTTGCTGGACGGCACTCTGGGCTGCAATGCGTTCCTCGCCCATGTCCGAGGCCACTTCCAACAGTTGTTTTTGCAAGGGTGTAACCATGAAATGGCGCATCTGATAAAAACTAGCCCTTTGTGACCAAGGAAAAAAGATAGAAAAATACATGGACGGCTAAGGGACGGACACAACCAGGGCGACCAAAGGGACAAAGAGGGACGGGAACAGGAAACAAACAAACCAGAGGGACATTTCCAGCATTATGTTAATTCAGTAGCCCCAAACAAAAAGGGTCCCCTTACCGCCACGCCCCTCCAGGATTTTTTATTTTATTTTTTATTTTGTTATTAATTCTTTTTTATTCATTCACTTACCAGGTGACCGCTCATGCAATCCTCCAACACAGCCGCCACATTCTGAGCTCCGAAACCAAGGAAGGTTGACGCTGAGCCCAAGCCAAAGTTGATCACCTGCATCATGGAGCAGCGAGGACTCGTCAGAAATTGGAAAGGTTGAGGGTTGATTTAGGGGGTTGGTGGGGTGGGTGTGGTGGGGCAGGGGTGGGGTGGGAGCTGGAGTGTTGTTGGAGTGGAGTGGAGTGGTAGGGTGCAGGGTGGTGCGTGTAGGCAGGAGGTGAGTCCTCCACCACAGTCGTTGTCCCCACTGCAATCGACCAGTCAACGCCAGGAACCTGTTAGAAATTAGGAAACGTTGGGGTTGCGATTGGAGGGTTGGGGGGCCGTGGGAGAGGGGAGGGGGAGGGTGTACTGAGCCAAAGCCATTTTTTAATCACCTGCATCATGGAGCAGCGAGGACATCCGTCGGAATTGGAAAGGTTGAGTGTTGCGATTGGATGGTATGTGGGTGGGTGGGTGGGGTGGGTGGCGGAGGGTGTGGGGAGGGGAGGTGAGGGGGGAGGGGAGGGATGGGGATGGTGGTAGGGGGGTTAGCCAAATCCAATTTTTTATATGTGATTACACATAAAATAATATCACCTATGCATCATCGGAGCCAGAGCGTGGGCTATTTGTCAGCAAAAATTGACGAAAGGTTGAGGGTTGCGAAAAATTATGAGAAGGGGTGGGGGATAAGAGTTGGTATGAACGGCAGGAGTGGTTCATGTACGCCCAAGAAGCCAATTTTTCACTTACTATCCAACCAACACACGTAAACCTGCTCACCACCATGTCATTATGGATGCATCCAGATTCCTCCGTCCTCTGGTTAACTATCCTTTATAACGCATCATATCTTTCCACTCCGTTTTTTTTTTTTGAGTGTTCTTTCTTCGTTTTTTTTCTTGAGCCTTTTTTACTATTTTTCTTTTCCTTGTACTTATTTTTTGTTTACCGGAGGTGGGTACGGCTGTAGGGGAGTGGGGTTTAGGGTGCAGGAGTAGGTGTAGTGAATAGGGTGTAGGCGTGTAGGGAGTAAGGTTGTTAGGGAGTTGGGGTAGTGTGGTAGCGGTCGATAAAGGTGTTAAGGAAGGCAATAATATGCGTGTAGGGTGTCTAATGCGGAATAGGGTGTAGAGTAGAACAAGTGAGTGGGGCTTAGGCAAGTAGGCGTGCTAGGGGTTTAAGGAGTGTATGGAAAGGGTTTAGCGGGGGTACGGAAATCCCTAGGGGGTGGGAGTATGTAACCGATGTCTCATGGTGTAGATGGGACTGCTATGTTGTAGGTAGTAGGGTGTGTGTAGGTGTGGTTAGGGATAGGGAGGCATCGGTTTTAAGGGTTGTAAGTGCTCAATAGGAGTGTAGGGGAGTAGGGTGTGGCGACAATAACGGGTGTAAGGGAGTAGGTTGTCTCCACTTGTGTCCTGGTGTCGTGCCTCACGGTGTCTTGCGTCTTTTGGTCGGCCTCTGGTTTAGTGTCCTTGTGCGGGCATTCTGTTTCTTTTTGTCGTGTTTCTTGTTATTCTTTTGTCTTTCCTTCCTTTGTCTTGCGTTTCTGGTGGTCGGCTCCGGGCCTCGGGGTCGGGCGTCTGGTGTCGGCCTCTCTGGTCCGTCCGCTCGGCTGTCTGCCGTCCGGCGTCTGGGGTGGGCGTGTCCGGGGTGTCGGCCGTCGGGTGTGTCGTCCGGTGTCTGGCCTCGGTTGTGTTCTCCGGCCTCGGGTGTCGGGCTGTCGGGTGTGGGTGTAGGGTGTAGGCGTGTTAGGAATAGGGTGTAGGGAGTAGGGTGTAGAAAGTAAGGAGTATGGGGTGGGAGTGTAGGGTGTAGGGAGTAGGGTGTAGGGAGCAGGGTGTAGGGAATAGGGTGTTGGGAGAAGGGTGTAGGTAGTAAGGAGTATGCGGTGGGAGTGTAGGGAGTAGGGTGTAGAGAGTAGCGTGTAGGGAGTTGGGTGTAGGGTGTAGGAAGAAAGGAGTGTGGGGGTGGAGTGCTGTGTAGGAAGTAGGGTGAGGGTGTAGGGTGAGTAATCTGCGGGTGGGAGGGCGAGGGTGTAGGAATAGGGTGTAGGGAAGCAGGGTGTGTGAGTAAAGGAGTATGGGGTGGGAGTGTAGTTTTTAGGAAGTAGGGTGAGGTGTAGGGTGTTTGGGAGTAAAGAGTAATGGGGTGGGAAGGTTAGGTGTAGGAGTAGGGGATGGTTTAAAACGGTATATCTTTCCAATGAGACTTCCTACCTTGGCAATGGGTGGTCATCCCTCCTTGCGTCGCGTGCATCTTGGTATTCCTCCACCACGCCAGTTTTGGCTATGGATTGTGCTCGAAAAGTACCTTCCAATTTAAACAACTTACTATACATAGGTAGGCCAAGCAACAATACAAACAACAAACACACACAAATTAACTGCGCCATAACGTTCTAATATGCGTCCCCACCCCCACCCTCATGTCCACCCTGGAACCTCACCTCAAACCATTGTTTTTTGCCAATGTGGGCCATATGTTAGTCCACCCCCTCGCTTAACCCCGCCAGCCTACCGCTGGTGATGTGATCCCTTTGGCATGATGCAATATGCGTTGTGCTGTGTGTTTTGTGTGTGTGGTGTGTGGCATATGTGGTGGTCCTATTTTACCTTCGAGATGTGTTGTGTTGGTCGTGTGTGTTGGTGGCGAACTCTTCTTTCCCAGTCAGACTGCCTACCTTGCACCATCTTCCGCGTGCCCACAAATCCTGCTTCTTTGCCGTCGGTGCCTGCGAACCACACGCATGCTGGGTTGGGATGAGCTCGACAGAAAACTGGTATTACTTGCTGAGATTTGGGCTGAGTGAGCGTAAGGGGTCAACTGGAGAGAAGTGGGCAGATGTGAACTGTCGCCGAACATCTGGGTTAGGTTGGCGACTGACAAATTCTTGTCGCCTTTCTCAAGGTCCACGGGGGGCCATAGTCTCGACGGGTTTGGGGAACCGTGGTCTGAAGTAGTAGACAGCTTGTTGTGACCAACCCTTTTCAGCAAGACGTTTGAAGGGCACAGTCTCTGCAGCAGTGGAGCTCGTTGTTAGTGGAATTCTGTGTGTGTGTATGTATGTATGTGTGTGTGTGTGTGTGTGTGGGGTGTGTGTGGTGGTGTGTGTTTTGGCCGCGAGGTCGCCGGAGCTCGGCAAATCCCTGCTATTGCGAGCCAAAGCCTGGCGACTGTCTCGGTAGGGTCAGGCCATAAATGGGGCTCATCAGGTAAAGGGCCCCACCTAGCGGACAGGCTCACGATAAGTAAGTTACAAACCCATAACACCCAAGAGACACCCGGTCTCCTCCCCAAGATACCCACACTCTTTGAACTTCCCCCACTCCCCCATACGCTCGGTTTCCGCCCGGCTTCCGGGAGTGCAAGAAGACCCAATTATAATCGTGAGCGCCAACCATAAGCGTCATGATCTAACCGTCCACCTCTGCACTCCTAGCTAAACTAGACGTGCACTTGTTGTGACCCCCCTCATTCAAGCAAGCCCGTTTTACGAGGGCCACACCAAATGCAAAAAAAAAAATGATCCTCCCGCACACAATGAGCAGCGCCATAAATGTGAGGCGCGTTTGTTATTAGGTTATGGCTGGCTGTGGTGGTGGTGGTGGGTGGTGGTGTGGGTGGGGTGGGGGGTGCTGGAGGGAGAGGGGGGGGGGGGGCAGGGGCGGAGGGGTCGTCAACAAAATAGGAGAGACGGCCTGTTGTAACCAACTCTCATACTGAACGCGACGACAGTTTTTACGGACTGGATTTGAAAGGTCTCATAGTCTATCCAACATACATACATACATAAATACATACATGCATACACACATGCATACATGCATAGATACATGCATGCTTACCTACCTACCTACCTACCTACCTATCTACCTCTATGAATGCATACCTACCAACCTACCTGCCTGCATGCCTGCATACATTCATACATACATACATACATACATGCATACATACATACATACATACATACATACATACATACATACATACATACATACATACATACATACTACAACTTCATAGACCAGTTCACTGAACTGGAACATCCATCCATCCATCCATCCATACTACAACTTCATAGGTCGTGCCTCACCCCATGGGTGGTCTCTCTCCTGTGTTAGTACTACTTCCGTGCACGCGAGATAATCTCACAGCTATCTGCCCACAGCACCATAGACTTACTGACTCGTTCTGGATCCCTCAATCAGAGACCATCTGAGAATGGGCTGCACCACCCCTGACCTACCCCTGAACCTTTACTCAATCCTCCCTTCCTCCCCCTCCCCCCCCCCCTCCCTTCCTCCCCCAGCCCCCCCCCTCCCCTCCCTTTCATTCCCACTCGCCCCCCCCCCCCCCGCACCCCCCCCACCCTTCCTTCCCCCTCCCCCCACCCTCCCTTTCTCCCTCCCCCCCCCCCTCCCCCCCCACTACCCACACCCCTAACTCAGCCACCACTTCACCTTCCTCCCTTCCACATAGCGCCGCCCGCCCCACCTCTCCTCCCCTCCTACCCCCCTATCCCTCATCCAACGGTGCCTCACCCCATGCGTGGCCTCTCTTCTGTGCAAGTACTCCAGAGCGCGTGAGATATCCACAGCTAATAGCAGCACTTGAATAAGCTGTCGCTTACTGAGCCCTCAGCCATCCCTGGCCTACCCCTGAACTGTAATGATAACGCCTGGTTGGGCATGGTGTTAAGGGAGCTCGTCGTACGCGGGTTGGGAGCGGTCTCCTACCTCAACTGGACAAGCTACCATCGCGGTTGACAATGACCTGCAACGCCAAGAGCGACCGAAGGGGGAGTCCAACCCCCGACTCTTCATCCTCAAGCAATCTGGTCTACCACTAGACCATTGTATATCACTGAAAGGGGCTACCCCTGAACTGTAACATACATAAATACATCCATCCTACAACTTCATACAACAGGTGCCTCACCCCATGTGTGGTCTCTCTTCTGTGTAAGTACTCCAGAGCACGCGAGATGTCCACAGCTAATAGAAGCACTTGAATAAGCTGTCTCTTCCTGATCTCCAAGTCAGAAGCCTTGGGTTCAGGGCACTCAGTGTCTAGTCCCAGGCTGCGGGTACTGGCTCGGTGCATGGGCGACAGGCTTTCTGAGTTGGAACCTGGGGGAAAATTGATTGATTGGATTGGATTAATTTATTTTTTAATTGTTTTTTAACTGTTTTTTTTAATGTTTTTAAATTGATTTTTTGATTCAGTGTTGAATTGATTGAATTTATTGATGGAGCACAACAGGAGCATCAGTTCCAATCTAAACAATTATATACCATGGTGGGATAACTGGTTTGATGCATGGGCGGCAGGCTTTCTGAGGGGCAACCTGAGGTCAAACTGATTTGTTGGATTTATTTATTTTTGAGCTTATTTTCGAAATTTTACAGCTATGCTATCACCGCACCTGTCGACCATCCTTGCACACATGCTTAGATCCCTTTCTTTTGCCGATGCTGACATACACAGCTATGCTAGCATCGCACGTGTCAACGACCTTTGCGCATACATAGATCCCTTTCTTTTGCTGTTGCTGACATACACAGCTATGCTAGCACCGCACCTAGTAAAGAGGCCTGAGTGCATACATAGACCCCTTTATCTCACCGATGCATACATACACAGCTATGCTATCGCCGCATGTGTCAACGAGGCCGGAGTGCGTATGTAGATCCCTTTCTTTTGCTGTTGCTGACATACACAGCTTTGCTATCACCGCATGTGTCAACGATCTTTGCGCATACATAGATCCCTTTATTTTGCTGTTGCTTACAGCTATGCTAGCACCGCACGTGTCAACGAGGCCTGGGTGCGTACATATATATCTCACAGATGCATACATACACAGCTATGCTATCGTCGCACGTGCCAAGGAGGCCTGAGTGCATACGTAGACCCCTTTATCTCACAGATGCATACATACACAGCTATGCTATCGTCGCACCTGCCAAGGAGGCCAGAGTGTGTACGTAGACCCCTTTATCTCACAGGGGCATACATACACAGCTATGCTATCATCGCACCTGCCAAGGAGGCCTGAGTGTGTACGTAGACCCCTTTATCTCACAGAAGCATACATACACAGCCATGCTATTGTCGCACCTGCCAACGAGGCCTGAGTGTGTACGTAGACCCCTTTATCTCGCAGAAGCATACATACACAGCTATGCTATTGTCGCACCTGCCAACGAGGCCTGAGTGTGTACGTGGACCCCTTTATCTCACAGGGGCATACATACACAGCTATGCTATCGTCGCACCTGCCAACGAGGCCTGAGTGTGTACGTAGACCCCTTTATCTCACGGATGCATACATACACAGCTATGCTATCGTCGCACCTGCCAACGAGGCCTGAGTGTGTACGTAGACCCCTTTATCTCACGGATGCATACATACACAGCTATGCTATCGTCGCACCTGCCAACGAGGCCTGAGTGTGTACGTAGACCCCTTTATCTCACGGATGCATACATACACAGCTATGCTATCGTCGCACCTGCCAACGAGGCCTGAGTGTGTACGTAGACCCCTTTATCTCACGGATGCATACATACACAGCTATGCTATCGTCGCACCTGTCAACGAGGCCAGAGTGCGTACGTAGACCCCTTTATCTCACAGGGGCATACATACACAGCTATGCTATCGTCGCACCTGTCAACGAGGCCTGGGTGCGTACACAGATCTCCTTCTCCGGCTGATGCATACATACACAGCTATGCTATCGTCGCACCTGCCAACGAGGCCAGAGTGCGTACGTAGACCCCTTTATCTCACGGATGCATACATACACAGCTACGCTATTGTCGCACCTGCCAACGAGGCCTGAGTGCATACGTAGATCCCTTTCTTTTGCTGTTGCATACATACACAGCTATGCTACCATTGCACCTCATACTATCTTTGCGCGTATATAGATACCTTTATCTCACCTTTGCTTACATACACAGCTATGCTACCATTGCACCTCATACTATCTTTGTGCGTACATAGATATCTCTATCTCACCGGTGCATACATAGACAGCTATGCTATCGTCGCACCTGATAACGAGGCCTGAGTGCGTACGTAGATCCCCTTCTCTGGCCACAAGCCTCTAGCTGGCAACAAGGAAGACTGCCTCCGCGTTTTGTCAGCCACTCCGAGCCTAGATGGCGATCTTTGACATTCGCTGGCGCTGCCTTGGCAAGTCACTCCTATGGCTGGCCAAGAAGTGAACAGGGCGTCTTTGTCACTAAAAGTTGACGCAGCCTGTGAAGGGTCAACCTTTCCGTCTCCCTTGCAATCTACTGGTATGCCTCCCAGCAGGTCGGAGACTGTGAAGCTGGGGACGGGCCGCGTCCCATTGAGCATGTCTTTTAAGCTACAACCACTGCAGAACTCCATAACCACCAGGACCTGTGGGTGGGAGGGTAGGTGTGGGTGGGTGGGGGAGGGGGGGGGAGGTGGTGATGGTAGGCATGAAAAAGGGGGGGGGGGGGGGGGGGGGAATCGGAGTGGGGTGGTGATGATGGGTGTGATGGGGACGGGAAGCGTCCCATTGAGCATGTCCTTTCAGCTACAACCACTGCTGAACTCCATAACCACCAGGACCTGTGGGTGGGAGGGTAGGTGTGGGTGGGTGGGGGGAGGGGGGGGTTGGAGTGAGGTGGTGATGGTAGGTGTGAAAAAGGGGAAAGGGGTTTGTGTGTGTGTGCGTGGGGGTGGGGTGGGGGTGGGGGGATGGAACTGCCACACACACCACACACACACCGCACACGCTCCACACACACACACACACACACACACACACATTGCACACACTCCACACACACACACAAACCACACACACTCCACACACACACACAAACACACCACACACACACACCACTTACCTCGCAACGGTCCATGATCTTGACATGAGCCGACTTGCTTTCATCATTACTGTCAGTGGATTCAATAGAGTCCATCCACAGCTTCTGCTGAGAACCTCTACCTCAGTGTTCTTTGATCCACACACCGCACACACCGCACGCACACACATACACTCACCCCCCCCCACCACCACCACCACCACCCCCACCACCACCACACACACACGCCTTACCTCCCAACGCTCCATGATTCTGACAGGAGCCGACTTGCTATCATCATTATTATCAATGGCTTCGACAGAATCCATCCACAGCTTCTGCTGAGAGTGACTCCCTCGGTGGTCTTCCATACCGTATATGTAGCCCCCCTTCCAGTCAATGGTATCGTCATGAGGCCTCAGCATGTATGAATAGAGGCGAGTCATGTTGGGGTGGTGTTGTGAGGTGATGATGGTGGCCTCCAGCAAGGAACAGTGCTCCTGTCGCTCGCGCTGGCTCATGCCGGCCGCTAGGATGGTGCGCTTGATGGCGACGGTGCGGTTTAGCAAAACTCCAGCATGGGCATGTAGGGATAGAGGCGGGTGGTGTTGGAATGGTGCAGGGGAGGTCGTGTGAGGTGATAATGGTGGCCTCCAGCAAGGAACAGTGCTCCTGTCGCTGGCGCTGGCTCATGCCGGCCGCTAGGATGGTGCGCTTGATGGAGGTTTTCTATCCATATAGAACATGCGGTACGAAATCTTTTTTCTTGCCCCCCCCTCGTATAATATATATATATATATATATATATATATATATATATATATATATATATATATATATATATATATATATATATATATATATATATATATATACATATATATATATATATTTATATATACATATATATATATCCATAGGTGCCTAAGTCCGAAAACGCCCTAAGTCGATACAAGAATGTGATACAGAGCCGTACATGGCCCAAACTGCTCGGAATCGAATTCTGTCAGGCTCATATTGTTCGCGACGGTGTCAGCTATGCGCGCAGCTACTTTTCGTGCGCGTTCGCATCTGGTCGCGAGCAGCCTTGTTCGGCAGGCCAGTGGCAGTACATCAGATGTGCGATAATTAGTGATACAAATCCAGATCGCGTCAGATACGAGGCCGCGCGAGCTATTCCGAAGAAAGGTACCTCGGGACGAAAGGCTTATCGAACCCCTATTACAAGGTCGGAGCCTGCGCTTCAGCCTTGGCCTCGGAATCTACTGACACAGCTGTACATCTCAAGATTTCACCTCCCTGTGGCCTACCACACCATGGCTCAGGATTAGGGTGTGTTTTCAATGACCTACCCCAAATCAAAAACTGAGTTCAGATGTGGATGTTTGAAGACAAATTTAAAAAAATGTTTTTTGAATTTATTTTCAAAAATATTTGAATTTTGGATTTTCGAAAAGAAAAAAAAAGTTGTTATGCACGCTATATCTTGAGATAGAGCAAAACCGAGGCCCAAAATGTTTCAATTGAGGCTGTGCAACTCTGACCTAGACTTAGGACACCCACGAAATGTAAATAATCAGTGTTTTGGGGGTCCATACTCAACTGTACTGCCTGTGTACTGCCTTCCAAGACCTTCCGTAATAACTACTGGTAGGGAAAGACGTTACACAACATTTGTACCCAGTGTTATTTCAAAATGGCTTGTTTCGGTCGCGATAGGCTCCGTATCACTTCCTACGTAAAACCCGTATCGACTAAGGGAACCCCATGGTAACAAATTAGCATGTTTCACTTGACCTGGTCCCCACCATTTGAGAAAACCCAAATCCTAGTATTTGTGTGTTGAACTGATGTGGTTGGGCAACTTATTAGCAAAAAATCTTTGTTTAGGGACTTGAGGGCATAGGCTCAATCCATCCGTATCACTCAGGGTCTGACTTAGGCACCTATGGATATATATATATAACTATAGATATATATATATATATGGATATATATGGATATATATATATAACTCAAATAATCCCACCTCCCCCCACCCACCTACCCAACATCCATCCTGCTTCCTAACTTGATATATGTATATATACATGAATTAACTACCTATTTGTATATAAATATAAATAGGTAGTTGATATATATATGTATAGGTAGTTATATTGAGTTTGATTTATGTAGATATATCAACTACCGGCAATCAATGTATTGAGGGCTAAACAAAGCTAATGTAGAAATCTTGGCGGCTCAGGTGCTCGCACCTTCATATACGGATGATGACGACCCGGCTGATAGCAGTCTTGTTATTTGCAGTGGGAGTGTCTTGTGCGTACAGCTGCCGTACCTCTGGGACCCTGCGCCGCCCCCGTAACAATAATAAGACTGGCTCAGAAGCCCGCCTCTTACTGGGGAGCATGGCTGGTCTGCAGGGAGGGTTGGAGGGTTGGAGAGGAGGGTCGGCAAGGCAAGGAGGTTCGGAGGGTTGGAGGGTTGGAAAAGAGGGTTGGCAAGGAAAGGATGGAAAGGAGGGTTGGAGGGTTGGGAATGAGGGTTGGCAAGGAAGGGAGGACGACGACAGGGTCACCCTGGGGGCTCCCTCCCACAGAAGGGGGGGCTGCACCAAGAAGCAACCCCCAAAGGCTCAAGCATAACACCCCCAAAACAAACCCTGGTTGGAAAGGTTGGAGAGGTCGGAAAGGGGACAATTGGGGAGGGAGGGGATGACGCAGGGCAGGGAGGAGAGGGAGGGAAGGGAGGGGAGGAAGGTAGGGCAGAGAGGAGAGGGAGGGGGGGGGGGATGGGAGGGAGGGGAGGAAGGGGAGAGAAGGCAGGGGAGGGAGGGCAGGGAGAAGAGGGAAGGAGGGGAGGGAGGGGTAGGGAGGAGAGGGGAGGGAGGGGGGGGAGGGAAAGAGGGAGAAAGGGAAACAATCAACCAACATCAAGGCATCTTGCAACATCAACCGACATCAACCAACATCAAGACCACTTGCAACATTAACCGACATCAACCAACATCAAAACATCTTGCAAACAGGAAACTCAACCGACAAATCAACCCAACCAACATCAAGACAACATTCAACATATACCCTCCCAACTCAACCAAACATCCGAACCTACTTGTCCACCCATCCGCCTCACCATTCACCCACCCTCCCTCCCCCCTTTCACACACCTTCCCCAGATCCATCCAACACCCCCCCCCACCATCCCCCCCCTCTTATACAACGCACCGACATCAACCAACATCAAGACCACTTGCAAACATTAACCCGAACAAAATCAAAAACCCACAATCAAACATCTTGCAACATCAACCGACATCAACCAACATCAAGACCACTTGCAACATTAACCGACATCAACCAACATCAAGACATCTTGCAACATCAACCGCCATCAACCAACATCAAGACCACTTGCAACATTAACCGACATCAACCAACATCAAAAATCTAAAACTGCACAACTAGAACGGTTACTACCAGAAATGAAGTGAGAACTGACCTGTCCACAAACGTCAACCGCCATCAACCAACATCAAGACCACTTGCAACATTAACCGACATCAATTAACATCAAAACATCTTGCAATATCAACCGACATCAACCAACATCAAGACCACTTGCAACATTAACCGACATCAACCAACATCAAAACATCTTGCAACATCAACCGACATCAAGACATCTTGCAACATTAACCGACATCAACCAACATCAAAACATCTTGCAACATCAACCGACATCAACCAACATCAAGACCACTTGCAACATTAACCGACATCAACCAACATCAAGACATCTTGCAACATCAACCAACATCAAGACATCTTGCAACATACAATTTTCTCCAATACAATGTCAGCATCTGTAGCCATGTCCTCCAGGGTGGAGAATATTATTGGGACACCTTTGCTGCCTCCACCACTACCCCCTCTCCCTCCACCCCCTCCCATCCACCCACCCACGCCCCCACACCCACATACCATTTGCTTCGGGTACAAAATGGTCTGCATTCGTAACCATGTCCAAGGCGGAGCATAGCATTGGGTCGCCTTTGCTCCCTCCACCCCCCTAAACACCCACCTACCCCCCCACACACACACATACACACACGCCACCTTCCTCCCTCCACCCCCACCCTTGACCCCCCTCACCACCACACACACATACTATTTGCTTCAGGTACAATAGTGTCAGCATCCGTAGCCATATCCTCCAAGGCGGAGCATAGCATTGGTTCGCCTTTGCTCCCTCCACCCCCCTACCCACCCACCCAACACACACACCTCCCTCCCTTCCACCCCACCCACCCACCCCTCACTCACCAACATCACCACATACACATACCATGTACTTTGGGTACAATAGGATCAGCATCCGTAGCCATGTCCTCCCCTACTCACTCACCCACCCACCTACCCCCCACCCCCCCACACACCCCACCTCCCTCCCTCCACCCCCACCCCTCACCACCACCACACACACATACCATGAACTTGGGGTACAATAGGGCCAGCATCCGTAGCCATGTCCTCCAAGGCGGAGCATAGTATTGGGCTTGGCGACCCCACAGCTGACCCCTTGCCGCCACTCTGAGTGCTGGGAGCCTGGTTGTCAGGAGGGAGGGCTTGCTGGGTGGGAAAAGGGGTGGGGTGGGGAAAGGGGTGGGGTGAGGTGGGGTGGGATGTCTTTGCTTGACGATCCCACAGCAGAGCCCTTGCCGCCACTCTGAGTGCTGGGAGCCTGGTTGTCAGGAGGGAGGGCTTGCTGGGTGGGAAAAGGGGTAGAGTGGGGAAAGGGGTGGGGTGGAGTGGGATGGGGTGGGACGGGGTGGGGTGGGGTGGGGTGGGGTGGGATGTCTTTGCTTGACGATCCTACAACAGAGCCCTTGCTGTTACTCAGAGTGCTGGGAGCGTGGTTGCAGCAGGGAGGGCTTGCTGGGTGGGGGAAAGGAGTGGGGTGGTGAAAGGGGTGGGGTGTCTTTGCTTGATGATCCCACAGCTGACCCCTTGCCGCCACTCTGAGTGCTGGGAGCTTGGTTGTCAGCAGGGAGGGCTTGCTGGGTGGGAAAAGGGGTGGGGTTAAATGAGCAATGCACAATGGGTGGGTGAAGGGAATGAGCAATGGGTGGGTAACGTGAATGCGGAATGAGCAATGGGTGTGTGAGCCCACAGCAGAGCCCTTGCCGCCACTCTGAGTGCTGGGGGCGTGGTTGTCAGGAGGGAGGGCTTGCTGGGTGGGAAAAGGGTGGGGTGGGGAAAGGGGTGGGGTGGGTTGGGGTGGGTTGGGGTGAGATGGGGTGGGACGGGGTGGGGTAGGATGGGTGGGGTGGGGTGTCTTTGCTTGATGATCCCACAGCAGAACCCTTGCTGTCATGCTGAGTGCTGGGAGCGTGGTTGTCAGCAGGGAGGGCTTGCTGGGTGGGAAAAGGGGTAGGGTGGGGTGGGGTGGGGTGTAATGGGGTGGGACGGGGTGGGGTGGGGTGGGATGTCTTTTCTTGATGATCCCACAGCAGACCCATTGCCGCCACTCTGTGTGCAGTGAGCGTGGTTTTCGGCAGGGAGGGCTTGCTGGGTGGGAAAAGGAGTGGGGTGGTGAAAGGGGTGGGGTGGGTGGGAAGCAGGGAGGGCGTGCTGGGTGGGAAAAGGGGTGGAGTCAATGCGCATGCACAAAGTAGGTTGAGGACGCATCGTCCTTGCTGGGATATGTTTAGTGGATGAAAGAGGGATGCACAAGATTGAGAGGGTGGGTAGTACAAATAGGATGCCTGTCACCTATTGGGATATGTTTAGTGGATGGAAAAGGGGCGCATGTGATTGAGTGGGTGCGTAGGGGGTACAGGAGCCTGCCACCAAGTGCGATATGTTTAGTGGATGGATAAGGGGTGCATGTGATTGAGTGGGTGCGTAGGCGGTCAGGAGCCTGCCACCAAGTGCGATATGTTTAGTGGATGGATAAGGGGTGCACGTAATTGAGCACTTCCCTTCTCTCTTCTCCCTCCTTCCTTTTCTATCCCCCTTCTTCCTTCTCCCTTTTTTTGATGTTTTTATTTTTGGCTACGAGCAGCAGCTACTAAGCAGCTCCCCTGGCTGGCTAATTAGCCAAACCTAAAGCAATCTAGTGCACCTTGGAGCTGACGTTATCAGCTTTCTAGCGCAACTGAATTTTAAAGGCTTAGCCCAATGGCTCAGGGAGCTGCCCAAAAGCTGCGGCTAGTAACTAGGGACCGGCATGTCATATGATGTTGGCCGAAGGCGAGTATGATATCGTATGTTTTCATACAAACTGCATTATATGAAACTGTACATAAATTGTCAATTTAGCCTAGCCAGGCTGTCGGTATCATATGATATCATATGATGACATGATATCATATGATGACATGATATCATATGATGACATGATATCACATGATGACAAGATATCATATGATGACATGATATCATATGATGACATGATATCATATGATGACATGATATCACATGATGACAAGATATCATATGATGACATGATATCATATGATGACATGATATTATATGATATCATATTGCCGTTCCCTACTAGTAACCGAAAATAAACATGATGGGATTTTTACCCACTACCTAGGGCCGTCGCTACCTGGGACCCTGTGTGGGGCAAAACTTCCACTACCCTGACACCAAACCCCCCAACCGCCCGGGGAAGCCCAACTAAATCACTTCCTGGACCCCAACCTTGGAAATGACCAAATCACTAAAACAAAAAAACAAAAAAAGCTACCAGAACCAAGGTACCAGAAAAAGCTACCAGAAGACCCCCTTAATGAAACGGAAAAAGGCCCTGGTAGGGACTCTGCCTCACAGACCATTCAATGCAAGCACCAATATGCTACCACTGCATGACAGGGCTTTCCTTTTAGGCTTGTCTAAGCAGCTTTTGGGCAGCTCCCTGGGCCAGACCCAGAGATTGCAGCAATGCTGGAAAGCTGAGTGTGCCAGCTTCAAGGTGCACTAGGTTCAGATGGCTGTTACAGTTTGGCTGAGCATCCAGTCAGGGGAGCTGTCAAGAAGCTGTTCCTAGTAGCTGAAAAGAAAAGCTATGATACATTGACTGTACTTGAACAGGACTTGTACTTCTTCAGTTGGTACACTCTTCTGTTCAAATTCAAAACAGAAAAGCTCTGCTAAATGACACACGAGGCGTCGCCTTGTGAGGTCATACTCATGTCTACGTTGTTGAATTATGTTGTTGAATTATGAAAAACTAGGCGCGTAGAAGTTCCTGATCAAGGACGGCCACAAGTTTGGATTCCAAACTGGCACCTCAAAAGGTAATGATAACACCTGGTGGGGCGTGGTATTAAGGGAACCCGTCGTACGTGGGCAGAGAACAGTCTACCACCTCGACTGGACAAGCTACCATCGCGGTTGACAACGACCTGCAATGCTAAGGGTGGCCGTAGGGGGAATCGAACCCCTGACCCTTCTTCGTTTAAGCGATTTGGTGTACCACTAGACCAATCGTATCACTGAAACGGGCTACACCTCAAAAGGTTCTACGATGAAATCCGTCTCGGCAGCGTACAAACTTTTGAGGTGCCAGTTTGAAACTGACACCTCAAACTGACATCTGAAAGCCTTTTGCTTCCTGACGCTGTTGATGCTTCCTAATGTTCTTGCTGTTGTTGCAGTTGATACTTCTCAATGTTGTTGCTGGTGTTGCTGGTGCTGGTGTTACTGGTGTTGCTGTTGCTGTTGATGCTGCTGATGCTTCCTGATGCTGTTGATGAGCTTAGGTGCTTCCTGATGCTGTGGATGTTCCAGTATGTTTTTGGCCACATATTACTTTGCAGCCCCCCCCACACACACCCCACCTCCTCACACACACACACACACACAAATACACCCATATTGCCCAGCCACACAGTCCCCCCCCAAAGAACTCTGCTCGCCCAGCCACAAGCAGCACCAATTTAGCGTCTAACAAGGGAACTCACGTATTCATCTACCGCTGAGACGGTGGACAGTCGTTCGATCTCCTGGGTAGAATGCTGAAGTTGTTCAGAGCCTCGTACGTCCGAGGAGAGACACGCGCCCATCTCAACAGCATGCGCGATGCTCTCCGAGCGGGCAAGGTCGTTACTGAGATAAAAGCTTAGTCTATGCTTGGTTTACGCTAGGCATTGGATTCTTAAGAAAACTGGACCTGGCTAATTTACAAGAGGGGAGGCTCGATACTTCGGGGCATTATGCAGAAGCCTAGGGGGAAGAAAGAAATGAACGCCGGGAGACGAAAAGTTATCGGGGATGAAATCGTGCAATACAAGCTCGCTGTCTTCTCAAGAATTGCCGACCAAGTCCAATGTGCGAAGCAGAGGTTCCGTCCATCTGGTACCAGGCGAGCCTGCCCCCCCCCCCACCCCCCCCCAACCCCCCCACCCTCGGCCCCTGCAAGCACTACAATTTGATTAGTGATTAGGTTTGTACTTGTATTGAAATACTCAAAACTTCCACTTGGCGCTGCTAACTACCGCCAGACTGTTCAGTTGTTTTCACTGTCTTCTACTCATTGTAACAATTTATGGATCAAAACTTCCACTTGGCGCCGATAGCCATAATACTCATATACAGGGTAGGAGCAGGGGCGCCTGCAGGCGTATGCTTATGCTTAGAGGCCCATGAGCAGCTGCGTGTAAATCTCTGTGGGGGAATGTGTCCACGCTACCAAGAAATTGGCTCGCGTGTTTCGAGATACTCGGGCGATCTCGTCCGTCCGCGGTCCGCCGTCCTTTATATTATTGTAAAGACGCGTCTTTATAAATTACGACGTACGAGGATCTGACAACTTTCCAGGACTCATGCGAACAAGTCCAAGGCAACGGAGCGCAAGCGATGCGGGAAATTGGCGTCGCGGAACGGGAGAGTGGCACCAAAATCGAGTGCTGTGGACCGAAGCCAGGCCAGGGTTTATAACGTTCATATCAGTTAGTCCCCCTAGAGTAAGGGGGGCAGACCCCTGGTACAGACCTAAGCGATACTTCCGCGAAATCGTCAAATCCTCAAGTCCTCCCAAGAAACGGTTAAACCAACTTCTTTCGCATGGAATCGACCTCTGAGGGCACTTATTCGGAAGGGGAGAGCCTGCCGAGGGGGTCTAGTTCTACTTCCTTGGGAGTTGCTGTACCTGCGGCAAAATGGTGCACTTTGGAAACCAACCTGCTGTCAAAAGCTTGCCTCGGAGAGCACTTCTTCGCGTACGGATCTCAGGGTTGCGGACCGTAGACGCGGTGTTTTCATTTGTCGTTTCCCTCCTGCCCTGTGGACTCAATCTAGGGACCTGGAGCATGTCCAACACAACAGCTGATTGGCAAGCTCTTACCGTAGACACACGGAAACCATGTTCCACATCCATCAGAAACAGCCCAGGAAAGACGCCTCAACTGCATTCACACACCTGGTACAATAAATGACATATACGAACATGAAATGAAATGAAAAAATGAACTACCTCCTTGCCTGCGTCTTGGTGCATATTCATGCATCTTCTTGCACGAACATAGGTCTGACGTCAAGGGTCGAGCAAACTCATGATAAATCGGAAGCGGCTCGTGTGATCGACCTTACTGCCTAGAGGTCAGTTGGACTTCGAAGTGCGCGAGCAAGGGGCCCTCTGTGCGCGAGGCACTACAGCCCATCGCTAGCATGGGCCCATCTAGGCTGTTCTCTGGTCCATGCCAATCACTCACTGCAAGTCGCAAGACGCGTGATCAGGCTACAATCAAAATATCAACCATCACTTTCTACGAGCGCGTACTCGCCTTGTTGAAGTACAACCGTTGGGAAGCCTTAGAAACTTGTGCTGCAGCGGCACCTACTTCCAACATCCCATGCCTTTGCTCGTGCCTTTTCAAACCATTTGAGCTGCACGAATCACAGCCCGGTTCGAAAGCTCTGGGGCTTATTGCGAAATATAGGCAGTGTTCGAATCACACGCGCTGTTCCTTCTTTCTTTCTCAAGTCTTCTGAGCCGCGCTTCACCGCTGTAAGCTCGTTTCACAAGAGTAGCCTGACAGGATGCAGCCCGATAACCCCCCTCGGTTGCCCTACTCCATGACTCCGCAGTACAGCGAAGAGAGATTCAATGACGTGTACAACAAGGCCCTGAACAGAAAGAAACTCTTCAAAGAATATATATCCAGGCATAAAGTGCTAGAGAAGGTACGGCAATGTCCACCATCTGCTGGTGCTATGCAACTAGTTAGCGCAGAGCCTTGGGTATGGGCTAATGGGGCGCAGAATAAAGCACACTTATAGCAGGTTAAACAAAGCACGCACAGCAGCGCAAATTTATCTATGCACTCACTGTCCGGCTGACAGTGCTATTTTCTTTCAGCGCACGCTAACCTAACCTCCTGCACTCCTACATGACAGCGCTACTATTTATCACCTACTGGTTTGTTCCGAGTAGGAGTAACTCCTCCAACCACATCTAAGATTTTGCGTTTAAGGAGACCTACCCCTTGAGGTGAACATCCTCCTCGAAAATAAACGGCAACTTCTGACCAAGCTTATGCGCACGCTCACCCACCCTCCTGTACACCCTACATAACAGCGCTACTATTAATCACCTAGGGCGCATGCATGGAACCTTCCGACCAATCTTGTGTGCAGTGTTTTTCTTGTGGACTAAATGTACCAGCTTCTGGGCAGCTCCCCTGCCTGGCTACTCGATCAAAGCTAGCGCAAGCTGGTGCATCTGACAGCTAACATGGTCAGCTTACCAGTGCTCTAGAAATCTAGGGGTTTGGCCCTGTGTCTGGGTCAGGAAGCTGCCTAGAAGTAGTAAGTATGAGTAGCCCAAAAGAAAAACACTGCTTGGTACCTTCCGACCAATCTTGTGTGGTAGATATTGGGCATGTGTTGTTGGCCAATGTTAAAGACCTGATCCTATGTTGGCTAATGTTAAAGACTTGATCCCATGTTGGCCTATGTTGCGTTATGTTTTTTTAACCCATCTGGGATCGAATTCAAGTTGAGCATGTATGTGTGGGTGGGTGAGTGTGGGTGTGGGTGAGTATGATGTTTGTGAGGGTGAATGCGGGTGGGTGGGGAGGGGGGGGAAGCAGTCCAGGGGCAGCCAGGTATTATAACGTGACTTGCCCCCCATGCACCCTCAAACACACGAATACTCCCCTGCTTCCCCCACCCACCCACCTACTCCTTACCATCCTCCCCCATCCCTCCCCTATCCGGCTTCCCTCCCCCCTCCCCTCCTCCCTCCCATCCACCCACCCACCCACCCACCAACCCAACCCAACCCAAACCTAAAAAACAAAATCCCTCCCATCCTTTGACTTCCGCAACCTCAAAAGGGGCAAAGCAAAAAAGTTGTTTTCGTACGACACCTTTTGATTTGGGCAGGGAATAGCCTCATACCTTATCTTTTCAGCTACGAGCAGCAGCTCTCCGGGCTCCCTCTTCATCCAAACCTTAAGCAACCTAATGCACCTGGAAGCTGATATATAGCTGGGGAACGGCAACTAATATTAGTGTTTGAAACACTAATATTAACTAATATGATTACAGCGTCACAATAATATTAGTTTTTCAAATAAATTCGAAATTCTGGTGCGACGGCTCGTCCGACTAATATTATATAATATTATTTATTTTCTAGTATTATATAACATAGCCGACCCCTATATCTAGCTGATATATCACGTAACCGTCAAGTCATATTCATACTTGAATTCAAAATGATGCAATTTCAAACAATTCAACATTCACAATTCTGTCACGTAACCACCAAGTCATATTCGTATTTGAATTACAATACCGTACCTACAATGCAGTTGTTTAATGCTGAAGTGGTACCTTACGTCTGCAGACAACACTAACAGGCCTTGCTGATACGAGCACCTTGGGCGTAATCCTGCTTTGGTCATTCTGCTTGCACTGTCTGATTTTGTTTGTGACCTAAACGTGAGTCTCCTGGTGACGTGTGGGGCATTATCGTTGGGTCTGTTGTCTGTTGGTGAACCGGTACCCTTCGCCTGCAAACAACACTAACAGGCCTTGCTGATACGAGCACCTTGGGCGCATACCTGCTTTGGTCATTCTGCTTGCACTGTCTGATCTTGTTTGAGACTTAAATGTGTGTCTCCTGGTGACGTGTGGGGCATTATCGTTGGGTCTGTCGTCTGTTGGTGAACCGGTACCCTACGCCTGCAGACAACACTACCAGGCCTTACTGATACGAGCACCTTGGCCGCAATCCTGCTTTGGTCATTCTGCTTGTCGCACTGCCTTATCTTGATTGCAACCTGTGGTTTAAATGAATGTGTATGCGTGTATGTGCACAACTAGGCCTTACTGATACAAGCACTTTGGGCGCATACCTGCTTTGTTCATTCTGCTTGTTGCACTGCCTTATCTTGCTTGCAGCCTGTCATCTAAATGTATGTTACAATCCTTGGGTGTAACAAACATACATGTATAATCCTTGGGTGTAAAAAAGTGTAATACATAATCCTTGGGTGTAACAAACATACATACATAATCTTTGGGTGTAACAAAGTGAAAAACATAATCCTTGGGTATAACATACATACATAATCTTGGGGTATAACAAAGTGTAATACATAGTCCGTGGGTGCAATACAGTGTAATACGTAATCCTTGGGTGTAACAAACATACATACACCTTTGTTAGTGTTAAATTTATTACTGTGTGAATCCGGGGCCCAGTATTGTACACGATAAGCAGTACAACGCTTGGCTCACGTTACATACGTATATTGTTCTGCTTATTCAAATGTATATTACAGTCCAGGGGTGGCCTTTGGCTAAAAGGACTGATTGAATTCTGAATTCTGACTGCTCTCATCATCCAGCCCATTTGAATTTTGTATTTTGCCGACTCTCATCATCCAGCCCATTTGAATTTTGAATTTTGCGGACTCTCATCATCCAGCCCATTTGAATTTGAATTTTGATTTCGCATGCTATTATCATCCAGCACATTTGAATTTGGATTTTAAATTTTGCCTGCTCTCATCATCCAGCCCATTTGATTCTTGAAATTTGCCGACTCTCATCATCCAGCCCATTTGAATTTGAATTTTGATTTTGCATGCTATCATCATCCAGCCCATTTGAATTTGGATTTTGAATTTTGCCGACTCTCATCATCCAGCCCATTTGAATTTGAATTTGAATTTGAATTTTGATTTTGCATGCTATCATCATCCAGCCCATTTGAATTTGGATTTTGATTTTTGCCGACTCTCATCATCCAGCCCATTTGAATTTGAATTTTGAATTTTCATGCTATCATCATCCAGCCCATTTGAATTTGGATATTGAATTTTGCCTGCTCTCATCATCCAGCCCATTTGATTCTTGAATTTTGCCGACTCTCATCATCCAGCCCATTTGAATTTGAATTTGAATTTTAATTTTGATTTTGCATGCTATCATCATCCAACCCATTTGAATTTGGATTTTGAATTTTGCCTGCTCTCATCATCCGGCCCATTTAAATTTTGAAGTTTGAATTTTGCCTGCTCTCATCATCCAGCCCATTTGAAATTCGAATTTTGCCTGCTCTCATCATCCCACCCATCTGAATTTTGATTTTTGCCAGCTCTCATCATCCAACCCATTTGAATTTTGAATTTTGAATATTGCCTGCTCTCATCATCCCGCCCATTTCCCTTGCCCACTTGCAGATGAATGCAGGCATTGAAGAAATGTTTGACTCAGGTAATGCTTGCTCTTAAACAGGCAACTGATAGAGATCAATTTTTGGTTACTACTCTGTATAATTTGACAAGTCCTAGGCCCCGATGTGTGTGGGGGGGGAGTAGGGTGTGCGTGTGTGTGTGGGGGGGGGGGGGGGGGGGGGTCAATACAGGAAATAGGTGCGGCATACTGATTCAGCGCCAGCTAGTGTGTGTCTGTGTGTATGTTCAACTCAGTTAATGCTTGCTCTTGAATAGGGAACTCATTTAGATTAATGTTTGGTTACTACCGAGGACCCCCTCCCCACCACCACCACCACCACCACCCCCGTATCTCGGCCCCCCCTGGGTGTTTCGACATGATTTCGACGGTATCAACATGTGCTCGCGGTTCTCTATCTATATTAAAGATGCGTAAATATGTTTAAAACGCGTCGCCACAGCTTCGCCATTCCATTGCTGCATGGCGACGCATGGGTTTGGCGCTGCCCCCCGCACCCCGCGGGCTCCGCGCTTCGCGTTCCGCCATGCGCTCCACCATGCCCCAAGGGATGTTCAGATTCAGGTGGGTAGGCACACCTCAGTTTTCGTCTTTTAGATGAAGCGTCGCCATTCCATCGTTGCATGGCGACGCATGGGTTTGGCGCTGCCCCCAAAACCCCAGGCTCCGCGCTTCGCTCTCGGCCATGCGATGGCCACGCAACAATCCTGAAATCAGGCTTGAATAGCCCAAGTAGCTACTCACTCTAGCCTACATAAATACGGAATAAAAAACACTGGTATTTCCTACGTCCAGTCAGAGTTAATCTCGATGTGGTAGTACCACAGTAGGTAGACTGTATTCGGTTATAGGGTCTCTAGGTAGGCTGATATGGAACGCCCGCAGAACTGACTGTCAAAAGCTACCCTCCCCCCCACACACACACACTTCCTACACACACACACCTCACCCCACCTGACCAAACCGACAACCACACCCATACTACCCCCCACACACACACCATCCACCCACCCACTGTTCCCTGCAGACCAGCTTCCTGGTGATCCAATGGCATTCCTTGTCAAGTTCATCCCCCCCTCACACACACACCCCCTCCCCCCCCCTCCTACCCAATACCCATACCCACACACACACCATCCACCCACCCACTGTTCCCTGCAGACCAGCTTCCTGATGATCCAATGGCATTCCTTGTCAAGTTCATCCCCCCCCCCCCACACACACCCCCACCCCCCCCCTCCTACCCAATACCCATACCCACACACACACCATCCACCCACCCACTGTTCCCTGCAGACCAGCTTCCTGATGATCCAATGGCATTCCTTGTCAAGTTCATCCCCCCCCCACACACACACACCCTCCCCCCCCCTCCTACCCAATACCCATACCCACACACACACCATCCACCCACCCACTGTTCCCTGCAGACCAGCTTCCTGATGATCCAATGGCATTCCGTGTCAAGTTCATCCCCCCCCCCACACACACACACCCTCCCCCCCCCTCCTACCCAATACCCATACCCACACACACACCATCCACCCACCCACTGTTCCCTGCAGACCAGCTTCCTGATGATCCGATGGCATTCTTTGCCAAGTTCATCCCCCCCGCACACACACCCCCTCTCCCCCCCTCCTACCCAATACCCATACCCACACACACACCATCCATCCACACACTGTTCCCTGCAGACCAGCTTCCTGATGATCTAATGGCATTCCTTGCCATGTTCATCACCCACCCACACACACACACACACACACACACACACACCACACCCCACACACCATCCACCCACACACCCACTGTTCCCTGCAGACCAGCTTCCTGATAATCCGATGGCATTCCTTGCCAAGGTCATCACCCCCCCCCCCACCCCCACCCCTACTCCACCCCCCCCCACACACACCATCCACCCCCACCCACTGTTCCCTGCAGACCAGCTTCCTGATGATCCGATGGCATTCCTTGCAAAGGTCATCACCCCCTCCCCCCCCCCCCCCCCACCCCCCACACACACACCACCCACCCACCCACCCACCCACCCACCCACTGTTCCCTGCAGACCAGCTTCCTGATGATCCGATGGCATTCCTTGCCAAGGTCATCACCCCCCCCACACACCCCACACCCCCACACACACCACCCACCCACCCACTGTTCCCTGCAGACCAGCTTCCTGATGATCCGATGGCATTCCTTGCCAAGGTCATCACCCCACCCCCCACACACACCCCTACCCCACCCCCCCCACACACACCATCCACCCCCACACACTGTTCCCTGCAGACCAGCTTCCTGATGATCCGATGGCATTCCTTGCCAAGGTAATCACCCCCCCACACACACCACCCACCCCCCACCCCCCCACACACACCACCCACCCACCCACTGTTCCCTGCAGACCAGCTTCCTGATGATCCGATGGCATTCCTTGCAAAGGTCATCACCCCCACACACCCACACACCCACCCACCCCTACCCATACACACACCATCCACCCCCACACACACTGTTCCATGCAGACCAGCTTCCTGATGATCCGATGGCATTCCTTGCCAAGTTCATAACCACCCCAGGGGGAATCAGGGCCAACTCCGCTGCAGCAGATGCTGCTGGTGGCAAGTTTACCACCGCCACCACCAATGTTAGCACCTCACGCCCTCTTAGCGCCAAACTCTCCCCAACAGTCTCTGCACGACAGAGTAGAAATGTGTCCCCGCTACCCGGCAGTGACAGCGGCAGTGCTCCACCTGTGAGCGCGTCACCGCCACCGCCCTCTATAGCTGCCAAGGTCTCTCCCCGCCCCACAAGTGCTACAGGGTCGAGACCAAATAGCCGGCCGACAAGTGCACGAAGATGACGAGACCTGGGTCTCTCCCTGGGGAAGTAAGCCCCTACTTCAGCTAAATTCCCACTACCTAGTACATCGGGGTTATGAGCAAATAGCCAGCCAACAAGTGCACAGAGGTAACCAGAGTAAGGTCTCTCCCTGACCTACGAGCACTCGTCCTGGGGAAGTAAGCCCCTACTTCAGCTAAATTCTCACTACCTAGTACTTCGGGTTCGAGACCAAATAGCTAGCCGACAAGTGCACAAAGATGACGAGACCTGGGTTTCTCCCCGCCCTACTAGTACATCGGGGTTATGAGCAAATAGCCAGCCAACAAGTGCACAGAGGTAACGAGAGTAAGGTCTCTCCCCGCCCTACTAGCACTCGTCCTGGGGAAGTAAGCCCCTACTTAAGCTAAATTCCCACTACCTAGTACATCGGGGTTGAGAGCAAATAGCCAGCCAACAAGTGCACAGAGGTAACCAGAGTAAGGTCTCTCCCCGCCCTACTAGCACTCGTCCTGGGGAAGTAAGCCCCTACTTCAGCTAAATTCCCCACTGACTAGAGCTTTGGGGTCGAAAGAAACTAGCCAGCCAACAAGTGCACGAAGATGACAAGACCTAGGTCTCTCCCCGCCCTACTAATGCTTGATGGTAGAGAGAAACTAGCCGGCGGACAAGTGAACGGAGATAACCAGAGTAAGGTCTTTCCCCAACCTACTAGCACTCGTCAAGGGGAAGTAAGCCCCTACTTCAGCTAAATTCCCCACTGACTAGAGCTTTGGGGTCTAGAGCAAATAGCCGGCCGATAAGTGCACGGAGATGACGAGACCTGTGTCTCTCCCCGCCCGACTAGTGCTTTGGGGTCTAGAGCAAATAGCCGGCCGACAAGTGCACAAAGATGACAAGACCTAGGTCTCTCCCCGCCCTACTAGAGCTTTGGGGTCTAGAGCAAATAGCCGGCCGACAAGTGCACGGAGATGACGAGACCTGTGTCTCTCCCCGCCCTACTAGTGCTTTGGGGTAGAGAGCAAATAGCCGGCCGACAAGTGCACGGAGATGACAAGACCTGTGTCTCTCCCCGCCCTCCTATTCCTTGGGGTCTAGAGCAAATAGCCGGCCGACAAGTGCACGGAGATGACGAGACCTGTGTCTCTCCCCGCCCTACTAGTGCTTTGGGGTAGAGAGCAAATAGCCGGCCGACAAGTGCACGGAGATGACAAGACCTGTGTCTCTCCCCGCCCTCCTATTCCTTGGGGTCTAGAGCAAATAGCCGGCCGACAAGTGCACGGAGATGACGAGACCTGTGTCTCTCCCCGCCCTACTAGTGCTTTGGGGTAGAGAGAAAATAGCCGGCCAACAAGTGCACAAAGATGACAGGACCTGGGTCTCTCCCCGTCCAACTAGTACTTGGGGGTAGAGAGAAACTAGCCAGCCATAAAGTGTACCAAGATGACAAGACCAGACGAGACCAGGGTCTAGATTATTTGCAGTTGGGCAAGTCCCTTTAGCCTAATTGGCTACCCCCTGGACTGAAACATGCATCTTGACGTCAGGTTGCAAGCAAGATAAGGCAGTGCAACAACCAGAATGAACAAAGCAGGTATGCGCCCAAGGTGCTTGTACCAGTAAGGCCTAGTTGTGCACATACAAGCATACACATACATTTAAACCACAGGTTGCAAGCAAGATAAGGCAGTGCAACAAGCATTATGAACAAAGCAGGATTGCGGCCAAGGTGCTCGTACCAGTAAGGTTTAGTTGTGCACATACACGCAGACGTATGCATTGACCACAGGTTGCTAGCAAGATAAGGCAGAGCAACAAGGAGAATAAACACATCAGGTATGCGCCCAAGGTGCTTGTATCAGTAAGGCCTAGTTGCACATACACGCATACACATACATTGACCACAGGTTGCAAGCAAGAAAAGGCAATGTAACAAGCTTGAACTTGAACTTGGTTACATAGCTTCAGCCAGCAATTTGGCTGCTCGCCGTCTTCGGCAGTAAAAACAAATTATAACCAGAAGCAGATGCAACAAGCAGAATGAACCAAGCAGGTATGCGCCCAAGGTGCCCGTATCAATACGGCCTGGTAGTGCTGTCTACAGACGTAGGGTACCGGTTCACCAGCAGACAACGGCTTTCAGGATGATTCCCCACACGTTGGGTTAATGTTGAAGCATCATGCAAATGCCAGTGCAAATGCAAATGCCAGTGCCAAATGCCAGTGCCAATGCCAAATGCCAGTGCCAAATGCCAGTGCCAAATGCCAGTGCCAGTGCCAAATGCCAGTGCCAAATGCCAGTGCCAAATGCTAGTGCCAAATGCCAGTGCCAGTGCCAGTGCCAAATGCCAGTGCCAAATGCCAGTGCCAGTGCCAAATGTCAGTGCCAAATGTCAGTGCCAAATGTCAGTGCCAAATGCCAGTGCCAGTGCCGAATGCCAGTGCCAGTGCCAAATGCCTGTGACAGTGCCAAATGCCAGTGCATGTGCAAATGCAAACAGAACCAACCAAGGACTCCAGGCGATTGCTGTGGAAGTTCTTGAATGGATGGTCATCTAGCACTGAAAAACGTGTGCTATGTGTGAGGTGTTGAGATAAGCTTGTGCAAGAGTAGCTGAATGGGGGTGTTAGCTACCAGAAGAGGTGTACATACACATACATACTCATACAGTCATTTTTAGTGTACGGTAGTAATAATCAAGGGGGGGGCAGGAAGACAGATTTACCCCCCCCCCCCCCCCCCCCCCTCGTTAATAATAAGTTAAAGAGATGATGCCACCCACTAATACAACGCTTTTGTTTATAATTGTATGGAGGACAATAGTAGCGCACAACGGACAAAAAGTACCTTCGGGATAACAGTAAATGAATACATCTATTATTATGAGGCGTTAGGTTGAGGGGGACAGCCCATTTGCGTGCACTGGGGCCAACTAACAAAGGATAACATTATTACATTACGTTGTCGTAGTCAGGCCAGTGTTGACCCAAGACAAGCCCACTCCGCAACTTCCGGGGGCTATGTATGTATTTGTACAGTCCATGGGTAGCCACAAGTTGTTAAAATAGGCTAAAGGGACACCGAGGGCCCGGAGTTCGTGCTATGGATAATTTGACTTCAAGTTTCTTGTCACATTGATTAATAAATGTAACAAGATGTTTCCATCCTCTGAATGAGTCAGGTTTAGTTAACATGATCATATAACTGAATCCTCAGTGTTGCTGCTTTGTGTCGGGAGACCCACCACCCGGGGTGAAATTCCTTTCACAAATTTAAAAAACAACTAGAACAGGATTGATTGTGACGATGTACAAGGTTTGAAACTAAAATTAAATCTCGTGTGCTGGGTACTCAAAAAAGACCCCCAGCTCTGCTGACTGAGGCGCAACCAATTGTATAGCTGTGCAGGACGCAACGGTCCCTTCCTTCTGGGCAACGGACCCCTCTCCTCCCCCCCCGGAATGGAAAATGAAAAGAAAAAAGCTATTTGTTAGCGTCTACATTTTCCGGGTTTTTCCTTACTGCTGGTGACGGCGCGCAGCCAAATTGCTGGCTGAAGCTATGTAACCAAGTTCAAGTTTTGATCAGTTTCGACTTGACTTGACGTGCGTGTTTCCACGCTCATTTTTGGTGTGTGTGTGTGTGTGTGGTGGTGGTGGTGGTGGTGGTGGTGGTGGTGGTGGGGGGGGGGGGGGGGGGCGTGTGTCACGCAAATCCTCAAAGGGCTTTGAAATCGACGAATCGTTTAAACAGCCCTGCTGATTAGATGGTCTATCAGCCTTCAGGCTGCACACCGTCTGCAGGTGTATTGAACATGGGTAGTCTTAAAACTACAACTACACCACACTCCTGAGTACAGAGTGCAATCACGTAGGTTTAGACGGTTCAAGATGGTTCAATTCTGCACCAGCAAGCCTGCATCATTATGTATACCGGTGGATGTATGTAAGTACGGTACGCTCAGTTCATCAATGATTTTTCTTTTCAAGCCTTTCCTATCACGGTTGGGCAAGTCACTTTAGCCTATTTGGCCTACCCCTGGACTGTAACATACATACATACGAAGTCCAGGGGAATATCAAATAGGCTAAAGGGTCTTCCCCAACTATGACAGGAGGGGCTATAGCGAAAGATGAACTGAACCCAAGCAATATTTCGATGGTGGCCTTAAGTTCGTGCTACAGAGGCTGCAGTGATAATTTTATATAGTGATTCTCGTCGCATTTTAATACATTTTATAAGATATGTATATCCTCCAACTGATCCAGGATTCATGACCAGCCTCATGCTCGAGCATGTATCAACCAACTTAGGTTTGAGACAAGCCTGCATCGAGACCCTAAGCGCACCTACTCTTTTGTAGGAGTGACAACGCCAGTCGAATTGAATCCACGGTGTCGCTGGTTTGGGTCGGGATACCCACCGCCTGGGGTAAAAGTCATTTCACAACTAAAAAAAAAAATGCTACAGCCTGTATCAACCAACTTAGGTTCGATTCAACCCAGCGTCCTTACCACTCCGTGTCATACAGTAGGTGACCTTCTCCATGTCCTTACCCAGTGCCCGTTCAATTCTGAGCCAGGGTACTTCCATTGACCAAATTGGCCAGCGCTTTAGCGCACTTGAAAAAAACAAACTGCGCTTTGAAGTGCAAAAACGCAAAAAATGCTTGCTGCGCCCACAGTGGGTTGCAATAAACTGCGCAAAACACGCAATGGGGCTCAAAAAGGCAGCGCGCCACCGGGCAAAAGCGCGCGCTTGGAAGTACCCTGTTCTGAACCAGCAAGCCTGCATCGTTACCACGCCGTTTCCTCCAGTGAATGAACGTCTCCATGTCCCTTACCAAGTGACCGTTCAATTCTGCACCAGCAAGCCCGCATCAAACGACTTAAGTTCAATTCTGAACCAGCAAGCCTGCATCGTTACCACTCCGTTTCCTACAATTAATGAACTTCTGCATGTCCCTTACCATGTGCCTCACCAAGAGACCGTTCAATTCTGAACCAGCAAGCCTGCGTCGTTTCCACGCCGTTTCCTCCAGTTAATGAACTTCTGCATGTCCCTTACCATGTGCCTCACCAAGAGACCGTTCAATTCTGAACCAGCAAGCCTGCGTCGTTTCCACGCCGTTTCCTCCAGTTATTGAACTTCTGCATGTCCCTTACCAGGTCCCTCTACAAGTGCCCGTTCAATTCTGAACCAGCAAGCCTGCATCCTTACCACGCCGTTTCCTACAGTGAACGAACTTGTCCATGTCCCTTACCAGGTCCCTCAACAAGTGTCAGCTCAATTTTGCACCAGCAAGCCTGCATCCTTACCACGCCGTTTCCTACAGTGAATGAAGTTCTCCATGTCCCTGGCCATGTCCCTCACCAAGAGACCGTTCAATTCTGAACCAGCAAGCCTGCATCGTTACCACGCCGTTTTCTCCAGTGAATGAACTTGTCCATGTCCCTGACCAAGTGACCGTTGAACTCACGGATGAGACGGAACATAGATTTGTATGAACTCGCCATCTTCACAACATCCCCCACTACTTTGCCCATGTCCCTGTAGTAGGGGGGCCAGGCCAGACCCATGTGCACACTGACAGCATGCGTGGCAATCCACATGCAGCGGCTTGTATTGATCTTTTCCTGTCTTTTCAGGCTTCGTGATGGACGACTCTTATAGGTCCCTGTCCCAGGCGCTGGATCCCCGCGTGCTGAGACAGCCCCATCCACAGCGTCTGCGCTGTAGTTCTTGTTCAAGTTATGAATCTCACAGCCAGGTAGGGTGCCTGATAGGTATGCCATCGGGCGCAGGACGACCGGGTCCACCTGTAGGTTGTATGTGACAGGTTGCAGGACACAGGCTGCAGGATATAGGTTGTAGGTTGCAGGATACAGGTTGTAGGTTGCAGGATACAGGATACAGATTGCAGGCTGTACGTTACAGTTTGTAGGATACCGGTTTTGTATACCGGATTTAGGATACAGGTTGTATGTTACAGGTTGTATGTTGCATGTTGAAGGCTGCATGATGATAGGTATGCCACCAGGCACAGGACGACCGGGTTCACCTGTAGGGTGTACGTTACAGGTTGCAGCACCCAGGCTGTAGGATACAGGTTGTAGGTTGCAGGATACAGGATACAGATTGCAGGCTGTACGTTACAGTTTGTATGATACTGGTTTTAGTATACCGGTTGCAGGATACAGGTGGTAGGTTTCATGTTGATAGGTATGCCATTGGGCGCAGGACGACCACGTAAACATGTTGGTTGTAGGTTACAAGTTCCAGGGTACAGGTGGTAGGTTGCATGTTGATAGGTATGCCATTGGGCGCAGGACGACCACGTAAACATGTTGGTTGCAGGTAACAAGTTCCAGGGTACAGGTGGTAGGTTGCATGTTGATAGGTATGCCATTGGGGCGCAGGACGACCACGTAAACATGTTGGTTGCAGGTAACAAGTTCCAGGGTACAGGTGGTAGGTTGCATGTTGATAGGTATGCCATTGGGCGCAGGACGACCACGTAAACATGTTGGTTGCAGGTAACAAGTTCCAGGGTACAGGTGGTAGGTTGCATGTTGATAGGTATGCCATTGGGCGCAGGACGACCGGCTGTACATTACAGTTTGTAGGATACTGGTTTTAATATACTGGATTTAGGACACAGGTTGTAGGATACAGATTGCAGGCTGTTCGTTACAGTTTGTAGGATACCGGTTTTAATATACTGGATTTAGGACACAGGTTGTAGGATACAGATTGCAGGCTGTTCGTTACAGTTTGTAGGATACCGGTTTTAATATATTGGATTAAGGACGCAGGTTGTGGGTTGCATGTTGATAGGTATGCCATCGGCTGCAGGACGTACAGGTTGTACAATGAAGTACCAGAATAAGCGAATGGGAGCAATCACCTCGCTAAGACCAGTGACAGGATTTCCCTCATTGATAGAGCTCCTCACATCATCATGAGAATGTATTATGAAGTACCAAAATAAGCGAATGGAATCACTTACCTGGCTAATACCAGTGATAGCCTTTCACGCTGGAGGTGAGAAAAGCGTTAACCCTCATTGATAGAGCGCCTCACAGCATCAGGGAGTACTCAGAAGTACCAGAATAAGCGAATGGAATCACTCACCTGGCTAAAACCAGTGAGATCCTTTTCCGCAGGTGATGAGAAAATAGTGTGACCTCATTGATAGAGCTCCTCGCATCATGAGAATGTACTTTTGAGTTACCAGAATAAGCGAATGGGAGCAATCACCTGGCTAAGACCAGTGACAGACTTTCACGCGGGTGGTGAGAAAAGCGTGAACCCTCATTGATTGAGCGCCTCTAATGACCAGCCTGTACTATGAAGTACACAAAGAATTGAATGGGAGCACTCACCTTGCTAAGACCAGGGAGAGCCTTTCATGGGGGTGGTGAGACGAGCGTGTACCCTCATTGATTGAGCGCCTCTAATGACCAGCCTGTACTATGAAGCACCAGAATCAGAGAATGGGAGCACTTATGATAGTCTTTATGATGCTGGTACTCACATCATCAGGATGTGCTCTGAATAAACAGAATTGACGAAACCCAACTCCCCCCCCCCCTCACCCACACACACACACCGAACCACACAGCTCCTCACATCGTTAGGATGTACTCTGAATAAACAGAATTGACGAAACCCAACTCCCCCCCCCCCCACCCACCCACCCACACACCCCCACACACACCGAACCACACAGCTCCTCCCATTGTCATAATGTGCTCTTAATAAACATAATTGACGAAATCCAACTCCAACCCCAACCCCGCCAAACCCCCCCCCCCCCCATTGAGCCGCACATACCACTCACCCCGTTTCACCAGCTACAGCCTTTCCCACGGGCGGAGAGAAGACCATGAATTCTTTATGATAGAGCTCCTCGCATCGTCAGGATGTACTATAAACGAACAGAATTGAGAACCCCCCCCCCCCATCGAGCCACACATACCACTCACCTCGCTTTCTCCAGCTACAGACTTTCCCGTGGGCGGCGAGAAGACCATAAATTCATTATGACAGAGCTCCTCGCATCGTCAGGATGAACCATAAATGAACAGAATTGACGACCCCCCCCCCCCCCCCCCCCCCTCCCCCCCCATCGAACCACACATACCACTCACCTCACTTTCACCAGCTACAGCCTTTCCCGCGGGCGGCGAGAAGACCATGAATTCTTTGATAGAGCTCCTCGCATCGTCAGGATGTACTATAAATGAGCAGAATTGACGACCCCCCCCCCCCCCTTCCCCCCCCCCCCCCCCCCCCCCCCCCCCCCCCCATCGAACACACCATACCACTCACCTCACTTTCACCAGCTACAGCCTTTCCCGCGGGCGGCGAGAAGACCATGAAGTCTTTATGATAGAGCTCTCCAAGGGCTAAGGCGGCATATTCAGGTACTGTTGGGACAAATCCAAATTCATGGAGCATGAGGGCTAGGCCCCAATCGCCGGCATGGTGTGACCAGGTAGGATTATCAAAAGCTGCATGTGCACGAGGATGGTGTCGGTGATGGTGAGCTGTGGTGTTGGTGGTGTTGGTGATAGACTGCTGAGTGTGTAGCCAAGTGGCCCCAATCGCCAGCATGGTGTGCCCAAGTGGGGTTATCAAAAGCTGCATGTGCACGAGGAAGGAAAACAGATGTGTGTGTGTGGTGGTGTTGGTGGTGTCGGTGGTGTTGGTGATGGACTGCTGAGTGTGTAGCCAAGTGGCCCCAATCGCCAGCATGGTGTGCCCAAGTGGGGTTATCAAAAGCTGCATGTGCACGAGGAAGGAAAACAGATGTGTGTGTGGTGGTGTGTTGGTGGTGTCGGTGGTGTTGGTGGTGTCGTTGGTGTTGGTGATGGACTGCTGAGTGTGTAGCCAAGTGGCCCCAATCGCCAGCATGGTGTGCCCAAGTGGGGTTATCAAAAGCTGCATGTGCACGAGGAAGGAAAACAGATGTGTGTGTGTGGTGGTGTTGGTGGTGTCGGTGGTGTTGGTGGTGTCGGTGGTGTTGGTGATGGACTGCTGAGTGTGTAGCCAAGTGGCCCCAATCGCCAGCATGGTGTGCCCAAGTGGGGTTATCAAAGCTGCATGTGCACGAGGAAGGAAAACAGATGTGTGTGTGGTGGTGTTGGTGGTGTCGGTGGTGTTGGTGGTGTCGGTGGTGTTGGTGATGGACTGCTGAGTGTGTAGCCAAGTGGCCCCAATCGCCAGCATGGTGTGACCAAGTGGGGTTATCAAAAGCTGCATGTGCACGAGGAAGGAAAACAGATGTGTGTGTGAGGTGGTGTTGGTGGTGGTGATGGTGTTGGTGATGGTGGTGTTGGTGTTGGTGGTGTTGCTGTTGGTGTTGGTGGTGTTGGTGGTGTCGTTGTTGGTGGTGTTGGTGGTGTTGGTGATGGTAGTGTTGGTGTTGGTGTTGGTGGTGTTGGTGGTGATGGTGGTGTTGGTGTCGGTGCTGATGGTGTTGGTGATGGTGATGGTAGTGTTGGTGTTGGTGGTGTTGGTGTTGGTGTTGGTGTTGGTGATGGTGATGTTGTTGTTGTTGTTGTTGTTGTTGTTGTTGTTGTTGTTGGTGTTGTTGGTGGTGGTGGTGTTGTTGGTGATGTTGTTGTTGTTGTTGTTGTTGTTGTTGTTGTTGTTGTTGTTGGTGATGTGGTGTTGGTGGTGTTGGTGGTGTTGGTGTTGGCTACCACCCATTCTTACCCACCTCCCCCCCCCCCCCCACACACACACACACAGACACACACCGACCAAACCTTTTATAAAGCTGTTAATGCCTGTGTCCAAGGGGATACGGGTCATCATCTCATGGCTCATCAATCAGCCTGCGCCACCCAGTGGCCACCACCCATTCTTACCACCCCACCCACCCACCCACCCACCCACATCCACACCCACCCACCCACCCACACCCACATCCACACCCACCCACCCCCACCCACACCCACCCACCCACATCCACCCACCCACCCACTCTCACCCACACCCACGCACTCACACACCGGCCACACCTTTTATCAAGCGGTCATGCCTGCGTCTAAGGGGATTTGGGTCATCATCTCATGGCTCATCATCCAGCCTGCACCACCCAGTGGCTACCACCCATTCTTACCCACCTCCCCCCCCCCCCCCCCCCCCCCCCACCACACACACCACACACACAAACACACACCACAAACCACAACACACACCGGCCACACCTTTTATAAAGCCGTCAATGCCTGCGTCCAAGGGGATACGGGTCATCATTCCATGGCTCATCAACCAGCCTGCGCCACCAAGTGGCCAGGAGTTCTGACAAGTGAGTGAGGAGCCATGGAACACCTCTTGTTGCGCCCTTGCCCAGTAAGGGTGGTCCCTGAGGAAGTGGAGTAGTGTGTGGGTGTGTGGGTGGGGGGAGGGGGGGCGGAGGGGGAGTGGTGGGTGTTGGGGGGGGGTGTTTGGGGGGTGTTGGGGGGTGTTGGGGGGCATGTGTGTGATGTGAGTGTGTGTGTGTGTGGGGGGTGTGTGTGGTGGAGTGAGGAGCCATGGAAAACCTCTTGTTGCGCCTTGCCCAGTAAGGGTGGTCCCTGAGGAAGTTGGGTAGTGTGTGTGTGGGGGGGGGGGGGGGGGGGGGGCGGAGGGGGAGTGTGGGGTGTGCATGTGTGTGCATGTGAGTGTGTGTGGGTGGGTGCGGGTGTGTGTGTGTGAGTGAGGAGCCAGGAACACCTCTTGTTGCGCCCTGCCCAGTAAGGGTGGTCTGAGGAAGTTGAGTAGTGGGTGGGTGGGGGTGGGGGTGGGGGTGGGGGGGGGGGGGGGGGGGGGGCGGAGGGGGAGTGTGTGGGTGTGCATGTGGTGCATGTGAGTGTGTGTGGGTGGGTGCGGGTGTGGTGGGTGAGTGAGGAGCCATGGAACACCTCTTGTTGCGCCTTGCCCAGTAAGGGTGGTCCCTGAGGAAGTTGAGTAGGTTGTGTGTGGGAGGGTGGGTGTGTGTGGGGGGGGGGGGGCGGAGGGGGGATGTGTGGGTGTCAATGTGTGTGCATGTGAGTGTGTGTGGGTGGGGTGCGGGGGTGTGTGTGTGGAGTGAGGAGCCATGGTACACCTCTTGTTGCGCCCTTGCCCAGTAAGGGTGGTCCCTGAGGAAGTTGAGTAGTGTGTGTGTGTGGGGGGGGTGTGTGGGGGGGGGGGGAGGGGGCGGAGGGGGAGTGTGTGGGTGTGCATGTGTGTGCATGTGGTGTGTGTGGGTGGGGTGGGGGTGTGGTTGTGGAGTGAGGAGCCATGGAACACCTCTTGTTGCGCCCTTGCCCAGTAGGTGGTCCCTGAGGAAGTTGAGTAGTGTGTGTGTGGGGGTGGGTGTGTGTGTGTGGGGGGGGCGGAGGGGGAGGTGTGTGGGTGTGCATGTGTGTGCATGTGAGTGTGTGTGGGTGGGGTGCGGGGGTGTGGTGTGGAGTGAGGAGCCATGGAACACCTCTTGTTGCCCTTGCCCAGTAAGGGTGGTCCCTGAGGAAGTTGAGTAGTGTGGTGGGGGGTGGGTGGTGTGTGGGGGGGGGCGGAGGGGGAGTGTGTGGGTGTGCATGTGTGCATGTGAGTGTGTGTGGGTGGGGTGCGGGGTGTGGGTGTGGAGTGAGGAGCCTGGAACACTCTTGTTGCGCCCTTGCCCAAAGGGTGGTCCCTGAGGAAGTTGAGTAGTGTGTGTGTGGGGGTGTGTGGGTGTGGTGTGGGGGGGGGGGGGGGCGGGAGGGGAGGTGTGTGGGTGTGCATGTGTGCATGTGAGGTGTGTTGGGTGGGGTGCGGGGTGTTGTGGTGGAGTGAGGAGCCATGGTAAACCTTTGTTGCGCCCTTGCCCAGTAAGGGTGGTCCCTGAGGAAGTTGAGTAGTGTGTTTGGGTGTGTGTGTGGTGTGTGTGGGGGGGGGGGGGGGCGGAGGGGAGGTGTGTGGGTGTGCATGTGTGTGCATGTGAGTGTGTGTGGGTGGGGTGCGGGGTGTGTGTGTGGAGTGAGGAGCCATGGAACACTCTTGTTGGCCCTTGCCCAGTAAGGGTGGTCCCTGAGGAAGTTGGTAGTGGTGTGGGGGGGTGGGTGGGTGTGTGTGTGGGGGGGGGGGGGAGAGGGAGTGTGTGGGTGTGCATGTGTGTGCATGTGAGTGTGTGTGGGTGGGGTGCGGGGTGTGTGTGTGGAGTGAGGAGCCATGGAACACCTCTTGTTGCGCCCTTGCCCAGTAAGGGTGGTCCCTGAGGAAGTTGAGTAGTGGTGTGTGGGGGGTGGGTGTGTGTGTGGGGGGGGGGGGGCGGGGGGGGGAGTGTGTGGGTGGGCATGTGTGTGCATGTGAGTGGTGTGGGTGGGGTGGGGGTGTGTGTGTGGAGTGAGGAGCCATGGAACACCTCTTGTTGCGCCCTTGCCCAGTAAGGGTGGTCCCTGAGGAAGTTGAGTAGTGTGTGTGGGGGGTGGGGGGTGTGTGTGGGGGGGGGGGGGGGGGCGGAGAGGGAGTGTGTGGGTGGGCATGTGTGTGCATGTGAGTGTGTGTGGGGTGGGGTGCGGGTGTGTGTGTGGAGTGAGGAGCCATGGAACACCTCTTGTTGCGCCTGCCCAGTAAGGGTGGTCCCTGAGGAAGTTGAGTAGTGTGTGTGTCTGGGGGGGGGGGGGGGGGGGGGGGGGGGGGCGGAGGGGGAGTGGTGGGTGTGCATGTGTGTGCATGTGAGTGTGTGGGTGGGGTGCGGGGTGTGTGTGTGGGTGAGGAGCCATGGTACACCTCTGTTGCGCCCTGGCCCAGTAAGGGTGGTCCTGAGGAAGTTGAGTAGTGTGTGTGGGGGGGTGGTGTGTGTGTGTGTGTGGGGGGGGGGGGGGGGGGAGGGGGAGGGGGAGTGTGTGGGGTGTGCATGTGTGGCATGTGGTGTGTGTGGGTGGGGTGCGGGGTGTGTGTGTGGAGTGAGGAGCCATGGAACACCTCTTGTTGCGCCCCTGCCAGTAAGGGTGGTCCCTGAGGAAGTTGAGTAGTGTGTGTGGGGGGGGTGGGTGGTGTGTGTGTGTGGGGGGGGGGGGGAGAGGGAGTGTGTGGGTGTGCATGTGTGTGCATGTGAGTGTGTGTGGGTGGGGTGCGGGGTGTGTGTGTGGAGTGAGGAGCATGGAACACCTCTTGTTGCGCCTCTGCCCAGTAAGGGTGGTCCTGAGGAAGTGAGTGAGTAGTGTGTGTGTGTGGGGGTGGGTGTGTGTGTGGGGGGGGGGGGCGGAGGGGAGGTGGAGTGTGGGTGTGCATGTGTGTGTGCATGTGAGTGTGTGGTGGGTGGGGTGCGGGGTGTTGTGTGTGGAGTGAGGAGCCATGGTACACCTCTTGTTGCGCTGTGCCAGTAAGGGTGGTCCCTGAGGAAGTTGAGTAGTGTGTGTGGGTGTGGGTGTGGTTGTGTGTGTGTGGGGGGGGGGGGGGCGGAGGGGGAGTGTGTGGGTGTGCATGTGTGTGCATGTGAGTGTGTGTGGGTGGGGTGCGGGGGGGGGTGTGTGTGTGGAGTGAGGAGCCATGGAACACCTCTTGTTGCGCCCTGCCCAGTAAGGGTGGTCCTGAGGAAGTTGAGTAGTGTGTGTGGGGGGGTGTGGTGTGTGGGGGGGGGGGGGGGGGCGGGGAGTGTGTGGGTGTGCATGTGTGTGCATGTGAGTGTGTGTGGGTGGGGTGCGGGGTGTGTGTGTGGAGTGAGGAGCCATGGAACACCTCTTGTTGCGCCCTTGCCCAGTAAGGGTGGTCCCTGAGGAAGTTGAGTAGTGTGTGTGTCGGGGGGGGGGGGGGGGGGCGGAGGGGGAGTGTGTGGGGTTGCATTGTGTGCAGTGAGTGTGTCTGGGTGGGGTGCGGGGTGTGTGTGGAGTGAGGAGCCATGGTACACCTCTTGTTGCGCCCTTGCCCAGTAAGGGTGGTCCCTGAGGAAGTGAGTAGTGTGTGTGTGTGGGTGTGTGGGTGTGTGTGTGGGGGGGGGGGGGGGGGGGCGGAGGGGGGTGTGTGGGTGTGCATGTGTGTGCATGTGAGTGTGTGTGGGTGGGGTGCGGGGTGTGTGTGTGGAGTGAGGAGCCATGGTACACCTCTTGTTGCGCCCTTGCCCAGTAAGGGTGGTCCCTGAGGAAGTTGAGTAGTGTGTGTGTGTGGGTGGGTGGGGTGGGTGTGTGTGTGTGGGGGGGGGGGGGGCGGAGGGGGAGTGTGTGGGTGTGATGTGTGTGCATGTGAGTGTGTGTGGGTGGGGTGCGGGGTGTGTGTGTGGAGTGAGGAGCCATGGAACACCTCTTCTTGCGCCCTTGCCCAGTAAGGGTGGTCCCTGAGGAAGTTGAGTAGTGTGTGTGTGGGGGTGGGTGTGTGTGTGTGTGTGGGGGGGGGGGCGGAGAGAGGGAGGTGTGTGGGTGTGCATGTGTGTGCAGTGAGTGTGTGTGGGTGGGGTGGGGGGTGTGGTGTGGGAGTGAGGAGCCATGGAACACCTCTTGCTGCGCCCTTGCCCAGTAAGGGTGGTCCCTGAGGAAGTTGAGTAGTGTGTGTGTGGGGGTGGGGGTGTGTGTGTGTGGGGGGGGGGGCGGAGGGGGTGTGTGGGTGTGCATGTGTGTGCATGTGAGTGTGTGTGGGTGGGGTGCGGGGGTGTGTGTGTGGAGTGAGGAGCCATGGTACACCTCTTGTTGCGCCTTGCCCAGTAAGGGTGGTCCTGAGGAAGTTGAGTAGTGGGGGGGGGGGGGGGGGGGGGTGTGTGTGGGGGGGGGGGGGGGCGGGAGGGGGGATGTGGGTGGGTGTTGCATGTGTGTGCATGTGAGTGTGTGTGTGTGGGGTGCGGGGTGTGTGTGTGGAGTGAGGAGCCATGGAACACCTCTTGTTGCGCCCTTGCCCAGTAAGGGTGGTCCCTGAGGAAGTTGAGTAGTGTGTGTGTGGTGGGGGGGGGTGTGTGTGTGGGGGGGGGGCGGAGGGGGGTGTGTGGTGTGCATGTGTGTGCATGTGAGTGTGTCTGGTGGGGTGCGGGGTGTGTGTGTGGAGTGAGGAGCCATGGAACACCTCTTGTTGCGCCCTTGCCCAGTAAGGGTGGTCCCTGGAGGAAGTTGAGTAGTGGGTGTGTGTGTGTGGGTGTGTGTGTGTGTGGGGGGGGGGGGGGGGCGGAGGGGGGAGTGTGTGGGTGTGCATGTGTGTGCATGTGGTGTGGGGGGTGGGGTGCGGGGTGTGTGTGTGAGTGAGGAGCCATGGAACACCTCTTGTTGCGCCCTTGCCAGTAAGGGTGGTCCCTGAGGAAGTTGAGTAGTGTGTGTGTGGGTCGGGTGTGTGTGTGGGGGGGGGGGGGCGGAGGGGGAGTGTGTGGGTGTGATGTGTGTGCATGTGAGTGTGGGTGGGTGGGGTGCGGGGTGTGTGTGTGAGTGAGGAGCCATGGAACCACTCTTGTTGCGCCCTTGCCAGTAAGGGTGGTCCCTGAGGAAGTTGAGTAGTGTGTGTGTGGGGGGTGTGTGTGTGTGTGTGTGGGGTGGGGGGGGAGGGGGGAGTGTGTGTGTGTTGGGGGGGGGGAGTGTGTGGGTGTGCATGTGTGGGCAGGTGTGTGTGTGGTGTTGTGGTGTGTGTGTGTGGTGGGGGGGGGGGGGGAGTGTGTGGGTGTGCATGTGTGTGCATGTGGTGTGTGTGGGGTGGGGGTGGGGGGGGGGGGGGGGGGGGGGGGGGGGGGGCGGAGGGGGAGGGTGTGGGTGTGCATGTGTGTGCATGTGAGTGTGGTGGGTGGGGTGGGGGTGTGTGTGTGGAGTGTGGAGCCATGGAACACCTCTTCTTGCGCCCTTGCCCAGTAAGGGTGGTCCTGAGGAAGTTGAGTAGTGTGTGTGTGGGTGTGTGGGTGGTTGTGTGTGGGGGGGGGGGGCGGAGGGGGGGAGTGGGGGTGTGCATGTGTGTGCATGTGAGTGTGTGTGGGGGGGTGGGGTGCGGGGTGTGTGTGTGGAGTGAGGAGCCATGGACACCTCTTGTTGCGCCCTTGCCCAGTAAGGGTGGTCCCTGAGGAAGTTGAGTAGTGTGTTGTGTGTGGGTGGGGCTGGGGGGTGGGTGTGGGTGGGGGGGGGGAGTGTGTGTGTGTTGGGGGGGTGGGAGTGTGTGGGTGTGCATGTGCGGGCATGTGGTGGTGTGTGGGGTGTGTGTGTGTGTTTGGGGGGGGGGGGGAGTGTGTGGGTGTGCATGTGTGGTGCATGTGTGTGTGTTGTGTGTGTGTGTGTGTGTGTTGGTGGTGGGGGGGGGGGGGGGGGGGGAGTGTGTAGGTGTGCATGTGTGTGCATGTGAGTGGGGGTGGGTGGGGTGGGGGTGGTGTGTGTGGAGTGAGGAGCCATGGAAACTCTTGTTGCGCCTTGCCCAGTAAGGGTGGTCCCTGAGGAAGTTGAGTAGTGTGTGTGTGGGGTATAGTGTGTGTGTGTGGGGGGGGGGGGGCGGAGGGGGAGTGTGTGGGTGTGCATGTGTGTGCATGTGAGTGTGGGTGGGTGGGGTGCGGGGTGTGTGTGTGGAGTGAGGAGCCATGGAACACCTCTTGTTGCGCCCTTGCCCAGTAAGGGTGGTCCCTGAGGAAGTTGAGTAGTGTGTGTGTGGGGGTGGGGGTGTGTGTGTGTGGGGGGGGGGGGGGGGGGGGGGGGGGGGGCGGAGGGGAGTGTGTGGGGGTGCATGTGTGTGCATGTGAGTGTGTGTGGGTGGGGTGGCGGGGTGTGTGTGTGTGGGAGTGAGGAGCAGGAACACACTCTTGTTGCGCCCTTGCCCAGTAAGGGTGGTCCCTGAGGAAGTTGAGTAGTGTGTGTGGGGGGGGTGGGTGTGTGTGTGTGGGGGGGGGGGGGGCGGAGGGGGAGTGGTGGGTGTGATGTGTGTGCATGTGAGTGTGTGTGTGTGGGGTGCGGGGTGTGTGTGTGGAGTGAGGAGCCATGGAACACTCTTGTTGCGCCCTTGCCCAGTAAGGTGGTCCCTGAGGAAGTTGAGTAGTGTGTGTGTGTGGGGGGGGGGGGGGGGGGGGGGGGGGGAGGGGGGAGTGGTGTGGGGGGGGGGGGGGGGAGTGTGTGGGTGTGCATGTGTGTGCATGTGGGTGTGTGTGGGGTGTGTGTGTGTGTTGGGGGGGGGGGGGGGAGTGGTGGGGTGTGCATGTGTGTGCATGTGTGTGTGTGGGGTTGTGTGTTGTGTGTGTGGAGTGAGGAGCCATGGAACACCTCTTGTTGCGCTTTGCCCAGTAAGGGTGGTCCCTGAGATAGTCGAGTGTGGAGTGTGGTGTGGGGTGGGTATGTGTGGGGGGGGAGTGTGGGTATGTGTGGTGTGTTGTGTGTGTGTTTGGTGGAGTGTGGTGTGTTTGTGTGTGTGTTTGTGTGTGTGGTGGAGTGTGGGTTGGGTTGGGTTGGGTTGGGTTGGGTTGGGTTGGGTTGGGTGGTGGTGGTGGTGGTTGGGTGTTCGGTTTTTGTCCAATAGACATCATCAGGCGGCAGTAATACAGTTCAATACAGTTCAATACAGTTCAATACAGTTCTTCCTCTCGACTATGAGGACATGGATGCAGTGCTGTGGTGCGGTAGTCCGAGCTCAGACGCAGTAGCGAAGTCTGCAAAATCAAAAGCCACAGTAACCATTCTCCAGTAACCATTCCCCAGTGCAAGGGAAGTCAGCATAAGCAAAAGCAAAAGCCACAGCAACCATTCCCCAGTGCAAGGGAAGTCAGCAAAAGCAAAGCCCACAGTAACCATTCGCCTGTAACCATTCGCCCAGTGCCCATTCCCCAGTGCAAGCGCAAAAGCAAAACCCACAATAACCAATCCCCAGTGCAAGCACAAAGGCAAAACCCACAGTAACCATCGCCCAGTGCCCATTCCCCAGTGCAAGCGCAAAAGCAAAACCCACAGTAACCATTCCCCGGTGCAAGCGAACGGGAGGGTTCCTTCAATCTCACGCCCCGTGGCAAGGCGCAACATTTTTCATTTGTTTAGGACATGGTTGCAGGGTCACCTGAGGAAGTCGACAAGCCAGTAGTGATCCTCATGGGGTGCACAGAACTCTCTGTCTTCAACACCCTTGTGGGCACACAGGCTGTGTCTCAGAAGGCAGCCCTTCAAGAGGGTGGGGGTAGGGGTGGTGTGGTGTGGGTGGGGGTGGGGGGTAGGGGTGGGGGTGGGGGTAGGGGTAGGGGTGGGGTTTGGGTTTGGGTTTGGGTTTGGGTTTGGATTTGGGTTTGGGTTTGGGTTTGGGTTTGGGTTTGGGTTTGGGTTTAGGTTTGGGTTTGGGGGTGCGTTGACGGCTAATTGCTGGTTCAAGGGTGCACTGTAAGGGTGGTCCCTGAGGAAGTCGAATAGCCAGTAGTGATCCTCATAGGGCGCACAGAACTCTCTGTCTTCAACACCCTTGTGGGCACACAGGCTGTGTCTCAGAAGGCAGCCCTACAGCAGTGCAGGACAGGTGGGTGGTGGTGTGTTGACGGCCAATTGGTGGTTCAAGGGTGCACAGTGAGGGTGGTCCTTGAGGGAGTCCATGGGCCAGTAGTGATCCTCATAGGGAGCACTGAACTGTCTCTGTTTTCAACACCCCTTGGGGCACACAGGCTGTGTATCAGAGGCAGCCCGGAAAGAGGTGCTGGGAGGTTAGGGGTGGGGTGGGGTGGGAGGGGGTGGGCGGTGTGGGGTGGGTGTGGGTGGGGTGTGGGGTGTGGGTTGGGTTTGGCTTGGTTTGGGCGGTGCGTTGAAGGCCCATTGTGCGTTTTCAAGGGTGCGCTGTAGGGTGGTCCTGAGGGAGAGTCGAAAGCCAGTAGTGATCCTCATGGGGTGCACAGAGCGGTCTCTGTTTTCAACACCCTTGTGGGCACACAGGCTGTGTCTCAGAAGGCAGCCCTGCAAGAGGGTGGGGGTAGGGGTGGGGTGGGTGTGGGCGTGGGTGTGTGGGGTGGGTGGGTGGGGTGTGGGTGTGGGGTTTTTTGGGTTTGGGTTTGGCGTTTGGGATTGGGTTGGGGTGGGGGGGGCGTTGAAGGCCAATTGCTGGTTCAAGGGGGAGAGGTAAGGGGCGGGCACTGAAGGGATCTGAGTGGACGAGCAGTAAAGATCCTCATTGGGGTGAACACAATAGAGGTTCTCTGTTTCAATCCACCCTTGTGGGCACAAAGGCTTGTGTCTTAGAGGCAGCACCGGCAAGAGGGTGGGGGTGGTAGGGGGGAGGGCGTGGGGGTGGTGTGGAGTGTGGGAGTGGGGTGGGGTGGGTAGTGGGTGTGGGTTGGGGGTGTTGTGGGTGTGGGTCCGGTGGGTGGTGGTTGTGGGTGTGGGTGTGGGGTGGGGTCGGGGTTTGGGTTGGGCTGGGGTTTGGGTGGGGTTGGGGGTGCGTAGTGAAAGCCATTGCTGGTTCAAGGGTGCGCTTGTAAGCGTGGGTCCTGAGGGGAGTGGACGAGCCAGTAGTGATCCTCATGGGGTGCACAGAACGGTCTCTGTTTTCAACACCCTTGTGGGAACACAAGCTGTCCAGGAAGGCAGCTGCAAGAGGGTGGGGGTGGGGGGTTGGGGGGGGGGGGGGGGGGTGGGGCGTGTGGGCCTGGGGGGGTGGGAGGGGGGTGGGGGGAGACGTGAGGGGGGGGTGTGGGAGGGGGGGTTGGCGCGGGACGGGTTCACGGGGGGCCGCGGGGGAGTGGGGGGGGGGGTGGGGGATGGGGGGGTGGGGTTGGGGGGGGGTGGGGTTGGGGGGGGGGGTTGGGTGAGGGTGGGGGGGGGGGGGTGAGTGGTGGGGGGGGGGGGGGGGGGGGAATTGTGGGGGGGGGGGGGGGGGGGGGGGGGGGGGGGGGGGGGGGGGGCAAGGGGGGGGGCAGGGGGGGGGGGGGGGGTGGGGGCAATGGGCGTCGGGGGCAATAAAAGGTTCCTTCGGGCAGTGGGTGCTAGGGATCTAATTTGAGACTTTGAAATAACAGGTGGGAGGTGGATGGAGTGTTGAAGGCAATTTGTTTGTAAAGGTTCAAAGGGGTGCCGCCCAGCAGGAGGGCAGGATAGGGGGGAGGTGGGAGGTGGGTTGCGGTGTGTGGGAAGTGGGTGGTGGGTTGTGGGAGGTGGTTTGTGGGAGTTGGGAGGTTGGAGGTGGGTGGTGGATAAAAGCTATAAAAAGCCATAAAAACGATGTCTCTGGAGGAGGTCTTATTGGGCATACAAAAGCTTAAAGGGTTAGAATTGAGTTGCTAGTCAGTCCCGAGTTGTATGCTCGGACCTCAATAGAGTCACCCAGGGTGCTTTTCAGCGCTGGCTCGCTGCCTTTCTGAGCCCCACTGCGCGTTTCTCGCAGTTTTTTGCACCCCCCTGTGGGCGCAGTAAGCAATTTTTGCGCTTTTTGCACTACAAAGCGCAGTTTTTTGTTTTCAAGTGCGCTAAAGCGCTGGCCAATTTGGTCACTGGAAGTACCCTGTTCCCAAGCTGATTACATGCAGGTGACACAGGTGTTCAGATAAATATGAATTGGGGGCTCTGTTAGGCACACGGGTTTTACAGTTTAGTGGGATCTTGATAGAATAACATTGGATCAATTTGGTCACTGGAAGTACCCTATGCACATCCTGAAGCGTCATTGCAAAAAGTAAAAAACAAATGTGGCACAGTCAGTTGCAAGGCGCCGTGTGCTACTGAGGCTTAAGAACTTGGACTTGGTTACATCGCTTCATCCAGCAATTTTGCTGCTCGCCGTCCCTGGAGTACGCCGTACCCTGGAGACAATGCCACTGGTGTTGGACCGCTGTAACGCTGTCTTTAGAGTAGAGTTGTGAGTACAGGCCCTATGCCTATGCTTTTTCCTTTTCTTACCTGGCCGGTACTTGGGTTGAAACTGCTACGTATACGTTCAAACCGTAACCATAAAGCTAGCTAAAAAACACTTTCAGCTTTGAAAAAACAATCTCTGTGCCGCACCCACCTGGATGGTAGAGCATGGGCATCCTGTCTAGGAATGATTGTCTAAGCCTGTCGCAAGGTGCTGTTCTGCCGGTATGCGCCACCAGGGTTTCCTCCCCCCCCCCCCCCCCCCTATGTATAGCGATCGCTACTTTTGACCTCAATTTGGCCCAAATTATCGCTGTACATTTTGTTTTGCCCTAAATGGGCCTGACAAGCTATACAAATCTGTAAAAAGCTGTCCCTGGAGGAAGTCTTGCAAGGTGCTGTTCTGCGAAATGCCGTACCAGGGATTGTTTCCCCGCTGTACACAGCGATCGCTACTTTTGACCCTGTTTTGGCCCAAATTATCGCTATACAATTTTGTTCAAATGCGCTTAATGGCCCTGAAAACTGTACAAGCTATACAAGCTATACAAGCTATACAAGCTATACAAGCTATACAAGCTATACAAACGCTGTCCTTGGAGGAGGCGTTACACCAGAAAGCAAGAAAAAATACACTACTTTCAGATTTGAAAAAACGATCCTGCCCGTCACCCACCTGAACTGTAGTGCATGGGTATCCTTTCCAGGAATGGTTGGCTAGGGCTGTTGCAAAGTGCTGTTCTGACAAATGTCGCAACAGGGATTTATTTCCTGCTATGTATAGCGATCGCTACTTTTGACCTCAATTTGGCCCAAATTATCACTGTACATTTTGTTGTGCCCTAAATGGGCCTGAAAAGCTATAAAAAGCTATAAAAAGCTATAAAAAGCTGTCCCTGGAGGAAGCCTGAAACCATAAAGTTAGCTAAAAAAACACTTTCAGATTTGAAAAAACAATCCCTGTGCCACACCCAGTCATCCACCTGAATGGTAGTGCATGGGCATCCTGTCCAGGAATGATTGGCTAGGCCTGTCCCCTGGTAACGCTCTGTGAGCTTGGCTGCCGCCGCCTTTGAGTGGCAAGGGAGGCAAGACATGGCCATCGGACTTGGTCGTACAAAGTTCAGGGCCTCTCCATCGTTGTGGCGGTCCATGTAGTGGTCACTGGGGGGCATGGGTGGGTGGGTAGGTGGTAGGTGGTAGGTGGTAGGTGGGTAAATGTCGTTTTTGTGGGTGGTTGGAAGGGTGGGGTGGGGTGGGGTAGTGGGTGGGCAGTTGGGTGGTCCTTAACCATTGTGGCGGTCCATGTAGTGGTCACAGGGGTGCATGGGTGGGTGGTAGGTGGTAGGTGGTAGGTGGTAGGTGGTAGGTGGCGTGTTGGTGGTCCAAGGGAGCGGCAAGGCAGGCAAGACATGGCCATCGGACTTGGTCGTACAAAATTTAGCTTCTCTCCATCGTTGTGGCGGTCCATGTAGTGGTCACTGGGGGGCATGGTGGGTTGGGTAGGTGGTAGTGGAGTGTTGGTGGTATATGTTATTTCGTGGGCTGGGTGGAAGTGGGGGTGGGTGGGGTAAGTGGGCGGTCAGTTGGGTGGTCCCTGTAACCAGTTGTGGCGGTAACAGCAGTGGTCGATGGGGGCAAATGGGGTAGGGGGCAGGTGGCGTGTTGGTGGGTATATGTTGTTTTAGTGGGTGGGTGGAGGTGAAGTGGGGGGTGGAGGGGGGTGGGTTAGTGGTGGGCCGTTGGGTGGTCTGAACCATTTGGCGGGTCATGTATGGTCACTGGCGGGCATGGGTGGTGGGTGGGTGGGGTGTAGGGGGGGAGGTGGTATTAGGGCGTGTTAGTGGGTAGGGGTGGGTGGTGGGTGGGGGAGGGGGGGCGAGGTGGAAGAGGTAGGGGTGTGGTGGGGCGTGTTGACGGCACAACATGGTGGTTTCCAAGGGAGGGCAAGGAGGCAATTGACTGGTTGTACAAACTTTAGGTTCTCTCCATCGTTGTGGAGCGGTCCATGTAGTGGTTTGTGGGGCATGGCGGCGTTGGTGGGGGGGTAGGGGGGGGGGGGGGGGGGGGGGGGGGGGGGATAGGGGGGGGGGGGCATGTTGGTGGGTGGGGTGGAGGGGTGGGTGGCAGGGAGGGTGAGGGGGGGGGGGGGGGGGGGGGGGGGGTACCATAATATTGTGGCGGTCCTATATAGATGGTCGATGGGGTGCATGGGTGGACGGTTTTAGTAGGGGTAGGTTAGGGGGGGGGGAAGGGGGGGGAGTGGAGCCCCGGGAGGTGGGGCGGGGGTGGGGTGTTAGCGGGGGCGGCGTATGGGGGAGAGGCAGAGGGCGGCGGGACGGGGGAGGGGGTTTTGAGAGGGGGTGGTGATTAACCTAGGGTGCGACCGGTAAATGATAAGTGGTAGATGGGGTGAAGCGGGTGGACAGGTTAAGAGGGGAAGGGGTGGGGGGTGAAGTGGGTGTGGTGGTAGGTGGGGGTAATAAATAGTTGGGCGAACGGTCAATGTAGTGGTAGATGGGGTGCAGGGGTGGACGGTAGGAGGGGTAGGTGTGGTGGGTGGATGGGTGGTAGTGGTGGTATGGTGTGGTGGGTATGGGTGGTTGCGTGGTGGTGGGTGGTCCTTAACATTTGTGGCGGTCCTGTAATGGTCGCTGGGGTGAATGAGAGTGGAAGGTTATAGGAGAGCGGTTAGGTGGGGTGGTTGGGGTGAGGGGTGGTAGGTGGTAGTAGTGGGTGGTGGTGGTGGTGGGTTGGGTAGTGGGTGGTGGTGGTGGGTGGGTTGGTCCTGAATATTGTGGGGACCGGGGGTTCTCATGTAGTCGGTAGAGGGGGTGCATGGTGCTGGACGTTAGGAGCGGTAGGTGTGGCGGGTGTTGGGTGGGTGGGTGGTAGTGGGTGGTTGGTGGTGGTGGGCAGAGGGTGGGATGGTGGTTAGTGGGTGGTGTGGGTGGGTGGTATAACATTGTGCGGCCATGTAATGGTTCGCTGGGGATGCAGGGTGGAGTTGGAGGGGTAGTGTGGATAGGTTAGTTGGGTGGGCTGGGTGGGCTGGTAGTGGGTGGTGGTGGTGGGTGGGTGGTCCTTAACTATTGTGGCGGTCCATGTAATGGTCGCTGGGGTGCATGGGAGACGGTTAGGAGGGGTGGTGCTCGGGGGCGGATTGCTGCAGGGGGGTGGAAGGGGGGCGTTGGGTGGAGGGGGTGGGTGGGTGGTTATGGGTAGTGGGTGGTGGTGGGTGGGTGGTTGTGGTGGTCCTGAAAAACTATTGTGCATCGGTCCAATGTCTGGTCGCTGGGGCTGCATGGGTTGACGGAGGAGGGGGAGGTAGGGTGATGGGTGCAGGGGGGTGGAGGGGGTGGGTGGGTGGGGGTGGGGGTGGGTGGGTGGTAGTGGGTGGTAGTGGGTGGTGGGTGGGGGTGGTGGTGGGGGGCGCATTCTAAGAGGAAGATGACCGCCATGCTAGATAGATGATGAAGTGAGGGGAGCTGCCTAGAAGCTGGCGATGGTGTAGCTGAAAAGAAAAGATATGCTCAAGAGGGGAAGATAACCGCAGTTCTACATAATAATATCGCACTACTAGAGTGTGCCCATCTTCAAATCAATCAAGATGAGTACGTGTTTGTGTACTCGCAGTACTAGGTGATGAATGAAGGGGGGAGCTTACTAGAAGCTGGTGATTGATGGTTAGCCTGAAAAAAGAAAAGATATGGTAGGGGGAGGGGAAGGCAGGGGGAGATAACCACAGCACTAGGTGATAGAAGTGAAGGGGAGCTGCCTAGAAGCTGGCGATGGTAGCTGAAAAGAAAAGATATGCTTAAAGGGGAGGGTAACCACAGCAGTACATAATAGAATACCGCACTACTAGAGTGTGCCCATCTTCAAATCAATCAAGATGAGTACGTGTTTGTGTACTCGCAGTACTAGGTGATAGAAGTCCAGGGGTGCTGCCTAGAAGCTGGCAATGGTAGCTGAAAAGAAAAGCTTTGCCCTAGGGGGAGGGGGAGATAACCACAGCACTAGGTGATAGAAGTGAAGGGGAGCTGCCTAGAAGCTGGTGATGGTAGCTGAAAAGAAAAGCTATGCTCAAGAGGGGAGGGGAAGATAACCGCATGTTACATAAGAATTAAACGCACCCTACAGAGGGTGCCCAATCTTCAATCAATCAAGATATCGAGTATGGGTTGTGTACTCGAGCAGGATAGGCATAGCAGTCAAGCATGTTCAATAGCCACAAATCTGGTGGTTTGCCGTCAATGAACAGATTTGCTGGGGATCAGTTCGCCAGTGCTTTTTTGTATACAGCTCTTCCCGGTATAGAGGCTGGGCAAGTCTTTTAGCGGATTTGGCTATGCCTGAACAGGTAAAAACACACACAATGTCTTACACTATTTTTACGCCTTAATTGGCTAGACTGTGAAAACACGCACAATGCTTTACAATGTTACGCCTGAAGTGGCCAGACTGTAAAAACATGCACAATGTTTTACAATGTTACGCCTTAATCGGCTATACTGTAAAACACACACACAGTACTCCTAGCCTGAACTGCGGACCTGACCCAGTACGGTAGAGTGTAATCAGTACCTGACCCAGTACGGTAGAGTGTAATCAGTACCTGACCCAGTACGGTAGAGTGTAATCAGTACCTGACCCAGTACCTGCCCAGTAGATGACCAGCACTGAACTGGCCCCCCTACTGACCCAGTACGGTAGTAGGTTTTTAGAGTGTAATCAAATGGGGAAGATAGAAGTTCATGAGGACTGCCGGATAGCAACAGATTAATGAAGGCCTGAATACTGAGCATGGGTTGGGTAGGTGGGTTGGTTGTGGGTTAGGGTTGGTTGGGTTGGGTTGGGTTGGGTCGGGTTGAGGTTGGGTTGGGTTGGGCCCTAGACCAGTACCTGCACTCTCCTCAAGCTCGCTGTGTCTCCAGAGCCAGACACACACCCTCTACCCGCACCACCTCCCAGAACTGTGCCCCCACCCCACCCACAACCCCAACCACAAACACTCAAACACCACGCCTCACCAGTACTGCACTCTCCTCAACGGCGCGCTGTTGTGTCTCCAGCGCCCGACACACACCCCCTCTACCGACCAACTCCCAGCAATGCCCCCCCCCCACCCCCCCCCCCCCCAACCCCAACCCCAACCCACGCACACACCAAGCCTCAACCAGTAACTGCACCTGGCTCAAGGCTCGCTCTGTCTACCAGTTGCCCGACAAACACCCTCTTCCCCGACCAACCGCAAAAACGGGCAACCAAACACCCCAACCAACCAAACACAGACACAAAAAAAAACCAAAAACACACACCAACAAGAAAAACAATACAACAAACAAAAACACACCACCACTCACACCACACAAACAAAAAATAACCCACCACCGAAGAAATAAAAAAACCACAACACAAACAACACCAAACAAAAATAAAAACAAAAAAAGACAAAAAAAAAAAAAAAAAAAAAAACAAAACAACACAACTCCTGACAAAACAACCCCCCCCCCCCACCCACCCACCCCCCCCCCCCACCCCCCCCCACCCCCCCCCCCCCCCCCCCCCCCCCACCCACAACCCCCCCCTACCCCCCCCCCCCCCCCCCCCACACCCCCCCCCCACAACTCCCAGCCAACCATTCAGCATTTGATTTGTTCAACATTTTGGGCTGCGTCACTGTTAAGCAAAAAGGACTCCTTCACGTTGCAATCCCTCCCCTTTTACTCTACCGCGTTCAGCACTTCCCCTTCTTTACACCTCTCTTCTTTCTTTCCCATCTTTTCCCACTTCCTTTTTGACTATCTCTCATCCCCCACTTTCTCTCTCACCTGCTTACCCCCTTCTCCCGTTTCATCTTCCCCGCCTAATCCCCTCCTCTCTTCTCCTTATCCGTTTCTCCCTCCCAAGCACTCTCCTCCATGTTCTTCTTTCCCCGCCCTTCCCCTTCTACTCTCCTCCGTTCCTTTTCCCCTTTTTATTCCGCTTCCCCCCCTTATACATTTCTCCCACTCTCTCTCCCCCTTCCACCCCCATCCCAGCATCCTCGTCGTCCCTCTTTCCCGCCCTGTTTCTTCTCCCACCCCTTCCACCCTCCCGTGCTCTCTTCTTTATCGTCGGGTGTCTTTCTGTTGATCTTTCTCCCGCCTGGCACAAACCATATAGATGATAAGGATTCAATTTGAAAGCCAAAGAAAATCCAATTAAATCCAATAAATCCGCGTCCATGTTAGCAAAAAGACTGCCCAAACAAATATAGAATAGTCAATTAAAATCCAATTAAAAATCCAATTATTAATTCCCAATTAAATCAATAAAAATCCGCGTTCCGTGTTTAGCAAACAAAGATGCCAAACAAATTATATAATGATCCGATTAAATCCAATGAAATCCAATTCAATCGGCGTACCTGTAAGCAAAAAGATGGTGTCATCATCCCCCAGTAGCAACCACCTGTATGTGTCGCCCACTGAGGTGTAGTACTGGTGAGCCAAGAATGGGGCCGCCATCCAGCGATTGTCGCCTACCTTAGATCCCTCATTAACAAACTGATTGCCTTCTTTTGTGATGCGATCTGCGATGTAAAACAAAGGTAATGATACCGCCTGGTGGGGCGTGGTATTAAGGGAACCTGTCATACGCGGGTAGAGAGCGGTCTTCTACCTCAATTGGGACACGCGACATCGCGGTTGGACAACAAACATGTTAACGCCAGGTGACCAAAGGGGAATCGACACCCCCGAACCCGCATCCTCCAAGCGATTTGGGTATGTTTGTACCACAGACACTTGATTAGCTTTTTTAAAGGGGCTATCTACGATGTATGTATATGTACATGTGACATATATGTATACCAGTATGTAAATATTACATGTCTCGTATAAATATCATACACGAAAAGGCATCGGTATGGTGTGGTGTGGTGTGGTATGGTATGGTGTGGTGTGGTGTGGTATGGTGTGGTTCTGTATGTTGTATGGTCTCGGTTTGGTCTGGTTATGGCATGGTTGATGGTGATGGCTTGGCATGGCATTGGAATGGAGGGTATGGTATGGTTATATGGTATGGTATGGTATGGTATGGTATGGTATGGATGGTATGGTTGGTATGGTATGGTATGTATGGTATGGTGTGGTTATGGTCCTGGTTGATTCTGATCTGGTCTGGCGGTCTGGCCTTAGCATCGGAATGGAATGGCAGGGGAATCGGGCCCATGTGAAAGCGGATACGGGGTAGGGAGGGGGGCGGGTAGTCGAGGGGGCTCTCGAGTGGGAGGGGAGGGGTTGCTCTTAGGGTATGGGTAGTGGTATGGGAATGGGAGGATAGTGGTAGTCCGTATGGTATGGCTCATCGGTATGGTACCCTGAGCGCCCTATGGATATGGTATGGCGATGCACTTATGGGGTATCGGTATGTGTTATGGTATGGTATGGGTATGGTATGCGTATGGTGAGGGTATGGATGGTTGGGTATGGTCATTTGTTATGTATGGTTATGGTATATGGTATGGTATGGTAATGGATGGTATGGATGGTTATGGTATGGTATGATGGTTATGGTTGGTTTCTAGGGTGGGTTATGCGAATAGATTTTCTTGAAACAGTTCCAGCCAGACATGATTCATTGAAATCAGAATGGCACAAAGTTGAAGCATGTGTGGGTGTCTAGCATGTTGTTCTTTTTGCTTGGGGTTATTTCGGTATCCTGGGCTCGGGTGAAGCTCTCAGGTGCGCCAGATCATCCGAATTTCGAACTTTGACTTGAAACTTTGAACTTGAACTTGTTACATGGATCAATGGTACTCCCTTCTTGCAAAAATTTGGTCAGCGCTAAAAGCGAACAAAACATAATTGGTCAGGCATTTAAGGCAAAAAGCGCAAACCAAAAACTGTGCCGCTGCAGCACAAAGGCTTGAAAAAAAAGTGCGCGGGAAACGCGCAGAGGGGCCCGCAAAAAAGGCAGGCGGGCATCGCGATGCCGGCGCAGATCTTAGTAGTCACCTGCATGGCTCCAGCTGGATTGGAAGCTGACTGAAGACAACACAAATACAGTACCCGTGAAAAAACATGTATTGATTTGCTGGTGGTGCTGTTTTATTGATTGTTGCTGGTGGTGTGTTTATTGACTGAGGATGGTGGGGTGGTCTGTAATGACTGATGACTCTGGGGCTGTATGAATGTTGTGGTGGTGTGTGTTATAATGTTGCTGGTGGTGGTGGTGTATTGACTGTTGCTGGTGGTGGTGTTTTATTGACTTGCTGGTGCTGAGCATGATTACATGAAGCATGTGTGGCCTCTAGCATGTTGTGATTTTTGCATCAAACCTCCTTTTGTCTTAATCTCCTTCCTTCCCCGTTACCTCCCCCCACCCCCACCCCCGCCCCTTCCACCCACCCACCCACCCACGCACAATTCACACCAATCAAGCACCCCAAATACAACCCAACGACCACAACCACCCACCCACCCACCACCACACAACACACTCACACATATACCACATACCACCCACTCACCAACACACCACAAACAAATACCAAAACTCACATACAACACACCATACCACTTCCCACCCCACTCCCCGCCCCTCACATACCCACAAACTCCAGCTACCCACCCACCCACCCACACATGATCACTGTAGCACACAAATAAGGGCCCCCGTCGATGAATGTGAACAAGATTGTTGGGCTGCAGATATCAAGTTGTTTCTTTGTAGCCCTTCCTATCACGGTTGGGCAAGTCCCTGCAGCCTATTAGGCGTATCCCCGGACTGTAACATACATTCATACTGACATACATGCACACACACACACACCAGCTACCCACCACCCACGCCCTCACCCCCTCCCACGCCCACACACACCACACACACATTTATACCAGGCGGTCTACCAGGCCAACCATTTCTTATTCCTTTCTTAAAATTGAACATTGTTAATTCTAGCACCACCACCACCATCACCACTACTAGCATCAGCACCTCTTCTACAATCACCACATCCACCGCCACCCAGAACGCCAGGGGAGGAAAGGGGCGACCGGAAGCGGGACAGGGACGCCGGAGGAGAGAGAAGACCCACAAAAGCACACGAACAAGATACAAACCCCCACACGGGGACGGGCCAAACCCACACCCACACCTACACCGGACACACCACACCCCACACCCACCCCCACACCCACACCCACCCCCACCACCCACACCGACAACACCCACACCCTGACACCCGGAAAACACCCCACACCACAAACCGGACAACACCCAAAACCACAACGGCAAATACACACACCCACAGCAGGACAACAACCAACACCCACACCAGAACAACACCCACATCCTACACCCACCACCGGACACACCCACCACCACACGGGACAAACACCACACCCACCACCCGATCAAACACCACACCCACACCCAAACCGGACCAAACCAAAACCACACCCACACCGGACACAACACCAGCACCACACACCGGACAAACTACCACACCACACACCTGACAAACACCCACACCCACACCCACACCGGAAAAACCACAAACCACACACACACCTGCAACACCCACACCCCCAACCCTACAAACACCCCCACCCACACCTTACAAACACCACCACCCAAAACCTTATGTCCAACACCCACCACCCGCAACACAGACACCCACAACCGGACGGCAACAGGCAACCCACACATGGACGGGCCAACACCCAAGCCAAACCGGACCGGACACAAACACGACCCAACATAATGTCTAAACACCCACACCCTACACAAACCCCACACCACACAGCGTACTTTCACCAAACAATTTCACAACCAACAACATGACTGTACACAACGCCACAACAACATTACTTACAACCACCCACCACCCTTACTGTACAAACACCCACCACCCACCTCACAAAACCCACACTTACTGCCCACACCCAACCCACAAATTCAACACCACCACCTTACTGTCCAACACTCACACCCACACCCACACCCACACCTTCCAACTCCCACACCCACACCTTACTGCCCAACACCCAAACCCACAACTTCATGTCCAACTGTAGGGCAAGCACACAAAAGCACAATGTACTCACGGCTGACAGAAAGACAGTAACCAATACCGCGTGGAAAAGATGACGTAAGGCAGGGTGAAGTCTGGTTGAAATTTTGAAATTGAAATTGTTACATCCGAGTAATGTGCCACTCTCAGAACGTGGAGTAAAGGACACCACTGCATTAGCCGAAGCTAGCAGAAGTCACCATTGTCTAGTTGGCGGAGCCCCCCCTTCTGGGGGGCGGGAGCCCCCAGTGTTACCCATTTGTCCAACCGACCATCCATCCGACCATCTATCCGTCTGACCGCGATGAAGCCCGACACGTCAGCCAACGGCCTCGTAACTAACTCGCTTCCGTTGCCACCTGTCGCTCCGTCGCGATCACTCTCCGCCAATTTTCAGCGTCGCTGGCGACGCTGCTTAGAACTTGTTCTTTAGTGCTTGTGTACTTCACTTCACCTCCGACGGTATTGGTTACAAAGACTCTAGCATGAGGTTTGTCATGAATCCTGAATCTTTTGATGGTCGGAAATATCTTGTGAAATATACTGAGGATGGGGACCGTACCTCATCTTCGCTTTAAATAGAGCTTATCCTCAGGATACAATCGCAACTGAAAATATAATAAAACATGTGATGATAATCGTAAAATGAAATTATTTATGTAGCAAGGACTCAGGGCCTCCGTCGGTGAAACGAGTTTTTGGGACCCAGTTCATCGGTGCTTGTTTTCACTTGAGCCCCTTCAGATATCGAGGTTTGTTAAGTCCCTCCAGCCTATCTGGCTAACCCTGGACTGTAACATCCACATACTGTACTCACAGGAGACACAAACACCAACCCATTACACACAAGAGACACAAACAACAATGCCACCACCCACCACCCCACCACTCACCACTCACCAACCTCCACCCACCACCCATGAGGCCCCCACCAACAACTGACCACTCACCACCCACCAACCTCCACCCACCACCTATGCGGCCACACCAAGCCACCCCACATCAACCAACCACCAACTACCAATCCCACTCGACCACGCACACAGGCGCACCACTGACCCGACCACGACACACCGACACTCCCAGCCCTCCACCAACCCACCAATCAACACCCCACCACCCACCACTCAAAAACACAGCCCAACCCACACAGTAACAACCCACAACCACCACCACGCAAACACCCACCACCCACACGCAACACCTACCACAAACTCCACCCTCCACCCTCCACCCTCCACCCTCCACCCACCCACCACCACCCACCACCCATGAGGCCCCCACCTGGGGTATGCGGAATATATTTCCCGAAACAGAGGAGCTAGATCTGATTTCATTTGCTCGTCCGCTATGCTCTCGCTTTCTACGGGAATGAACGTCCGGATGCCCGCCCTGAAGTGCCTCGATGCATGGACCATGGGCAGTCGGTGCGAAGACGTAGGAAGCACGATGACAAAGTCCTCCATGCTTAGGGGCAACTCGTTGGGAGTGACGGAAGTTGGCTTGGCATGGATCAGTCCGACAGCAATCCAAAGAGATACCAGCATTCGCATCGGGACCGACATGCTTGCGAGAATTGAGAAGATTGAGAAGTCAGCTATATTAAAGAGCTGCGCAGATCGCACAAGCACGGTGCACATCTATATGTGCACCCAACTTCAGTCCATAAGCATAGCACGTTCATGCATGGGATGGACTGCATGGCAGAGAGGCTGGGGGGGGGGGGGGGGGGGGGGGGGGGGGGGGGGGGGGGGGGGGGGGGGGGGGGGGGGGTGGGGGGGGGGGGGTGGTGGATGTTCTACGTACGAGCGCTTGACGACACTCAGGTTTAAAGACCGGTATTGACAGGTGGCAGATCTGGCGTTAGTCATAAGTTATAGATAGTTAGTTAGTTAGTTAGTTAGTTAGTTAGTTAGTTAGTTAGTTAGTTAGTAGTTGGTTAGTTAGTTAGTTAGTTAGTTAGTTAGTTAGTTAGTTAGTTAGTTAGTTAGTTAGTTAGTTAGTTAGTTAGTTGGTTGGTTGGTTGGTTGGTTGGTTAGTTAGTTAGTCAGTCAGTTAGTTAGTTAGTTAGTTAGTTAGTTAGTTAGTTAGTTAGTTAGTTAGTTAGTTAGTTAGTTAGTTAATCGTTAGTGCGTTGCAGTGCCCAAACGCCCAGACCCACCAGGTTTGTTATTAGATAAAGGGTACTTTATCAAACCTACATTTTGAGACGTTGTTGCTCTCATAAGCTACGTTCCATGGACCAAGAATGTACATACATGATATCGTGATCCCAGCTGAGATGATGATTTAATTCTAGTGTAGACTGTAGACTGTTGTAGAATTAAATTATCACTGTATCACGAAGTCAGGGCCCCCGTCGGTTAAACGATTGTTTGAGGTTCAGTTCATTAGTGCTTTTTCTTTTTAAGCTCTTCCTAACGGTTGGGCATTTGGGCAAGTCCCTTAAGCCTATTTGGCCTACCCCTGGACTGTAACATACACACATACATGCATGAGCAAAATCTAAGTCTCATGCCATGGGCCAAAATCCACGAATCATAAGTTCATGACGTAATGAGCAAAATCTACGTTTGGACTGTTTTGGACCTTCAAAACTCTTCGCTTGAGTCGTCAAGCGTGATGTTTTGAACAACACCGGACCCCATTAGTCCACTACATGGTGTTGCCCTCGTTATCGCCTCAGTGATTATACAGTGAACGAATCTATCTGATTGCATCAGGAGTGTGGTGTGGTAGCATTTGCACTCCTGATGTTTACTTCGCCTGCAGTCGGTGAGCAGTGAGCAGCCTGGAGGCTAACAGAACATGTCAGCGGGTGAACTACAGGCACACGGATGCTACATCGGCATTCAGATCTAGATGCCGATGTAGCATCCGTGTGCCTGTAGTTCACCCGCTGACAGAACATGTAATCAATTCAATTCAATTGGTGATAGGAATTTGATATGGGTCTAGTTACCGTATGCGCCTTAAGTATTGGCAAACGGTTTGGCAAACGACCCTTTGCCAAACCGGGTTAGGGGTCCAGCTTGAGACCACTCCAGGTAGTTGGCCTTTGCCAAGTTACGGTTACCATGGTACTATGTCTACTAAGCCCTACCAAGTTAAATGTTCCTGATTTGAATTCCTACATGGTTTTATTTTCAGCAAGCTTGGGCAGACTACTTTGTCAACATGTACTTATCCTTGAACTTGGTTACATGGCTCCAGCCAGCAATTTGGCTGGCTGGACCCATATACCGGTCTGGCTACTAAGCCCCAGCAAGTTTAATGCTCCTGCTTTGAATTTTTACATAGTTTTACAGCAAGCTTGGGAAGACTACTTGGTGAACCTGTAACAAGGAAATGTAACAATAACATAAGACCCTTTGCCAACTGGATTTCAAGCCATAGACCCCTTTGCCAAGTTAGTATTGCCATGCTTTTCTGAGACCCACTTTTAGGGGGGAAATGACATTTGCCAATATTTAATCTTGCCAATACTTAAGGCGCATACGGTATTGTTAATTTGTTTGCCTTTACGTTTTCCCTGGTAATGCTTTTTTACTTGGTTTCCATGGTCAATTGGGCAGTACATGGGGAGACTTGGAATTGGAAGACGGTGGACAGCCCAGAGTTGGCTGGAAAAACTTGTTATAATACAATCCAATGCAATCTCGTGGTCTCCATTTCCCAATCAACAAAAGGCTGATAGTAGACAGGTAATCGATCCAAATACAAATTGATTGTGCTCCAACTATTAAATCTACATACCGGTATATTACGCTGTCATCAGCAGGCCATTGTTGACCCTAGACAAGCCCCTCCCCCCCCCCCCCTCCCCCCCCCACACACACAACATCCGAGGGGTCTTCGGTCTTCCGACTTTTCCTCAAAAGTACAAATGTGTCAGAGTGGTGAACTACAGGCAAACGTATTGCAGCAAGCTAACAAGATTGCTGTACAAGCAAGCATACAAGTGTCGCTGGTTTGTGTCGGGAGACCCACCTCCTGGGGTGAAATTCCTTTCATAACCGGTCAGAACTAAAAACAAAATACACAGCAACACTTCAGATTTTGATACTTGTACTTCCACGGTTCGTAAATATGTGTCTTTCAAGATGCGGACACATATGGAGGCCAAATGTAACCATGTAACCTGATGTAACCATGTAATAACGTTGGAATTAAAAACCATCATCATGTTGTGGTTGTTGTTGTGGTTGCTGATGTGGTTGTTATTACTATTGTTGTTGTTCATCCACTGAACGAAACACCCACCCACCCTCTGGTAAATTGTTGACTGCCGAAGACGCCGGGCAGCCATATTGCTGGCTGGAGCCAAGTAACCAAGTTCAAATTCTCGTCCAAACGCCTGGACTGAGATTTGGGCATGAAGAACGAACCAAGTGAAGGTGAAATGTTCAGTTTTGTGTGCTGTACTTCGTCGTTCAGAAGAGAAAAAATTTGGGGGGGGAAAGTGAGCTGTCCGCATTTACATTTCCTGGTAAAAAAATATCGCCGAATACGCCGAGCAGCCCAATTGCTGGCTGGAGCCAAGTAACTGAGTTGAAGTTCAAGTTATGTTCTGGTTGGGCCGCACGTGGTCATGCAATCATGTCGCCATAGCTTTTCTTATAAGCTACGAGCAGCAGCTTCTATGCAGCTACCTGAGCCAGTCCCTGGGATAAGCCCTGAGATTTAAACAGTGCAGGATAGATGATTCTATCAGCTTCCGGTTGTACTACCCTGCCTTAGGTTTAGCCATCATGTCTTGCTTGAGGGAGGAAGCTGATACCCCCCCACTCTGCAGGGTACTACATGACGCGCGCTATTGCGTGCTACCGCGCAAGGTTTGTGAGCTCGACTACGACATTGACGCAATTTACCCCCCCCCCCCCCCCCCCCCAGGCGCAGCGCGCAGATTTCCGTTTCCGTTCAGGAGCCAAAAGCGCAGCCCAAAAGGAGGCAGTTGCGTCAAAAGCGCAACCCAAATGAGAAAAAGTAGTACCCCGCCCCCTTGATATATTGAGTCTTGCTTGGGGTAGAAAAAAGTGATTTGTTCGAGTTTACATTTTCCTGCTAATAATTGTTTTACTGCCGAAGACGGCGAGCAGCCGAATTGCTGGCTGAAGCTATGTAACCAAGTTCAAGCTTGGGGTAGGAGGCTGATAATCACCCCCCAGACTGCCTCTAGATCACCGCCCAAGTAGTAGTAGTACTACTACTACTACTTATAATATTACATTACATTATATACATAATTCAATATTTATTATTATATTATTATTTAATTTTTATTATTCATAATTATATTATCTCCATAGGTGCCTAAGTAAAAAAACGCCCCAAGTTGGTACAAGATTGTGGTACAGAGCCGTACAGGCCCCAGAATGCTCGGAATCGAATTCTGTCTGGCCCACCTTTCGCGCAATTGTGTCAGCTACGCGCACATGTATTTCCGGTCCGCATTCGCATGCGGTCGCGAGCAGCCTTGTACGGAACGCTGGTGGCAGTACATCAGATGTGCGATAAATTGTGGTACAAATCCAGATCGCACCAGACACGAAGCCGCGCGAGCTATTCCAAATCATGTTACCGCGGGACGAAAGGCTTATCAAACCCCTACCACAAGGTTGGAGGCTGCGCTTCAGCCTTGGCCTCGGAATTTACTGAGATAGCAGTACAACTCGAAAATTCACCTAATCACCTCCCAACTTGAGATTTCACCCCCCTTTCCCAAATCAAAAACTAAATTCAGATGTGGATGCTTGAAACAAAGTTGAACAAAAGTTATATTTTGAATATATTTTGAAAATGAATTTGAATTTTGAAATTTCAAAAAAAGAAAACGAAAAAGTCTTCGTGCTACGAAGCAAAGCTTAGACCCAAAAATGAAACAATTCAGCTTGTGCAGCGCTGTACCACACTTAGGGCAACAACAATATGTAAATAATAAGTATTTTTGGGGTCCATATTCACCCGTTCTGCCCATGTACTGCCATCCAAAACCTGATGTAACAATTTCTTATGAGGAAAGATGTGCACAATAGGGCTACCAACTTTTATTTTACGAAAACTTGTTTTTTGATAGCGATAGGCTCCGTTCCACTTCTACATAAAATCCGTACCGACTTAGGGAGCCTCTTAGTGAAAAAAATCACATGTTTTGCTTTGCCTGCTTCCCACAACCTGAGAGAACCCAACTCTGAGTATTTATATGTTGAACTGATGTGGTTAGGTAACTTATTAGCAAAAAAAAGTTTTCTTTGGACTTGAGGTAATAGGTGAAAATCATCCGTACCACTCAGGGTCGGACTTGGGCACTTATAGAGATATATTATATTATATTATGACTAATTTATATTATATTATTTTATTATTATTTAATATTTTAATTTAATATGATACTAATACTATTAATCCTAATACTTAGTATAGCCATAGTTATGCTGACGATGGCATTACGTCTTGCCTGAAGCTATTATGTCGTGCCTTAAGCCATCATATGTCTTACTTGAGGGAGAAGGCCTCTACCCCCTATACATAAACCCCCTCTTCCCCCACCCACCTTCTATATCACCACCCCACTTGGCAAGTGTTTATGAGGCAGCTTCATCATGTTGTTGTTGTTGTTGTTGTTGTTGTTGTTGTTGTTGTTGTTGTTGTTGTTGTTGCTGTTGTTGCTGTTGTTGTTGTTATTGTTCACCCACTGAACGAAACCAATCAACCTCTTTCTATATCACCGCCCAAGTGTCCATGGGGCTGCTTCATCATGTGGAGGGCAATCTTGTGAGACAGGGCGCTTTCCTTTATTGCCGCTGCTCCAAGCTCTATACTCCCAAGGAAGGGCTCGTGACTGACGGCAACGTGGCGGCTCACAGCGTTCTGCCACACCCACTCACACTGAGCCTTAGACTGTGTCGTATTGCAGCTATCCATCTCCCCCTGGCAACGAAGAAAGGCGTGTTTGATTAGAGTTTAAAGGTATAGAGTTCTGCCACACCGACTCACACTGGGCCTTTGCCTGTGTGGTATCATAGCTATCCATCTCCCCCTGGCAACGAAGAAAGGCGTGTTTGATTAGAGTTTGGAGGTACAGAGTTTTCTCATAGCGGTCAGCCACACCCATTCACACTGGACCTTGGCGTGTGTTTTATTGCAGCTATACATCTCCCCCTGGCGACGAGGAAAGGCCAGTTTGGTTAGAGTTTTGAGGTATAGAATTTTTGAAGTACAGAGTTCTGCCACACCCATTAAAACTGGGCCTTAGACTGTGTTGTATTGCAGCTATTCATCTCCCCCTGGCAACGAAGAAAGGCGTGTTTGATTGGAGTATATTTTGGGGGTACAGAGTTTCGAGGTACAGAGTTTCCTCACAGCAATCTCCCACACCCACTCACACTGGGCCTTAGACTGTGTCGTATCGCAGCTATCCATCGCACCCTGGCGATGAAGAAAGGCGTGTTTGATAAGAGTTTAAAGGTATAGAGTTCTCCCACACCCACTCACACTGGGCCTTAGACTGTGTCGTATCCCAGCTATCCATCGCACCCTGGCGATGAAGAAAGGCGTGTTTGATTGCAGTATATTTTTGAGGTACAGAGTTCTGCCACACCCACTCTCACTGGGCCTTAGACTGTGCCGTATTGCAGCTATCCATCTCCCCCTGGCAACGAAGAAAGACGTGTTTGATTATAGTATGTTTTTGAGGTACAGAGTTATGAGGTACAGAATTTTGAGGCACTGAGTTTTGAGATACACGTTTTTGAGGACCAGAGTTTTGAGGACCAGAGCTTTAAGGTACAGAGTTTTAAGGTCCCTTAGAGAGCACAGTACAAGATATTCACACACCCAAGCTATTGTTTAGACAAAGCCAAGTTTAAACAAAGCGAAAGCAATAAAAGCTCCAAGTATTCAAGTTTAAACGAGCAGGGTGCACACTATTGAAACGTTTACCTCACCCCACACCCCTCCCCACCCACACCGACACACACAAGCTATTGTAGGCAAAGCCTAGTTTAATCAAAGCAAAAGCCACTACAGCTCCAGGTATTCAAGTTTAAACGAGCAGGGTGCACACTATTGAAAAGTTTACCCCACCCCACCCACACCCCACCCACACCGACACACACAAGCTATTGTAGGCAAAGCCTAGTTTAATCAAAGCAAAAGCCACTACAGCTCCAGGTATTCAAGTTTAAACGAGCAGGGTGCACACTATTGAAACGTTTACCTCACCCCACACCCCTCCCCACCCACACCGACACACACAAGCTATTGTAGGCAAAGCCTAGTTTAATCAAAGCAAAAGCCACTACAGCTCCAGGTATTCAAGTTTAAACGAGCAGGGTACACACTATTGAAAAGTTTACCCCACCCCACCCACACCCCACCCACACCAACACACACAAGCTATTGTAGGCAAAGCCTAGTTTAATCAAAGCAAACGCCACTACAGCTCCAGGTATTCAAGTTTAAACGAGCAGGGTGCACACTATTGAAAAGTTTACCCCACCCCACACCCCTCCCCACCCACACCGACACACAAGCTATTGCAGGTAAAGCCTAGTTTAATCAAAGCAAAAGCCACTAAAGCTCCAGGTATTCAAGTTTAAACAAGTAGGGTGCACACTATTGAAAAGTCCCCCCCCCCCCCCCCCCCCACCACCACCACCACCGACACACACCGACACACACAAGCTATTGTAGGCAAAGCCTAGTTTAACCAAAGCAAAAGCCATTTAAGCTCGAGGTATTCAAGTTTAAACAAAGCAAAAGCCATTACATGTCGAGGTATTCAAGTTTAAACAAAGCAAAAGCCATTTAAGCTCGAGGTATTCAAGTTAAAAAAAGCAAAAGCCATTACATGTCGAGGTATTCAAGTTTAAACAAAGCAAAAGCCATTACATGTCGAGGTATTCAAGTTTAAACAAAGCAAAAGCCATTACATGTCGAGGTATTCAAGTTTAAACAAAGCAAAAGCCATTTAAGCTCGAGGTATTCAAGTTTAGACAAAGCAAAAGCCATGACATGTCGAGGTATTCAAGTTTAAACAAAGCAAAAGCCATGACATGTCGAGGTATTCAAGTTTAAACAAAGCAAAAGCCATGACATGTCGAGGTATTCAAGTTTAAACAAAGCAAAAGCCATTACATGTCGAGGTATTCAAGTTTAAACAAAGCAAAAGCCATTACATGTCGAGGTGTTCAAGTTTAAACAAAGCAAAAGCCATTACATGTCGAGGTATTCAAGTTTAAACAAAGCAAAAGCCATTACATGTCGAGGTAGTCAAGTTTAAACAAAGCAATAGCCATTACATGTCGAGGTATTCAAGTTTAAACAAAGCAACAGCCATTACAGCTGGAGGTATTCAAGTTTAAACAAAGCAAAAACCATTTAAGCTCCAGGTATTCAAGTTTAAATAAAGCAACAGCCATTCCAGTGCCAGGTATGCAAGTTTAAACAAAGCCAGTCAGGGTGCACTCTATTGAAAATTTTACCCCCCACCCCCCCCCCCCCCCCCCCCCACACACACACAAACCCCACGTCTGCATCCCACATCAGCAGACATCCCCTGTAGAAAAAGGTGTGGGGATTCCAGCTCAGGATGGCCGCGCCATGACTGCACACACACACACAAAATACTGCCCCCTCACCCACCCACCCACCCATCACAACCCACACCACAGCTACCTCCCCCCACCCACCACACACCCACCACACCACCACCTGTAGAAAGAGGTGTGGAGACTCCAGCACAGGATGGCCGTGCCACCTCCCACACACACACACACAACCCAAACACACCACCACAACGCACACAAAACAGCTACCCCCCACCCCCACCCCCCCACCCACACATCAGCACACCACCACCTGTAGGAAGAGGTGTGGGGACTCCAGCACAGGATGGCCGTGCCACCTCCCACACACACACACACAACCCAAACACACCACCACAACGCACACACAACAGCTACCCCCCACCCCCACCCCCCCACCCACACATCAGCACACACACACACCTGTAGGAAGAGGTGTGGGGACTCCAGCACAGGATGGCCGTGCCACCTCCCACACACACACACACACAACCCAAACACACCACCACAACGCACACATAACAGCTACCCCCACCCCCACCCCCCCACCCACACATCAGCACACCACCCACCTGTAGGAAGAGGTGTGGGGACTCCAGCACAGGATGGCCGTGCCACCTCCCCCCCCCCCACACACAACCTAAACACACCACCACAACGCACACACAACAGCTACCCCCCTCCCCCACCCCCCCACCCACACATCAGCACACACACACACCTGTAGAAAGAGGTGTGGGGACTCCAGCACAGGATGGCCGTGCCACCCCACCTGGGGGTCCGAAGGGTGGAAGATGAAGTACGATGAGTTCTGCAGCTGTCTCCCGGTCTTCAGGGCTGAATGGTCTGGCACTGTTATACTGTACCCTAGTTCTAGAAATAGAAGAGACAGTCCCCAGTCCCCGGAGTACACGCTGAAATTAATGTTGCCAAAACCTGTGGGTGTTGGTGTTGGGTGTTGGTGTTGGGTGGTGTTGGGTGTTGGTGGTGGGTGGAGGGTGGTCCCTGGAGTGTATGCTGAAATTCATGTTGCCAAAACCTGTGGGTGGTGGGTGTTGATGGTGGATGGAGGGTGGTACTTGGAGTGCACGCTGAAATTCATGTTGCCAAAACCTGTGGGTGTTGGTGTTGGGTGTTGGTGTTGGGTGGTGTTGGGTGTTGGTGGTGGGTGGTCCTCGGAGTACACGCTGAAATTCATGTTGCCAAAACCTGTGTGTGGTGTTGGGTGTTGGTGTTGGGTGTTGGTGTTGGGTGCTGGTGGAGGGTGGTACCCGGAGTGCAAGCTGAAATTTATGTTGCCAAAACCTGTGGGTGTTGGTGTTGGGTGTTGGTGTTGGGTGGTGTTGGGTGTTGGTGCTGGGTGGAGGGTGGTCCCCGGAGTGCATGCTGAAATTTATGTTGCCAAAACCTGTGGGTGTTGGTGTTGGGTGGTGTTGGGTGTTGGTGCTGGGTGTTGGTGGTGGGTGGTGTTGGATGTTGGTGTTGGGTGGAGGGTGGTCCCCGGAGTGCATGCTGAAATTCGTATTGCCAAAACCTGTGGGTGGTGTTGGGTGTTGGTGGTGGGTGGAGGGAGGTCCTCAGAGTGCATGCTCAAATTCATATTGCCAAAACCTGTGGGTGGTGGTGTTGATGGTGTGTGGAGGGTGGTTCTTGGAGTGCATGCTGAAATTCGTGTTGCTAAAACCTGTGGGTGTTGTTGGGTAGTGGTGGGTGTTGGTGGTGGGTGGAGGGTGGTCCTTGGAGTGCATGCTGAAATTCGTGTTGCCAAAACCTGTGGGTGGTGTTGGTTGGTGGTGGATGGTAGTAGGTGGAAGGTGAACCTCGAAGTGGATGCTACAATTTTCGTTGCCAACACCTGTGGGTGGTGTCGGGTGGTGTTGGGTGGTGGTGGGTGTTGGTAGTAGGTGGAGGGTGGTCTTCGGAGTGTGCTGAAATTCGTGTTGCTAAATCCTTTGGGTGTTGTTGTGTGTTGTTGTAGGGTGGAGGGTGTTCCTCGGAGTGCATGCTACAATTGTTCTTGTTGAAAACTGTGGGTGGTGGTGATGGTGGTGGTTGTGGTTGTGGTTGTTAGTTGTTGTAAGTTGCTGTTGGCTGTTGGTGGTTGTTGGTGGTTGTTGGTGGGTGGAATGAAGGCTAATTGTTTTTGTTGAAACCTGCGGGCAATGTTTTGTATTTCACATTTATGTAGGCTAGGTTGAGTGGCTACTTGGGCTACTGAAGCCTGTGTTCAGGATTGTTGCATAGCCATCGCATGGTCGAGCGCGAAGCGGGGCCCAGGGGGTTGGGGGGCAGCGCCAAACCCATGCGTCCCTATGCAACGATGGAATGGCGAAGCCGTGGCGACGCGTCATAAACAAACGTTGGGAAACACCACTGTACTGCAAGCATTACGGGCAAGACAACGAACGGTAGCAAAGCTTTGGGCGAGGCCCCCCATCACATGGCTCAGCTCGGAGCCCGGGGGGTTCAATACATCTTGAATCACTAGGTGTCTCTCCTAACGTTTAATGTTGGACTCTTGCTGATTGACCATAGCAGAGGCTATTGTGACAAAAAGGTAATGATAACGCCTGGTGGGGCGTGGTAATTAGGGAACCCGTCGTACGCGGGTAGAGAGCGGTCTTCTACCTCAACTGGACAAGCTACCATCGCGGTTGACAACGACCTGTAACGCTGAGGGCGACCGTAGGGGGAATCAACCCCCCGGCCGTGCACCCTCAAAGCGATTTGGTGTACCACTAGACCAATTGATTCGCTGAAAGGGGCTGCTATTGTGACAACTAATTCAACCAGAGGGTTATAAAGATCCTTGTCTTGTTGATGTCTCCAACAACAAACACAAACTATAGCACTGCTGAGTCCTACAAAAACAGTACCACAAAAACAGTACCACAAAAACACATCTTGAAACCCCTTGTGCCCCTCACTTTTAATAAAGCTCTGCGTCTCGTTGCTCCACGGGATGACGTCCATCGTGCAATGGCTGAACACCCAACCAGCTCATCCAGTCGATGTGAATCCCCCCCCCCCCCCCCCCCCCCCCCCCCCAAATACAAGTTCAAGCACTGCAGAGTACCACAAAAAAGTTAAGTACATCTTGAATCATGTTGTGCCCCTCACTTTTAATGAAGCTCTGCGTCTCGTTGCTCCACGGGATGACGTCCATCATGGAATGGCTGAACACCCAGCCAGCTCCTCCTGTTGACCAAGACAACTCGCATATGTCTTTCTGCTCATTACTACTGCTGTTGCTGTTGCTGCCGCCACTGTCACTGCTGTTGCTGCTCTTGCTGTTGCTGGTGCCACTGTCACTGCTACTGCTGTTGCTGCTACTGTTACTTCTGCTGCTGCTACTTTTACTGTTACTGCTGCTGTTGCTACTAATGTTACTACTACTGCTGCTACTGCTGTTGCTGCCGCCGCTCCTTGAGGCATTTGCTTTGCTGCTGCTTCTGCTGCTCCAGTTGTGCAGTCTTCTCCGCATAGGCATGGACTTACCAGCCTTGCGTTTTGCTGGCACAGGCAACTGCTCAGACACACGACCATGATCTTCAGCCACCTCACCTTCACCCTCACCAGACTCACCAGACATCACTGCCACGCCACGATCTTCAGCCACCTGACCCTCACCCTCACCAGACACACCAGATCTCACTGCCGCCCCCTGCGAACCCAGGCTCTGCTTCCCAGAGCTTCCACTGCCCCCCCCTGACCAGGCGACCACTGAGTCTGCCTGACCAGGCTGCCCCAAGGCGTCACCATCCCCCTCTGACCAGGCTGCCCCCCTCTGAGGCTGCCCCCCTCTGAACAGGCTTCCCCCCCCCTGACCAGGCTGCCCCAAGGCGTCACTGCCCCTCTCTGACCAGACACCCCCCGAGCTAGCGTGACCAAGCTTCCCGGAGGAGCCACTACCCCACCCTCCCCTCTCAGACCAGACCAGCAACGCCCTTCTAGAGCCCCAAAGCAGCCCCATTAACCACTTGGACAACGGCTTAGAGCCAGAATCACCCATGCGGTCAGACGCCGGCGCTTGTTGCACGTCCTGCAGCTGCGGCAGCTGATCTGCTGGCACCAAGATTTCGGTCTTGTGATGATTCACAAGATCTACTCGCTTCTCCATTTCATCCTCAGGCACCAGCAACGCCCTTCTAGAGCTCCATATCAGCCCCAGGAACCACTTGGACAACGGCTTAGAGCCAGATTCACCCATCGTGTCAGACGCCGGCGCTTGTTGCACGTCCTGCGGCTGCAGCAGCTGATCTGCCTGTACCAAGGTCCCGGTCTTAGGATGTTTGACAAGATCTACTCGCTTCTCCATTTCATCCTCAGGCACCAGCATCCCAGTTCTAGGGTCCTTGACGAGCACTCGCGGTCCTGTACTTGGTTGTACTGCCAGCCTAGCTATGCTTCCTGACTGTTTTGCTTGAGCCCTGCACGGGGTGGTGGTGGTGGTACTTGGTGGTGATGGTGGTGGTGTTACTTGGAGGTGGTGGTAGTTGTTGTTGTTGGTGGTGGTACTTGGTGGTGATGGTGGTGGTGTTACTTGGAGGTGGTGGTGGTTGTTGTTGGTGGTGGTGGTGCTTGGTGGTGACGGTGGTGGTGTAACTTGGAGGTGGTGGTAGTTGTTGTTGTTGGTGGTGTTACTTGGTGGTGATGGTGGTGGTGTTACTTGGAGGTGGTGGTGGTGCTTGGTGGTGACGGTGGTGGTGTAACTTGGAGGTGGTGGTAGTTGTTGTTGTTGGTGGTGGTACTTGGTGGTGACGGTGGTGGTGTTACTTGAAGGTGGTGGTAGTTGTTGTTGTTGGTGGTGGTGGTACTTGGTGGTGGAGTGTGTGTGGATCCTAAGGCACATGCAATCCAGTTTTAGGGTCCTTGATGAGCACTTGTGGCCCTATAATTCGCTTTACAGCCAGCCTAGATTTGCCTGCTCCTGCATGTTTTGCTTGAGCCTAGCATGGGGTGGTGGTGGTGGTGGTACTTGGTTGTGGTGGTGGCTCTGTATTTGGTTGTACAACGAGCTTAGATTTGCTTCCTGACTGTTTTGCTTGAGCCCTGCACGGGGTGATGGTGGTGGTTGTGGTGGTACTTGGTGGTGGTGGCGGTGGTAGGTGGTGGTGGTGGTGGCTCTGTATTTGGTTGTACAACGAGCCTAGATTTGCCTCCTGACTGTTTTGCTTGAGCCCTGCACGGGGTGATGGTGGTGGTTGTGGTGGTACTTGGTGGTGGTGGCGGTGGTAGGTGGTGGTGGTGGTGGTGGTGGCTCTGTACTTGGTTGTGCAACGAGCCTAGATTTTCCTCCTGACTGTTTTGCTTGAGCCCTGCACGGGGTGGTGGTGCTTGGTGGTGGTGGTGGTGGTACTTGGTGGTGGCTCTGTACTTGGTTCTGGTGGCATACATTCAGGTGGCAGGTTGCAAGCAAGATCAGGCAGTGCAACAAGCAGGATGAACAAAGCAGGTGTGCACCCAAGCAGGTAGGTAACACCCAACCAAGTAGTATGCAACAAAGCAGGTATGCACCCCGTATCATAAGAATTGTGTACCTTCGGAATTCGAATTCTACATTGGTTGTGCAGCGACAGGGTAAGTTAATTTTGGCACCCCCTGTAGGACCTTACCTTCGTTGCATGCTTAGCTTGACATTTCTGCGAGCCGCGGGGACCCGCAGCGACTTGAACTTAAGGGTTCTATTGGGATGTAACCTTGTAGCTGGCCAATGGTGCACATCAGTCATGTGGCACATCTCCTTGTCAACAGCGTGTTCAGGGAATACCTTGCACGTGGCCATACGTTGAGCACATGTCTGTGGGGAAGGAGGGACAGCATGTCTGTCTGTCTGCCTGCCTGTCTGTCTGCCTGTCTGTCTGTCTGTCTGTCTGTCTGTCTGTCTATCTGTCTGTCTGAATATATGTATTTATGTATGTATGTTTGTATGTTACAGTCCAGGGGTAGCCCCTGTGGCCATCCGTTGAGCACATGTCTGTGGGGAAGGAGGGACAGTATGTATGTATGTATGTATGTATGTATGTATGTATGTATGTATGTATGTATGTATGTATGTATGTATGTATGTATGCATGCATGCATGTATGTATGTATGTATGTATGTATGTATGTATGTATGTATGTATGTATGTATGTATGTATGCATGTAAATATGTTACAGTCCAGGGGTAGCCTATGTGGCCATATGTTGAGCACATGTTGTGGGGAAGGAGGGATGGCGTACAAATGTTCTAGGTTTGAGACCTGGCCAGGTTCACAAAAGCCCAGGCTTGCCGCCTTGGAAATGGTAGAGATCTACCCTCAGTGCTGTCGTGCGGTAGTCCTAGCTCAGGCGCAGAGGGTCTGCGAAACCAAATAAACCCATCGTGGTAGCCTAGGGCTTTTTATTTCTGCTATATATAGCGATCGCTAGTTTTGACCCCGTTTTGGCAAAATTGTCGCCATACAAATGTACACAAGAAGTCTGCAAAAAGTTTTTTATTTTATTTTTGCCCTAAATGGCCCTCGACAGCTACAAAAGCTATAAAAAGCCTTCAAAAGCACTAAAATTCTGCCTCTGGAGGAGGCCTAAATCCATAAAGCTAGAAAAAACCACTTTCAAATTTGAAAATAAACCATGTTAGCCATTCTCTAGTATGTGCACATGCATGCAAATGGGAGGGGTCCCTCAATCTCACGTCCAGTGGCAGCTCGTACTATTTTTCAATTTTCCTGCAAGGAGCTCGCACCTGAGCACTAGTGTAAGGGCACCTGTCTGCTCGTTCGTTGCCAGTGGGGCTTAGCCCAGTGGCAGGCTGAAGGAGCTGCCTAGAAGCTGCTAAGAAAAGCTGGAAAGAAAAGCCAAAAATAAAAGCCTGCAAGGAAGCTCGCACCTGAGCACTAGTGTAAGGGCACTCTATCCACTTGTCCGACTCCAGGTCGGCTTAACCCAGTGGCAGGCTCAAGGAGCTGTCAAGAAGCTGCTAAGAAAAGCCGGAAAGAAAAGCCGGAAACGAAAGCCCTGCAAGGGATCTCGCACCTGAGCACTAGTGTAAGGGCACCTGTCTGCTTTTCCGATGCCAGGGGGGCTTAGCCCAGTGGCAGGCTCAATGAGCTGTCTAGAAGCTGCTAATAAAAGCCGGAAATAAAAGCTGGAAATGAAGGCTGGAAAGAAAAGCTTTTGGCATGTGGAGGAGGACAGGCTTTAAATCTTAACAGTCATTACTCATAACAAAAGCTGGGAAGAAAAGCTGGAAATGAAAGGCCGACATTAAAAGCCCTGCAAGGGAGCTCGCACCTGAGCACTTGTGCAAGGGCACTCAGTCCACTTGTTCGTTGCCAGTGGGGGCTTAGCCCAGTGGGAGGCTCAAGTAGCTGCCTAGAAGCTGCTAAGAAAAGCCGGAAAGAATAGCCGGAAATGATAGCCCTGCAAAGGATCTCTAGTGTAAGGGCACCTGTCTGCTCTTCCGATGCCAGGGGGGCTTAGCCCAGTGGCAGGCTCAATGAGCTGTCTAGAAGCTGCTAAGAAAAGCCGGAAAGAGTAGCCGGAAATGATAGCCCTGCAAAGGATCTCGTACCTGCGCTGTAGTGCAAGGGCACCCTGTCCACTTGTTCGACTCCAGGGGGGTACCTGCGTACCTGCGCTGTAGTGCAAGGGCACCCTGTCCACTTGTTCGACTCCAGGGGGGTACCTGCGTACCTGCGCTGTAGTGCAAGGGCACCCTGTCCACTTGTTCGACTCCAGGGGGGTACCTGCGTACTTCTTGGTCAACACCTCAGCTGCCTCGTGTGCGTGGCATGGCAGACAGGACAGCCCGACTTCACTGGGGCAGTGGAATGTCTTCCTGTTGGGATTTGTGCGAGTCATCACATTCTTCGAAGTCACTGGTGCATAGCCTTTTCTTTCATAGTAGTCGTTGACATGCTCCCTGTGGAGGGGTGTTGGGGGCAGGGGGTGAGGGGTGAGGGGTGTTGGGGTGGGGTGGGGTGGGGTGGAGTGGGGTGTTGGGGTGGGGGGTTATTGTTTCAGTGCGACGCGTCGCACATGGTGTTGGGTGGGAGTTGGGTGGTGTTAGGGGGGTGGGTGGGTGGGAGGTGTTAGAGGGGGTCAGGGGGGGGTGACTAGGTTTATAAAGAGTGGCTTGGATTGGGATCAGCTGTCATCACATTTTACATTGCACTAGTCAGGTGTTCTGTATCGGAAATGGGGGTGCATTGGTGTGTGTGTGTGTGTGTGTGTGTGTGTGTGTGCATTGTGTGTGTTGTGGATATGGGGGTGCAGTGTTTTTTGTGTGAGCGTAAACCACTTGTTTTTCTTCATGTGCGACGCGTTGCAAAATGAACGCCTCTGCGTGATCCCAGTGTGAAGCGCTGCCCCCCGAACCTAGCAGAGCTCGAAGCACAGAGCCCGGGGTATTTGGGGGGCATTTTTGACTAGTTTAGCCGGACCCATGCGTCGCCATGCAGCGACGGAATGGCAATGCATCGCACGAAACTAGGCAGGCACTTGACCATGCCATGCCATGATATTTTTTTAATTTGAATTGTTACATGTTTTTCAGCCAACTCTGGGCTGCTCACCGACTTCCGATTCCACGTTCCCCCGAAGTCCTCAACTCACCCAATCCAGTAGGGTAAGCTAGCATAGAAGGGCTGCAGGAACTTGGCCATGCAATTCAAGAAGAACAGCATATAAAAGCGTGCAACAGCATATACAAATACATGTATACATATCATGGATGGCAGAAGCTTTTGTCCTCTCACCCAATCAAATATGGCATCGAAGGGCTGCAGGCACTTGGCCATGCCATGCAAGAGGAGCAGCACACACAAGCGTGCAACAGCAAATACAAATACATGTATACATATCATGTATGGCAGAAGCTTTTGTCCTCTCACCCAATCCAATATGGCAAGCTCGCGTCGAAGGGCTGCAGGAACTTGGCCATGCCATGAACGTGCAAAAGCAGGTCATCATCCCTAAAGAGCATCTTTCCCACTGATTGGTGTATGAGTGGTGTATGGGTGGTGTATCAGTGGTGTATGGGTGGTGAATGGATCTGGTGGAGTTGGGTCTTAGACTCACCCAATCCAATATGGCAAGCTCGCGTCGAAGGGCTGCAGGAACTTGGCCATGTCATGCAAGAAGAACAGCATATAAAACCGTGCACCAGCGTATAAAATATATATGTCTACATATCATGTATGGCAGAAGCTTTTGTCCTCTCACCCAATCCAATATGGCAAGCTCGCATCGAAGGGCTGCAGGAACTTGGCCATGCCATGAACGTGCAACAGCATGTCATCATCCCTAAAGAGCACCTTGCCCACTGGGTGGTGTATGAGTGGTGTATGAGTGGTGTATGGGTGGTGTATGGCTCTGGTGGAGTTGGGTCTTAGACTCACCCAATCCAGTAGGGCAAGCTCGCATCGAAGGGCTGCAGGAACTTGGCCATGCCATGCAAGAAGAACAGCATATAAAACCATGCAACAGCATATAAAAACGTGCAACAGCATATACAAAGATATGTATAAATATCATGTATGGCAGAAGCTTTAGTCCACTCACCCAATCCAATATGGCAAGCTCGCGTCGAAGGGCTGCAGGAACTTGGCCATCCCATGCAGGAAGAACAATGTATCATCATCTCCAAAAAGCATCCACTTGTACGGACTCTTCATCTGGGTGTAGTATTGGTGAGCCAGGAAGGGGGCGGCCATGCAACGGCTATCGCCCGTCTTGGCTGGATTTGGTGCACCAGTCCTATAGCCCCTCCTATTACCAGATTTCCGGTCTGCATTGCAAGGGAGGTGGCTGGTGGGTGGTGGGGGTGGGGGGTGGATGGTGGGGGGTAGGTGGTAGGTGGTAGGTTGTGGGTGGTAGGTGGTGGGTGGTGGGTGGTAGGTGGTGGTGGGTGGTGGATGGTGGGTGGTAGGTGGTAGGTGGTGGGTGGTGGTGGTAGGTGGTGGGTGGTGGTAGGGCAAGGAAGGGGCGGCCATGCAACGACTATCTCCCGTCTGGCGGCTTTGTGGAACCAGTCCCTATAGCCCCTCCTATTATCCAGATACCCGGTATTGCATGCAAGGGTGGTGGGCTGGTATGGGGGGTTGGAGGGAGGTGGGTGGTAGTGGTGGGGGTAGGTGGGTGGTGGTGGTGGCGTGGTGGAGGGAGGTGGGAGTAGTTGGGTGGTGGGAGGGTGGTGGTGGGTAAGGGGGTGGTGGTGGTGGGATGGTGGTGGTAGGATGGTGGGTGGTAGGCAATAAAAGGGGGGAAGGGGGCAAACCATGCAAAACCTTCTCCATATGGACTGCATTTGGCATCCTGCCCTGTGTTCATGCCTCTCTTTCCCAAAGGTTCGTCTGCCTCCGCAAGGGTTGGGGTGGGTAGGGGGATGGTAGCGGTGGGGGGGGGTTGGGTTGGGTGGGTGGTGGAGGGTAGAGGTGGGTGGGTAGGGGTGGCGGGGTGGTGGAAGGTAGGAGGTGGGTGGGTTGGGGTGGGTGGGTGGTGGAAGGTAGGAGGTGGGTGGGTTGGGGTGAGTGGGTGGTGGAAGGTAGGAGGTGGGTGGGTTGGGGTGGGTGGGTGGTGGAAGGTAGGAGGTGGGTGGGTTGGGGTGGGTGGGTGGTGGAAGGTAGGAGGTGGGTGGGTTGGGGTGGGTGGGTGGTGGAAGGTAGGAGTTGGGTGGGTTGGGGTGGGTGGGTGGTGGATGGTAGGAGGTGGATGGGCAGGTAAACAACCAGACCACGCATGATCTGATAAGAGATCTGCACCTTCACACCCCCATACCTCCACCCTCCACGCACATGCAACCACACCACACACAATCTAATAGATAAACTGCACCTTCACACCCCCACACCTCCACCCTCTACGCACATGCAACCACACCACACACAATCTTATAGATAATCTGCACCTTCACACCCATATACCTCCACCCTCTACTCACATGCAACCACACCACACACGACCTTATAGACGATCTTCACCCTCATCCCAGATCTCTATGCCACCTAATCTCCACACTGCACTCTCTGACAACCAAACCACATACGTCATAACGTATAATCTGCACTCTCACCCCAGATCTGTATACCCCACTCCTCCACCCTCTACTCGTATGCAACTACACCACACACAATCTAATAGATGATATACACCCCCACCCCAGATCTGTATGCCCCATTCCTCCACCCTCTACTCGCATGCAACTACACCACACACAATCTAATAGATGATATACACGCCCACCCCAGATCTGTATGCCCCATTCCTCCACCCTCTTCTCGCATGCAACTACACCACACACAATCTAATCGAGGATATACACCCCCACCCCAGATCTGTATGCCCCATTCCTCCACCCTCTACTCATATGCAACTACATCACATACAATCTAATAGATGATATACACCCCCACCCCAGATCTGTATACCCCCTACTCCCAGCCACCAGTCTCTGTGGACCACATCCACACAGTCATAAGCAATAGATGCAACCTCGCTCAAAATCGGTATACTCCTAGCCCCACTCTCCACTCACTTCCAAACACACCACATACCAAAGCAAACGCAGTCATCAGCAATAGATGCACCCCCCCTCCAGATCTGTATACAACCTAGGGTCCCCAAAGTTTAAGCCCATGTATATTTATTTTTGTATACTCCGTGTGAAGATGGATTCATCACATTGTGTATGGGCTGCAGTTGGGCCTTTTTACAAGTAATTTAATGATGTGGTGCATGGCCATCCTTTTGCTGGGTGCTCCTTGTATTCCCATGCCTCAAATTTGATGTAAATAGGCTATTCACGTTACACACACAAACCAAGGGTGGAACTTAAAAACGTACAAGTGAACGGACCAAGTTGCAAGCTATGGTTGGGTGCCCATGTGGCATGTTTGGGGGATACATGGAGTACACATCCGTAGGAGGTAGAGCTGCAAGGTGTGCAACATGTGCCATGTACTTGCAGATATATGCCACATGACACTGCCTAGGCACCCCCATTAAGGCTTGCCTATGTGGGGAGTGCTCATGGTCCCCATGAGGCCTAGCCAGACCTTCCCCCCTACATGTAGGTGTACCCTATGCATCCCCCAAGTATGCTTCGTGGCTACCTAGACAAAGCTTGCAACTTGGTCCGATGACTCAACAATTTGAACGTCGCACACCGGGAATAGATCACCAGCCTGGCTCTGACCCGAGTTCCGATCTCGCTCCACCACCAAGCCTGGCCTGAGACATGGAGCTGTCTGAGAAGACGCAATTAAAGTTGAGCCCAAGTACTCTTGCTATGATGCAGTATGGAAGATGAAATTCGCCGAAAGCGTCGTTGCCCTTACATAAAAGTGGCGCCATGGGCCTAAGCTCTGCGCGCCCTACCCCAGCCTCCACTCGCTTACCACCACACAACATACCAAAGCACAAACAGTCATAAGCAAGAGATGCCACCCTGCTCCAGATCTGTATACCCCAAGCCCCACACTCCACTCACTTACAACACCATTCACTTACCACAATCTAACAGATGACCTGCACCATCAACTTACATCTGTATGCCCCATACCTCCACCTTGTATTCACTTACAAATACACAACAAATGAGCTGGTATGAGATCTTCACACTTATCCCAGATCTACATGCCCCCTAAACCCAGCCTCCAACCTCCACCAACCAGCACACGCATGATTCGATAGATGATCTGCACCCTCACTCCAGATCTGCATGCCCACCTAAACCCAGCCTCCAACCTCCACCAACCAGCCCACACATGATCTGATAGATAATCTGCACCCTTGTCCCAGATCTGCATGCCCCCTAATCCCAGCCTCCAATCTCCACCAACCAGCCCACGCATGATCTGATAGATGATCTGCACCCTCACCCCTGATCTGAAAGCCCCCTAGCCACATCCTTGAACCTCCAACAACTAGCCCACACACAATCTGATAGATGATATGCACCCTCACTTCAGATCTGAAAGCTCCCTAGCCACATCCTCAAACCTCCACCAACCAGCCCACGCATGATCTGCACCCTCACTCCAGATCTGCATGCCCCCCTAAACCCAGCCTCCAATCTCCACCAACCAGCCCACGCATGATCTGATAGATGATCTGCACCCTCACCCCTGATCTGAAAGCCCCCAAGCCACATCCTTGAACCTCCAACAACCAGCCCACACACAATCTGATAGATGATCTGCACCCTCACTCCAGCTGATGATCTGAAAGCTCCCTAGCCACATCCTCGAACCTCCACCAACCAGCCCATGCATGACCTAATAGGTGATCTGCACCCTTGTCCCAGATCTGCAAGCCCCTAACCAGTTTTTGTTTTGCAGCTAAAAGCAGCCACCTATAGGCAGCTCGCCTGACTGGCTATTCAGCCAAAGCTAATGCAACCTAGTGTGTCTGGAAGCTGATAGAATCTGCTGTCCAGAACTGTCAACATCTTTAGCACAGTGGGCTTTAGCACAGTGGCTGGCTCTGTGAGCCACTGGGATTTATCACAGTGGGATTTACCACAGTGGGCTTTAGCACAGTGGCTGGCTCTGGGAGCTGCCTTGAAGCTGCTGCTCGTAGCTGAAAATAAAAACTATGCCCCCTAACCCCACACTACACTCACATGCAACCACACCACACACGATCTAATAGATGATCTGCACTCCCACCCCAGACATGCATGCCCCTAACCCCACACTACACTCACTTACAACCAGACCACACACGATCTTATAGATGATCCCCCTAGCCCCAGCCACCAACCTCAATCGACGAGCCCACACATGACCTGATATGACATCACATCTAAACCCTTATCCCATAGCTGTACTCCCCCTATCCCCACCTCACTTCCCATCACCCAACACTAATCACAAACAAACCAAATGTTCAAGTGGAAAGAGCTTCAGGTGCAGGGGTGCATGAGGGTGCACTCAAACTCAAACTCAAACTCAAACTCAAACTCAAACAAACCCTCATGCACCCTCAACCTCAGGCCTCGCCATAAGGCGTACTATTTATGGAGGGTGAGAGGGGTGCATGAGGGGCATGCACCCTCAACCCCAGGCCTCGTCATAAGGCGTACTACCTATTTTATTTACACGGCCTTACCGGGGTACCAATCGTAAGTCTCCTTTAACTCTTTCGCTTCTGGTGCATCATTCAACTCCGGCAAAAACGCCTTCCTCTCCACAACAATGTACGTGCGTATGCCAAGCCGGAAGTTGCGATTCGCATGGATAAGCGGCAGACGAGCTTTGGTGGACGGGAATACTATAACGTAGTCCTCGGCCTGGATTGGCTTGCTACTGCTGCTGCTGCTGCTGAATTGCTGCTGGATTGATGCTGGTGCTGCTGCTGGCTCGATGCTGCTGCTTCCTACCACCCCACAGGCCGCTGGGAGAAGCGCGGCAAAAGCAAAAGCGCAGAAGAGCAGCAGCGGAGCGCGTGCGGGTAGACACATATGGAAGTGCATCTTCGTCGCATGCAAACGCATCTTCCCTTACAAAGAAGACGCACCAAGCTTTTGTATTGGATGACGCATACGAAAGTGAAGACAGTCCAAAATCGGACACCACGTTCTCATCTACCACATTTGGTTTCGGAGCTTGGTCGGGAGGTTTGGGCGGGGTTGGGTCACCTCGCCAGGAAGTCGCGTGGTCGATCCCGGGCTGGCGCATGGGAAACCCTCGCTAGGAGGGGGCCGGTCGGACCGGACGGCGATGAGATGGGCGTCGGATTTTCGAAAGGGGGTTGAATTGTTGTGTATGACGCATATGACTCCTTACATTCCCCAATCGGACAACACGCTTTCCTGACGTACCACAGCTTCACAGTCTTCTAGCTACTAAATAGTAGCTAGAAGGATATGAATATAGCTAGGTATGTTCCCAGTAATATTACTGGGAGCATACCTATTTCGTTCGTTGTATGGCTAGATTCAGAACTTCCTCCCACTACCCGAATAGGGTAACTGATAAATGGAAGCGAACCATTGTCCCTTGGAATGATCGATTTCTATCTCAGCAGAAAATCGAAACACGGCTCATTAAATCAGAAATAGTATTTTGTATTAAAACGTATGGCTAAAAGATAATCATTGTGGCAAAAATGTAAAATAAGTTGTAAACATCTCATGCCCGGCATGACAGCCAAGGCTCGAATGCCTCCTTTTCAGAATTTCTCGAAACTGGTATGAATCGACAGGAAAGCGGGCCTCCCCTTCATATTCGATTATTTTTTACACGTAGCACGATGTAACAGGAAGTTGACAAGTTCAAGTTCAAACACCAGGATGTTCGAAACAGTTGTTTGAATTGCTCCCCTGTGTTCGCAGTAATGTTTTGTTTCTGATCGCAGTAACTGTTTCTTTAATGCCAAAGTTGGCGAGCAGCCAAACTGCTGGCTGCAGGTATGTAAACAAGTTAAACTTCAAGTTCCAGGTAGTGCGTAGTTATCTCTGTTAACCGGTACCCATGAATGTTTGAAGAAATTGGATCAGAACATTTTGATAAGAATGCCTAGATTTTGCTTGTTTTGATAACAATTACATTTAACTTGGTAACTATTTTTACTGCCGAAGACGGCGTGCAGCCAAATCGCTGGCTAGAGCCATGTAACCAAGTTCAAGTTCCCATCCAAACGCCTGGACTGAGATGTGGGAATGTAGAATGAATCAAGGCTTACAAAAAAGAAAAACACTCTGTGAAAAAAACTGAGCTGCGAGATCAAATTTTGCTTATGCTTGCGGAGGGGTGCGAAGAGTTGCGAAGAGTTTTTTTTGTACGTTATGTATTATCTAGCTAAGCATCACGATTGTCAAAAATATTCAAGAAAGGATGAACTACTACCGTCATGAATAACTCAACCAGTACAGAACTACAATTCTGTTTGGTGCAGCACAGCTCTAGACGTCCATAAGAAACAAAATCCAACTCCACAACTACCTCTACCATGGCTTGGCAGGGCGCTTGGACATGTACATGTACACATATGAAGTTATGTTTTTTTTGCACGTCAATCAACCGTGGCCTTCGAACCACGCCACCTGTGCATGAACCAGGGCCGGTCACCTCTGGTTAGGGTGCTACGTGGATCGCAAGTGCTTAATTATGGACCCTGGGCCGGTCACCTCTGGTTAAGGTGCTACATGGAGTGCTAGTGCTAAATGATGGACCCTGGGCCGGTCACCCTGGGCCGGTCATCTCTGGTTAAGGTGCTACATGGAGCTCAAGTGCTAAATAATGGACTCAGGACCGGTCACCATGGGCCAGGAACCTGGGTCGATCACCTCTGGTTAAGGTGCTACATGGAGTGCAAGTGCTAAATTATGGACCCTCATATTTGGGTCTGCTACGATCAGAGTCTTCTAGGGTTGCTTGTTGGGACCCCCAGGTGAGGTGTGTAGGGTGAGGTGGGTGAGGTGAGGGTGAGCTTACCTAGGGTGAGGTGGGTGAGGTGAGTGAGGTGAGGGTGAGCTTACCTAGGGTGATTGGGTGAGGTGAGGGTGAGCTTACCTCTGCTTCGATAAGAGTCTTCTAGGTTTGCTTGTCAGGACCCCAAAAGCTGCTAGGAGTACTCCCAAAGGCTATGAACCTACGGGGACACTACTAGCAGTATGGACAGACACTGGCTCTTTTACTCTGCAGTATGGACAGACACTGGCTCATGCAGTATGGACAGACACTGACACCGGACATACTCTGCAGTATGGACAGACTCTGGCTCTTTTCGTTCAAATAATGCTGGGTTTAGGGTTTCGAGGGTTAACCTGAACCCTAAAGGGTTTAAGGTGTAGGTTAACCCTAAACCCTAAAACCCCCCGAAGGCTACGAGCCTACAGGGGTACTACTAGCAGTATGGACAGACACTGCCTCCTTTCCTTAAATTAATGCTGGTTTTAGGGTTAACCTAAACCCTAAATGGTTGAGGGTAACCCTAAACCCTAAAACCCCAAAGGCTACAAGCCTATGGGGGTACTACTAGCAGTATGGACAGACACTGGCTCCTTTCCTTAAAAGAATACTGGGCCAGATAAGCCATAAGCTCCCTTCGACCCTGTCAAGCCGCGGGCACATTTAGAGTCCGTTAGGGCACCAGGAAGAATGTAAGCATCATCATTATCATCATCATCAGATAGCCCAGAGACCCCTGCCCTGTTCCATCAGATCTGGCTTCGGTCTCTGGGCTGGCTAATGGAGCTGGCTGGAAGCTGCAGTGCCTATCCTGAAATAGGAACAGTGACAGGCCAGGCTGGCATGCTCTATCGGATGTGGCACCCAGTAATAGGAAAAATGTAATAATCATCATCATCATCATCTGATGGTGACCCATGAGGAACTGGACCGCTAAGGGACTGAATATAATAGACTGCTGCATAACTGCATAACTGAATAACTAGACTGCATAACTGCATAACTAGACTGTTGCATAACTGCATAACTGAATAACTAGACTGTTGCATAACTGCATAACTAGACTGTTGCATAACTGCATAACTGAATATACTGAATATAATAGACTGTTGCATATACTTGGATACACGTGCATTTGCATTTAGCCCCTTTCAGTGATATACATTGGTCAAGTGGTAGACCAAATTGCTCTTAGGACGAAGAGTCGGGGGGTCGATTCCCCCTACGGTCGCTCTTAGTGTTGCAGGTCGTTGTCAACCGCGATGGTAGCTTGTCCAGTTGAGGTAGAAGACCGCTCTCTACCTACGTACGACAGGTTCCCTTAACACCACGCCCCACCAGGCGTTGTCATTACCTTTTGCGTTTGCATTTACTTGGACACGTGCATTTAACATAGCACTTGTTGCATGCATTCTAAAACCGTGAGGAATCACGAGTCAACCAATCAAGTCTCCTCACCACCTTGCACAAACTCAGTTGGGATGGGTTGGGTAGGGTAGGGTAATATGGGGGTTGGGTTTGGATGGGATAGGGGGCTGGTCACTGAGCAAGATCACTGTAGCACGAACTCAGGGCCCCCGTGGGTAGAACGACTGTTTGGGGTTCAGTTCATCAGCGTTTTTTCTTTTTAAGGCCTTCCTATCACGGTTGGGCAAGTCCCTTTAGCCTATTTGGCCTACCCCTGGACTGTAACATAACATCACATAACCAGCTTGCAATGTGAGGGAGCTACTGAGTGTGGAATCACAAGTCAACCAATCTAGTCTCCACACCAGCTTGCAATGTGAAGGAGGTACTAAGTTGTCCCACACATGTTCCAAAACCATAGTTTGAATTGTGTCCGTTCATTCGCGTTCTTGGATCCAACCTATAAAACAGATCTGTACTACACTCCTACCAAACAGCCCCCCCCCCCCCCCCCCCCCTCCCATCACTAGTCTCCACACCAGCTTGCAATGTGACGGAGCTACTAAGTTGAAATGTCCATCACATGTTCACAACCCATTATTTGAATTGCGTTCAAAAACCATTATTTGGATTGCGTCAAAAAACCATGATTTGAATCGTGTCCACAAACCACGATTTTAATTATGTTCACAAACCACGATTTTAATTGTGTTCACTAACCATGATTTGAATTGTGTTCACGAACCATGATTTGAATCGTGTTCACAGACCATGATTTGAATCGTGACCAAAATACAACCTTCTGCGCAGCCTCGTCGTTCATTTAAGCCCTAAACCCTAAACTGTCACACACACCATCGTCTTCTCCAAATATATAATCTTATCGAAGCTGAGGAGGTATACTGCAAGTTTGTACTTCAAGTATGTACTGCAAGTGCGCAAATTCACCCTGCCTTACATTCTGTTTCCCACCCAGACGGTATTGGTTACACTTTGGTGGAGACGGAGGGTAGGCTTCAGGTCGACGTGGTTCGCTGGGCACCCCGAGTTCGATTCCCTTCAAAACCAATACGCAGGGTGGCTGCCTGGGGTGATTGGAAAACGGCGTGGCCCGGGCTGTTTTAGCCAGTCGCGTGGGGGTGTCGCTCTAAGGAGGGTTTGGGGTTTGGGTTGCCTGGAGTGATCTGAAATACGGCGTGGTTTGGCCAGTCGTGCAGGGGTATCGCCCTAAGGGGGGTGAAATGAAGCTAATGAGGAAGGACACTGCAGGGCATATACAGCTGGCAGTGTATAGGCCTGGAAGTGCAAGGATGTAGTACACATAGGACATGGATGTACTACCTGTAGTACATGGATGTATAACATGGTGGTACTGGGGCGAAGTACAAGTAGTTACTAACTATGATGTCCCCTCCAGGAGTATTGGCTCTTCGCAGGATGTACCTACATTTTCGGCACAAGAAGCTGGGCTGGGATGAAGTTGATGGGCGTGGTGATGGTGAATGCACCTGTGCTGCCCGTGGTGTTGGGTGGAGGGTGGTGATGGCGAATGTAGCTGTGCTGCCCGTGGTGTTAGGTGGAGGGTGGTGATGGCGAATGTAGCTGTGCTGCCCGTGGTGTTGGGTGGAGGGTGGTGATGGCGAATGTACCGGTGCTGCCCGTGGTGTTGGGTGGAGGGTGGTGATGGCGAATGTACCGGTGCTGCCCGTGGTGTTGGGTGGAGGGTGGTGATGGCGAATGTGCCTGTGCTGCCCGTGGTGTTGGGTGGAGGGTGGTGATGGCGAATGTACCGGTGCTGCCCGTGGTGTTGGGTGGAGGGTGGTGATGGCGAATGTGCCTGTGCTGCCCGTGGTGTTGGGTGGAGGGTGGTGATGGCGAATGTACCTGTGCTGCCCGCACAAAATGCTGGGCATGACACAGGGAGTTATTAAGCAGCCCCCACCAAGAGTACTGTCATCATGCTGGATGTAGTAGATGTAGTACATGCATTCACTAACTACCGACATGCTGTCCCCACCAACATCATTGCACGTATGCAGGATGCACCTTCGTTACCCACACAAACACTGGGCTATGTCTAGGCTGGGAGTACCTATGCAGCCCCGACCAAGAGGACTGTCACTATGCTGGATGAGCCTATGCTGAGCCACACAAACACTGGGCTATGTCTAGGCTGGGAGTATCGAAGCAGCCCCCATCAAAAGGACTGTCACTATGCTGCATGACCCTTAACTGGCCCACACAAGCACTGGGCTATGTCTAGGCTGGGAGTTCCTGTGCAGCCCCCACCAAGAGGAATGTCACTATGGGGCATGAGCCTATGCTGCCCCCACAAAACCAGGAGATAACTGCCCTCTTCCAGAACTTTTGGTATATCAGATGACAGTGGCATGACGTGACGGGTGAGGGGTCGCGTGACGTGTTGCGTGGGGTGTGGCGTGGGATGGAGGCTTACGTCCAGCCTGATCTCGTTAGGTTAATAGACTCCGCTGCCTCCGCCTCCATTTCGTGCAGTATGGCCGCGGTGCTTAAGGTGCTCCTTCATACAGGGGCGGTGTCAACTCTGCTGTGACACTGGGAGTGCTTAAGCAGCCCCACATCCAGCACCGCGCAGTACGGCCGCGGTACTTCAGGTGCTCCTTCATACAGGGGCGGTAACCACTCGGCAGTGACACTGTTTGATGGTGTTGTCCGAGGACCCCCTTTGGACAGCTTCCTTAATCACGCTGACTTGGCGTGCTGCTTTTCTTGTCTTTGACACTGGGAGTGCCTATGCAGCCCCCACCTCCCAGCGAAGTACGGCCGCGGTACTCCTTCGAAAAGGGGCGGTAACCACTCGGCTGTGACACTGGGAGAGCCTTAGCAGCCCCACCTCCAGCAACGCGCAGTACGGGCGCGGTACACCTTCAAACAGGGGCGGTAACGACTCGGCTGTGACACTGGGAGTACCTAAGCAGCCCCATCTCCAGCAACGCGCAGTACGGGCGCGGTACACCTTCAAACAGGGGCGGTAACCACTCGGCTGTGACACTGGGAGAGCCTAAGCAGCCCCACCTCCAGCACCACGCAGTACGGGCGCGGTACACCTTCAAACAGGGGCGGTAACCACTCGGCTGTAACACTGTGAGTGCTTATGCAGCCCCCATCAACATCATCTCCTTCTTCTCCAGCGACGACACCTTCATGAAGTTAATGAGTGTGATGACGGCGAATGCTGCCGCACCCAGGAAGCAGGCCGTGGAGGGTCCAGACACCGCACTGACATAAAGGACGGTGCCCATGTTGACAAGCGCTGAAGCGGCCAAAGCAGCAGCAATCACACGTTGCATCAACTGCAGCAAGTGCGGGTAAGGGAGGGGTGCAGCATTTAGTTAGTTAGTTAGCTGCGGCAAGTGCGGGTAAGGGAGGGGTGCAGCAGTTCGTTAGTTAGTTAGCTGCGGCAAGTGCGGGTAAGGGAGGGGTGCAGCAGTTAGTTAGTTAGTTAGCTGCGGCAAGTGCGGGTAGGGGAGGGGTGCAGCAGTTAGTTGCTAGTTAGCTGCGGGCACGTGCGGGTAAGGGAGGTGCTTGCAGCAGTTAGTTGGTTAGGTAAGCTGCGGCAAGTGCGGGGTAAGGGAGGGGTCAGAAGTTAGTTAGTAGTTAGCTGCGGCAAGTGCGGGGGTTAAGGAGGGGTGCAGCGTTAGTTAGTTAGTAGCTGCGGCAAGGCGGGTAAGGGAGGGGGCGCAGTTAGCTAGTTAGTAGATGCGCAGTGCGGTGATAGGGAGGGAGGGTGTGCAGAGTGTAGTTAGTAGGTAGCTGAGGCAAGTGCGGGGGGTAAGGGAGGGGTGCAGCAGTTAGTTGGTATTTAGCTGCCGTCTCCTTAAATGCGGGGGGTAAGGTGACCAGGAGGGGTTGGGTGTGCAGCAGTTAGTTAGTTAGTTAGCGCCGGCAAGGTGGGGTAAGGGAGGGGGTGCAGCAAAGTTAGTAGTAGGGTAGCGCGGCAAGTGGGGTAAGGGAGGGGGTTGTGCAGCAGTTAGGTTAGTTAGTTAGCGCGGCAAATGTGCGGGTAAGGGAGGGGTTGCAGCAGTAGTTAGGTAGTAGCTGCGGCAAGTGCGGGTTAAGGGAAGGGGTGCTGCAGCAGTTAGTTAGTTAGCTGCGGGCAGTGCGGGTGGTAGGTCAGGGAGGGGGTTGCAGCAGTTAGTTAGTAGTTAGCTGGGGCAAGTGCTGGGTGGTAAGGAGAGGATTGCAGCACGTTTAGTTAGTTAGTTAGCTGCGGCAAGTGCGGGTAAGGGAGGGGTGCAGCAGTTAGTTAGTTAGCTGCGGCAAGTGCGGGTAAGGGAGGGGTGCAGCAGTTAGTTAGTTAGTTAGCTGCGGCAAGTGCGGGTAAGGGAGGGGTGCAGCAGTTAGTTAGTAGTTTTTTTTTAAGCTGCGCAAGTGCGGGTTGGGTTAAGGGAGGGGGGAAGCAGTTATGTTGAGTAGTTAGCTGCGGCAAGTGAGGGTAAGGGAGGGGTTGTTTGCTGCAGCAGTTAGTTGTTAGTTGACGCGGCAAGTGGGAGGGTAAGGGATAGGGCGTGCAGCAGCAGTTAGTAGGTACGACGGAGAGTGCGGATAAGGGAGGGGTGCAGCAGTTAGGTTAGTTAGTTTAGCTCGGAAAGAGCAGGTAAGGGGGGTGCAGCGAGTTAGTTAGTTAGCGAGGCAGTGCGGGTAATGGAGGGGAAGGGGTGCAGCAGTTAGTTAGTTAGTTAGTGGGCAATGTGCGGGGTAAGGGAGGGGGTTGTGCAGCAGTGTAGTTAGCTGCGGCAAGTGCGGGTAAGGGAGGGGTGCAGCAGTTAGTTAGTTAGTTAGCTGCGGCAAGTGCGGGTAAGGGAGGGGTGCAGCAGTTAGTTAGTTACTGCGGGCAAGTCGCGCGGTAAGGGAGGGGGCGAAGTGGTTAGTTAGTTAGTTAGCTGCGGCAAGTGCGGGTAAGGGAAGGGTGCAGCAGTTAGTTAGCTGCGGCAAGTGCGGGTAAGGGAGGGGTGCAGCAGTTAGTTAGTAAATTAGTAAGTTAGTTGTATGCGGGTTGTATGTTTCTTTCAGTCCAGGGGTAGCGAAGTAGTCTGAAGGGACATGCTCAACAGTTAGGGTTTAGGGTTCACGGTTAAGTTCTTAAAGGGCGTAGGGTATGGTTTCCTCAGGGTTACGTTTCTGAAGGGTTTATGGGTAAAAAAAAGAGAACGCCTGAAGGGGCGTGGTATTAAAGGGACCCTCCCGTACGCCGCAGCAGGGGAAAGTCACCATGGCAGTAAGTTCCCAAAGTTTTTACAGGTTACGTTTCAAAACGAATTACAGTTTAAGTTTCAAAAAGATTTTTGCGTTAAGTTTCCAAAGTTCTACGGGTTTAGTTTCAAAAGGATTTACGGGTTAAGTTTCCAAAGTTTTACGGTTTAATTTTCCAAAGTGCTACGGGTTAAGTTTCAAAAGTATTTACGGGTTAAGTTCCCAAAGTTTTTACGGGTTCCGTTTCCAAAGGATTTACGGGTTAAGTTTCCAAAGGATTTTTACGTTAAGTTTCCAAAGTGCTACCGGTTTAGTTTCAAAAGGATTTACGGGTTACGTTTCCAAAGTTGTAAGGTTTAATTTTCCTAAGTGCTACGGGTTAAGTTTCCAAAGTATTTACGGGTTAAGTTTCAAAAGTTGTTATGGGTTTCCAAAGTGCTACGGGTTACGTTTCCAAAGAGCTACGGGTTAAGTTTCCAAAGTATTTAGAGGTTAAGTTTCCACAGTGCTACCGGTTTAGTTTCCAAAGTTTTTACGGGTTACATTTCCAAAGGATATACGGGTTACGTTTCCAAAAGATTTACAGGCTAAGTTTCAAAAGTATTATGGGTTAAGTTTCCGAAGTGCTACGGGTTAAGTTTCCAAAGCTTTTACGGGTTCAGTTTGTAAAGGATTTACGCGTTAACTTTCAAAATGATTCATGGGTTTATTTTCCAAAGGACATTTATGGGTTATTTCAAAAACCTGCTTATGGGTTCTACCTTTCACAAAATGATTAGGCCGGTTTATTTTCACCATGACTTTCTGGGGTATATTTCCTACAAAAATGATTTATGGGTTTATTTTCAAAATGATTTATGGGTTTATTTTCAAAATGATTTATGGGTTTATTTTCAAAATGATTGTGGGTTTATTTTCAAAATGATTTATGGGTTTAGTTTTCAAAATGATTTATGGGTTTATTTTCAAAATGATTTATGGGTTTATTTTCAAAATGAGTTGTTAAGGCGTTTATTTTGCAAAATGATTCATGGGTTTATTTTCAAAATGATTTATGGGTTTATTTTCAAAACAATTTATGGGTTTATTTTCAAAATGATTTATGGGTTTATTTTCAAAATGATTTATGGGTATATTTTCAAAATGATTTATGGGTTTATTTTCAAATGATTTATGGGTTTATTTTCAAAATGATTTATGGGTTTAATTTCAAATGATATATGGGGTTATTTTCAAAGGATTTAGGGTTTTTTTCAAAATGATTTATGGTGGGTTTATTTTCAAAATGATTTATGGTTTATTTCAAATGATTTATGGGTTTATTTTCCAAATGATTTATGGGTTTTTTTCAAACTGATTTATGGGTTATTTTTCAAAATGATTTATGGAGTTTATTTTCAAAAGATTTATGGGGTTTATTTTCAAATGATTTTGGCGTCATTTTCAAAATGATTATGGGTTTATTTCAAAACGAGTTCGGGTTTATTTTCAAAAAAGCTTTATGGGTGTATTTTTCAAAAATGATTAATGGGGTTTAATTTTCAAATGATTTAGGGGTTATTTTAAAAATGATTTATGGGTTATTTTCAAAATTGATTTATGGGTTATTTTCAAAAGATTATGGGTTTATTTTCAAAATGATTTATGGGTTGATTTTCAAAAATGATTTGGGGGTGTATTTCAAAATGATTTATGGGTGTTGTTTTCAAACTGATTTATGGGTTATTTAAAATGATTTTATGGGTTTATTTTCAAAATGATTTATGGGTTTATTTTCAAAATGATTCATGGGTTTATTTTCAAAATGATTTATGGGTTTATTTTCAAAACAATTTATGGGTTTATTTTCAAAATGATTTATGGGTTTATTTTCAAAACGATTTATGGGTATATTTTCAAAATGATTTATGGGTTTATTTTCAAAATGATTTATGGGTTTATTTTCAAAATGATTTATGGGTTTAATTTCAAATGATATATGGGTTTATTTTCAAAATGATTTATGGGTTTATTTTCAAAATGATTTATGGGTTTATTTTCAAAATGATTTATGGGTTTATTTTCAAAATGATTTATGGGTTTATTTTCAAAATGATTTATGGGTTTATTTTCAAAATGATTTATGGGTTTATTTTCAAAATGATTTATGGGTTTATTTTCAAAATGATTTATGGGTTTATTTTCAAAATGATTATGGGTTTTTTCAAAATTTGATTTATGGGTTTGATTTTTCAAAACGATTGATGGGTGTATTTCCAAATGATTTATGGGTTATTTTCAAAATGATTAAGGGTGTTTATTTTCAAAATGATTTATGGGTATTATTTTCAAATATGTATGGGTTTTTTCAAAAGATTCATGGAGTTTATTTTCAAACATGATGTATGGGTTTATTTTCAAAAGATTCAGGGGTTTATTTTCAATGATTATGGGTGTATTTTCAAACTGATTATTGGTATTTCAAAATGATTTATGGGTTTATTTTCAAAATGATTTATGGGTTTATTTTCAAAATGATTTTTGGGTGTATTTCAAAAATGATTTATGGGTTTATTTTCAAAATGATTTATGGGTTAATTTTCAAAATGATTATGGGTTATTTCAAATGATTATTGGTTTATTTTCAAAATATTTATGGGTTTATTTTCAAATGATTTATGGGTGTATTTTCAAAAGAATTATGGGTTATTTTCAAAATGATTTATGGGTTATTTCAAAATGATTTTTTAGGGGGTTAGTTTCACAAAAGGATTTACAGATTTGTTTCCAGAACCTCCAGGACCATCAACCCTAGGCTACATGAACCCCACCCTCTACCTAGCTTCTCCCCTCCATTGATATTTTTAGGGCAGGACTCAGTCGCTGGCTAATGGAGCTGGGTGGAAGCTGCTACCCGCAGCCCCAAAGAGAAAAGTATTGCCAACATTGGCCCATCCCTCCACCCAAATCCCCCCCCCCCCCCCCCCCCCCCTCCCCCACACACACACACGCTCCACCCCCACACATTGCCACACCAAACATCTTACACGACCACCTGTAGCATCTGTCCCTATCACAACCCCCCCTCCCGAACTGCACACACACAAACCAAGCAATCTACCAGTACTGCACTCTCTCAAGGATCGCTGTGTCTCCAGCGCCCGACACACACCCTCTTACCCGACCACCTCCAGCACCTGTCCCCCCCCCCCCCCCCCCCCCCCCCCCCCCCCCCCCCACAACTCCCAGCAACCCACCACACTCACAAACCCCAAGCTTGACCAGTTACCTGCACTCTGCTCAAGGCTCGCTCTGTCTCCAGCGCCCGAACCCGAAGCTTCAAGTCACCTCGTTCCATTTTCTGCAACGTCAGCGCCGCGTCCTCCAACCTGTTCGGTGACCTGAACAAGTTTCCAACAGCGCGGTTCTGGTTGCTGAATCTCCGGCTGATGTCTTTCTTCACCTTGGCCAGCTGAGCATTGCCCTCGTTTTCCAACAGCAACTCCCGGGCGTAGGGCGCGGAGATTTCCTAAATGTCGAAACCGGGGTCTGGTCTTTGACGATGCGTACAAGGACAGAGAAAGGAGAGCGTGAAACAAAGGTGAATGTGAGGGGGAAACGGGGATGGAGCCAGTGTGTGTGTGTGTGTGTGTGTGTGTGTAATGGTGGTGGGGTGTTGGGGTAGGTGGGTGGGTGCGTTAGTTTGTGTGTGTGTGTGTACCTGCTCTGGTTTTACCAACAGCAACTCCCGGGCGTAGAGTGCAGAGATTCCACTATTGTCGAACCTGGGGTCTAGGGTCTTGCCGATGCCGTCCAAGACAGAGAAGGAGCGCGCAACAAAGGTGAGTGTCGCGGGGAACCTGGGGGGGTGGTCGGCCAAGTTTAAGTTTTGGGTTTTGGGGTTTAGGGATATGACCCCTTGGATGAGCAGCCCAAGGGAGATTTGAGCACTGCGGTTTAGGTTGTAGGGTTTAGGGATATGACGCCTTGGATGAGCAGCCTAGGGGAGAAATGAGCACTGCGGTTTAGGTTGTAGGGTTTAGGGATATGACGCCTTGGATGAGCAGCCCAAGGGGGATATGGGCACTGCGGTTTAGGTTGTAGGGTTTTAGGGATTGACGCTTGGATGGGGCAGCTAAGGGAGAAATGAGCACTGCGGTTTAGGTTGTAGGGTTTAGGGATATGACGCCTTCGATGAGCAGCCCAAGGGAGAGTAGAGCACAGCAGTTTAGGTTGTAGGGTTTAGGGATATGACGCCTTGGATGAGCAGCCCAAGGGGGATATGGGCACTGCGGTTTAGGTTGTAGGGTTTAGGGATATGACGCCTTGGATGAGCAGCCCAAGGCGTCATATGGGCGTGGTTGGTTGGTTGGTTGGGTGTGTGGTGTGTGTGGGGGGGGGTGGAGGGGTGAAGTGGTGGTTGGGGGGGGGGGGGGAGGGGGTTGGGGGGGAGTGAGTGGGTGAAGTGGTTTGTTGGCTGTGTTGGGGGGTTGAGGGGTTGTGTGGGTGAAGTGGGTGGTTGGGGGGTTGGGGGGGAGGTGAGTGGTGAAGTGTTGGGTGGGGGTTGGAGGGGGGGGGGGGGGACGTGGAGGAAGTGGTTGGTTGGTTGGTTGGGTGGATTGGAGGTGTGTGGGGGTGAAGTGGTGGGTTGGGGGGTTGGGGGGGATGAGTGGCGGGAAGTGGTGGTTGTTGGTTGGGGTTGGGGGGGTGGTGTGGGTGAAGTGCGTGGTTGGGGGGGTGGGGGAGTGAGTGGGTGAAGTGAAGGTTGTTGGGTGGTTGGAGGGTGGGGGGGGGAGTGGGTGAAGTGAGTGGTTGGGTGGGTGGGGGGGGGAGGGGATGAAGTGGTTAGTTGGGGGGTTGGGGGGGGAGGAGTGGGTGGAAGTGGCTGGTTGGTTGGTTGGTTGTGGGGGGGGTGACGTGGGGGTGAAGTGGTTGGTTGGGGGGGTGGGTGGGGGGAGTGGGTGAAGTGGTTGGTTGGGGGGTTGGGGTTGGGGGGGGGGTGGTGAGGGGGGAAGTGGTTGGTTTGGGGGGGGGGGGGGGGGGGGGGGGGGGGGAGTGGGTGATAGTGTTGGTTTGGGGGGTTGGCGGGGGAGGAGGGCAGTGAGGGGTGAAGTGGCGGTGGGGGGAAGTGAGTGGGTGCAGCCTGGTATGTCCCTGAAGGGTTGGTCTTGTGAAGCTACTAGGAGGTCCTAGTTAAGCTGGAGGAGTGATAGACACATGACTATTCGAGGTTGGGCTAGTCCCTTTAGCCTGGTTGGCTACCCCCTGGACTGCAACATACATAGACATATACACACACATGCACACGTACATTAACAGACATACACACATACATTCACACGTACATACACACACATGCACACATACATGCACATATACACACAGCCTGGTACTTAGCTGAAAGGTTGGTCTTGTGAATTTCGAGTTTCGAATTTTTGGTCCTTACTTTATTATTGACACAACAGGGTAAGCTAATTTCGGCACCCCCTACACACAGCCTGGCGTTTACCTGAAAGGTTGGTCTTGTGAAACTACTAAGAGGTTTTTGTTCAGCTGCACACATGCATGCACACATACATACACACATGCATACATACATACACACAGCCTGGCATTTACCTGAAAGGTTGGTCTTGTGAAACTACTAAGAGGTTTTTGTTCAGCTGCACACATGCATGCACACATACATACACACATGCATACATACATACACACAGCCTGGCATTTACCTGAAAGGTTGGTCTTGTGAAACTACTAAGAGGTCCTTGTTCAGCTGCACACATGCATGCACACATACATGCACACATGCATACATACATACATACACCACAGCCTGGAATGTACTGAAAGGGTGGTCTTGTGAAACTATAAGAGGTCATGTTCAGCTGCACCACAATTGCATGCACACCTACATGCACAATGCATAATACATACATACACACAGCCTGGCATTTACCTGAAAGGTTGGTCTTTTGAAACGATCTAAGAGGTCCTTGTTCAGCTGCACACATGCATGCACACATACATGCACACATGCATACATACATACATACACACAGCCTGGCATTTACCTGAAAGGTTGGTCTTGTGAAACTACTAAGAGGTCCTTGTTCAGCTGCACACATGCATGCACACATACATGCACACATGCATACATACATACATACACACAGCCTGGCATTTACCTGAAAGGTTGGTCTTGTGAAGCTACTAGGAGGTCCTCCCCAATTGAGGAGAAGACCTTCTTGCGAAGCTCCTTGGTTTCCTCCTTCGTGCGTTGCTCCTTAAAGTTCTTATTGTAATCTGCACCAAGCTCTTGGCGCTCCTTCTTTTGGGCAGACAATCGCTCCTGTGAGGACCAGAGGTGGAAAAGGTTACAAAAAAAAAACGTCTTTGCTATGGAACGACACAAAATCTGAAGAGAGCACACAACGGGAGCACCAAGCTCTTGTCGCTCCTTCTTCAGGGCAGACTATCGCTCCTTCGAGAATCTGAGGTGGATAAGGTTCAAAAACTAAACAATTAGCATTTACTTGTCTGAGATTTGGCAAAACACAAAATCATATGACAAAGTGAGCACCAAGCTCTTGTCGCTCCTTCTGTTGGGCAGACAAGCGCTCCTGTGGAGACCGGAGGTGGACAAGATAAAAAAAGCCTTGTCTTCGCTTTGGAAGGACACAAAATCAAGAGACAACATGAGCCACCAAGTATTGAGCTCTTTCCTTCTCCCTGGGTGGGGTGCAGAAGACCCAGCGACAAATCCGGCTACTGGGAGGGGGACAGAGCACAACTGGTTCAAAAAATAGTAAACAATACAAGTATAAAAATATAAATCAAGGTCACTCCTGTGTGGTGTGCGGAGGGGGACAGAACATCTGGTTCAGGTTCAGGTTCCAGAGCACAGCTGGTTCAAAAAGTTGCAAAACAATATTAAGTACCGGTTTATTAAATATAAAAATATAAATAACAATCACTGTTGTGGGCTGCGGAGGGGGAAAGAGCACAACTGGTTCAAAAAATAGAAAACATCATAAAATATATTGTATTTATATTTGTTTTATTATCGCCCGGATATCAGCATATTATATATATTATATATTATATAGCATATCATATTATATTACATTATATTTATATAGCATATTATATTATATTATATTATATAGCATATCATATTATATTATATTTATATAGCATATTATATTATATTTATATAGCATATTACATCACATTCATCGGAACACAACGCACGGTGAAGGAGTCCAGGCACAACTCAGCCATTCGTTTGTATACATTTATAAATCACATACATAATTTGCCAACTTTAATTGTTTAATTTTTATACAATTTTTATAACGCCGGTGATGGTGTCCAGTAAGAACTCGGCTGTTCGCCCGATTGCCCTGCTGTCGCCCGTGGGTACGTAAACCCCCATGTCCACCAGTGTTCGGCCGTTCGTTTGTATACATTTATATAATTTGTATAACGCACAGTGAAGGTGTCCAGGAAGAACTCTGCCGTTCTCCGGATGGCCGTGCGGTCGCCGGTGGGTACGTAGACCCCCATGTCCACCAGAGACTCCAAGCATAGATCTGGGTCCCTGTTGTATACGCTGTAGAACAAGCCCATCAGACCACTCTTCACCTTGGGTGGGATATCGCCAACCATGCTGCATGCCAGGAGGGTGAGTGGGGGCTGGTGGAGGGTTGCGAGGGGGGGGGGGGAGGGTGAGGGGCGGGATATAAGCGCTGCAGAACAAGCCCATCAGACCACTCTCCACCTTGGGTGGGATATCACCAACCATGCTGCATGCCAGGAGGGTGAATGGGGGTGTGAGACAACAGTCTTATCAACACTGCACCATGGGTCTCTAAGTTGAAAGTGAGGTAAGCAAGGCAAGGCAAGCCACACAAGCTAGCAAGGCAAGGCAAGGCAAGGCAAGGCAAAGCAAGGTAGCAAGGCAAGGCAAGGCAAGGCAAGGCAAGGTAGCAAGGCAAAGCAAGGCAAAGCAAAGCAAAGCAAAGCAAAGCAAAGCAAAGCAAAGCAAAGCGAAGCGAAGCAAAGCAAAGCAAAGCAAAGCAAAGCAAAGCAAAGCAAAGCAAAGCAAGGTAACAAGGCAAGGCACGCAAGCAAGGCATGTCAAGGCAAGGCAAGGCAAAGCAAGGTAACAAGGCAAGGCACGCAAGCAAGCAAGCAAGCAAGCAAGCAAGCAAGCAAGGCATGTCAAGGCAAGGCAAGGCAAAGCAAGGTAACAAGGCAAGGCACGCAAGCAAGCAAGCAAGCAATCAAGCAAGCAAGCAAGCAAGCAAGCAAGGCATGTCAAGGCAAGGCAAGGCATGTCAAGGCATGTCAAGGTAAGGCAAGGCAAGGCAACAAGGCAAGGCAAGCAAGCAAGCAAGCAAGCAAGCAAGCAAGCAAGCAAGCAAGCAAGCAAGCAAGGCATGTCAAGGCAAGCAAGGCAAGACCTCTATTGCTAGCATCCACAGCAGGATAACCCGGGCCTACTCACTCCCACATATCAACCCACCTACCCACACCCACATATCCACCCATCGGTACCCACATATACTCCTACCCACACCCACATATCCGCCCACCCACACCCACATATCCGCCCACCTTCACCCACAAATCCACTAACCCAAAGTTGTAGCAGATGAGACGGCCTCCACCACGAGCATTCACAGCAACGTTGCTCGGGTGGAGCTCACCCACACCCACATATCCACCCACCCGCACCACATTCCACAAAAAATCTCACCATATCACCCAACCAACTCAAAACATATCCACCCACCCGCACCCACATATCCGCCAACCCACTCCCACATATCCACCAACCCACTCCCACCTATCCACCCACCCGCCACCCACATACTCCGCCCAACCCACTCCACACTTATAAACCCACTCCACCCACTATCTCCACCCACCCGCACCCACATATCACCCACCGTCACCCAGATACGCCAACACCCCGAACCCACATCTCCACCATACCCAACTCCCCATGATCCACCCCACCTACCCACATCTCCACCCACCCACACCCACATATCCACCCACCCGCACCCACATATCCACCCACCCGCACCCACATATCCACCACCCACACCCACATATCCTCCACCCACCCAACTCCCACATAGCCCACCCACCCGCACCCAAGATATCACCCAACCGCACCACATATCCACCCACCCGCACCCACAATCCACCCACCCGCACCCACATATCCACACACACGCACTAACATATGCCCCACCACCGCACCCACATATACACCTACCCACGCCCACACATCCACCACAATCCGCACCACAAATCCACCCACACACACCCACCTATACACCCCACCCGCACCCACAAATCAACCCCACCACACCAAATATCCACTCACCCACACAGCCACATATCCACCCACCCACACCCACATATCCACTAACCCAAAGTCGTAGTAGGTGGACGGCGCCTTGCTAAAAACATACGCCCACATATCCACCCACCCACACAGCCACATATCCACCCACCTACACCCACATATCCACTTACCCAAAGTCGTAGTAGATGAGACGGCCTCCGCCAACAGCATCCACAGCAACATTGCCCGGGTGGGGGTCAGCGTGGAAGAACCGTGCCGCAAGCTCATGCAACAGGGCAGAGGTAAGCGTGCTATTGGGGGTGGGGGTGTGGGGGTGAGGGGGTAAAGGGGGTCGAGGGGAGAGAAAAAAAAGGGGGGTGGGGGTCGGCGTGAAAGAAGCCGTGCTGAAAGCTGCATGCAACGGGCAGAGGTCAAGGGGCTAATGGGGTGTGGGGGGGTGGGGGTGAGGTGGTAAAGGGGTCCGGGGGAGAGGGTGTGGGGGGGTCAGCATGGAAGAAGCCGTGCCGCAAGCTGCATGTAAGAGGGCAGGGGTAAGGGGGCTGATGGGGTTATGGTGGATTGACTACTTCTTTTTCCTCCCCTTCCCTTTCCCGGTTGCTGGGGTCTAATGGGGTTGAGGGTGTAAAGGGGGGTTGAGGGGAGAGGCGGGGGGCGGTCAGCATGGAAGAAGCCGTGCTGTCAAGCTGCATGTAACAGGGCAGGTAAAGTGGACTAATGGGGGTAAGGGGGTCGCGGGGAGGGGGTTTGGGGGTCAGAGTGGAAGAACCGTGCCACAAGCTGCATCACAGGGCAGAGGTAGGGGGCCTATGGGGTGGTGGGGTTGGGGGGGGGGGGGGGGTGGGGGGGGGGGGGTATAAGGGGGTCAGGGAGAGGGGTGTTGGGTGGATTTTCCCCTCTCCTTTTCCTCTCCTTCCTCCCTCTTTGCCGTCTCCCCTTTTCCTTTTTCCTTTTTCTTCCTTTTTTTCTCTTTTCCCTTTTTCTTCTTTTTTTTTTTTTTTTTTTTCTTTTTTTTGTTTTTTTTTTGGGGGGGGGGGCAGTTTGACGAAGCCGTGTCGCAAGCTGTTTCTGTTCCCTTGGTAGTTTTAAAGTTGTGCTTACTCGGTTTAGGGTGGTACAGGGGGGTGGGGGTCAGCGTGGAAGTAAGCTGTGCTGCAAGCGGCATGCAGCAGGGCAAGGGGTAATAGGGGCTCACTACTCCACTGGGGGTGAGGGGGGGTAGTGGTACAGGGCTGTGGGGGGAGGGTTGTGTGGGGGTTCAACGTGGCAGAAGCCGTGCTTGCACCTGCATGCCACGGGTCAGGGTTGGGGGGGGTAGGGGGGCTGGGGGGGGGGGGGGTGGGGGGGGGGGGGGGGGGGGGGGGGGGGGGGGTTGGGGTGGGGGGGGGGTTGGTTGTTTGGGTGTTTGTGGGGGGTGGGGGGTGGGTTTTGTTTTGTTGTTTTTTTCTTTTGTTTTTTTTCTTTTTTTTTTTTTTTTTTTTTCTTTTTGTTTTTTTTTTTTTTTTTATTCTCATTTTTTTTTTTTTTTTTATTTTTCCGTTCTCCCCTCCCCACCTCCCCCCCCCCCCCTCTTTACCTTCTCCCCTCTTCTCTCTTCCCGATCCAATTTCTCTCCCCCTCCTCTCCCTGCCTTTCCCTGCCCCGCTTGTGTCCAAAATCTTTTCTCCCGGCCCCTCCCAGCTTCCCTCCCACCCCACCCCCCAGTCCCCCCCCACACCCCGGTCCGCCACCCACTTACACTCAACCCCCACACACTCCATTAACATTAGGTAGCTCTCAACTGATTCCTTTGCAGCTGCTGCCTGTCTAGACCCATCCTGTCGATGCCCTTTGCATCGTTGATCTTCACCCCCGACCCTTACCGAACCCTAACCATTAACACCAACCCTCAACACCAGACTCTCAACACCAACCCTCAACACCAAACACTCGTAGTTGCATTAGGTAGCTCACAACGGATTTTCTTCGCAAGCTGCTGCCTGTCTAGACCGATCCGGTCAATACTGTCCATCATTGATCTTCACCCCCGACCCTTACCGAACCCTAACCATTAACACCAACCCTCAACACCAAACACTCACAGTTGCATGAGGTAGCTCTCAGCGGATTACCTTGCAAGCTGCTGCCTGTCTAGACCCATCCTGTCGATGCCCTTGGCATCCTTGATCACTCCCGACCCTTACCGAACCCGAACCATCACCACCAACCCTCAACACCAGACTCTCAACACCAGACACTCACAGTTGCATGAGGTAGCTCTCTACTGATTTCCTTGCAAGCTGCTGCCTGTCCAGACCCATCGTGCCGATGCCCCATCCTGTCGATTCAGTTTTCATTGTTGATCTTCACTCCCGACCCTTACCCCACCCTAACCATCAATACCAACCCTCCAGATGAGACACTCAACACCAAACACTCACAGTTGCATGAGGTAGCTCTCAACGGATTTCCTTGCAAGCTGCTGCCTGTCCAGACCCATCCTGTCGATGCCCTGTCCATCGTTGATCTTCACTCCAGGCACATATTCAAGCACCAGCACCTCGGCAGAAGAATACTCCCAGAACACTTTGGGCACCTTAACCCATGAGACATGCTTGAAGTTTTCTCGGAACCTGGCAGCAATGGGGTGAAAATCCTTTCAACAACACATGGAAGAGAGATAAGCGTACGAGTGGGATGGCTGTGTGAACTCTGCAGGTAGTAATTTGGGATCAATTTACAGATGGCGTCAATAAACAGGCAGGTCGAGGAAAAATCCTATAATACATTGAGCTCCTTAACCCATGAGACGCCTTGAAGTGTTTTCGGAACCTGGCAGCGATAGAAAAGGAAGAGAGCTAAGCGCATGAGCGGGCAGGCTGCGTGAATTCAGAAAGTAGTAATTTGGGATCAATGTACAGATGCTGTCAATAGAAGAAGCAGGCAGAGGAATACTCCCAGTACACGTTGGGCTCCTTCATCCATGAGACGCCATTGAAGCTTCCTCTGAACCTGGCAGCGATATAATGATAACGCCTGGTGGGGCGTGGTGTTAAGGGTGCCCGTCGTACGCGGGTGGGGAGCGGTCTCCTACCTCAACTGGACAAGCTACCATCGCGGTTGACGACGACCTGCAACGTCAAGAGCGACCGAAGGGGGAGTCGAACCCCTGACTCTTCATTCTTTAGAAATCTGGTCTACCACTAGACCATTGTAATCGCCAAAGAGGCTGCAGCGATATAAATAGATGAGAGGTAAGCGTATGAGTGTGCATGCTGTGTGAACTCAGCAAGCAATATTTTGGTGTCAATAAACAGGCAGGCAGAGGAATACTCCCATAGCACATTGGGCTCCTTCATCCATGATACACCCTTGAAGTGTTCTCGGAACTTGGCAGCGATAGAGAAGAAGAAAAACGCCTGGTGGGGCGTGGTATTAAGGGAGCCCCATCTTACAGCGGTAGGGAACGAGCTGCTACTTTCCTTGGACAAAGTTACCATGGCGGTTGACAGCGACCACGAACACTGAAGCGCATCCGTAGGTTTTCAAACCCAGCACCTTCTTTGTTCGTGGGGCGTGGTATTAAGGGAGCCCTGTCTTACGGCGGTAGTGAACGTGCTTAAGGCACCCCTTAAGGCAGAAAAGTGAACCCCAGTACCTGTCTGCCTTAAGGCACCCCTGTACCACACCTATCTGCCTTAAGGCACCCCTGTACCACACCTGTCTGCCTTAAGGCACCCCTGTACCACCCCTGTGCCACACCTGTCGGCCTTAAGGCACCCCTGTACCACACCTGTCTGCCTTAAGGCACCCCTTAAGGCAGAAAAGTGAACCCCAGTACCACACCTGTCTGCATTCTTGCCCTCAAGCGTGTAATCAATTTCTTGGTACAAGATACAAGAGCACTCATCATAGATGGTGTTTGTGAGGGGTGGTGGTGTGTATACCTCCATGGCCTCTATCCCTGAACAGCCTTCCATTTCCAGGCCTTGCACCCGCGCCTGTCAGCGTTCCTGCCCTCTAGGGTGCAATCGATCTCTTGGCACAGGATACGTGAGCACATGTCGTAGATGGTCTTTGTGTGTGGTGATGGTGGTGTGTGCATACCTCCATGGCCTCTATCCCTGAACAGCCTTCCATTTCCAGGCCTTGCACCCGCACCTGTCAGCGTTCCTGCCCTCTAGGGTGCAATCGATCTCTTGGTACAGGGTACTAGGCACTCATCGTGGATGGTGTTTGAGTGGGGTGGTGGTGGTGGTGGTGGTAGTGTGTGAGTATACCTCCATGGCCTCTATGCCAGAACAGCCCTCCATTTCCTGGCCTTGCACCCGCACCTGTCAGTGTTCCTGCCCTCAAGCGTGTAATCGATTTCTTGGTACAAGATACGCGAGCACTCGTCGTAGATGGTGTGCGTGGGGTGGTGGTGGTGGTGCGTGTGTGTTTATCTCCATGGCCTCTATGCCAGAACAGAATCCATTTCCTGGCCTTGCACCCGCACCTGTCAGCGTTCCTGCCCTCAAGCGTGTAATCAATTTCTTGGTACAAGATACACGAGCACTCGTCGTAGATGGCCACCCAGTCGCGCTTTGCTCCATCAGTGCCTGGATCAGTCTACAACAAAGGATGCATGGCTCTGTCAGTATGTGTAGGCCACAGATGCTAGACACACATGTGTGTGTGTGTTAGGTCAATTAATCGATTTAATAAAATAAATAATTTAATTAATCAAGTTATCTCAGGTTATACCAGCTTAAATCAAGTTAGAAAGCTAGGTGTACCCCACCTTTTGCAGCCACACAGCGAGGGCCCTAATGTTTTTGCAGTCAATGTCAAAAAGTGCCTTTAGTCCAGGTCGCTGAATCTTGACTACCACCTCCTGACCCTTGACAACTGCGCGGTGCACTTGGCCCAGAGAGGCGGCTGCCAAGGGTACTTTGTCAAAAGAGTCGAACACTTGGTCTGTTTTGGCACCCAGGCCAGATTCTAAGATCTGGATTGCGACCTCGGAGTCGAAGGGAGGCACTCGGTCCTGGGGTGGGTAGGTAGGTGTGTGTGTGTGGGGGGGGGGGGGGCGGGGGGGGGGTAGGTGAATGGGTGGGTGGTGTGGTGCACAGATGTGATGGGTGGGTAAGTGGGTAGGTGGGTGAGTGGGTGGTGCACATATTAGATGGGTGGTTAGAGCAGTGTGCAGCTCAGGTGGGTGGACCAGATTGTTTGGCAAAAGTGGCTACATGACAGCACTCCTAGAAGATGGCAACATGATCAAACACTTGGTCTGTTTTGGCACCCAGGCCAGCTTCTAAGATCTGAATTGCGACCTCTGAGTCGAAGGGAGGCACTCGGTCCTGGTGTGGGTGGGTGGTGTGGGTGGGTGGGTGCGAGTTAATTTCTTTAATTCAATGGGGGGGTAATGTGGGTGTGGGTTAATTTCTTTGATTTATTGGGGGGGGTAATGTGGGTGTGGGTGTGGGTTAATATAGTAAATAAATTAGGGGGGTAATGTGGGTGTGGGTGGGTAGATGGGTGGGTGGGTAGGTGTGGTGCACAGATTATATAGGTGGGTGGGTGGGTAGGTGTGGTGCACAGATTAGATGGGTGGGTGGGTGGTGTGGTGCACAAATTATATGGGTGGGTGGGTGGGTGGGTAGGTGGGTGGGTGGGTGGGTGGTGTGGTGCACAGATTATATGGGTGGGTGGGTGGGTAGGTGGGTGGGGTGGTGGTGTGGTGCACAGATTAGATGGGTGGGTGGGTGGGTAGGTGGGTGAAGTGGTGGTGTGGTACACAGATTAGATGGGTGGGTGGGTGGGTAGGTGGGTGGGGTGGTGGTGTGGTGCACAGATTATATGGGTGGGTGGGTGGGTAGGTGGGTGGGTGGTGTGGTGCATAGATTATATGGGTGGGTAGGTAGGTGGTGTGTCATCGTATGTACGCTTACAGTCCAAGGGTAGCCAAATAAGCTGAAGGGAATTGCACAACCTTTACAACAGGAAAGACAGAGAAGCAGAATATATATATACAAATACATGAATTTCTGTGAATAGTTTGCCAACTTTTCGTTCATTCGTTCGTTGTGTGTAGGGTGGCAGGGGGCAGGGACAATTACACACGGACAATTGCAGTACTGTAATGATTCAAATTCAAATTCAAATTCCCAGTCGCGTCATTCGGCATCCAACTTCCACTCCTCCGCATCAAAATTCCACCTGCGCGCCATCGCCCTATCCTCCCTGTCCGCTCTGTCCTGCGATACCCTGCCCTTCACGTGTCATAATTCGCGATCCGGAGCTGTCAACGAGGCCAGGCGTGGAGCCAAGGCTGCCATAACCGATGAGGAACGCCTGGCTGCTAACCAGGCCGCATGTGAAGCCTATGCTGCCATACCTGAGGAGGAATGCAAGGCTGTCAATCAGTCAGCGCTGGTTTCGCTGGGCGTTCTCGCCCTTGCCCTGTTCATACTATATCTGCAACCTCTTTCCATTGCACCAAGAACTCCAGATTACATGGCGCACAAGCTATACGTACACAACCCAGCGCGCTCTGTACAACAGCTTTCAGCTTGCAGCTCTGTACAACAGCTTTCAGCATTCAGCTCTGTACAACAGCTTTCAGCTTTCAGCTCTGTACAACAGCTTTCAGCCTTCAGACCCCCCCCCCCCCCCCTTTGTTTTTTTTTTTTTTTTTTTTTTTGTTGTTTTTTTTTTTTTTTTTCCCCCCTCCCCCAACCCACCCCTCCCCCCCCCCCCCCCCCCCCCCCCCCCCCCCAGCCCCCCACCCCCCCCCCCCCCCCCCCCCCCCCCCCCCCACCCCCCCCCGCCCCCCCCCCCCACCCCCCCCCCCGTCCCCCCCCACTCCACCCCACCCCCCCACCCCCCCCCCCCCCCCCCGGCCCCCCCCAGCCCCCCCCCCCCCCCACCCCCCCCCCATCCCCCCCCCCCCCCCACCCCCCCCCCCCCCCCCCCCCCACCCCCCCCCCCCCCCCCCCACCCTCCCCCCGCCCCCCCCCACCCCCCCCATCCCCCCCCCGCCCCCCCCCCCCCCCCCCCAACCTGGAGGGAACCCCCGGGACCCCCCCCCCCCCCCCAGTAAGCCGGAAACCAACCCACCCGCCACCACCCGGCCCACCCGATACAGAAGTAACCCCAACAGGGGCACCCCCCCCCCCCCTTTCCCCACCTCTTATCCTCATTTCCTCCCCGATACAAACAGCTTTCAGATTCGAGGAAATGATCCTGTCGACCATTTGGTTGTAGCGAGCACGCGATTTGACTTCATGAAATGCAGAGTTTTCAGGCCTAAGCAAAAGCGTGCTCGCACAAATGGGTGATTGCGCGAGAATAACAATCTGCCGGTATTCGAAGTCATGCATGTTAGAAACATCAACAGCTCCGGGGTGTCCCTCAGGCGAATTCAGAATGAATCTCCAAGAGCCGATTTGACTCCTCCATCTGTGAGCCTGATGCGCAAATAAAAGGAGAGGGCTAGCAAGCCTCAAGAATCATTAAAATGTATGATACAAATATATATATATATATATATATATATATATATATATAGAGAGAGAGAGAGAGAGATGTCTTTTTTTTTTTTTTTTTTTAAATATACCAGTGCCCCCTACCTGCAGTTTCTCCAATTCCTTGATGAACTCAGGGGCCAGCACATCCACACGAGTTGAAAACTGCTGCCCAATCTTGATAAAAGTGGGCCCCAATGAAACAAGGCCTTTTCGCAGCCAGATAGCAAGCTCCTGTGAAGGTCATTGCAATTGTTGTAGTGAACGAAGGGGGAATGAATGCTGCCCAAGTTGAAAACAGCTGCCTGATCTTGATAAAAGTGGGCCCCAGGGCGACGAGTCCTTTTCGAAGCCAGATAGCAAGCTCCTGTGAAGTCCATTGCGAGTATTGTTCTGCAGAAAGGGGGAATCAATGTTACCCAATGTTGATTAGAGTGCCCCCCCAGGCGAACAAGACCTTTTCGTAGCCAGATAGCAAGCTCCTGTGCAAGAACTTGTTGGGCAAGACTTGCTGTGCAAAAACTTGTTGTGCAAGAACTTCTTGCAGCTAAACAGCAAGCTCCTGTGAAGGTCACTTCAATTGTTGTTGTACAAAAAGGGGTAATTAATGCTCCCCAAGTCGAAAACTGCTGCCTGATCTTGATAAAAGTGGGCCCTAGGCGAACAAGAACTTTTAGAAGCTAAACAGCAAGCTCCTGTGAAGGTCATTGCAAGTATTGTTGTGCACAAAGGGGGAATGAATGCTGCCAAAGTTGAAAACTGCTGCCCAATCTTGATAATTGTCCCCCCTAGGGGAACAAGAACTTTCTGCTGTCAGATAGCAAGCTCTTGTGAAGGCCATTGCAATTATTGCAGGGCAAAAAGAGGAAATAAATGCTGTTTGTTAATATCTTGATTTAGGCAGGGCCTACTTGATCAGTTATTAAGCCATCAACAAAGTCCTTGTCATGACATCTCTATGGGTAGATAAGGCACAGTCCACTACATAAATCTACTTTATTTGTTGACAAAAAATCTAGCATTTATGTTCTTTTCTATTTAAAGAGTTTTACGTTTATTCAAAAATAAACGTAAAACTCTTTAATTTTTTTAGTAAGAAAACGTTTCGTTTCTCAATGTTCTCAATTATCTACAGCTAGCTTAGGCAAAGGCCACAGAGATCACTACAGAGGTGAAAACAAAAATTGGAAATTGAGAATTGTTACGCCTTGCCAAGGGGAGTGAAGTCGAAGGATTCTTCCCATTCAATCGCACTGTGGAAGGTTACTGTGGGTTTTGCTTTTGCTACTGTGCCTGAGCTCAGACTACCGCACAACAGCACAGAGGAAAGAGGGGAAAACTATAAACCACCCTTATCTCAACCTCAACCTCACCTCCAGCCCCCCACCACCCCCACCACCATATTTCCTCCTTTAACCTCCCCCCCCCCCCCCCCACACCCACACACACACACACACACACACCACAACCAACCCTCAGTTAACTTCCCCCCCCACCCCCCACCCCACCTCGCCCCCCACCCCACACACAGCACATACCTTCCTTCGGGATGACACAGCCTCCTCAGTCATGCCGACCTTTCCATATGTCCACTTCTTCTTGACTAGGAAGTACTTAATTGCATATAAGAAGGCAAAATACCAGATCTCGGTGGTTCTCTGCATTGAGGCAAGAGCATAGAATTGATGGTATTTGTATTTGAACTCTAAATGCCAACGATGATATCCATGCATGTTTTTAACAATACATGCATATTTGCGAGGGGGGGGGCAAGAAAAAAGCTGCCGTACCTCATCTTCGCTTTGGATAGAGTTTATCCTCAAACTATGAAAAAAGAAGTTTTTTTTTTTGAGCCAAAAATAAAGTTGTACAAAAGTTAGAGGGGTCCAAAGTTTTTTCCATCCAAAGCGGCCGAAATCTTAACTTCACGATAAATCTCGTTTGAGCAACCTTACGAAAGATGTAAGAGCATACCTGGAATGGGCACGAAAAGATCTTTCGAATGAACCCAATTTTAGGGGGGGGGAGGGTGAGGCAATCGGGTTTTAGGAGGGGGGGGGGGGGGGGGGGGGGTAAAAAAACTTTTTCCCAACTTTATTTTACCCCTATTTTTGTATGAAACTTCCACAATTCCAACTCCCACCTGAATTGGACACCATATTGAACATGCGGTTTGAAATCTGTCTCTCTGCCCCCCCCCCTGCAAATTTGTAACTAAACATGCAAAATATGATATCCATGCATGTTTTAAACTATACATGCAAATTATCCCTGCATGTTTTTAACTATCCATGCATATTTGTATTTAACTGAACATGCAAACCATGATATCCATGCCTGTTCCTGCTACCTATACTAATCTGTACCTAAGACCCTGTTTTGCCAAATCTTCTGTTACCCTGAGACTCTGCTATCACGACCCCCATGCGGTCAAAATCAACACCTCCAGGTAGTCTAGAGTAGAGTGGTAGTGTGGTGTAGAGGGTGTGGGTGTTTGGTGGGGTGTGGGTGTGGGGGGGTTCTCAGATCACTACCTGGAGTCCACCCTTGAAAGGCAGATAGCAGAAGAGTTCTTTAATGAAAAGACAAGAAAAATCTATATGCACTAGTATGCTGCCCATGCATGGCACTCACGCATGATACCAATGTGTGAAATACATGCTCGCCATGCATCTCCCATGCAACCTACCGTGGCCTGTTAGTATTCTACCCATGTGAGCTGGTGTTCTACCCATGTGAGCTGGTGTTCTACCCATGTGAGCTGGTGTTCTACCCATGTGAGCTGGTGTTCTACCCATGTGAGCTGGTGTTCTACCCATGTGAGCTGGTGTTCTACCCATGTGAGCTGGTGTTCTACCCATGTGAGCTGGTGTTTCTACCCATGTGAGCTGGTGTTCTACCCATGTGAGCTGGTGTTCTACCCATGTGAGCTGGTGTTCTACCCATGTGAGCTGGTGTTCTACCCATGTGAGCTGGTGTTCTACCCATGTGAGCTGGTGTTCTACCCATGTGAGCTGGTGTTCTACCCATGTGAGCTGGTGTCTAAAAAACTACCCATGTGAGCTGGCGCTTCTAACTACTACCCATGTGAGCTGGCGTTCTATCTACTACCCATTGAGCTGGGCGTTCTACCATGTGAGCTGGGTTCTACCCATGTGAGCTGGTGTTCTACACCCATGTGAGCTGGTGTTCTAACCCATGTGAGCTGGTGTTCTACCCATTTGAGCTGGTGTTTCTACCAATGTGACTGGTGTTCTACCATGTGAAGCTGGTGTTTCTTAAACCCTTGAGCTGGTGTTCTATATACCCATGTGAGCTGGTGTGTTACCCATGTGAGCTGGCGTTCTAACCCATGTGATCTGGAGTGCTAAACCATGTGGAGCTGGCGATTCTAACCTACCCATGTGAGCGGGTGTTCTCCCATGTTAGCTGGTGGTCTACCCATGTGAGCTGGTGTTCTAACCCATGTGAGCTGTGTTCTACCCATGTGGAGCTGGGTGTTCTACTACCCATGTGAGCTGGTTGTTCTACTACCCAGTGAGCTGGCGTTCTAACGACTACCCATTTGAGCTGTGTTTCTAACCCTGTGAGCTGTGTTCACCCATGTGTCTGGTGTTCTACCCAGGTGAGCTGGTGTTCTACCCATGTGAGCGGTGTTCTAACCATGTGGCTGGCGTTCGAATACCCATGTGAAGCTGGCGTTCTACCCATGGAGCTGGTGTTCTAACCCATGTGACTGGTGTTCTACCCATGTGAGCTGGTGTTTTACCCATGTGAGCTGGTGTTCTACCCATGCGACACATGCGACCTACCCCTGCAGGGCACTCATGCATGATACCAATGTGTGAAGTACATGCTCGCCGTGCGTCTCCCATGCAACCTACCATGGCCGGTTAATATGTGAGTAAGGTGAGCTGGTGGTCTGCCCATGCAAGCTGGTGTTCTACCCATGCAAGCCATTCTTCTATCCATGAGTGCTGAGGTGTGTGTGTGTGGGGGGGGGGGGGGGGGATTGTGTGTGTGTGGGGGGGGTATGTGGGTGTGTATGTATGGGTCTGTGTGTAAGTGTGTGTGTGTGGGTGTGTGTATGTGTGTGTACGTGTGTGGGTGGATGTGGGTGGGTGGGTGTGGATGTGGGTGGGTGGGGGGAAGGTAGGCAGTCTATGCTAAGCGTGCTGTGGCATGCATGCTAAGCGTGCTGTGGCATGCATGCGAAGTGTGCTGTGGCATGCATGCGAAGTGTGCTGTGGCATGCATGCGAAGTGTGCTGTGGCATGCATGCGAAGAGTGCTGTGGCATGCATGCGAAGTGTGCTGTGGCATGCATGCGAAGAGTGCTGTGGCATGCATGCGAAGTGTGCTGTGGCATGCATGCGAAGTGTGCTGTGGCATGCATGCGAAGTGTGCTGTGGCATGCATGCTCACCCTGAAGGTGGAGTAGCCCTTGATGTTTGACCACCTTGAGCTAGGGGACTTGTAGGGAGCGTTTTTAGATGAGCGAGTGCCACGAGCATCAGCTGCTGCCTTAGCAGCCCTGGCAGCCCTGGCAATAGCGTTGTTTTGATATGTGGCTGCTACAGTTTCGATCTGGCCCGCCACCTCGGGATCAGTCTGCATCTCGAACGTGCTCATAGCGTCGAAGCGGGCGTCCTCGTCGCTGGCTGAAGGGACAATGTGAGAGGAGAGACCGGTAGATTTCACTGCCTGCTTGCTGTTAGCGCTAGTGGTCTCAATGGTCTTGGAGGAGGCTGCCTACACGGGGGGGTGTTGGTGGGTGTAGGTGGATGTTGGTGGGATGGTCTCAGTGGAGGCGGCCTATAAGGAGGGATGTTGGTGGATGTTGGTGGGATGGTCTCGTTGAAGTCGGCCTACTAGGGGGGATGATGGTGAATGTTGGTGGACGTTAGTGGATGTTGGATGTTGGTGGAATGGTCTCGGTGGAGGCGGCCTACAAGGGGGGATATTATTGGGATTCAATGGATGTCAGTGCATGGGCATGGATGATCCACTTATCTGCACACCCTGCATATGCCTTCGACGCATCTACAGCATCAAAGGCATTTGCATTATTCATAACGTCCATGGCGGAATGGATGATATCGTAACGGAAAGGGCCGAGCCCATGCGTTGTAGCTATAGCTGTAGCTGTAGCTATAGCTATAGTTGCAGTTGTAGCTGTATACCGTAGCTGTAGCTGTAGCTGTATGCGCTGTAGCCTAGTGTGCTCCCTGGCTTTCTTGGGTATCCCAAGGGGGAGCGAATAAAAGGAACAGAGTGAGCATCCCAGAGTTGGCTCAGAAAGGACATAACAATTCAAATTCAAATTCAAAAGGTGAGTAACCCAGAGTTGGCTCAAATACCATGTAACAATTCAAATTCAAATTCAAATGACGAGCATCCCAAAGTTGGCTAAGACAGCATGTAGCTCTTACTATTCCCCTGCATGGTCATTCCCCTGCATAACAATCGCACAATTAGAATAATCATCCCAGATGACCCGCAAATGAGATGATGATTGAATTATATTGTATAATTAAATTATCACTGTAGTACAAACTCAGAGCCCCCGTCGGTCAAACGACTGTTTGGGAATTAGTTCATCTGTGCTTTTTCTTTTTAAGCCCTTCTTATCACGGTTGGGCAAATTTGAGCTTATTGGATCTATTGGGCCTACCCCTGGAATGTAACATACATGGTAAATATCCCCATTTAGCTGTCCCTATTCCCCTATTTCCCATGTAACTATTCCTATTTCCCTCCTGCTAACTTTTTTTTACTGCTGAAGAAGGCGAGCAGCCAAATTGCTGGCCAGAGCCATGTATCCAAGTCCAAGTTCTATTCCCCAGCATGCGCGGCGGTCCAAGGCTTGTGAGATACTAGAGTAGGGCTCGGAATATTCTGTTCACGCACGTGCCCTGCTGGCATGCAGCGTCTACCTCAACCGACGCTCGAAGTATGATGCTGGCATCAGCGGTACCAAGATTCCCCCCTTATCCTCGAAGCATCAAGTCACCTCGTTGGCAAAGCAGTGCGAAACTAGTCTGCAGGGGAGCTAACGACTGGGCTGCTTCTTGAATTGCCGAGACCTAACCACCCAGATCACCATGCGGAGCTCATAGAGATGCTGCTCTTCGGCACTGACATGAGTTCATTGTTTGATTAATGGAGAATCGGTGCGCTCGTGAAGCTCGTTAGGAGAGGGGTTGGGAAAGGACTAGGTGGTTAGTGTTGTGAGGTGGGGAGACCCGGGCACCAGATCAGCATGCGGAGCGGCATGTTGCAGAATTGCGGCCGAAAATGCTTGGGATACGAATTTCGGGAGAAAATATCATTAACATGGGCACTGCGATGAACTACAAACGGGGCCCTAATAGAGGTCTGCTGGACTTTCTCGGGGAGGAGAGGGGGTGGAGATGCGCGCGTGCCCCGCGCGTTGAGCAAGCGAGGGCCACAAAGCAGCTAACAGGACCGCATCGCGCAGTGCAATGGACACATTTGCGACTGTAATTAGTCAATATACAGGGCATGGTCGCCCCGAAGGCCTTAGTGTCAGGGGTTGGGGGCATGGAGGGGGAGCTGACTTATTAATTTCGCATGGCCCCAGCATGCGATGAGGTGCGGATAGCATTCAGCTGGATGCTTGCTCTGATGTCAGGGCAATCAACAGGGCAGAGCTTAGCTGGTGCTCCTGGGCCCAACTGCAATCGTTACCTCGTGGAGGATGACTGGCTTAGAGCGCATGGAGCCTGCAGACGCTTTGAGAAAGGGAATGGAAGGCACGAAAGGCTTTAAGAGCGGCATGCGAGCTGACTGGGATGAACGTGCAGAGCGGCCGAGATGCGCATTGCCCAGCCCTCTAGGATGGCAAATATTCATGCTTCTCAGCTGGCCTAGTTTGAAAGATCGTAGGCTTCAAGAAATTGATGCTAGAAACTTGTACGAAGCGTCGCGAGGAGACGCAGGGCAGGAATAGGAATATACGTGGCAGGCGCGTTGTCTTTTAGGTCGTGGAATTAAAGCAACTAATGTTCGGAGAGGCAGGCCAGCTGGGCTGCAGGGCTGAGGTGGACTTGGGTGGTAGCGTGGGCGTGGCTCTCTCAGTCAGGCTCTCTCCCCGGCTCTCTCCTGGCTTGGGTCGGGCTTGGGTGGAGTGTATCCGAAGCAGGGATCCGAAGTATCGTCGACCGGCCTCGTCGTGTTGGCAAAATAGTAGGGTGCCCTGGCGGGTCCCGTGGTGGTCGGCCCTTGGGGTGGCGTGATGTGAGTCAAGTAGCAGTGGCAGCCTCATTGGTGAAAGATGCACAAGCAGGTGCTTACCGTACTCATCCGTACAATTTAATATTTTGGGGGGACATGAATCAATGTAGCACGACTGTCAGCGTATACTACTAGGACACGAGTGCCTTATTGGCATCTGATCAGATATTACGATCCAATATTTCATTTGTTGCACATAAGTTATTGCATAATGCATTTGCTTGACTAAGTTTGTTTGTGCAAGTGGCATTATTATTTAACTTGGTGGCCTGTAAGTTGTGTGTTTGTGTTTGTGTTTGTGCTTGTGTTTGTGTTTGTGTTTGTGTTTGTGTTTGTGTTTGTGCTTGCGCTTGTGCTTGTGTTTGTGTTTGTGCTTGTGTTTGTGTTTGTGTTTGTGTTTGTGTTTGTGTTTGTGTTTGTGTTTGTGTTTGTGTTTGTGTTTGTGTTTGTGTTTGTGTTTGTGTTTGTGTTTGTGTTTGTGTTTGTGTTTGTGTTTGTGTTTGTGTTTGTGTTTGTGCTTGTGCTTGTGCTTGTGCTTGTGCTTGTGCTTGTGCTTGTGCTTGTGCTTGTGCTTGTGCTTGTGCGAGTGCGAGTGCGAGTGCGAGTGCGAGTGCGAGTGCGAGTGCGAGTGCTTGAGCTTGTGCTTGTGCGTGTACTTGCACTTGTGCTTGTGCTTGTGTGCTTGGACCAAGATCTAATCCATTAGCTTGGACCAAGATCTAATCCATTCAATTCCTACTTCTGTACAACCTCAACCTAACATAACCTTTCAGATCTTCCCTTTAATGAAGGTTTGTGTATGCATATGTATGTGTGAGATCAAAATGACACGAGCATACTACTAATTACTTCTATCGTCGGGGCTAACCCAAATATAAACCGTGTAGAAGCAAATAGCTAGCACCAGCGTACCGCAGTTCATAACGTATGTGACTATGTGTGTGTACGTGCGTGACAAGATCCCGAATCATGCACACTCCACAGTCTACACCCCCCAGAGACCCAGGCGCCTAGTGCTTGTTTTCTTGCGAAATCTCTTGATTGTACGATTTCCCAGTTATATGAGCAAGTCCATATAAGTCAAGAACTAAAGTTGTACCTTGATGTGCAACTAGGGTCGAGGGGTAAACTAAGAGGCTGAGAAAGGTGGTTGAGTGCTTCAAATGACGCAATTTTTGAGTTTTTCACAAGGACGTGTAGGGCCCCCCTCTGCGCCTGGGGACGTGCGTGATTTCACGCACATTGGGGATGGGGTATTGGGGTGGGTGGGGTTGGGTGGGTGGGAGGCTTTGCACCTAAACGAGACCAAGAGCGACAGAGAGCTACGAGGCTTTGTGCAGCACCGTGGCTCCCGAATCATCGTTTGAAGCAGAGGATAAGGTTTAAGAGGACTAGGGGCGCGCCGTAAGGTAGTCCAGGTAGGCGGCGGCGTGGATGGCAGCAATATTTGCTGGATTCGCTGCTGCCGGCCATATGTCATGCCAGCGTCACCTTCACGGCGTACCGGTACGCGTACCCATGGCCGAACACAGATGCAGATGGCCGAACACAGATGGCTGAGCATTGATCACAGATCGGATCACAGATCACAGATGGCCGAACACAGATGGCCGAAACTAGCCTGGGGGAACCAGCCCGGCAGGGTCCCAGAAGGCCCCCCATAATGTAATGCGCCGTGCGCGATGGACCCCTTGGCTTGATATGTCCCACCAGGGAAGTAGGGTCTATCCAGATTTCTCGCACGCCCATCCTCGATTCGCATCTGGGGAAAATAGAAGACGAAGCCTATTTTCACGCGGTTGCAATACAACTCCAATCCATGTCTGACTTCACCGACGAGGGTCCCCCCACAAACGTGTTCGCTCGCCCTGCTAATAATGAGAGGAGCCGCTCTGTCGTGGAAGACAGCCAATCTCGATTGAATCAGCTTTTGCAGCAAAACAAGTAGGTTGGTTCTCGGGTCTTTAGGGTGTTTCGCAACCCGAAGGGCCGTTTCGGAGTTATTGTCCGTCGGTCCGGGGTTTTGGTGGTTTCCTATTTTTACGAACTTAACAAGCTAGCAGTGTTTGTCTTGTTTAACAAGTCCTTCCCCCATCTCCCATATTTCACTCTCGCTAATCTTGTACCAGTTGGACTGTGTGTCACACTACCCTTATCGGACCGGTGGTATTACTGGGGGAGGCGAGGCATCCCGGGAGGGTGTAGGCTATTCAGGTCTGGTCTGGTGAGGGGGGCGTATCTACAAACACCGTGGCGATTCTACGTAGCCCGTAGTAGATTCACGCCGGTGAACGATGCATCCGTCTGGAAACCTGGAATCGGAGGCCGAGTCCAATGGTGGCCGTCTCCGATGAAAAGCGAGATCACTCGAAACTGATCCCCCCAACCCTCACTACACCTAGTACTGATATTCCAAGGTTGCTCTATACAAGAAGTTACAGAAGATACATGGGCTCCTCTGTTCCTTTATCTGCACCCATAACTCCAGCTGCACTAATACTGCAACGCTAAATAACTAGGGGGCGATCGTATGATATCATGTCATCATGTGATATCATTTGATGTCGGCAGTCTGACTAGGTCAAAACCATATGATATGCAGGTCCATGCTAATAACCCACTCACCCACCTACCCACTCATCCAAAGCCAACCTGCATGCATTTATGTTCAAAACTGCAGACGCTCCTAGTTTATGTGAGGAAATCAGAACTCATGCCCCCCCCCACCCACCCACCCACCCACACCCACACACACCCACACCCACCCACCCACCCACCCACACACACACACACACGCCTACACACCGACGCTTCCCTTGATCCTCCACCCACCCCAACCCCCACCCCACCCCTCCGCCCCCTACCAAACTCCAACCCCACCTACCTACACTCCACCCACACCCCTCCACCACCGCCCATCTACCCACCGGTCCTCCCCTTCGTTGTATGCAGGAAGTGGTCAGCCGAGAGGAAAGCCGAGGACCCAGATTACTTCGAGCGTTTGTGCAATATATCGACGCCTGAATTTCTATGGATTGGCTGTGCCGATAGCCGCGTCCCGGTACGTATTGCTCACCTTTGTTTCACCCTTACATGCCTCACATGTGCCTAGCACAAAAAACACCTGGTTTGGTGTGGTGTTAAGGGGACCGTCCCGCACTCCGAAGGTAGGGACTGCCACCATATGTGCCTTTCCATGCATGCCTCACATGTGCCTAGAACAAAATAACACCTGGTGGGGTGTGGTGTTAAGGGGACCGTCCCGCACGCCGAAGCTGGGGACTGCCACCATATGTGCCTGTACATGCATGTCTCACATGTGAAGGGAATGGCAATATGATATCATATGATGCCGGCAGTCTGACTAAAAATAACTGGTGTACATCATATTGAGACAATAGGCTTCTGGCCCATATATGAAAGGCTACAAAAGCTATAAAAGCTATAAAAATCAATAAAACGATGTCCCTGGAGGAGGCCTAGAACCATAAAGCTAGAAAAATCAATAAAACAATGTCCCTGGAGGAGGCCTAAAACCATAAAGCTAGAAAAAAACCACCTTAAGATTTGAAAAAAAGGCCCTGCTACTGGGGCTCTGGACACTTGTGAAGGTAACGGCAGTATGATATCATATTATATGATATAATTAGCAATTAGTGATTAGCAATATGATTAGCAATATGCGATTAGCTATAAACGATAAGCGATTAGCGATTTGCAATATGATATCATCTGATGCCGGCAGTCTGACTAAACAAAAAACTGGCGTACATCATATTGAGGCGATAGGCTTCTGGGGCTCTGGGCGCTGTTTGTTTTTGGCGGAGCCCCCCCTTCTGGGAGTTGGGAGCCCCCAGTGTTACCCATTTGTCCGTTTGACCGACCATCCATCCATCCATCCATCCATCCATCCATCCATCCATCCATCCATCCATCCATCCATCCATCCATCCATCCATCCATCCATCCATCTAACCGCGATGAAGCCTGACACGTCAGCCAACGGTCTTGTAACTAACTCGCTTCCGTTGCCACCTGTCGCTCCCTCGCGATCACTCTCCGCCATTTTTAGCGTCGCAGGCGACGCTGCGTAGAACCTGTTTGGGCTACTCATGGCCAGTCGCTCCTCAACTGAGGTGTACCACCATTCTAGGGCCTGGGTAGGGAGACATATGGATACAGTTAATTTTATAGGGGCGTTTGTTTGTGTGTGTGTATGGGGGTGGGGGTGGGGGTGGGGGGCTGTGTGTGTGTTGGTTGGCGCTCCTAAGCTGACGTGAGTGGGGTTCCTAAGTGAGGGGTTAAGAACAAGGGGCAGTCTGGGTCCGGAATGGGGGTCCAAAGTGGTGGGTCCAAAGTGGGAGGTCCAAAGTGGGGGCCAGCCTGTGTCCGGAATGGGGGTCCAGAGTGAGGGTCCAAAATAAGGGCCAGTCTGGGTCTGGAATGGGAGGGGAAGAGTGGTGGGTCCAAAGTGGGGTCCAGCCTGGGTCCGGAATGGGGGGTCCAAAATAAGGGCCAATCTGGGTCCGCAATGGGGGGTCCATAGTACGGGGTCCAGCCTTGGTCCATCTAGTTACACTTTCACACCAGTGTCATGCTTGACTGTAGGTAAGAGAACGGCAATATGATTTCATATGATATCATGTCATCTGATGACATGATATCATATGATGCCTGAAGTCTGTCTAGGCTACAGTTACCATTTATATACAATATCACATGATGCGGTTTGTATGCTATCATACTCGCTTTTGGTCAACATCGTATGATATGCCGGTCCCTACTTTTAAGTGCTATGTTGTGTACCCTACAGCAGAACGGTGGTCATGGAAGTCGAAATCCGCTAAGGAGTGTTTGACAAGTCACCTGCCGAATCAATTAGCCCCGAAAATGGATGGCGCTTAAGTGCGCGACCTATACTCGGCCATGGAGACGAGTGCGAAGTTTCCATGAGTAGGAGGGCGTGGGTATCGTTGTGCAGCTTGAGGCGTGAGCCTGAGTGAAACGATACCAAGTGCAGATCTTGGTGGTAGTAGCAAATACCTCAGTGTTTTGTGTGTGCTACGTTAGAGCTTTTGGGGGTTGCATTTTTAGGGCCAAAGGCTGGTAGTTACAATCCTAGCTACAGCAGACTCCAAATTGGGGGCCAGCCTGGGTCTGGAATGGAGGGTTTAAAGTGGTGGGTCCAAAGTGGGAGGCCAAAGTGGGGGCCAGCCTGGGTCCAGGGCGGGTCCAAAATAAGGGCCAGTCTGGGTCGGGAATGGGGGGGCCAAAGTGGGAGGTCCAAAGTGGGGGCCAGCCTGAGTCTGGAATGGGGGGTCCAAAGTCGGGGGCCAGCCCTGGTCCATCTAGTTACACTGCCAAGTGTCATGCTAGGCTGCAGGATTTGAAGTACTTCATTTTGTATCTTCGTGTTTTGTGTGCGATACGTTACAGCTTTTGGGGGTTGCGGTTTTGGGGCCAAAAGCTGCTCTTCGCACTGCGAAGGCCGCTAGGAGCACCATGGTGCTACGTTAATACACTGGTCCATTTTCTTGCCCCAAACCCTGCTCCCTGGGTGCCATCAGCAGGATTGGCCAAAATAACTGCTAATCACACCCCAAAAGCAACTAGGAGCTACGTTAATACATTGCTTTCTGACTAAAACCCCTCCTCCCTAGGTGCCATCAGCAGACTTTACCAAAAAAGCTGCTAAGAGCACTCCAAAAGCAACTAGGGGCTATGTTACTACACTGTTTCCTTTTCCTCGTGACAGTGAGCAGCCAAATTGAAGGCTGAAGCTATGTAACCAAGTTCAAGTTCAAGTTCCTTTTCACCCTAACCCCTGCTCCCTGGGTGCCATCAGCAGGATTTACCAAAACAGCTGCTGCTGCTGCTGCTGAGGATGATGATTTCATTTTTTCTGGTGCCCTACTGGACTCTAAATGTGCCCTCTGGTTGACGGAGTCAAGGGGGGCTTAACACCCAAAAAGCGACTATGTAAATACACTGGTTCTTTTCCTTACCAAAACCCCACGCTACCCAGGTGCCATCAGCAGGATTTACCCCAAAAGCTGCTAATCGCACCCAAAAGCAACAAGGAGCACCATGGTGCTACGTAAAGACACTGTTTCCTTTCCTTAAAAGCAACCCTGCCTTGCCCTGCCTTTAACCACGCAAAGACACTGTTTACTTCCCTTCAAAATAACCCTGCCTTTTCTTTCCTTTAACTACGAAAAGACACTGTTTACTTTCCTTAAATTACCTTACCTTTCCTTTCTTTAAACTGCGTAAAGACACTGTTTTCCTTTCCTTTAACTACCCTGCCTTTCCTTTCCTTTAACTGCGTAAATACACTGTTTCCTTTCCTTTAACTACGTAACGACACTATTGAATTCCCTTAAACTACGTAAATACACTGTTTCCTTTTCCTTGAACTACGTAACGACACTATTGAATTCCCTTAAACTACGTAAATACACTGTTTCCTTTTCCTTTAACTACGTAACGACACTATTGAATTCCCTTAAACTACGTAAATACACTGTTTCCTTTCCTTTAAGTATGTAACGACACTATCGAATTTCCTTAAACTACGTTAATACACTGTTTCCTTTCCTTTAACTACGTATGTACACTGTTTCCTTTTCCTTTCAAACAACACTGCCTTGCAACCCACCAGCCAATGTGCTTGCTGGCCTTTCCCCAACCACCAACCACCAATCACACCAACACCAAACACCCGCAGGTCAATGTGCTTGCTGGCCTTTCCCCAACCCCCAACCACCAACCACACCAACACCAAACACCCACCGGCCAATGTGCTTGCTGGCCTTTCCCCAACCACCAACAACCAACCACACCAACACCAAACACCCACCGGCCAATGTGCTTGCTGGCCTTTCCCCAACCACCAACAACCAACCACACCAACACCAAACACCCACCGGCCAATGTGCTTGCTGGCCTTTCCCCAACCCCCAACCACCAACCACACCAACACCAAACACCCGTAGGCCAATGTGCTTGCTGGCCTTTCCCCAACCACCAACCACCAACCACACCAACACCAAACACCCGTAGGCCAATGTGCTTGCTGGCCTTTCCCCAACCACCAACCACCAACCACACCAACACCAAACACCCGTAGGCCAATGTGCTTGCTGGCCTTGCCCCCGGCGAAGTCTTCACTCAGAGGAATGTCGGCAATCAGGTGCGTTGCTTGTTTGTTGGTGTGGTTGTGGGTGCGGGTGTTGGTGTGGTTGTGGTTGTTAAGATTTGGCCTTGGTGTGTTTGGTGTGCTGGGGTGATTGTTGGTATTGGTGTTGGTGTGTTTGTTGGGGTTTGACCTGGGTGTGTTTGGTGTGTTGGTGGTGTTAGTTTGGTTGTTGGGGGCTTGCCTGGGTGTGTTTGGTGTGTTGTTGGTGGTTGTTGGTGTTGGTGTGGTTGTTGGGGGTTGGCCTGGGTGTTTTTGGTGTGTGTTTTTGGTCAAATGGATGTGGGTTACTTTCTACCGGCACGTTTAAAGCTATGGCTAGGTAATGTTTCTCAATTTGACGAATCGTCAACTTACTTAATGACAGCGGGTTGGATTGGGATGTTGGTATTGGGGTTGATGAATTCAGAACGCCAGGAGGCAGTGGGGTGGGAGGGTGGGTGGTTGGGGGTCTGTGTGTGTGGTGTGTGGTGATGGTGATGTGTGTGTGGGGGTGTGTGTGTGTGTGGTGTGGGGCGTTGGTGATGTGTGGGCGTGGGTGGGTGTGTGGGGGGAGGGAGTTTGAAATGTGTGTCGGGTTGATTCGTTTCAGTTTGTTTTTCCCGCTTTATATAGCGATCGCTACTTTTGACACCCTTTTGCTCCCAATTGCCGCTACAAAATATTAAACAAAAAATTGTTGGCCCTTCATGGCCCTACTTCGCCTTCAAAGCTATTCAAAGCTATAAAAAGCTATAAAAACAATGTACATGGAGAAGGCCCAAAACCATAATGCTAGAAAAAACCCACTTTCAAATTAAAAAAAAACCTAGTTTGTTTACAGACAATGCATACAGACTTGAATTGTTAGGCATGCATAGGCATGCTCTCCACAGCACCAGGGAGGGGTCTTCCCGAAAATCTCAGTGTAGTTGAGTTTTTTAACACTGTCTTTACTGAAAAGAACAACCATGAATGGCCGTGAACAACCATGAATGGACTGTCCACCCTTGCACGACTGCCGTTTGTTTCAGGGATTTATTTTCCTGCTATATATGTAGCGATCGCTACTTTTGACACCGTTTTGGCCCAAACTTTTTTATTGGTTTGCTTTGCACCTCACAAGAACTCAACCCTGTACCACATCACTTTCATAATGCCATACAACATTTATCTCATAACGGCAAACAACACCGTACTATGAACAGTAGAGTACCTAATCAATCATTGAACTTAAATAACTAAACTCACTTGGCATTTGGGCCCTAATTGGCCCTAAAAGCTATAAAAAGCTCTACAAAGCTCTACAACGCTGTCCCTGGAGGAGGCCCGAGACCATACAGCAAGACAAAAACCACTTTCAGATTTAAACAAAATCCCTGGTTTGTTTACAGGCAATGCATACAGACTTGAATTGTCAGGCATGCATAGAACATCAGGGAGGGGTCTTCCAACAAATCCCGGTGTAGTATAGTTGTTGTAACACTGTCTTTTAGCACCACTAACACTGTCTTTAAGCACCACCATGATTGGCCCAGGGACTGTTTGCCCTCACATGACTGTGTGATTTGTTCACAGGCAATGCATGTAGACTTGAATTGTCAGGCATGCATAGACATGCTCTCCACAACACCAGGGAGGCGTCTTCCAGCACATCCCGGTGTAGTTTAGTTGTTTTAACATTGTCTTTTAGCATCACTATGAATGGCCCTGGGACTGTTCACCCTCACATGACTGCCGTTTGTTTGCAGGCTATGCATACAGACTTGAATTGTCAGGCATGCATAGAATATGCAGTCAGCGTGGTGCAAGTGAGAACCATTCTCGTTTGCGGACACTACAACTGTGGTGCTGTTGCCGCTGCCCTCAAGATGCCTCAGCAGACACCTGGACTTGTCAACCACTGGTATGAGTTTATGATTATGTGATTATATATGTGTGTGTGTGTGTGTTTGTTTCAATCTGGTATGAATGAATGAGTCAATGAATGAGTCAATAAATGAATATATACTGGTATGAATGTATGATTATAAGAATATACATACATATATATGTGTGTGTGTGTGTGTGTTTACCTCAGCAGACACCTGGACTTGTCAACCACTGGTATGAATATATGATTATAAGAATATACATACATATATATGTGTGTGTGTGTTTACCTCAGCAGACACCTGGACTTGTCAACCACTGGTATGAATATATGATTATAAGAATATACATACATATATATGTGTGTGTGTGTTTACCTCAGCAGACACCTGGACTTGTCAACCACTGGTATGAATATATGATTATAATAATATGTAAACATATATATTTGTATGTGTGTGTGTGTTTACCCCAGCAGACACCTGGACTTGTCAACCAATGGTATGAGTATATGATTATAAGAATATATATACATATATATGTGTGTGTGTTTACCTCAGCAGACACCTGGACTTGTCAACCACTGGTATGAATATATGATTATAAAAAATATATACATATATATATGTGTGTGTGTTTACCTCAGCAGACACCTGGACTTGTCAACCGTTGATTATACGGATATATGATTATATTCATACATTAATATAAACATATTTATATGTATGTATGTGTGTGTGATTGTTTACCTGTACGTGTCAACCTCTGGTATGAATATCAGATCATTATATTATTATTATTATTATTTTATTTTGTATATAATATATATATACACATATATATATATATATATATATGCGTGTGTGTGTGTGTGTGTTGACCTCTGCTATGAATATCAGATAATTATATTATTATTATTATTTTATTTTTTATATAATATATATATGCACATATATATATGCGTGTGTGTGTGTGTTGACCTCTGGTATGAATGAATGAGTCAATGAATGAATATATATTGGTATGAGTTTTCCACAG